>JADMNL010000034.1:6655000-7855000 GCA_016271365.2 Neoceratodus forsteri
TTCAGTAAATACTGAGCAAATGTATCTATTTAGGATAGATGCCTTTACAGGGTCCTCCTCCTCACATGCTCCCTTTTCTCCATTAAGCTTAGCAATACCCCCTCTGGACTTTCTCCTTTCACTAATGTATCTATAGAAAGTCTTGTCACCTTCTTTTACTGTTCGTGCATGCCCAATTTCTCCACACAAATTACATTTCAACTTGTCACATGCATTATTTAGATGTGATCTAGCACCACAGCTGAAAGAAGTTTTCAGTTGTCCTGCATACAACACAAAACCCCAATCTCTGCCTAAGTAAAAAACTGTTTGGTATATGTCTGAAACCTAGCTCAATTTGTGGAAAACACACTCACCCTCCATCCCCTTGTCCAAATGTTTTCCAAGTCTATTATAGACTTTGGGGGGATCCCCAAAACTGTGTACTTGGATTTAAATAAGTACAGGATATCTATAATGGCAACAACTTCATTTTTAAGCAGAATAGTGACTGTTTTAAAAGCTGGTTTAATCAGGGGGATGGCCAAAAAAAGGATACCAAAGGGGAGTGTGTCTTACCTGGTGACATCTTTGCCAAAATTGCTGAAGCCCATGGGCTGTCTTAAAACTTACATCAAATACAACATTCCCCGAAGTGTGGACTAAAGCATAAATTTCACTTGTTTCAAACTTAAGACTATCTTTTAAAAGACTGCAGCCAACAAATGCCCTCTCAGGAGCCTCTTCCAACCCCCCCCCTTATATTTCAGCCAGAGCTTTTCTGGTTCCACTAAAAAATTAAAACAATCGGAAAATAACATAGGAGCAGAAGCCCTTTGATTTCTAAAATGATGTTGTTCTGGATCCTCCTGCCAACTTGCCCAGGTACAGGCTGATGGGACCCTGGTGAAAAGGGAGATGCTGTTCTGCATTCAGACTCCCAACCCCTACCACCACTCCCCTATCTCCCAGAAGATTTAGCTCATTTCCATCATTATTAAACTCCTCTTCAGTTTCCTCAGATATCATTTTCTGCTGGTCCTCCACATTTTTTTTCACTAGCCAAAGGTAATTCTGAGTCAGATAATGAAACATTCAAGATTTTGCCTGAGTTAATAATGCCCACAGTATTTCCTTGTTCAGACATCATTTTCTCTCCTCCCCCTGTATAGCCCCCTCATGAATATTCATACAAGTCTGCCAGAAAAGACTAAATGTGTCATCAGCATCACTGTTTCACTCTTCACTGGTACCAGCCTTTTCAGGTAATTCTTCTAATTGTACACAGTTCACAGTTTTATTGTTATTTTGTTTTTGGTTTGTGTGAGCAATCTCTGCTGTGCCTGCCACCCTTACCTCCGATGATCACAGCTTATCCTAGTAATGTGGACATTGCAGCACCCATGAGATTCTGTCTGGAGCCCAAACCCATCTGCAGCCATCAAAGCCGCCTCTGCCAACCATTTCTCCAAGTTTCTTCCTGTGGATGTTGTAGAGGAAGGGAGGGAGGGAGATCGCATCTTAGACCAAGACTACAGTTTGTATATGCCACCCTGATGCAGCGTCTCCCTTCTCACTGTCTGACATTGCAAGCTGTCACTGGCAGTTTACCCTGCTTTCTGCAATGGGCTGAGTAGGCATGGAAACTGCAGATTATAAACTGTCTGAGTTATTTTTCTTTGTAGGTGATAGGTAGCTTTTTGTAGTATTTTAAAGTGCTTTTTTTTTTTCAATTTACCGTTTCCTTGGGTTACCATCTCCCCAAACATTAGCTGCTACACTTAACGTTCTAGTTTCAGCTGTCATAACAGTTGTCACTGAACACAGTTGATTGTCAGTGTCATTTCCTTTGGGTACAGAAGTCTGTTTATTTTTTAAAAGGTTTTCTGCAATCTTTCCTTTTGTTTTCGACATTTTGTTCTTCCTTAGTCATCAGTTGAAAAAGTTGCTTTTTCCTTTCCAACATCAGCAATTTACATTTTTCTTCCTCCTGGAATTTTCCCCCAAAATGCAAACAGAATGATCCCTAGAACTACGTTCCATCTCACCAACATTTTCTTTGCCCATATCTCCTTCCTCTTCATCTGTAGCACTATTCAGTTCCATACCCAATCCAGGTGCAGATGAATAAAAAAGAAACACCTCTGAAGTTGAAAAGGCAGGGCAGGAGTCTAGCGCCCCTGCTTCCAACTCATCCATTCTCTTGCCTTCCTCCTCTCCTCCAGCATCAGCCATCTTGACAGAGGTCCAAGGGTTCCCTCTACTGCAAGAGTAGGGGAATTTTCCCAATGTCCTGGCCAAATTTCCCCCATTTATCACCAACAGTTTAATCTTGTTCAGTATGTTAGCTTGCATCTGTATCTCCCCCCTTCCCTGGGACAAAGCTGAAAATTTGCAGAACTGCCTAGCCCTCGTCTCCCGGTCAACAAACACTGAATCAATCAATAAATAAATAAATATAAACAAGAGCAAATCAAGAATTTGAAACAAGACCAGGGTGTAATTACACCATTGCTGTGCATATCAGTTCTACTGTGAAAGGCAGCAGATAAAAAAACATCGACATCAATTAATTTTTGAGACGATAAGCAACCGTAAAAGATGGGGGTTCAACAAGGAATAATATGGTATGATGCAAAATGGAATGACTGTCCCGTTAACTGTGTTCTGTGCATTTGTGTTTGTTGTAGTGTCCCAATTAGTTTGGCGCGAGACTGCATGGGACAGGGGTAATTAATGTTTTCTGGTGAAAGGGCTGCATCCTGGGTGCCAGTTGATAGGTGCAACACTACTGAATTCAGTCATCCAATGTATTACAGTACCAAGAACCCATGCTGGACTGCTCAGATTGTTTAGGAGGTGTCCCTTTTAAGTCCATGGTATGTCAAGATCCACTGCAAGAGGCAACAAGGGATGACAGTATTTATCTCATGAAATGTTCAATTAAGCAAACTGAAAGGCAGCACAACACAAGTAATTCAGAATCAAACAATACTTCAACTAGTTATCTCTACATCTAGCTTATGAGTGCCACTCAGTGTCCGCACATTATTGGCAGCATAAACTTTGAAGGCTCACTTACCCCTGGTCACACCTGCGCTCTGACACTGTACACAATGAAACAGGTCTGTGCAGCAGGACTTAAAAATGATAAACTGCTTCTGCAATGGATGCTTATGCCATGGCAGACTGTTTCAGTTTTTATTGCAGCTATTTGTTTTTCGAAATTCTTCAATACCCCAACAGTACACAGTTACTGCAGATGGGAGGGGTATCCCCATAAACTAACACATGTTTGCAGGGCACGCTTAATAATATCTGCTTATGAAGCAAAGGGGGTAACAGGTATTCAAGTCCTTTTATTGGTAATATGAATACTCTGAAAGTCACAATCTACCAGTCCACAGAATTTGGGCATTACTGAAATGCTGTCATTATTATTATGATTATTATTATTATTATTACTATTATTATTTCTTACATATGCTGTCTAGGATATTTATGTGCTGTATCTACCCCATGTACCACCGTTCTCATGTCAGATGTACATCATTGACTTTGGTGTTATTTCCAAAATGTTCAATAAACAGAGTATTTTGAACAAATAGTATGCAATTCAATCAAGAAAAGAACTCCTTAAGTCCGGCATCTCTCTCTCGCTCACTCTCTCTCTCTCTCTCCCCTCTCGAGCCCTAAATACTGTTCATGTGTGAATTAAAATTTTGGAAATCAGCCACTCTTGTTCAGTAAGTGCCAGTCACAGAGCGAGAGTTTGGGGGGGGGGGAGATGCACAGATAGAAACAGAGAATGATAAAGCTGCTTCTGAAGGGCAATTTGCAGGAAGTAGAACTTTATCAAAGGCCACTAGAGCTGCCAAAGCACTGTTCTCCTGCTAGCAAAACAATCTGTACACTGTACTGTTTCCAAGATTCCTGTTGGGCAACATTCACTGCTCAGCCAAGTTCTTTCCTGGGGTTTTCGTTCATTCCCATTTGGTCAGGTACCTCCTGATGTTTTCCCTGTCTTTATTACATTGGGAATGGACTTCCTTAGCTACGTGCTATCCACATATCATACCCAGTAACAGGCAAATACATCCAGTATACAGCTTACTCTCCAGTTTGGGTAACTTAAGCAACACTGGAGAAATATACATCATAAGAAGCACTCTGCATCTAACAGAACACCTCAATGAGCAGAATTATTCAATATTTATTTATTCTTTTGTAACCAGGTAAGGTCTTTTAGGCAGAAGTGCCTGTTTCCAGGTGTGACCCGGAACTCAGCACTGGGGTGGTTAAATGATTTGCTCAGAGTAACACAGTATGCAAATGGAGGTTGTGGGAATCAAACCCATGTCTGCTAAATGTATCAAGTGCATTCGCAACTCATTACTCTAACCCCTAGGCTATACTGCCAGACCCAAATCTGTCAGTTATAATTCTTTACCTGTTTATTAGCTGTTTTTTTTTTTGAGGAAATATCAACTCTTCCTTCTACTGCAGAGGGCCCTTACATCTCTTAGGAAGCTTGTAATATGTCGGTGAGCTAAATATCAGGTGAAATCAAACCAACTCGGCCCAAAGAGAAAAAAAACCACTAAAAGCCAATCTCTCTGCCATCTTGATTTGCTGTGAAATCTGTTGTGTGGACATAATGTAAAAGGATCCCTGTGACTGCAAGCAGTCTGCTCCATCAAGAAGTGTGCTTGAATTGGTTGGAAAGAATAGTCACTCACAGTCCCATTCATCAAGCTGTATGCTCAGATCCCAGTGGGGGAGGCTGCTTTGCTAGTCACTGCCAATGTAGTTTGTCTTTGGCCTACTTTTAGAAATCAATACTGATTGAATTATCGAGCCAGCATTTAGCCATGTGAAACTTAATGCACCAGTAACCTTGAGTTATGAAACAAGACATTAGCAGAAAAAAATCAGGAATTTTCAAAAGCAATGATGTAGCTTACTCCTAGCATATAAGGGGCACCTCTAAAATGGATTTAGAGTTGTATATGCAGAACAGAAGCCTTAAGGACACAAAGTTTCTCCAAAACAAACTGTTTGCTGGGCTGTTTTTGTCTCAGAGCTTTATGTGAGAAACAATGATACATTAAAAACAGCTTAAACAGGAACTCTATACAGCTGTAAAAGTTTCATTTCTGGTCCACTGCCTGGTGTACAGTATTACTTAATAAACTAATGTAGGATTTTTCACTTGTAACACTTATGTTTTGATGAGATTTTGGCTCCTACTCAGTGTGAGGTATTTAACAGGTTCAGCAAAGGTTGCTGCTTTGAAAATGTTTTGTTCACCAGAATGTCCAAAACTGGTTAAATGAACTGGAATCTCACCGTTAGTTTCAGTAGGTGCTCTGTGTCTGCGATGCTAGCTACTGTTTAAGGATTATCCTCATTCCCAGAAGAAACATGTTCCCATATATTAAACATTCATGTCCCTTGCCAGTTGGCATGTTTTTGATGTGAATACTGTCCCCTTTTAATAATTTAATTGTCAGAGTATTTGGAGGCTTAGTGGCCCACAAGGAATTTTTTTTCAAAATATAATCGAAGGACCATCCAACAAAGTCTTTTGGCACAGGCTGCCTGCCACAAAGATTGTTCCGGAACAACCTGCACTCTGGGTTGCTGGATCTCAGTACCACTACAGGGTTAGAAGCCTCACAAAGAGTAGTGCACTATTCAGAGCTGTGTCAAGAAAAGGCAATTGCTGAGACACCAAAATAGATAAAGCAAAAGTATTTTATTCAAATGTCAGGTAGCAGATGCAGCAAGTAAGACAGTGTACCCCAAAACCCACTACTCAGTTGTAAATTAGTACCACCGTGGGATCACCTCCTCCCACCCGGCCATCTTTTCAACAAAACTGATTACGGATGCTCTGTCCTGCCACCAGTATCCCCCCACCCCACGTCTGGCCCATCTCTTAAATCCAGCGTCAGGGTGCTCAACCCACACTGCTGGTTAACACCCCCTACAACTGTATGAAACACCAGGGTGCCTATCCCCAGTGTTGCCAAACAACCTCTTGTTATAGGGGGGCCTGATCCTCAGTGTCTTAACCTGAAAAAAGTCCCTCATTCTTTTTTACCCTGAAAAGAAGAAAACCATCCACAGATGTCTTCTAACCCATCCACGACTCCACCTACTACCAGACTCCCCCTCAGGTCCCCCACCCACCTTCCTTCACTTTCCTAAGAAGGGTCCCACAAAGTAACCCTCTCATGACTGGCAAAGCTCTTCTCCCAATGGCACACAATTGGGAACTGTCTGAAAAGAAGGTAAGTCCAGATAATGACTTTTTACTGCACTTTAAAGTTTTTACTTAATGAGTATCTTAAAAATTTGATGTCAAACTGTCAAAAAACAATAAAGTTATGAAAACATTTACATTTTTCAGTGTTTGTTCATAACTTTGATATTGCTGCAGATTTCAACCACAAATTTTCAGCATGGCGCGTTTCTCACCCCACCGAATGAACATGACAGGTGTCATTTTTCAAATCCCACCCACTCTTTTCATGCTTATGCTGCAAAATTATGTTTTGGCCAGGGTTTCATAAAAGACACATCTCATGTTCAAAAGGTGGTGTTGTAAAAAGACTATGTTGAAAATGTGCTATTAAAATCTCAAAAAACAACAAAGTTACAAAGAAACATTGTCATTTTTCAATATGCACTTATAACATTGCATTTTTTTATTACTTTTTGAACCCATATTTTCAACATACTCATTTTTACCACATCTCATTAACATGGCAGGTGTCATTTTCAAGTCACCCTCCAAAACCTGTTTTTTCATGGTCGTTACACAAAATCACGGTTCGGGTACATTTGATAAATGGCACCTCTCATGTTCCTATTCTAAGCTAATAAAAATACTACCTTGAAAATTCAGGGTCACAATCTCAGAGAACAACAATGCCATGTGTGAACCTACTCATTTGCCAGTCATGACAATTTCACTATTATAACTTGCACTAATTTAATTTTAACAGCTGCCTGGTATACCGTGAGTATAGTGACTGAATATGGGTGCCATGTAAAAATGGCTACTCATATTGAGCGCTATACTCATGGGCTACACTGCAAGGGTAGCGACTGCACACAACTGCTGTGGTACTGGATGGCAACAGGAAGCAGGAAACAGTGAGGGGAAGGAGAAGGACAGGGAAATGGTTTTGGGGGATGGGTGTACCTGCTGCCACTGAGCTAGCCCTGTGGTGTGGGTGGCTAGCTGTGGTGCAGCAGGTATAGGGTTTGGGACCAGGAGCGTAGAATCTAATTGATTTCTTTGACTGGGTGACCAAAGTAGTAGACCAGGGAGGGGCTGTGGACATTGCCTACCTAGACTTTAGCAAGGCATTTGACACAGTCCCACACAAAAGATTAGTAGTCAAATTAACCAGCCTTGGAGTGGGTCCCAGGGTGGTAGCCTGGGTAAAACATTGGCTGAACAACAGGACACAGAAGGTAATTGTAAATGGAGTCCACTCTGAAGAAAGAGGGGTTACTAGTGGGGTACCACAGGGTTCAGTACTGGGTCCAGTCCTTTTTAATGTCTTTATAAGTGATGTTGCATCTCAGATAAGCTATCCTGGATAAATGAATTGTAAAACAAACAAAAATTGCTGGCATCCACTGGGCTTTACCAGTCCACCCACCCCACCTTAGTGTTCCAGTCAACCCTAGCTGTGGCAACAGGTAGATGCACGGTCCAACTAGAAATGACCACTGTGCTATCCTAAGTTAATAAATTGTAAACCGATTGTTATTTGACCTCTTCATCTGTTTTTTTAAGTTTCCTTGTGCTTGCCCAAGAAACATTTTGCTTTGAATGGAATTTCAGAGGTGTGTCATGGACTAGCTCATTGCAGAGCAATCTACATTGGGCTTATCCATGATAGACCAATGACAATGCAAGCAGAGTGTGATGGTAGTCACAGTTTCATAGGCCTAAATGTTGTGTACTTGAAAGAACTGAAGCACTTCAATGAGAGAGCGCTTCAGTACTTTCATTTGCGTAAAGCTGTTTCAGTCACGTTCCCCTTTCTGCTCACCCCTCCAGATCAGGCAGGTATTGTGCTTGGCTCCTGGCTGTTTTGATACCCTCCTCTTGCCCAGCCTGATCTGTGGCTCTCTCTGCCTCCTAGCCAGTCAACTTGCCCCTTTGCTTGCCTTTGTTGGTCCTCCAGTGCCTGTCTCGGTTGCTAGGTACCCTCATGCTGCTCGGGCCTTGGCTTGCTTCCCCAGAATTCATCATCAGCCCTCTCAAGTCCCCCGATGCAGCCTCCCTGCAGTTTTTTTGGCCCACCAGCCTGTCATGTCAGATCATTTCTCTTGTGAGCTTGGTATTGCCTTCAACTTCACACATCCGCAAGTCATGAACAGCAGTCCTGTCGCATGCAAGATCTGTACCTGCTTACCACTGAGTGTCAGCAGCATTTCATGCTTTGTGCATAGCAGTCGAGAAAAGATGCAGAGATTATGCCACCAACAGAAATATTAAAGTAATATTTCAGCACCATCCCCTATTTTGTAATCTCATCATTTTCAGAGGGTATTTTACCATCTCTTCAGTCACTTATAAGAAATACTCTAACATTCCTTGTAATACACAGTGTCAGTGGCTCAGTAGGTAGCACACTCACTTCTAAGGCTGGGAGATCAGTGGGCTGTAGGTTCAGTTCCCACATCTGGCACTTGGGTTAATATCCCAGTACTGACACTGTAGTGCAGCACGAGAGGGGTGCTGCACTTCTGAGGTGCTGTCTTTCGGATGAGATGTTAAACTGAGGTCCTACCTGCCTGGATTGGTGGTAGTTTACGTGGATGTTAAAGATCCCATGGCACTTATCGAAAAGAGTAGGGGAGGATTTTATTAAAGAAATCATACAATGCAAAACTCAAAATCACACAGAGGAAAAAAAATACAAACTTGGTCCCATAATAACAATAATAAACTTATACAAAGAAAATAAAGGAACAAGCCTTATCAAAAGTCCTCAAGTAGCTGGAAAATCATTATCAGTAATCCAGGGCAAATTCTGTCAAATAGCCTGCAAACGTACCCTGCTGAGACTTTTGGATTCATGAAAATAAACATCCTGTAGAGACTTGAAAATATTAATATACAAGTCATAATAGGAAAGTTTATGTTGTTGGAGAGTGAACAAACATCTGGAATGCCAGACAAACCATTTGATAATAGCAAAAATCACAGTCAGTGTACTTGTGTCCCAAATGTCCCAGGTACTAGGATAACTGCCATACATGGGCACAGGATACGTAAGGTGCAAAAAAAAGGAAAGACGAGACTTGTCATAAAGAAATTTCCAGAAATCAACAATATAGGAACAAGTAAAATACAAATACAGAAGGGTTTCCGGTTAATTAATACACCGAGGTCTAGAGCAGATTCTTTCCTCCACTCGTTTATGCTTTTGATTAGCTTTCACATTGAATTTTTCATGACAGTTAAGACAGTGATGGTCTTTAAATTTTTGTGGGACTCTCTTCTCATTCAAAAAAACAATAAGGCCATCCTGTAGGCCACTGGACATTTTGGAAAGGGGTCCAATTCACTAAAATGATTCTCCATGACAAATGCATACAACTGTTTTTTAGTTTTAGAAATCACTAATCTACTAGTGATCCCCCAGGAATGAAGCTTGACAAAGACCTCGCGTAAATACAATGGAGAAGTGGCTACCTGCCTAACTTGTTGTAAACGTCCCATATCCCAAGCTACAAACCAAGGTGATATGGTGTGAATAAAAAAAAAAAAAAATCACACCAGCGTTTATCAGGAGATACAAACAAAGTTTTTAAATTAGCATGCAAAAATTGACAGAAAAAAATAACAAAGGGTTAATCATTTGTTGTCCACCTTGATTGCGGAGCAAATACAAAACATTTCCTTTAATGGGATTAAGACGACTCCCCCAGAAGGACTGAAAAAAAGAGGCTATAAAGTTTAACCTCCCTTGACTTGGTGACAGGAAAAACAGAACTAAGAAACAAAAAAAGAGGTACAAGGTAAGTCTTAATCAAATAAACACGTTTACAGTAACTCATTTTAGTCTTATTCCAGCGATGAACCATTTGAGTACCAAGCAATAATTTCCTGTCCCAGTTGTCAATATCCATTTGAGATGACACATATTCAATACCCAAAATTTTCAAAGAACCTAATGTGAAAGGAAGACCAGTGATGTGGTCGGTGGGAACAACCTGACCACTCAGGGGCCTCCCAATACTCTTAGACAGGTTCAAATGGGTACCTGAGAATGTGCCATAAGTGGTACAGACAGTCAGTGCCATGTCAGCAGACTGGGTATTCCCAACCAGGAGAACCACATCATCCGCATAGGCCAAGGCAGTATAAGGAACCGTAAAATGTGACATCTGAATCGGGGTAATACTAGGTGTAGAATTGAGAAGTCTTAATAGGGGATCTATACTAAATACATATAAAATGTTGGACACCCTTGTTGAACACCTTTTTGAATATGAACATGAGGGCCTAGAAATCCATTAATATAGCTGTGAACAGTGGCAGTTCGATAGTGGGCCTGCAACTATTCTATAAAATTGGCAGGGATACCATAATGGCGTAGCACATACCATAAAAAGACATGTGCCACATTATCATAGGCCTGCCTCTGGTCTAGGGAAAGAACATAACCATCCAACGGCAAAGCAGAATCATGAAAAAGGTCCCACAATAAAATCAGTTGGTCCATTATAGAGTTCCCAGGCACAGTACAAGATTGTGCCGGGGAAATCAAAAACATTGCCACTGATAACAACCTAGCATTCAAGAGCTTGGAAAGAATTTTAAAATCATTATTCAATAGGCTAACAGGCCTCCAATTGGAGAGATCCAATTTATCACCCTTATTTTTGAAAATAAAAATGAGGATTCCCATAGACATGTCTAAGGGTACATTTCGGGTACGTAAAATAGCATTATGAACTGAAGTGAGTTCTTCCAAGAGTTCACCATGTAAAATATGGTAAAGTTCAGAAGTAAGGCCATCCAGACCAGGGGCTTTACCTTTAGACAGAGTTTGTATGGCAGCTGCAACTTCCTGAGCCTGAAAAGGAGCCGTCAAGCCTAAGAGCTGATCTGGAGGTGCCGGGGAACCTGAATTTTATCAAAAAAAGAAATGAAATCTGTAGGCTCAACAGGTTGGGCAGTAAACAAAGCAGCAGCACAGGCAAAGACTATGCACTGAACATTACCCTTCTCAGTTTGGACCGCTCCCTGCTGGTCATAAAGAGCAGAAATAGTTTTAGCCTGAACTTTCTCTTGACGGCTGAGTAAGGGACAAGTGGTAGCAAATGGTCCCTGTGTACCATGTTGCTGGTGTGACTGGAGATCTACAATCAAGTTCAAATGATATTGCATCATCTTCTTCTGAAAAGAAGCAATCTGAGCCAAGAAATCATGTCGGGTAAGTTAAGAGACAGAATACAAATGTTGGAGCTGTTTCCTGTCCCGTAAATACAAAAAATACATTCCTTTCCTAAAGTGTCTGCTATGGGAAGTGAGTAGTGATCGCAGGTCTGATTTCATTTCCAACCACCAAGCAACTGGATCATCATATAAAGGAAACAATGATTTCTGACAGGACAAAAAAGTGGAGATGAGCTGTAAAAAGCCAGCTGGCGTCAAAAGGCTGGACTTTAATTTCCAGTATCCCGGTCTCATAGGGGCAATAGCTGTACCCGAAACTGCAGAAGCCTATGGTCAGAATATGCAGTTGGGTCCACTGAGACAGACTGGAGTAGCAAAGAAATGGACAGGAAAAGAAAATCAATACGGGTAGATAATGCCCCCTTAAAAAAAGTTTGCTCACAAACACCAGTGTGAGAAAAAACTGCATCTTTAAGATGAGCATCACGAACAGCCTTATTCAATGCAGTCATATCACCAAAAATCTTATCCGTCGTAGTAGCTGAACCCCTATCCAATTTACTCAATCTGCAATTAAAATCACCCCCCAATGACATAATGATCAGTGTGTACAAAGGGACTTATTTGCTGGAAAAGAAGTGTACGCTCTGCTTTAGTTTGAGGTGCATAGGTGTTAATGAGTCGAAAAAGGATTTTGTCCAAAAGGAAGTCAAGTGACAGTACTCTACCAGGTACAATGTCCAACAGTCTGACAATTTATTTATTTATTTATTTGTTTTTGTTAACCGGGTGGGGCACACTAGACAGCCAAGTGCCTATTTTCAGGTGCGACCTGGGAGGGTTACATAGGTAGTAGCATACAGGAGTCAGTTACATACAGTTGAGAAAAACACAGGATTAACAGGAAATGGATAGGCGGCTGACAGTATAGTACAAATTTAGCAAACAAGAAAATAACAGACATTACCTGGAATGAAAGAGGAAGCAAGGTATCATTAGAATTGAAGTTGGGGACACGGATGCACACAGTTGTGGAGTATATAAAAACAATTTTGGTACATATATGAACAAAATTAGTGCAAACAGAAGTAAGTGCTTGGGGAGGGGGCAACAGGGGGTGGGGGACTGGATAGAATGGGTGAGGCCATTTTGGGAGGGGGGGGAGGATGGTGAAGGATGTACAGTCTGGATTTCGTTACTAGTTCAGAGGGGTAATGTGCAGTGGGCCCTGAGAGCTCATAGTACATGTGTAGGTTAGGTGATCTATGAGGTACAGGGACAAGTGGAGGAGAATTTCAGGAAGTGCCAGAGCAAGGTTTTGAAGCAGTGATGGGAGGGAGTGGACTGGTTAAGGACTGGAAGCGAGTTCCAGATTTTTGGGGCGAAGGAGGAGAAGGCCCGGTCACCCGTGAGGGAGCGAGTTCTAGGGACAAGCCAATCTAGAGCCACCCTTGATCTTAGCTGATAGGATGGGGGTCCGGGGTTGGGGGGGCCGAGGGCGGAGGGAGTGGACAATCTTATAATGTTGTCAATGAAATTACTAAGCATGAAGGTGCAATGCTTTTCTGGAGGAAGCCACTCCAGATGGGAGTAGAGGTCACAGCGATGAGTGAGTGAGGGGAGGAGTGGAGAGAGCGAAGCGGCAGATGTTATTATAGGCAGTGTCCCATTTCTGGAGGCTGGATGGGGGTGCAGGGGCAAAGATAACCAGCCTGTAACAGAGAGAAGGGAGGAGGACCCCTCTGGCTAGTGCCAAACGAACTGCTGGGGTTAGGCAGTTTTTAGCTTTGTAGGCGAGGCCGAGCTTACAATTTGTAGCCCTGCGTACATTACGAATTTGCAGGGTAAGATCGAGCTGCGGGTCCAGGGTGACACCCAGGTACCTGACTGTAGCCACTGTCTGCAGGGGAGAGCCATCAACACCAAGAATTTGAAGGGGGGAGAGGCAGGACTTTATCTTGAGGAGGCAGTATAGCACAGTGGTCTAAGGCTCTGAGCTGCAAAGCTGGTGACATCCAGCAGACCAGACCTGGGTTTGAATCCCACAGCTTCCACTTGCATACTGTGTGACCCTAAGCAAGTCATTTAACTTCCTTGTGCTCCCAGGTCGCACCTGGAAACAAGCTCCGGCTTAGTGTGCCTTTCCTGGTTAAACAATTTCCCCTTTCCCTTTCTTATCTTGTGCCGTGAACCAAAAAGCATAGCTTGGGTTTTTTTTAAGGATGATGGTGAGCCTGTGATCCACCAGCCAGGACTGAATGCGATGGAAGTCCGAGTTTAGTTGGGAGTTTATGGTGGCAATGTCACGGGCACTGGCCAGAATGACCAGATCATCCGCATACAGAGTGGTGTGCCCATGGACAGCGATGGAAGGAAGTTCGTTGATAAAGAGCGCGAAGAGGGTTGGACTGAGGACGGAGCCCTGGGGGGCCTTACATGGTGAAAAAGGATTCCCACCCCCATGCAACGTTCTGGGCCAATTGACCAAAAGGAAATCCCCGAGAGCCATGCTTTAGTGGAAATAGTTAATTCCAGAGTAGTGTGTAGCCTAGTATCTTGTAAAAGAAAGCCTCCAGGAGGGTAAGTTTGTAAAAAGTCAAACACTGCACTCCTTTTAAGAGCATTCTTAATACTATTGACATTAGACATCAAAATTAAGAATAGAGGGGAAAAGGACATCCAAAAAACTCAGGGGAGACCAATCAACGCTTCTTCTTCCTGGGCTTCCCTTTCTGATGTGGGGCCTGAGAAAGGTAGTCACCTCCATCAGGCACCAACAAATCAGAAGTGTCTTTGGGTAGGAGAGAATCTATAGAAGAACACATCGAATCGGTATTGGAGTGATCAGCATCCAAAAATGCAGAAAATCTATTGGAAGAATCATGCATTGTAGTTTTAGGCATCTTAGGGGTAGGTAGGGCCATGGTAGACCTTTTCCTAGTCGACATTCTCCGTTCAGGAGGACCTTCTACATCGGGGGGGGGGCATGGAGCTAGGTGGAACCTTATCTAAACTAGTAGGCACTAAACCAGCCTTGCAAAACAGGAGAATGCTCTGTTAAAACTACAAGTGGGGAGAAGAAGTCTCCTGCAGAGCTAGAGCAGGACAGGCCTCAGACACATTAGGGGGTGGAGGGTCCAGTACAACAGAAACAGGCAACTGGGAAGGAGGAACATCCTCTGGTAACTGAGGTGTAGATGCATTATTGAATTCCCTCTGGCTAAGGTGACCAGGAGACGCTGCTCCTCCCCATCAGCAGAACAGGACTTCCTATGAGCAGCCTCAGGACAAGCCACATAAACATGGCCTTCTTTCCCACAGAGGTTACAATGAACAGAGTTGGAACATTGACTGCTGAGATGACCTGTCTTGTGACAAAGGGTACATTTAATCTGGTCACAAGCACTGCTAATGTGACTGGGAAGCCCACATTTATACCAGGTCCTGGGCTGGCCAGGATAAAACAGAACACCTCTATCCCTACTTAAAAAAAAAACAATTAGGTAAATGGTGGAAATTCCCACCATCTGAGTGCAAAAATCACTTTAATTCTCCACCCACCAGACCAGATCCCCTCAGAATCAAAAATGGCCTCTGGATGGCCATTTACAGTACAGTGTTGTTTAAGCCAGAACAATAAATCTGTAACACTGACACCTTCATTTCGGAAAAGAATCATAATGATTTTGTGAGCAGGCCTGGTAAGAGGAAGGACCTCAAATGGGGCCCACAAAGGGGGTGGTCTTTACCTGATGATAACGTGCCCAGAACTTATGAAGGCCACTCCCCAGCTTAAAGCTGACATCAAACACATTCTCTCCTGAAACATGAATTAGGGCATACAATTCAGAAACATTAAAATGTAAACTGTTTTTTAATAATGTACGGCCCACATAAACCCTATCAGGAAAGATATCTAGACCCCCTTTATATACAAGGCAGACAGCATTATGTCATTTAGTTGGAGGACCAGCATTATGAAAAAGGAAGGCAAAAGGCCGAGGGGTTTTAGGAGGGGCGGGGGGGGGCTGCTCATCTACTCCATGGGAGACTGGTGGACAATTCCTCAAAGCAGCAGGAATAGTCCCTGGAATGTCAGAAAAGTCAGAAATGTCACTAAGATCAGCCTCCACAACATCACGCAGGGGAGAACTAGCCCTTGTTGTACAAAGCGGCTGTAAAACAGGAGTTTGAGTAAGTTCCAGATCCGAGGGCAACTGAAGAGGAGAATGCTGTAAATCTTCCATAGCCGGAGGAGGTTCCTCCACAGGAGTGGACACAGGTAAAGCAGGCAAAGAAACCCCAACAATCAAAGGAACAGCTACAGTCTCAGGTTTAGTACTTACAGGAGGAGAAGTTGATAGCTGAACTCCCGGTATTTTAATGGGCGCAAAGCCCGAAATTCAAGTCCCAGTATCAGGGGAGTGCACCCAACCTGCAGCTTTCAAGGAGTCCTCAACAGACCAGGGACCCCCTTCCATAACAGGAACATCAGCCCAGCTGAGTTTGTTGGGGCACTCTTTATGAGTAACCCGCTCCAAGCGGCGTTTGTCTGGGGCAGCAGTGAAGGAGAAAACTGAAGCAGCAGCTTGATCTTGTCCCGAGTGGTGAAAGACTACGCCCGGCTCATACTAAACCTCCTTCTGGTCCTTAACCATAGAAATGTTCTGAGCAGCGTCAACAGAAACCCCCTGAGTCTCCGCCGTAGTCTCCAGGCATTTAGAGTGAAAGCGCTCCATAAGGTCCCGTTTCTTCTGTAAATAGTGCTGTTCTTCCAGCAGCAACAGCTTCTGTAGCTCGATATCAGCGGGCTCATCAGTAGGTAACGTAGGAGACTCAGCAGGGCAATCCATATGATCTGAAGCACACAAAACTGCCGAACAGGGAGCCTCCGTAACCAGCGCAGACTTAACAGGGTCAGTAAGAACCTCCGTGTCAAACACCTCCTAAGCTGAGGAGAAGATGGGCTCTTTGACCTGCTGCACGTCCATCTCCTCAGTCGGCAGCACAGCCACTGACTCAGCCATCCTCCGACGGCCAAAAGACCCCCTACCGTTGAGTAGGGGAATTTCCCCGGTGTCCTGACCAAATTTCCCTTATTCACTAAAAATACCACCAACAGCTTAATCTGGTTCAAGGTCAGTTGGCATTCATCTGTATCCCCTTCCCCCGGTTCGTGCCTGAAAATAGGCAGGATTTGTCTAGTGCACTTACCAGGTCAAAAAAACTAAATAAAAAAAAAAATAAACGGAAACACGATATGACCCCCAGATGAGAAAATGACTAATTCATGTTTTGATTAGTGCTGTGCGAAATTGAAAAATTTCACCAGGCAAAATATTTTGTGCAATTCACGCATTTCACAAAATATTTCGCCGGGCAAAATGCAAAATTTCACCTGTGGAGCAAGCAAAAATTTCGCCCACCAACTGGTGAAATTTGCTGCTCAAGGGTGAAATTTCACCACCCCATAGGTGAAATCTTGCAGTTTATGCTGATTTTAAGACTCCCTGGTGTCTAGTGGACCCTCCCCGGCTGCTTTGAGTCCATACAATATCCCTGGTATCTAGTGGTCCCCCCGACCACTCACTGGCCCATACAATATTCCTAATGTCCAGTGGCCCCCCCCACAGGCCGATCACTGGCCAGAATTAGGCCTCCCCGACAATCACCAGCCGAATTCAAGAACCTCCTCCCAAGCCGTTATTTCCCCAGCCATCATGACCCCCCCAATCTTTAAAAAAAAAATCCCCCTCTCTCTCCCTGGTGTCTAGAGGACCCCCCACACTGTCACCACTGTTAAACAGTGCCCACCCCTCTCCCCAGTATCCCAATTGAGTCACTGGCACAGCCCTCACTCACCTCCACAGCTGGCGGCCCAACTGAGCCCTTCAATGAATGAGTGTGTGTTTGTACAGAACACACTCCTTCATTGAAGCTCTCTGAACACTTCAATGAATGAGCATGTGCTTGTACAAGCATGCACTCATTCGTTGAAGACTCAGTCGGACAACCAGCAGTGGAAGATGATGAAGCTATGACTGATCGGGAATACCGGGGGCGTGGGAGCTGTTTAACGGTGGTGGGCCAAATGAAGTCCTGGGCTACCGAGATAGGGAGGATTGCACACAGTGGAGTGGAATTGGGTGACACAGAGGCTGGGGAGGTTCTGATTCAGCTGAGGTGATCGGCTTGAGGAGTAGAGGCCCCACCGGACTTTTCAGGAAATTTTACTTCATTCTGGCCACTGATTGGCCCATGGGGGGGCACTAGACACCAGGGAGATCTAAAAAATTAGAAATGAATGATGATAATTTCGTGAAATATTTCACACAGCAAAATTGCTGATTTCTCCACAATTTCGCCAGTGAAATAAAATTTCACAACATCTCTATATTTGATGTTTTTCCTTCCATGAAAGCCCTTTTACTTTGCTGTGCTTTACTTGAAGAAATCCTTTCCAAATTAAATCAATATTACTGCACCAAGTAGGATTGCCATCTCCCAAGTGCAAAAAAACAGGACATCTGAACCATATCATGCGAAGTATGAAAAAACAATGCCACACTGACTGTCTATATGTAAAGCAGCCACATTTCTGGGAGGATTGACTGGGACATGTGAAGGCCAGGGGTCTGGGGGTTTGGATGCTCTATGGTAAGTTTTGGGGCTTTTATTGAAGATAAAACACACTTCTGTTATGTCTTCCCTACCCATGACTCCAGGGAAAAAAATATTTTCCCCTGGAGTCTGGGGTGTGGGAGACTCTGGCTGGTCTTAAAGTCTGCAGTTGCAACTGGTGAGCAGGGCCAGCTGGCTAATAAAACAATGATATCACCCACCCATGAGCATTACTGCAATGTCCTGTGAAATATTGTTATATAAAGGCTGGGGGTCTGGAAGGTGCTAGGCCCCCAGAAGATCTAGGAATTTAGATGCTCTGTGGTGAGTTTCAGGGCATTTATTGAAGAGTTATGTCAGTATTGTTCAGTTTATGCAGGATTCTCATTTCATTCTGACCAAAATAAAAGGGCACCCAGTTTCTGCACTGCCAATACCTGTACCCATCGGTTGTTGCACTGCCCAGTTCCCAGTTCAAATCTAAACCATTATCTGTTCAGGTAGGAAGTTTGGGACCAGGACTGTCTAGTGTGCCCTTTAGTTTTCAAATATGTGAAGTAAAACCTGGACCCATCAGTTGTTGCACTGCCACTGCCTGGTTCCCACATCTAATCTAAACCACTGTTCCTTCGGGTATGAAATAAAGGACACACCACAGAGTCCTGGTTCCAAACGGGGTTAGCTCCAGGGACTCCAGCATTTACTTTAGACACCACTCTGTTGCAACCAAAATGGAAAACAATAAACTTAAAGTTTACTATTGGGGGAGCACCGAAGAAACCAAATCAGACCAATATGCACCATTCTCTGACTCCCATCCACTCCTCCTGATGCCAGAGGCACACTCAGAAATGGCAGGCCAGGAATGCAATGTTTTTTAGAGTGAACTTCACTCCAGCTGTCAGGCAGTAAATCCTTCCTGAAAGATGTGGCTCAGACGCACACACAGTTGCGTATTAGTGCTGCTGCACAGTACACTTGTTGCGCAAAGCCAAACAAGGACAATGGAGTTAGTAAAAATTGCAATGCCCCATCTCAGGACACACACTCGCCACTCTCAGCGTTCTAGGGCTCAGTGAATCCTTTCAGCGGTGGCACAGAACAGTTTGTGTGTGTGCACAGAGCAGGGTAGCAGCTAATTGGCTGTTGCATAGTAACTAATTTAGCCAATGCTAGTCGAGATTACAGTGTCAGCTGTACAGTGGCAGAATTAACTAATGCAGCATTTGGGCAGATAGATTAACAGAACTAATAATGGGTGAGCAAAGCACTGACTGTGTATGCGTAATAATGCAACTGACAAAAACCAGGACTTTTTAATATCCCAGGAAGACTTACAGATTTCCCGGCAAGCTACCATAAAAATGGGATGATCCTGGTAAAAGTGGGATGGGTGGCAACCCTACTACCAAGACAGGTGCAAACACATTAAAACTCACCTCCAGACCCCAGCATTGTGGCGCTCAGTGTAAAGGGAAGAACAAGAAACAAATAAAACGTATAAAATAAAAAAGGCTGGGAATTCTGCTGCTTCCCTCACGCCTCTTTGCCCTATGCAAGTTTAAGTTGCTCTGTTCCAGGTGTTGAGAGGTTAGGTGATTTAGATGACCTGACTAGCTAATGAAGCTCATTTTACAATTAAAAGACATACTCTGTTACATTTCATAGAAACTGGTGAGAATAGTTCTTGGTACGATTTGCTGTTTATTTTTCCCTAGTGGTGTTTGTAGCTGTAATGTTTTGTATTACTGAAAAGTTTCAATAAAATGTTTAACTTAAAAACAAATAACTTGGTGAGAATGGAATTTTTAGAAACAGCTTGTAAGGAGGAGTCAGGCAAGTTTCTTTTTTTTTTTTTTTTACAAACTGAATATATTATTTTATACACCACCGGTGGAGATAGAAATAAGAAGACTAGCTTCTGCAAAATGTCCAGCCATTAAACCAGCATCCACCACCAGCAGATAATCCTCACTGGAACTCCCCCCACTGCCACCATTCATGTCAATGGTCCGGCAACAAATCTCCTTTCAGCTGGACAACACCCTCGCTGTAGTTGGACAAACCTTTCCAACCCCAGTACCAGCCTCCGCAAGCTGAGCACACTACCTGAATAATGCCACAGCCCAACAGTTTACATCAGCCCCTGCTGAACACCCTTCATTCAGCTGCCCCCTCTGGAACCACCATTATGCAAACTAAACAGCCCACTCCCAAGCCGAGCATCCTCCTGGAGCTGGAACATACACCCATGCTCATTGAACAGCCTCTCCCACCCAGTGAGGATGATCTGCTGCTGGTGGATGTAGGCTTGGTGGCTGCATAATGTTCCATTAAGGGAATGTAGCTTGGGGAGGGTTGTCCAGAGGCTTGTCAAACTGTACAGAGAGTGGGTTGTGTTTCAGCTACAGGGAGATTTTTCAGAAGCTACTCTGAGGGGTAGAAGGAAGCGTACCTGATGGCTTGGTGGCGGTTGTGGGGAATGTTCCAGTGGCATGGAAATTTCTTGGGAGGAGGGCTGTATGTAGGCAGGATAAGTGGTCTGGGGGGATTCAGTGTAAGGGATGGTTGTCATCTGGGAATGAGGGAATGTCCAACTCCAATGATGGTGCTCATCTAAGGATTGGGGGGGCTGGTCTGTGGGCATGAAGTGTGGTCCTGATGAGTATCCGATTTACAACAAAAAAAAGTTATGTATTGCAAGGAATGCTATATTATATCCAGAGTGAGGCTTGGGGCCCATGTGTAATCCCATCTCCCCGCAACTCATTGGTTTCTCCAGGGGACGTCCGTCCATACTGCCCCCCCTCAGGCATGCTCCCTGGCCCCAGAATGCTGGACCACATAGCCTGTATCCTCCCTATCTCCACCCACTGGAGGGCCAAAGAGCTCATTCCTCAGTCACATCTGGTGCCTCTGCTATCTTGCACAGCATCCCCACCCATTGGCCCTCTCAGCCACTCTCCCTCTTGTGGGTTCCTGCTTTGATCCACAGCTGGCTCCAGGCTCAGGCAGGCTCTTACTGACCTCTTTATTGGTTATTGCATCCACCCATTTGCTTTGTCTGACCCCTTGGCCAGGGTCCAATCAGCAATAACTGTTCCTCTGTGATGTCCTAGCCTCCCCCCAGGCCAACAGCTCGATTTGTCTCCCGTGACCTTAACACATCCCATACAGCCCCAGCAAAAGTTGTGCATGCAGTCCGGAGTCTCTGTAGCATGAAGAAGTTGCCTACAGAGGGGACAGATTAAATCCTCCCTCAGATCTAGAGCCTGCTTACTGTGCCATCTCCACCAAGGCTTATGTCTTACCACCGCCTTGTGGATCTATAAAAAAAAGTTTAGGTTTTTGATCTCCTAGCGTGGCATCGATGGGTGGCAGGTAGCCTTTTTTTGTTTATTTGTTTGTTCTGCTTTCCTGACGGGATGGTTTTTGTTTGTTTTTGCACGTGAGGTGGGTGGGTTGACATGGTGGGGGTACTTGGCCAAGCGGGCTGGATAATGCAGGAGGCAAAATAAAAAACATAAGGGATAGGTTTCTGCTATAGAAGGGGGGGGGGGGGTCACAGCATTATTCCAAATTACCATGAATGCCTGACAAGATAGAGTGCTTCAGTGGCTAGAGCTTGGTCTTTGAGACAGGGAGACCTGGAACTAATTCCACCAGAACTACAATCTTACTGCTTGAACCAGATTAAGTCACACATCCTCCCAGTGATAAGAGTGCACAAAACAAAATTATAAATAAATAAAATAGGACTTATGCACAGGAACAGGACTTATTACTTCTCAGTTGGTCTGGCCTGAGTAAAATTAATGGTATACAAAAGGTATTATAGGCATAGATACATAGACAGTGACCACAGGAAAGATAAAGATTCATCAAGTCTACCTAGTAGCTAGGAAAATAGCTATACAAGCATGGCTCAGAGGGGAACCAGGTCCTTCCCAGCCAGAAATGACAGATTTGGGGTGCTACAGTCTTCCTTTGAGATATCAGGCAGTACAGACCCTCCCCCGGTTTTTAGAAGCTGCCTGAGAACTCCTGGCAACCTCCTGTTCTTGTATATCACTTCCCTGAGCCTTTATCAACATCTCCACTCACTGCCCTTCTCCTCTTTACCCTTATCACGACATGTACATGTACTTGGGCCTCGCTCTAGCTTCTCCAGTGCTCACTGCTGTATATAATGCTGTGTATACATTATACCAGTATATTGTTTCATTCCCAGCTGACTGCTAGATAGCCAATACTTTGTTGCAAATCAATGGCTCAGAATGGTATTTTGTAACATGCTCCCCAGATCCCCTTCCCCAGGTCACACCTGGAAATGAGCATCGGCTCAGTGTGTCTTTCTGGTTGCTAGCTTTTCTCCATGCCACCGAGATGTCTTCAGTCTTCAATGTTGGACTGCAAACTGAGGAAATTAGGTACGGGGGGTTAAACTTAATAGCATAACTTGGGCATTTTTCAATATTTTTGCCGTAGATTTACAACATACCTTTTTTGGGACACCAACTCATGAACAATGCAAGTGATATTAGATAGATCTGTCCTGAAAGGTGTTTTCGCAGTCACTGCTCGAAATAACCTTTCGGGCAGGAGTTGAAAATTTTCTCCACCATTGTTCATGAGGTGGGGTCATAAGAAAGCTAAGTTGAAAATTTAGCATACAAATATTAAAAAACAACAAAAAGTTATGAGGCTACATTGAAGTTTGTGAACACAGGCTCATAAATTTTATCATTTTCAATATGTTGATCCCAAATGTTCATATTGAAAAGCAACAAAGTTATGAGGCTACATTGCTGTTTGCAAATGCAGGCTTGTAACTTTAATACACCCTTGCCATATGTATTTATTTAAACATTTCACCAGGAAGATATGCTGAGCAGACTAACTCATTTCCAAGTACGTCCTAGAGTGAAGGGAATGTGGAGTACAATAATAATAATAGAGTAGTTTTAATACAATCTACAATTCAACAATATAAATCAGCAAGTTACACATAAGGAGCAGAGTGCAATGTAAATGGTTAGGGTGACAGAAGCTAAACAGAGAGTTGATACAATGGATACTGTACATTAAAAGCTGAACATGGTTAAGTGCTGAACACAGTTAAGTATGTTGGAAAAAAAAATACACCATGCAAGGAAACATTCAGCTTTGACAAATGTTTGTTTTTTTATGTGTTTACTGAGTTTTTGCTGTTCGTTTTGGACTTTGTTTGCTGATTATTATCTTGTGCTTTTTGAAGCTTGGATTCCTCTCTACTGCTGCCATCTAATTGGAGATCCTAACAATTTGTGTTTGAGTTCTGCTTTATATATGTTCAATTTGTTTGAAAAACCAAAAATTCTGTGTTGCAAAGAATCCTAGGCAACATATTTGAAACTTTATGACATCTGAGGATTCAGACAGAATTTGTAATCTATTTTTTTTTTATTTAAACCTATGTTTATCCTTATTGGTAAGATGTAACAATTTAACATTCATTCATTTGCACACCAGCAAGATTCATCTTTTGAACTAATTGTCTTACATGCATGGAGTAAGTATTTAAGCTAGAATACTTAATGTATATTTCTACAACTTTCAGTTTAAAATGCTTCCTTATCTTTGTTTAAAAACTTAACAACAGCCTTATAACAAAAAATATATAACACTGTAGCTTTGCCTCTCATATTCTATCAAAGGGATATAAGCAAGTAATTGTATTCAGGCATGGTGCTTATGTTTATGTCCAGGGTATCACTAAGGCAGAATCAGGAAATCAGGTAGTTAAAGGGAATACTGAAGTATGGGTGGTATGATGTCAGAGAGGAAAGATTTCAAATGTATGCTTTTCTTTCCATAAGTTGCACTTTGTTACAGTAGAATGGGTTTGGGAGGGGGCCTATCTGGTGTATTAAATGGTTATTTCCTCTAGTCTGAGTCCAAGGATGAATCCTTCTGATCTGAATTCTCAGTGGTTGATGTCTGTGATTGGTGCCAGGAGTGCCATAGTTCTAAAAACTGGGGAAGGCAGAGCTATAATTCGGCTATAATGCATTCCATCATTTCTATTTCAATTACCTTGGTTTTCCACTGAGCCACTGTGGGAGGCCGTGAAGGCAACCAATTTATTATTAGGCATTTCAAGGCCACTATATGTAGTATTTGACCTAATGTGATCCTGGATCTTGGGCCCTTTAGTAGGTTAGAGAATCCAAAGGCTAAGTTTGGAAATGTAAATATAAATTGCCTCTCCAATATTATTTTACATTAAGCCATGGATTTCTTTTCAGAAAGGAGTTACAATTGGGAAGTCCCACAAAATGTGGTAAAGGGTATCTGCCACCCCACAGTCCTCCCAACCTGCACACCTATCCCCTCACCACCACTGCCAGTGCTGACTGCACCACCCCACTCCACCCCATCATGCCTCCAACATGTATGCGAATGTGTAACGTGAAAATATTTGGTAAACACAGGGGTTCGATAAAACCAAACTAATACTTTCCAACTGAACTCCCTTCATTTGGGGGGAGCTGTTACCACACATTCCCTAGCGAGCCTACACTCCTACTGGTCAATGGGGAGGGTAGATCCTGATTCTCCTTCCCACTTTATCTATAATTGATTCATTGGTGTAGTTCTTAATATGCCTAATAATTTATATAAACCAGATATTATTCTGATTTTTCCATTGAGTGTAATGAGCTAATAAAAGTATTTTCTAAATCTAATTGTGGTCTCTATTTGAGTCAGGTTTTGTTGTTGTGATATATAGTGTCCGACTTGTAGAAAACAAAAATGTTCTTCTTTAAGAAGGTGGAATAGAATTCAGAGGGCCTGATTCTCAAAGGGGTCAGTGTCCGGAGCAAGTTGCAGTGAACAGCAGCTTGCGCCAACATCCCCTGTGCCAGGGACAATGCACCATATTCAGCTACAGGATGGGTTCTGATGCCTAAGTGCCCACACATGTGGCAACCTCACCCATGCGTCACATGCCTGGTGCACTGGAGAGATTTAGTGGAGGCTCACGTGCACCCGGTGCAGTCGGCACTGGCAGTGGTGGTGAGGAGATAGGTGTGCAGGTTGGGAGGACTGTGGGGTGGCAGATACCACCTGCTAGGTGTGTGGGGTGGGGGCCACTAGACCACCAGCTAGGGGGTACTATGGCACTGTACTGGGCAGTACCATGGGTTCTGGGAGGGGAGTTCCCTAGACCACCATTAATGGGCATTGTGGGGGCAGGGGGCATTGGTAAACAGCAGGGGGGATAGGGGCAGGGGCCCATCTGCTGCACAGGTACACAGTGCCCAGCACACCCAGAGGGTGAGTGTCAGAGTACCATTACACCAGCCCTGGTAGGTCTAAGGGTACTTAGTAATCCGCCCTCTGGGTGTTCTTTGTAAAATCCCACCTGTGGCGCACCAGCAGCCTACCCCTGATGCAAGCTGCATGCACCATGTTGCAGCCTATGTCTGGCTGCAGGGGTGCTGTAAGCCACATTTGGGGCATGCAGCCTGCGATCGACGCAGGCTGCCTTTTGAGAATCGCGTCTTGCGTTATCTGTCGGCGCAAGGTGCACCTTGCACCATTCTTTGTGGCGCAAGCACCTTGTGTCATGCTGGAGGCTTTAAGAATCAGGCCCAGAATCTTTTGAGAAGCTAAGTTCTAAATTATTCTTCTTTTGCATTTATGTGATTATAAGTGGTAAGGTAGCTTTGCAAATTCGGATATTGTGAATACTGTTAATTATAGGTTCTACCTATTTAAGATAGAGTTATAAGACAGGCAGTCTATGTCCACACAATACTAAGTAACTCAAGGAGTTTTGTAGGCACTCAGTGGGCTAAAATGGAGCATACAGCAAGGGGGAGGTAGTCAGCTATAGGGAATGTGGAGCACTCATCAGCAGGGTTATGCTTTGGGAAGGGGACATTACCTACTATATATAGGACCTTCTGGGAGTTCCATGTTCATTTGGCAGGAACAAGGGAAGAAATATCCCAGCTGTGACCCCAACTTAGCTGGTGCCCATCCCCCACACCCCCAGTACCCCAGAGGCCCACTGCCTTGGGGGGATGGAGAGTGGTGGGAAAGGGAAGGCAGAGGAGATTGGGTGGCAAGGGCTGTCACACAGCAGTCAACCATACCCGAGAGGTAACAACAGAATATCACTTTGCAGTCCTGGAAGAAGCACAGGTGCATGACTCTAATGGGGAGGGAGGGACCTCAAGTCAGCTGGTGTTGAAGGGAAGTAAACATGGTGACACCTGGGGGCAAGTTGGGTGGAAGTTAGTAGCAAGGATTCTAGTGATAGGGGACTCTATGGTTAGAGGCATGGAGAGGGTGATAGGCTGTGTAGCAAAGGTAAGGTATGTGGTCAGATGTCTGCTTGAAGCATGAACCCTCTGGGACTGGGAGAGGATAGGGAAGATAGTGGAGGTGGGGGAAGGAGCAGGGAGTGCTGGTACATCTTGGTACCTACAAGCCGGTGAACTGGCCTTTGAGACAGTGAAGCAGGACTTCCAGAAGTTGGAGGATAGATTGAAAAAGCACTCAGCTTCCTTTTCTGAGGTCCTCCCTGTCTGGGGTAGGAGAAGGGGGAGGTTAGAGTGAATAAGAAGGAGATGAAGAAGTTTAATGGGTGGTTAAAAGGGTGGTGTCAGGAACAAGGGTACCAGTCTGTCGATGACTGTGGGGACTTCTGGGACAAGAGACTCTTCAAAGGTGATGGTCTTCACCTGACAATGGATGGGATTAGTGCATTTGGGCAGAAGTTGAAATAAAGTTCAACATCTACATTAGAAGACAGTTCAGCCAAGGGCCCTAGAGCATCCTGGGGCAAATCTTTGCCACAGGCAGCAAACATGCATACATATTATACATTAAATCATATATGTTACATGGCTATAGATAACAGGTAATATTTATATGTCATTCCTGCCAAGATGACTCTGACAATTAATCATTTATGAATGTACATGAACTCTGTCATCTAGAGATTTTATTAGCAATATTAGTCATTTAATGGGATTAAACGATACAGGAATTTCATGTATTCAATTCATTTTGAATGTATTCTTCTTTAAGATATGCGTAAAAAAGGCCAGGTATTGTGGTACACCTCCGTCCTGTGGCAAATAACCACCCAGGTACTGGCCACAGTAGCTGTCCATTAGCTCACTTTGTTTTAATTCCACAAACAAACAACATTTTTGGCATCAAATGCTTCTCCCAGTTAATGTGTTAGCATGTTCCAATAGAGAGTGGGCATTTTATCTGCTTCTTCCCTGCCTGAATTCATGTTGGCTAGTTGCTATTGAGCTGGCACCTTACTGCTGCTGCTGAGAGCTGCAATGGTCTGGTCTGCATGCCCCTTCCCCCCCATGATCTACCAAGGCTACTGAAATTTGCCAGACCCTACTGGCCTGGCCAGGCAATTAGTTTATCTGCCTGTCTGTTTGCCTGTCAACACTGCGTGTACTGGAGCAAGTCTTGGATCTAACCCTGCCTGCTGCACTGAGTCCTCAACAGGACCCAATCATCTGTCCACCACCATGACACCCCTTCCAACTCCACTCACTGCACAACCACTTGTTAATATTTATGTCTTTACCTCACTAGCTAACTAGCCAACTAACCAACTAACCCTGCTTACCTATTCCATTGCTAAAATCTGTAAGCAAACATTAAGGCATTGACCAGTGTTTGTTTATTCCTGGGACAACCAGTGATCGTGTGTGTTTCAACTGCTGAGAAAAGAAGCAATTTCTTCAGCGAGAATAGTGGATAGAGGAGATTTATTAGGATAGGAGTGTTACACAGTCCTATAGAAGCTGTATAATATCCACAATTAAGTGCATGTTAATGAAACAGAAGATTTCAATTTCAATTTCAATTTCAACTTTATTTTTAAAAGGCGCTTTTCTTAAATCAAAGCGCCTGTACAGATAAATATGACAATAAATATAGTAAATCAAATCAACAGAAATCCTTAAAAGCTATATTAAAAAGGTGGGTCTTCAACTCCCTTTTAAAACTAAGGACGGTCGGGCAGTCTCGCACCTGACGAGGTAGAGAATTCCACAGGGTAGGTGCCTATAAAACTAAAAAGATCTAGCACCAGATGTTTTCAAACATACCCTGGGAATCTCCTAGCAATCCTCGTCCAGTGGATCGAGAGGCGAGAGGGACTATAGGGCACAGGAGCTCTTTCAGGTAGGTAGGTCCCAGATCATGTAGGGCTTTATAGGTCAGCAAACTGACCTTGAAGGTGATTCGCCAAAACACTGGCAGCCAGTGCAGTCCGTGGAGCACAGACGTTATGTGACTGGATCTAGAGACTCCAGTCAACAGCCTGGCTGCCGCATTCTGCACCAGCTGCAGACGGCGAAGTTCAACCCCCGATAGCCCTAGGTATAGGGAGTTACAGTAGTCAAGCCGGGAGGTAACAAAGGCGTGGATTAATGTTGGAAGGTCCTCTGGAGGAACCAAGTGCTTCACCCTGGCAATATTCCTCAGATGAAAAAAGGAAGTCTTCACAACCGCTGACACCTGGGATTTGAGTGTCAAACGGTCATCAAGTATTATGCAAAGGTTTCGCACCCGGTCTGAGGTCGTCAGCTGGACACCTCCAAGCCATAGGCCTGAGGGTGATCCTTCTGGCAGACCCACCTCACAGCGACCTAAATCCACAACCAACACCTCAGTTTTCTCCGGATTTAACCTCAGCCAACTCCCATTCATCCATTCTTGGATTTCTTCAAGGCAGTTATTAAATAACCGACAAGGCAGCGCCCTGACCGGCACAAAGATATACAGCTGGGTATCATCAGCATAGCAGTGAAAACCCAGACCGTACCATCTAATAATCGCCCCTAATGGTAGCATATACACCAAAAACAACATGGGTGCTAAGACGGAGCCCTGCAGTACCCCACAGGGCAGGGAGAATGATGTTGAGGAAAAAATTCCCGACACCTCTCTCTGAGTCCTACCCTCAAGGTAAGATTGAAACCATCTGAGGACCGTACCAGACAGTCCACAGACTAACCACAGGTGCTCCAATAACACACCATGGTCAACGGTGTCAAATTCTGCCTAGAGATCAAGTAGTACCAAGATGGATCAGGTCCTACGATCTCTAGCCATTAGGAGGTCATTTAGTACCCGTACGAGCGCTGTCTCGGTACTATGCCTTTTCCTAAATCCAGACTGGAGTGAATCGTAGATATTGTTGTTGGCCAGATGATCCTCCAACTGCACTGCAACCACTTTCTCAATAACTTTACCCACAAAGGGTAAGTTAGAGACTGGCCTGTAATTTGCTAGACAGTATGGGTCTAAGAGGGTTTCTTTAAAAGGGGCTTAATTATAGCCTCTTTGAGGGGATCTGGAAAAACCCCTCTCCAAAGACTTCCATACAATCAGAGCTAGGACTAGGCCAATCTTATCCACGCAACCCACTAAGAGGCGCGTGGGACCAGGGTCCAAATTACAGCAGGTCGGTCGCAGTGCTCGAATGATCATCACAACATCCTCGATTATGGGAAGGCTGAAGTCAGACCATTCTAACTGGGTGCTTGACATCTCCTGATGACCACCGCTGCTCCCATTGGGAGGGAAGGCGGAATGTCGATCTGATTTTGGCAACCTTATCTGCAAAGAGAGCTGAGCTCCTCACACCATTCTTGAGATAAGGCTCTTCTGGGCTGAAGACAGACTGGATTGCACAGTCTGTCCACAGTCCGAAAGAGCTGAGCGGTCTGTTCTGTGCGGCCACTATCTCTCTGGACAGGAATTCTGCCTTCTTACAGAGATTGCGGATTGATAGACCAAATAATGGTTATCAAACTAAGCTTGTCATCATCATGACGGACCATGCATAGCGCCTCTCAGCCGTCGGCCAACTCTCCTCAATTCCTCATGGTCTCATCAAACCAAGGAGACCTGGGGCAGAGCAAGAGGACCAACACGTAATGGAGAATAGAATCTAGGGCCCCTGCTACTGCCTCATTATAGGCACGTAGCAGAACACCTGGATCCATGCAATCTATCAGTAGGCTTGATAGGTCCAACACTGCCATCAGGTCCTCTGGGGATACACCCCTCAAAGGCGGTATCGAACCATCTCCGTGAGGGCAGACCCTAACAGGGTGGCCTCAAAACTGAATCTAATGGGTGATGGTCTGACCATCCAACTGGTTCCACCACCAAGTCAGATATCCCCATCCCCAGAAGGAACACCAGGTCCAATGAGTGTCCACCCACATGGGTCGAGGAGGAACCACCTGTGTGAAGCCCAGTGATATCATCAACTGGAGGAAATCTTGACCAAACCGAGAGAATTCATCGTCGACCCAAGCATTGAAGTCCCCCAGTACCAACCATCTGGGGGACCCCAATGTTAGGTCGACAATGAAGTCTGCGATTTCCTGCAGAAAAACATTCTCGTCACCTGGTGGACAGTATACCAGAAGTATCCTGCACCCCACACCCTCGCCCACAATGTACTCAAAGGATCTGGTGACTCCTGCTGGCACCACCAAGATCTGTTATTAATTCAAACAAGATCTAACTACTTTACATAATGAAATGTGTTTCCCTCTCTGAGAGGACCCCAGGCATCTAGTCAAAGAGTGGGACTTCTAGTAGAAGCCATATAGTGCATTTATACATACTGTAGCAATCTGACTTATTATGATAGCCAGCTCTGAAAATCATTGTATGTCAGTGACAGCAAGTAAATGAATATGGTATCATATGCTGTTGGTTCTTCAACAATAAGAAACTTATGTTGAGCAAGATATAGCAGTGCAACAGGAGTTTGTGGAGTTGGGGAGGGGCCTTAGACAAGTAGCACACACAGTAACTTTCTCAGAAGTGCTACCTGTCTATGGCATGGATGAGGCTAGGGTACTCCGCACCATGGGATTCAATGACTGGGTGAAAAACTGGTGCAGAGCTCAGGGATTTGGATTCATTGGGGATTGGGGCTCCACCTGGAGGGATGTAGGCCTATACAAGCGTGATGGTCTGCATCTATCCTGGAGGAGAACCAGGATCCTAGTTGATAAGTTTAAATGCTTCATTGGCAAACATTTAAACTAGCCAAGGGGGAGGCACTGAAAAGGAGAAGGGAAATGCTAGCCCCCACAAAATTCAGGGTAGTTAGTGGGGTAAACACCAAGATAGAGCAGTCAATTGGGATAAGGGCAGGGGTAAATGGAGAAAAAGACAAAGGCAGTAAGGACAAGGATGGGGCAAAAAGAAATAAAGTCAGAAAAAAATGGAGGGCAATGAGTACCAATGCCCGCAGTCTAGGTAAAAAGCTCCCTGAAATGGTGGCCTTGATGGAAGAGGGATGCCTGGATATTGTGGCAGTCACAGAAACATGGTACACAGAGAACCATGACTTTAATGTCAACATACCAGGGTACACAATCTACAGGAGGGACAGGGAGGGAAGAAGAGGAGAAGGAGGAGGAGGAGGAGGAGGAGCTCTCTATGTAAGGGAAGAGATCAAAGCAACAGAACTAAAAGGTAAACAGGGAGGAGAGGAGGCACTGTGGGTCACCCTGGAGACTGGAAATGGCTCCACAATCTTCACAGGGGTTGTATACAGACCCCTGTCTCAGGGGGAGGAAATAAACAAGGAAATGATAGAAGGCATTCTTGGGATGGCAGAGAAAGGTGAGATATTGCTGATGGGGAACCTGAATATGCCAGATGTTAACTGGAGCACCTTTGCTGCAGCCATATCCAAGAGCAGGGCCATTCTCGATGCACTACAGGGGGCATGCCTCAGACAGCTAGTTTTGGAACCCACTCAGGAGGGAGCAATCTTAGACCTGGTACTCTCAAGTGGGGGAAGGAGAGAGGATCTCTGATCTTGAAGTGGGTAGCCATCTGGGAACAAGCGACAACCAAACAGTGTGATTCACGATAAACTTAGTTTAGAGTCAAGCCACACAAAAGTGAAGGTATTGGACTTCAGGAGGGCTGATTTTGTCAAAATGAGAGAGTGCCTCAGAAAAGCACTAGCAAACAGGCAAGAAGGTGGGGTGTTGCAAAAATGGGGAAACATCAAAACTGCCATCTCAGAGGCAGCAAGCTTTTGTGTGAAGCAAACAAACAAATCAAAATGAAAGAAAAAAACACTATGGTTCTCAAAAGAACTGGCAGGGAAGGTAAGGGAGAAAAATATAGCATTCAGGAAGTATAAGGAAACACAGAAGGAGCAGGACAGAGAACTGTACCAGTTAAAGCAGAAGGAAGTGGGGAAGGCAGTCAGAATAGCAAAGGCCCAAACTAAGGAAAAAATAGCCAACTCGGTTAAGAAGGGGGATAAAACCTTTTATAGGTACATTAGGGAGCAAAGAAAGATGAAGGCAGAGATACAGAGGCTGAATAAAGAGGAAAGTGGTTGGGCAGAGAGTGATAGTGAAAAAGCAGGAATACTGAATGAATATTTCTGCTCAGTATTCACAATGGAAAAGCGGGAGGGGGACCTAATCCAGTCAATAGAAGCACTCTGGATTGGGGGGGCGGTTGATATTAGGCCTTTCACAGAAGAAAGGGTTCTGAAAGAACTCTTAAAACTGAAGGTGGATAAAGCAATGGGGCCTGATGGGATTCACCCCAGAATTCTAAAAGAACTAAGGGAAGAACTAGTAACACCACTGACTACCCTTTTTAATAAATCATGGGAGGATGGTGTGGTACCTGAGGACTGGAGAAGGGCAGATGTGATTCCCCTTCACAAAAGTGGGAGCAAGACAGAGGCAGGAAACTACAGGCCTGTCAATTTGACCTCAGTGGTAGGGAACATGATGGAATCACTTCTGAAGGAAAGAATTGTTGAGTACCTAGAGGCCAGTGGGGCACAGGACCCAAGGCAGCATGGATTCACAGTGGGAAGGTCATGTCAAACAAATCTAATTGATTTCTTTGACTGGGTGACAAAAGTAGTAGACCAGTGAGGGGCTGTGGACATGGCCTACCTAGACTTTAGCAAGGCAGTTGACACAGTCCCGCACAAAAGATTAATAAACAAATTAGCCAGCCTGGGATTGGGTCCCAGGGTGGTAGCCTGGGTAAAACACTGGCTGGACAACAGGACACAGTGGGTAATAGTAAATGGAGTCTACAGTGAAGAAAGGAGGGTTACTAGTGGGGTACCGCAGGGTTCAGTACTGGGGTCTGTCCTTTTTAATGTCTTTATAAGTGACATTGTGGAGGGACTGGAGGGGAAGGTATGTGTTTTTGCAGATGACACAAAGATCTGCAACAGGGTGCAATGCAAGGTGGGGTGGAAAGGATGAAAAAGGACTTGGCAAGGTTGGAGGAATAGTCAAATGTATGGCAGTTTAGATTTAACACAAAGAAGCGCAAAATAATGAACCTGGGAAACAAAAACCCAGGGCAAGAGTACACAATGGGGGGTGAGATACTGACAACAAAAAAAATGGAAAGGGACCTGAGGTAGTCATATCAGATGACCTAAAGGTGGGCCAGCAATGTGAGTAGGCGGTAAGGATGGCTGCGGGGTATACTGGGATGCATGGGGAAAGGCATCACCAGCAGAAAACAAAAAGTTGTTGACCCTCTGTACAGACAGTTGGTAAAACCACATCTGGAGTACTGTGTACAGTTCTGGAGACCCCATCTCCGCAAAGACATAGACAGGGTGGAGGCTGTCCAGAGAAGGGCAACCAAAATGGTGCAGAGTCTGCACCAGAAGACTTATGAAGAAAGACTAAAGGAGCATAAGATGTATAGCCTCGGGGAAAGAAGGAGAGGGGAACATGATAGAAACTTTCAAATACCTCAGGGGAATCAACAAAGTCCAAGAGGTAGCATCTTTCAAGAAAAGAGATGTGCAAGAACAAGGGGGCACAATTTGAAGATAGAGGGTGGACGGCTCAGAGGTAATGTGAGGAAGTATTTCTTCACAGAGAGGGTTGTAGATGCATGGAACAGCCTTCTGGGGAGGAGGTCATATAGTCAAAAACAGTAGGGGAATTCAAGACTGCATGGGACAGACATAAGGCAATTCTAGTGGGGGTTAGGAGGAAGTAGGCTGTTGGTTAACTAGGATCTGCAGCTTATCCATTAGGTAGGGAAATGGGCAGACTAGGTGGACCAAGTGGTCCTTATCTGCCGTCAAATTCTATGTTTCTATTATATTTACCCCACCTCCTCCTCCTTCTAGATATACTTTCTATGCATTACTTTATTTGAATGCAACTCCCCCAGACTCCTGAATTAGAGCTGTAGATTAGTATACTGGACTATACACTGAGTTACATATCAGGGCTCTGTGCCCATGACCTTTATGGGGTTAATTTCCTTTCTTCTGGGGGCTTGTCCATGATTGATGAGGAGTACTCTGGAGAGTATGCTTTTCTGGTCTGTGTGGGAGTGCGGAGGTTGGAAAAGAGGGAGTTGGAGATTAAGAGTGGGGCAGATCGCCTGCTTCTGTTGGTGTCTTGATGTTTCCAAGTAGAGAAAAGGCCAAAAACAGCCTGGTAGGAAGTGTAAGTGGCCATAAATGAGAGACCCCCGGGGGGGGGCTGTAATCCCGTGCAGGACAGAAGGCTGACACGCTATGCCATTGGGTGAGTGGAAGATTCGAACCCAACTTGGAAGGAGTAACAAACCAGGAAAAAGAGATGTTTAGGGACTTCATGTCCACAGAGGGAATCTCCATGTATCTTGTGAGCTCCAGAATTTAAGTCATGAAGAAGGTGGGTGGCAGCACTAGATTGAGATTTGGTTGCCCCCTGGGCCTGAAGGGAATATGTAAGGTCCTCGGGGATGATTTGTCTGGCTGCTGGAAGCTAGAGATAGAGAGAGCTGAGTTACCCTGCAGGGGTGTGCCACCTGTAGTGCAGAGGAGGCAGTCTCCCAGAGAGGGTTTCAGTAGAACCACTAGTCTAGATGGGGATTTACTGGCCTCAGTTCAAGGTAAGTGGATAACGAGATGCTCATTATTTGAACAGTGAGAGAAACTTGTGGAAATAAATAGGTTCTGCCAGCGTGGAGACAAGGAGAGTACAGTTAGCATGGCGAGCTGTGTTTGATGCTGCCCGGGGGAGAATAATTACTGCCCTTTTATTCTAAATAAAAAGCACAAGAAGTGAATTGCATACTGCCTAGAAATAGGGGTAATCAGCATGAAGCCCCACTGGATATGGACACTGTGAACTAGGACTTATGGACACTTGTGGACATTGATTCAAGGGACCCTTGGGTCCTTACCTTTATCACGTCCGCTACGGGATAAATGTTTATCAAGTTACACTGCATCATGGAGTCATCAGGTTTTATTGAAGGATCCTTTTGACATTTTCCACTATGTTGACCTTTTAATGTTGTATGAAGTTGCGCTGTTACTAATCAAGTTTGCTTCCTAGTCAGCATCCCATGGAGAAGCCTGCACCTCAGCCCAGAGGAAGAAAACATAAGCCATCTCTTAGCAGTTTCTATTGTGGTTCCCCCTGCCCACCGACTTCCCACCATCATAGCCCTATACACTGGGGAGGATGTGGGCTACATAAAGTTACAAACAATCAATTCAGCCTCCTTTTGGTCAACTAGTTATATGCATTTGCAACAAGTCAAGTAAATAGTACACACTAAAAACTTTGTTTTAGCATTAAATGTAAATGACTAAAAGGATTTGCATAATCTTAGAATGTAAAACAATATGACCCTACATCACCATATCGTTCTATAATAAAACAAAATGGTTAGATTTAGTGCACAGTGTCATGGGTGAGATCAGCGAGGGACCATTTTCTTTTTCACAGGTTTAAAGGGGGAAAAAAAAGCATTGAGAGACGGTTTTCTTTACTGCAAGTCATATTTTGAAAAATGATATGTGATCGGAGGGCTAGGGACACCACTAGACACCAGGGGATGTTTTAAAACTATGATGATGGCAATCAGAGGGCAGGGAGGCCACTAGCCACCAGAGAACATTTTGAAACAAAAGGAATGGAGATCAGGGGTTGGGGGGCCACTAGACACCAGGGAACATTTTAGAACTCTGTTGGTGATCGGAAAGTGGGGACAGCACTAGTCACCAGTGAACATTTTGGAGCTATGGGGATGGTGATATGAGGGTAGCGGTGGGCCCATTAGACACCAGGGAACATTATGAAAGCAGGGAAATGGTGATCGGAGGGTAGGGGGGCCACTAGGCACCAGGGAACATTTTGCAACTATGGGGATGGCAATCAGAGGGTGGGGAGAGTCACTAGATACCAGGGAACATTATGGAAACATTGGGACAGTGATCAAAGGGTGGGGGGTGCCACTAGACACCAGGCAAATATTACAGCAACACTGGGACAGCAATCAGAGGGTGTGGAGTGTGACTAGACACCAAGAAAACACACTGGAAACATGGGGACAGCATTCAGAGGGCTGGGGGATCCACTAGACACCAGGGAAGCACTATAAGGTGGGTGTGCCACCTAACTCTGAACCTGGAAGTGAACCAAAAGTGTGTGTGGTACAGGAAAATAGTGCTGTGGTGGGGGGGATAATAGCGATGTGCTGAATGGAGAGGACGGCACGTGCTTCAACTCCACCATGGAAGGACACAGTGCAGGTAATCGGTCATGTGCTTCCTGAGTTCCCTCTTTCTACTACATAATAGCAATACTGTACATCACATAGCTCTGCTATGCAGCCATAAAAAGGTAAGCATAGTTATTTTTCTTTTCTACTTTTTTCTTTATGGTGTGGTGTGCCACAGGGTTCCAGGTTTAGGCCATGCTTATTTAAAATTTGGGTAACATCAGTGTCATGTAAAGAGGGAGTTTGGTTGTCAAAATTTGCAGATGACACAAAAGTTGGTTGAGTGGCTAGGAGTACTGCTGAAATAGAGAATCTACAAAAGGAACTGGCTAAGCTCAAGCAGTGGGCAAAAGAGCATAAACTGGAGTTCAATGTGGAAAAATGTTCTGTGATGCACCTTGGAAAAAATAATTAAAAAGCAACATATCTACTAGGAGGCAAGTACTTAAAAAAACAACAGAAGAGAGGGACCTGGGAGTTATCCTAACCAATGATTTCACTTTAAGAAAAACACTACCAGCTAACAGCAAATAAATCATATGGTATCTTAGGCTGCATAAGGAGGCATATAAACAAAAGGGATAAATAGGTGCTCCTGCTGCTGTATAGTTCACTGGTAAGGCGACATTTAGATTACTGTGTCCAGTTTTGGGCACCATGTACAAAAACCAAGATAAAATCTCTAGAGGGGGTTCAGTGTAGAGCAGCCAGGATGGTGGCAGGTTTGCAGAACCTTGGGTATGAAGAAAGATTGAAGAAGCTGGCGCTACATACACTAGCGTATCATAGACTGTGAGGAGATCTTTACCCGGTTTATGGAGCTTTTAATAACCATGACCTATGGGACTGCATAGGGCTAGAAAGAGAGAACTACAATATGATACCAGGTCACATATACACCAACTGAAGGGTGAACTGAGCTATTCTAAGAAATGGGCAATGTGGTTTTCTCAAAGGGTAGTGTCCATCTGGAATAGCCTTCCACTGGAAGTGGTGGGTAGTAAGACAAAGGAGGACTTCCAAACTAAACTGCACAAATATTTTGGACAGAATACAGTATATTTACGGGATATGACTTTTGAGATAAAGGCTAGTTTTAAATGGACAAATTGTCTAATAAAGCTCAAAAAAAGACTGACAAGATCTATGAGATAAATCAGTAAGAAGACGTATGATTGAAAGGCCGATGCTAAACCCATTTTCCATTTTCGACATGCATTTAATGCAACTCTTTTGTACTATTTGCAGTCCACACACTGACATGGCATTCCCATTAGTTCTGTCTTAGAATACAATAAGAAAAGGAAGGAAAAAACACACATACCCAACAATGCAAAGCATCATGGGAAGCATATGCAAATAACCATGACAATTTAGACTACTCCTGCTTTAAACAGGAATGCATGGTGTCAAATGGCCTCTCACACACTCTGCAAAGGCCAAGAACAGAAGACACAGATGTGTGTTGTCCCTCTCAGAACTCATCAGTGTGCCTTATCTGTATCTCAACGCAGGGGAAAATGAACCAGCCCTTATGTTGTCTTACGGACATGCACTCTACAAAGACTAGCGCAGAAGAGGCAGACTCATGTTTTATCCTTCTAAGGACTCATTATTGTGCCTTAAATGTATCTCAGTCCAAGAGAAAATGAGAGGGTGCTCTTGCATTTAAATACAGTAAAATTAAAGCAAGACCAATTGTGCTGACTGGTAGTGAATTATACTATCACACAGAGGCTTAACTACAGGATGGTGGGTCTCGGGTAGTGACATATGCACAAGCCCTGGGGGGGTCTGTTCACTCAGCAACCCCTCCTGCAGATCTTTAGGACCCTGGTGTCATGGGTAATCAAAGGCTCTTCCATGTAGGCTAATGCAAGTATAGCAGTGGAAACTTGATGTCATCGGGAAGATGGGGCACTGTTAATGAGGGGCAGGGGGAACAATGCATAGAAGGACATTTAATGAAGACTGGCCCTCAAACCCAGTGTCACAGGCACTAGCATCTTCAGTACTCCTCCCCCAGCGCAAGCATAGTAGATGCATTTTCTCAGATCATCCCAGCCTGGCCTGAGCCTCCTAGGCGGGGACAAGCTCCAGGACTGTTGCCTGTGGTTGAGGATCCTGAGATGCTAGGCAGAACAGCAGACAGAGAACTGGATGTGAACAGCCGGGGCAGGAGCATCCAGAGCAAGCTAGCAGGACTAGTAGATGACTAGGTGCTGTAGGAGGGATGGAACCATGTAGTAATAAAAATAAATACAACAAAACAAATTGTGTCGACCATCAGATCTCTCTGGGCCTGGACCGAAACTATCCAAATTCCCTGGCTAAATGACTCTTCACTTAATCTTATCAGAGCATGCCAGTCTCTCTACCTCGGCTCAGCTCAGTGTGCCTTTTCTGACAAAAATTCTAAACTCAGTAAACTAAAAGAATAACCTAAAAATAACTTGGTAAAACAATTCATTTGGCCTCAGGTGGCACATTGAACTTTACAAGCAAAGGGTTATAGGTTTGATTCCAGGTGAGAACACATATCTAATATTTTATCAGCTTTACCCATCGCTATTCTTAAGCAAGGAAATGTCAACACTTAAACACACTTTCACTTATCTGTACTGGAGTATTCCAGTCCTATTATCATAGGTATCATAGGTAAATCAGAGCCAAGAAGACCGTAGTCCATATTGCTCGCCAATTAAATTTAATCATAACCCTTAATTGATTTGTTGCTTAGAAAAGTATCCAATCGAGTTTTAAATAAATTCATACTTTCACTGGTCACCACAGAGAAAGGTAAACCATTCCAAATTTTAGATACTCTGACAGAGAACCAAGAACTTCTCTGTTTAGTTCTACATCGTTCAACTCTTAATTGTAGTGGGTGAGCCCTAGTTTCATAAGTCACATCTCTGAAAACCAGTCCTAAGGAATCCCATAAGGTAGTATCATATAGGGCTCTATACACCAAGCACAAGTCGCCTCTCAGTCTGTGATATTCTAGACTGTATAGTCCAAGTTTTATAAGTCTGTTTTCATAATCTAGACCCTGAACTTCGTCAATTCTTTTGGTAGCCCTTCTCTGAATATGTTCAAGGGCATTTATGGAACCTCTGTCTCCTGGTGCCCAAAACTGGGCACAGTACTCAACATGAGGCCTAACCAGCGAGGAGTACAGTGGAAGTAGGACCTTGTTACTTGTACTTTTGATATGCTTATTTATACAGTGGAGAATACCCCCAGCTTTTTTGATTATTTGTTGGCAATGTAGACCAAAATTTAAATCATTTTTTACTCTAATTCCCAGATCTCGCTCGTCTTCAACAACCTTAAGAATTTTGTTGCCCATTTGATAATTGGCTAATGGGTTTCTTGTTCCAAAGTGCATTACAACACATTTCTCAATGTTGAACATGAGTTTTTTTGTTAATGCCCAATTTTCTAGTTCATTTAATGCGTATTGTAAAGTAATTACATCTTGGGTTTATTAATTTTGTAGCCTACTACAGTGTATCCAGCAAATTTGGTCAACCAGACGTTAGATGAAGAAGTCAGTGAGGAGATATAGATATTAAAAGACAGGATCCCAGAACAGATCCCTGAGGAACCCCACTAGTCACCGGTTCATATTCTGAGTAGTAACCCTTTATACAAACTCGTTGGGTCCTCTCAGACAACCATGACTCTATCCATCTAGTAATGTTCCCGTCCAGTCCCATTTTTATTGTGGTATCTATTAGTTCACTGTGTGGCACCTTGTCAAAGGCTTTAGAAAAGTCCAATAGAATTACATCCACAGCTTCACCCCTATCCAAAGCTAAGCTGACACCACCGTAAAATTCAAGCAGGTTTGTCATACTGGATCTGGATTTTACAAAACCATGCTGTGTTGTGTCCGGTTGCATAATGGTCTCTATAAAATTTTTTACTATACCCTCCATGATTTTACTCAGAACAGAAGTTAAACTAATGGGCCTATAATTTGCAACATTATGTTTCGATCCTTTATTTTTAAAAATGGGGATAACAGTGGCCTGTCTCCATACTTCCAAGACCTCACCTTCTGTGAGAGATTTTGTGAATAGGGCAGCTAATGGACCAGATAGGGGGATTGCCAGTTCTTTCAAAATATGGGGCTGGATTCCATCAGATCCAGCAGATTTGTTGGGATCAAGTCCCAATAGTAATTTCTCAATTTCCTTTTTCTCAATCTTATATTGTTTGATTGTGGAGTAGATATTGTGATTTACAGTGGGGGACGTTTTGCTATTAAAGACTGAAGAAAAATAGTTATTACAAACTGTAGCCATTACTGATTTATCAGTTTGTAGTTCTCCATTTTGGTTTTCTAATGGGCCTATAACAGGAGCACCTCCCCTTTAGTTATTTATGTAAGTGTAAAAGATTTTATAATTCTCTTTAACATTCGAAGCTAGCCTATATTCGTAATCACACTTTGCTTTTCTAATACTTTTTTTAGATATTTTTAAAAACTGTTTGTAGTCAAGCCAATTTTTTTGAGAATTACTTAATTTAGCTTTAATAATATATATTGAAATAGTACTAGGATCAAATTCCTTGTTTCCAAATTATCTTGAGCTCATCTTCACCTATCCCTACAGAAGTATTGTAATCTCACCACCTGAGCTCAGTTTCATTCACCACTACAGGAGAATTGTAATCTCACCACCTGATCTCAGCTTTACTCATCCCTATCAGAGTATTCTAATCTCACCACCTGAGCTCAGCTCCACCCATCCCTACTAGAATATTCTATTATCACCACCTGAGCTCAGTTTCACCTGCCGCTACAGTAGTATTGTAATCTCACCACCTGAGCCCAGCTTCACTCATCCCTACCAGGATAGTCTAATCTCACCACTTGATGTCAGATTCAGCCATCCCTACTACAGTATTCTTCTCACCATCTGATCTCAGCTTCACGCATCCCATCCAGAATATTCTAATCTCACCACCTGCTCTCAGCTTCATCCATCCCTACCAGAATATTCTAATCTCACCAACTGAATTTAGCTTCACCCTTCCCTACTGTGGTTTTCTAATCCTACTACCTGAGCTCAGCTTCCCCAGTTCCTATAGGAGTATTATAATCTCACCTCCTGAGCTTAGCTTCTTCCATCACTACAAGAGTATTCCAATCTCACCACCTGAGCTAAGCTTCACTCATCCCTACTGTAGTATTCTGATCTCACCACCTGAGCTCACCTTCACTCTTCCCTGCAGGAGTATTCTAATCTCACCACCTGATCACGTGCCTGCTGTGTCCCGCTGGGGTGGCTGGGAGTTGGGGCATACATATAGCTCGTAACTAAATACTGTACTACAAACAATCATTATATTGAAATGGAAGGCCCTTTTAAAATTTGTACTGAGTGTCAAATGTTCATAACAGGAATACGGATATATTTATATGTGATAAATGTAAATTGGTGGAAATGCTGAAAGAGGAAATTACACGTCTGTTAGAAACTAAATCAGAAAATGAAGAGATTGTTAGTCTGGAAACATTTATTGATTCTATGGTATCTAAAATAGGAAGTAAGGAACAGGAAAGAAATTCTGTAAGTGATGTGGGGCAACAAAAAACAAATGTAGGCTCAGAACAGGTAACAGAAGAATGGGCTAAGGTACCTAAAGTTAAAACTAAGAAAAGAGGGGGCCAAATTTATAATAGTGCACCTATTACATGCCAGAATCGGTTCACACCTTTACAAACTGTGGATTCCGGAAAATCTAAAACTGATGATACCCATGATCAAAATCCCCAAATACAAATTCAGAAAAATAGAGAAACAAGGCATCCAAATAGGGATCTGCTAGTAATAGGGGACTCCTTGATAAGAGGAATGGATTCTATGTTATGTAGAGGAAGAAATGAAACTACTACAGTAAGTATGTTGCCGGGAGTCAAAATACAGGACATACATATACTTCTGGATGGACTTATGGAAAATTCTACAAATCCCTTGGTTCTATTGCATGTAGGAATAAACGACATTCCTAATCGAAACTTACAGGATATTTTTTCAGATTTTCAGAACATTTTACTGAAAATAAAACAAAAAGGGGTACCGTAATAATATCTAGTATATTACCAGTTTTTGGTTATCATTTAGCTAAAACTTCCAAAATCAATACCTTAAACAGATGGTTGAGAGATTTGTGCAGAAAAGAAGGGGCAGAATTTTTGGATAACTCGTCAGCATTTAATAATCCAAGTTTGTTTAAGCACGATGGATTACACCTGGAGAGGGTGGGGATTAGATATCTAGTTAAGAGATTTAAAGAAGTCACAAGGACTGATTTAAACTAAATGAAAGGGGGGATGGGGGATATGACAGCACAAACACATATAGAGTTAAAAATATTAATAAAAATGATAAATCTGATTCCTGGAATTGTATGTTGGTTAATGCTAGGAGTTTGAAAAATAAAATGGGGGAATTTAGAAATATTTTGATTACTAATAATATACATATAGCTGCTGTGACAGAAACGTGGTGGGATGTAAACGATGATTGGGGTCAGGTGGTTACACTTTATATAAAAAGTCCAGAACATATAGAAAAGGGGGAGGAGTGGCTTTATATATAATAGATAGTATAAATTCAGAAGAAGTGATATCCTCCTTGGACACGATGGATCAAGTATGGATCAAATTACTACCGACACACACCCCAAAAATAATTTTGGGACTTATTTACAGAGCTCCATCATCAACTTCACAATATAATAAAAGTTTGATTGATCACATGTTGACCTTAAACCCAACAGATAGACTATTAATTCTAGGGGATTTAAATCTACCCGGAATTAATTGGGGAACATCTTTTGCAGTAACACCTTTTGAGAAAGAATTTCAAATTGCATGTGGTCAAATTGGGTTAGTCCAGTGTGTGACAGATCAGACCAGGGGAAAACATATACTGGATATAGTTTTAATAAATATGGGAGACACTCTGAGTGAGTGTAAGACTACTGCAGCTTTAGGAACAAGCGACCACTCTAAAGTGGAATTTAAACTAGCCGAACCAGTAATAAATCAAAGGGGTAAAACCATTACTTATGATCTTATAAAAGCAAATTTTGTAAAGATGAATGCCAACCTTTCAAAATGGCAGTGGAGGAAAGAGTTCGACGATAGACCATTGAAAGAAGTATGAGAATTTTTTTCCTCAAAAATAAAACAGCAAGAAATGGAAAATATTCCCACAAAACAAAAGTATACTGGGAGAAATAAAAAAGTATAGTGGTGGACTCGTAAAATTAGATCATTAGTAAACAAGAAACATAAACTTTATAAAAAGTAGAAAACAAATAGATCAAACAAAATTAGAAACCAGTATACACAATTAACAAACTATATCAAAAAACAAATTAGGAAGGCTAAAATTGACTATGAATTAAACCTAGTTAATAGGGTGGAAGGAAATCCTAAGGCCTTCTATGCTTACATTAATAATGTAAAAGGGAATTTAAATACTATAGGTCCATTAAGGAAAATAAATGGTGATAGTACATCAGATAACAAATAAATGGCAGACATTGCAAACAAATATTTTTCAACTGTTTTCACTAAAGATAAAGATTCATATCCTATTATAAGATGTGATCCAGATCCAAAAGAAAGAATATTAATAACTCATACAGAAATTAAAGAACGATTGGCTAAATTAGATCCTACTAAATCCCTGGCTCCTGATGGGTTTCATCCAAGAGTACTTAAGGAGTTGGCAGAGACAATAGCTCCCCCATTAACATACATTTTCCAGAAGTCATTAGATACAGGTGAGGTGATTGATTGCTGGAGATCGGCGATTGTTGTCCCAATTTATAAAAAGGGAAACAAGATGGATCCTGCAAACTACAGACCTATTAGCCTTACTGCTATACCCTCTAAGAACTTGGAAGGAGTATTAAAGGATAGAATAAATGAATATTTAGAAACAAATCATCTCACAGATAAATTTCAGCATGGTTTTGTTAAGGATAGGTCATGTCAGACGAATATGTTGGCCTTCTATAACCATGTTATAGATAGACTGGATAAGGGAATCCCTGTTGATGTGCTGTTTCTAGATTTCTCGAAGGCCTTTGACAAGCTCCCTCACCCTGAATTATTACAACAAATGAGAAATCTGATTATAAACCCTTATATTATAAACTGGGTTCAAAACTGGTTACACGATAGAAAATCAATGTGTGAGCATTAGAGGAACAGTCCGATAGTTTGGGTGTGACTAGTGGGTGCCCTAGGGATCGGTCCTGGGCCCTTGTTTATTTAATCTTTATGTATCATCCCTTCAAATAAAACAAAAATCTGTATGGATACAAAAGTTTGCTGATAACTGTAGGATTGGTGCCGAAGTAAATATTAGACTAAATACATCAAATCTACAAGACACAATTGATAATATCGACATATGGTCAAATAAATTCAAATTGACACTAAATAAAGATAAATGTTTCATTATGCATCTGGGCAACATAAATCCTAAATTATCTTATAAGTTAGGGAAATACACCACTAAAAATAACAGCCGAGGAAAGAGATCTGGGCATAACAGTATCCAGTGATATGTCCTTCTCACCACATTGTCAAAATATAGCCCAAAAAGGAAATAGAATTTTAAATTGTATACTGAGGCATATGTCATCCAGAAGTAGGACTGTTATTATGCCTCTGTATATATCTTTGGTGAGGCCTATCATGGAGTATGGAGCACAGGTGTGGTCACCCTTTAAAAAACAGGACTCAATGTTGTTGGAGCGGGTCCAGAAAAGAGCAACAAAAGCTATCCACAATATGGTAGGGGAAAAATTACGAAACCAGATTGATGGAGTTGAATATGTATTCTTTGGAGGAGCAAAGAAAGCGAGGTGATATGTGCTTAGTGTACAAGGCTTGGCAAAGTGATGATCTTTGGGATATCACTGGTTTAGAATTAAATAATAGTATGTATAATACAAGGTCTCACCCAATGCAGCTAACAACATCAAAAAGGAAGAAAGTACGAAGTACATGGTGGTTTAATCAAAGGATAGTGTATGATTGGAACAGATTACCATTGGAGGTTGTGGCTAGTCAGTCAATTACTGAGTTTAAATCTAAATGGGACAGGCATATGAATCAGATTAGAAATTAGGAGAAATGGCGAGCATATAGGACGAAAGTCCATTTGGCTCAGTATCCTTCCTATGATTCCTATGATCATAGCTTCACCCATCCCTTCCAGAATATTGTAATCTCACCACTTGATTTCAGCTTCACCCATCCCTATCAGAGTATTCCAATCTCACCACCTGAACTCAGCTTCACCCATCCCTACAGGAGTATTCTAATCTCACTATCAGAGTTTAGCTTCACTATCCCTACTGGAGTATTTTAACCTCCCCACCAGAGCTCAGCTTCACCCATAATTACAGAAGTATTCTAATCTCACCACCTGAGCTGAGCTTCCTATTCTAATCTCACTACCTGAGCTCAGCTTCACCCATCCCTATCAGAGTTTTCCAATCTCACCACCTGAGCTCCGCTTAACCCATCCCTATCAGTGTATTCTAATCTCAGCACCTGAGATTAGCTTCACCCATCCCTATCAGAATATTCTAATCTCAGCACCTGAGCTTAGTTTCACTCATCCCTATCAGAGTTTTTCAATCTCACCACCTGATCTCAGCTTCACCCATTCCTAGTGGAATATTCTAATCTCACCACCTGAGCTCAGCTTCAACCATTCCTATCAAAGTATTCTAATCTCACACCATTTACAAAAACAATACAGAGAGGGCACACAGAAAAGGTGCTTCTATGCTTCAAAAAAAACTCAAAAAACACATAGTTAAAGCAGAGGACTCACACCCAATGAAGAACAAGGGCATCAGTCTCAAAGTAACTTAAAATAAAATATTTAATTCATGGAGGCTTCAGCCTGATGCGTTTTGGATAACCATCCTTTTTCAAAGGCTAACAACTTTTAAAATAGTGACTATTAAATACCTTACAACATTATGATATCACATATCACATGTTCACACTTAATTATACACACTTGTGAAACACTAAACATTCAATTAGTTAATAAATTCTAATCTCACCACCTGAGTTCAGCTTCACCCATCCCTATCAGAGTATTCCAATCTCAAGACCTGATTTTAGCCTCACCCATCCCTACAGGAGTATTGTAATCTCACCACCTGAGCTCAGTTTCACCCACCCCCTACCGGAGTATTCTAATCTCACCACCTGAGCTCAGTTTCAACCATCCCTACTGGAGTAGTCTAATCTTGCCACTTGTACTCAGCTTCACCCATCTTTATTCCTAAGGATTCCAATCTTACCACCTCAGTTCAGCTTCACTCATCCCTATAGAGTATTCCAATCTGACCGAATGGACTCAGCTTCAGCCATTCTTATTCCTGGGCATTGCAGTCTCACCACCTGATCTCAGCTTTATCCATCCCTTTCTGAATATTCCAGTCACAACACCTACTCTATTCTTGACTTATCAAGCAGGATGTAATGTTGGCTATTGATCAGAGAATCTCATCCCTGCCACTTACACACTGTGGCCCAGATATTCAAAAGGGTTGCACCATGAGCAATAGGGTTGCACCTGCGCAAGTCCGAACTTGCTCCAGTCTGCCATATTCAGCAGGAGGCAGTTGCGCCACAGAAAACATGCTGAGCAACAGCGCAATGCAAATGAATGCATGCTGAACTGGAAGTGGAGGAACCATGCATAAACTGCACAGCCCGATATTCAGCAGGGCTGTGCAGAGTTGTGTCAGGCGCAACCCCAACCTGCGCCTGCACAACATTGAGCCAAAAAAAAAAGGCTTAAGTTGAGGGCCACCCACAGGTGAGCTGCTGCATTGCAGGGCACAACACAGCAGCTGCCACCTGTGGCTGGCCCCCAACACAGTCCCTGTGCCCCCCCTGCAGCCCGATCATGGGCAGCCGACTGTAAATCCCACCACCCCCCACTGGCCCGATTACAGGCATAGTGTAATCCCCTCCACCAGCCCGATCGCGGGCAGCAATGTGGCTCCCCCCGAACATATCCCTGGTGGTCCAGTGGACCGAAAAGCCCGATTGTGGGCAGTAGTTGTTTAATAACCCCCCCTCCTCCTGCATTCATCCCTGGTGGTCCAGTGGACCAAAAAGCCTGATCGCGGGCAGTGGTTGTCTAACAAACCCCCCCTCCTGCCGAATTCATCCCTGGTTGTCCAGTGGCACATTCCGATCGTGGGATGTAAATGTTGAACAAACCCCCTGAACATAGCCCTGGTGGCTAGTGTCCCCCAACCCCACCCACGAAGCCCCACCACCCTGCTCCCCCCGGCAGCCAGCTGGTGGCAGCATCCCACCCGCCTGCTGTCCCGCCACCTGCCACCTGACTGCCGGTGGGGCTGCGCCCATTGGTGCAGAGCAAGAGCCAATGGGCATACAGCCATACAAATACATGACAGTCCAGATTTGTGAATGAATACATTCCTTCATAAAACTGGACTGTCTTAGAGACGTGCATGCCCATTGGCTCTTGCTCTGCACCAATGGGCACAGCCCTACCAGGGCAGTCAGTCAGCGGGCGGCGGGCAGCAGGTGGGTGATGCTGCCGCCCGCCGCCGGGGAGCGGGCAGTGGGGCTCGGTGGGTGGGTGGGGGGACACCAGCCACCAGGGCTATGTTCGGGGTTTGTTCAACATTTACATCCCGTGATCGGATGTGCCACTGGACCATCATGGATGAATCAGTGGGGGTTTATAAACAACTACTGCCCGCGATCAGGCTTTTCAGTCCACTGGACCACCAGGGATGAATGGAGAGGAGGGGGGTTTATTAAACAACTACCCGCGATCGAGCTTTTAGGTCCACTGGACCACCAGGGATACATTCGGGAGCTGGGGCACTTAGCTGCCCACCATCGGGCTGGTGGGGGATTAAACCATGCCCACCATCGCCAGTGGGGTGGTGGTGGGGATTGTACACTGTTTCGCCCATGATCAGGCTGCAGGGGGCATCGGTCCCCGATGGCTGCTGCCTGGCAGGGTGCCAGGCACAAGTCCTCGGGGATCGGCGCACCTACATGCTAATGGCATGCAAATGGGGCCATAATCAGATGCAAATGGCCCCCCCACCTTGCATGAATTATGGCCCCATTTGCATGTCACCTTTTGAATATGGGGATTTTGCACATGGTGCAATGGTACTTGCGCCACTGCAAGTTGAATGTTCCACTCTGACAACTTGCGGTGGTGCAAGTTCCACTGCGCCATGCACAGTGGCTGTGGCTAGGGGGTGATATTCAAAGGAGTTGCTCAAGGGCGCAGCTCCTTTGAATATTGCTCTGGACACACCTCTGCTCAACTATTTTGTGCAGCTCAAGGGCTTGCGCCACAAAATAGCGCAGTTTGAATATCCAGCCCTGTGTGATTTTAACTAAGGTGCATAACCATTGTACTTAACCTCTAAGTGGGTCCCTTAACCTCCCTGTGTATACCTAATGACTGCTGCTAACTAGAAATGTGCTGTCACCATAGGTGCTGACTGCTGAGGTGCTCGAGCACTCACAAAGTTGACTTAAGCACCATCAATATTTTGAAGGATGCCTACAAAACAGGATTGCTAGGGAACCTGGCCATATGGAAAATACATGCCACACTTTAATTCTAATGTCAGTGAGCACCCGCAAAGGTTCATAAAAATTGTCACTACTGGCTGTCACATGAGTCAACAAAAATCATTGAAAAAAATTTTTTTTTGTTGACTGGGAAAGGAGGACTAGACAATTCTGCCTATTTTCAGCTTTGTCCCAGGGAAGGGGGATACAGATAGATGTCAACTGACACTGAACCAGATTAAGCTGTTGGTGGTATTTTCAGTGAATGGGGGAGATTTGATCAGGACACCAGGTAAATTCCCCTACTCTGCCTGCAGAGGGACTGCTGCTCTGTTTCAGAGTAGAGGTCAGTTGCGGGATGGAGGGTGAGGAGGATGGACGTCTGGTGTGGTTGGAGGTTCTATCTCTGGCCTCGTCTGCTGCTTTACCAAGGGATATGTTTCAGAGTGCGGAGGAAATTTTGGTTGTCTGTGCTGAGGAGAAGTCTGCTATGAGGCAGATAGAAGTTGTGCATCTACCGATAGCCACGGAGGGCTTACCTTCTCAGGAAATGGCTGATTCAGGTGTTTCCTCGCTGCATGCGGTATCCACTGCTATGGCTATACGTTCTGTGCCTGAACTGTCTGGTACTAGTGGAGAGGTAGCAGTGCAGTCCCTGCCTCTCTCCATGGAGCCTGCTTTGATGTCTGCTGTCAAGCCTGTCTTAGGAGTTCAGCTGCCAGTGATGGAATCTATGACGACGATGGAGAGAATGCGGAAGTCCTTCTCTGTAGTGGGGCCGGCCGCGGTGCCTGGTTGCGACGAGTGGTTGAAGGAGGAATCATTGAAACAAGCTGGCTGGATTCAAACCCCACATGGGGCCTGGGTGCCTCATTCAACTTGGGTGTCCTTTTCTGCAGAGAATACTCCGGTGTAAGGTACTGTGCAGCTAGGCAAGGGGGAGCAGCCTGTTCTTTCCTCGATCAATGGGATGGGAGTTTTGGTGGCTGAACTTGTTATGGTGCATCCCCCTAGTACTGCAACTGATTAAACTGACTGTACTGAGCACTGGGATCAATCTTCAACCCCCCTTCCCCACATCAAGAGGGTCATAGAACTGGACCCAGATATTCGAATTTCTTTAAAAATAATAAAGTGGAGCAAGCGCCTCAGCATAATGCTGTCCGGCTTCGGTACAGAGGGGGTCTACCGGAGCATCCTGACAGACTTTATGTGGCTAAACATTTTTTTAAAAATTCTATGCAATTTCAAGCTGCTGATATTTTTGCTCTCATTAATGTCATGGGGGAGGACACCTTTGATATCAGTTTTAGGACCCTTGCTGGGCTTGATTCTTTTTGGAAAAAATATGAAATGTATAAAACATTGCCTTTATGGTCTCCTTTTTGGGCCATCCCCCTTACTAAACCCCTGTATAAATCAGTGGTTGTTATATTTCAGAATGAGGGGGTGAATGTTGGTGATATTTATTACTGGATGGAACAGAAATGTCAGGTTATGGGGCCTCCTGAGGCTAACATTGATAGTGAAGGGATTTGGAATGGTAGCTGGAGGTTTACATTTAGTTGGAAATGATGTGCAGCATATTCCAAATAGTTTTTTCTTGGGGAAGGATAGAGGGGTAGTTTTTTAACCATGGCAACCAAAGGCTTGCAATAAATGTGGTAGTCCCAGACATCTTAGCATCATTTGTGACAGGGTTATTTGTGCTTTATGTGGAGAATATGATCATCCCAGTTCAGTTTGCAGGAATGTGTTTAAATGTAATCTTTGTAATGAGCTTGGCCATGCTTATCATCAGTGTCCTTGGGCAGGCCAGAATCGTACTGGTGCCTTAATCAGGAGAATTTGGTCTCTGAGGCCCAAAAAAGATATAGGCCGGCCAGACCAGAACCTGGCCCTTATGAGGCGTCTGGGTCCTCCTCTTTGGATCCCACCCAGGCAACTGCTTCCTCAGCTGGCCCTGCTGCTTCTGAAGCCTCCCCGGTTTCTCCTGTTGCTCAGTCTCCCACTGTTTCAGTTCCTGTTTCAGAGGGTGATGTGGGGCAGATGCCCTCCCCAGGTGGAAGCTGATTTTCTTCCTCAAAAACGGGTGACTAGATCCTCCCTGAAATCCAAGGTCTTAGTTGGCCCTATTCTCACACAAAATTCCTTTCAGGTACTTCAGGAGCAGGAAGTGGGTTTTGAGTCTGATGTCTCATCCTTATCAGGTATGGTTTCTGAAATGGAATGTGATGAGGATGCTCCTCAGAGTGTTCCAACTTCTAAAAGAAAGGTAGGGAGGAAGAGAAAAAAAGATAAGGAGGAGGGTTGAAAAGGAAAACCAAAAAAAGTGCTGTTGTTTTTTTGTTAAGTTTTTCTTATAAACCTGTGCATGGTTTCTTTTCATCTGGTTTCCCTTAATGTTTGTAGTATTAAGTCTTTTCGAAAGCAAATGGCCTTATTGGAATTTTTTCGACACTGCCCATTTGATGCTTTACTTATTCAGACAACTAGATTTACTTCCTTATAGGACATTGTCCATGTTAAAAAACATTGGCCTTGGGGGCCTTCTTTTTGGTCCTTTGGGGAAGATGTAGCAGATGGTCTTGGGATTCTTTTTCAGTCTCCCTACATTCAGGTTCAGAAGGTGTTTGATATTTTGCCAGGAAGAGCTTTACTGTTAGATTGTGTGTATTAAGGTTTCTCCTTACGTATAATTAACACCTATGCTCCCCAAAGTAAGAAAGCTAGAATATAATTGTTTACCCTTATTAAACCTTTTTTATTTTCTTCTAGAATGTTATTTTGGGGGGGTGACATGAACTGTAGCTTAGATGTGAAACTACAGGATAGCGTTCAGCAAAAAGTATATTGTGATTCCCATGCATTACATAATATCACTCATACTGTAGATTTGGTGGATGCCTATAGGGCTTTGTATAAGGATGGGGGATTTACTTATCGGTGTAGTGCATATAGTACCCGTATTGATTATATTTTTACCTCTCGTCAGTTGACGGTTCAGGGGTTTGGGTTACAGTTTTGTGAATTTTCTGATCATTGTATTCTAAGGTGTGATATTCAATTTTTCCAAGCCCCCCCCCCTCTTTTCCAGGGATGCCTAGGCACTGGAAATTGAATTCTGTTGTTTTAGATGATCCAGTTGTTAAAACTAAAGTAGAATTGTTGTTTGAGTTTCAGGGTTCGGTGGCTGTTCTTTATGACTCCTGGTACTCTTGGTGGCGGGATACTAAAATGGATTTAAAAACTTTGTTTCTTGATTTGGGGAAATCTAAAGGAAGTAAGGATTATTTGGGGTATCTAGTTTTAAGAGATCAATTTTATCATCTTCTATCTCTCCCTACTATAGCAGATTGTAGGATTAAAGCGCAGCTGGATATTGTTAAGCAGAAAATGAGGGATTATCACTATCAGTGTGCTGCTTTTGTATATGCTACTTTTAAATTTGGTACTACTAAATCTCCTTTTCAGATCCATTTGAAGCATGTAAAACAAAATTGGCTAATAAAAATATGACTGGCCTTTTGGATCACTCTGGTCAAGTGCGTATGTCACATGCTGAGATGTTGGATGTTATGGTAGAATATATTCAGAATTCTCTGGAACAGGAGTTTGTCCCTACTGTGGCTTGGGATTCATTAATAAATTGCTCCTTGCCTACATTATCCCCTGAAGTTATGGTGGATATTGATGGTCCAGTTACTTTGACTGAGGTATTGGAGGTTATTTCTCACTTACGTTCAGGTGTGTCCCCAGGAGAAGATGGACTGACAAATGAGTTCTTTAAAACTTTTAAAGAGTTAGTGGCTCCACTTTTAGTGGAAGTATTTAATGAATTTTTGATGGCTGTGGAGGTTCCACATGGTTTTTCCTCAGCTATGGTGGTTTATATTTATAAAACTGGTGATAGACTAGATTTGGGTAACTGGAGGCCGATTAGCCTTTTGAACACTGATTATAAAATCCATTCACGGATTTTATGTCATTGGTTGCAGAAGGCTACATCTGAGTTAATTTACCCTGTCCAAACATGTTCCATCCCTGGCAGGAACATTCAACAGAACATCCAATTACTGAGGGATGTTTGTGAGTTTGGGAGGCAGAGGAAGTTGCTGGGGTTTCTGATCACTTTAGACCAGAAAAAAGCATTTGATAATGTGTCTCATTCTTTTTTATTTAAAGTTTTACAGGTCTATTGTATCCCTTCATCTATGATTAGGTGGATTCACATTTTATATCAGAAGGCAGTAGCCATTCCTGTGGTGGGTGGTCTGTTGGGGTCTCCAGTTTCTATAAAAAGGGGGTCAGGCAGGGTTGTCCCCTTAGTCCCCTTCTTTATATGTTTTGCTTGGATCCTATGATTAGAGTAATTCTGAATGACCCTTTGATTATGGGTTTATCCCCCAGTCCAGAGGTTTTTCCTCAAAATATTATGGCATATGCGGATGACATTTGTCTTTTGATTGCTTCTGCTCAGGCTGGAGTATATGCATTAAGGGTGTTGGATTCCTTTTCAGGGATTACTGGGGCAGGTTTCAACCACCATAAAAGCAAGGCCCTACAGCTTGGGGATGGGGACCCAGTATGCTCAGTAAGTACTGTTTAGGTCTCTCCACATTTCATTTCAATTTTGGGTCTTAAGTTTGGTGAACAGGATATGGCACGGGTAAATTGGGAAGATAGGCTGCAAATTGGTTAGGCAAAGGTTTCACTCTGGAAGTCCTGGGGGATGGGGAAGAAGAAACAGGTTGGTATTGTTAAACAATTTCTCATCCCGGTTTTTTTATATACTGCTCACATTTTTCCTTTACCTACTAACCTCAAGATGAGGCTATTTAGTTGTTTTTTTCAGATAATATGGGGCAGTAGGTTGAACCCAATAAAACAGGATTTCACTTATCTTAAAGTTTCACTGGGGGGATTGGGTATGTTAAATTCTGTGGTGTTTTTTCAATCCTTTTGTATTTTTTCTCTTCCTTTTCTAGGTCAGTGGGACTTCCCACTCATTGGGCAGAATGGACTTTGTGTTTATTTCAACTTTTTTTCCAAAAATGGGAGGTAATTTTTCCAAGGTTTACTGAGTCTTTACAGGTTCCTGATTTTGCTCTTCCTATGTTAAAGAGAGTCAAAAAGCAAAACCTTAGTAAGGTTGAGATTACTTCCATGCAGAGAAAATCTATTTATGGTCTTGTGATGGATAGACATCATGCTGTGCAGGTTGATTTTCCACAATGCCTCCCTACTAAACTTCAGTTTGCCTTGAACATTCTTAAAGATGGTAGGATCCCTGATTATATTTGGGATGTTCAGTGGCTGTGCTGTCATAGGAAATCGGGGGTTAAAGGTAATTGGAAGCATAAACCCATGACTGACAGGTTGTGCTTAAGATTTTCATGTATTGGCATGGAAGAATCACAGGAACTTTTTTTATTCTGTGTCCTTATATTAAACAGTTTTGGCTTGATTTGGCCTTAAGTTGGCATTTTTCTCCCTTACAGCATATTCAATATGAATGTTTGATACTGGGGGATTATTCTGGTATTTATTCTAGGTATCATTCTAGTACACTAAATGTTCTTTTTGCATATATTAAATATGATCTTTGGCAGGCACATTGTGAATTCTATTTACAACATGTGAATACTCCTAATGTGGTCTTGATTAAACAGATTACGGAAGCTTTGAAGCCACTTAAAATGAAGGAGTCCAGGGTATTTGACAGAGGGAAATTTCAGTCTTTTTGGCAACATGTTTTTTGGTTGTAGTGCTTTCTTGCTTTTTTTTTGTATCTCTTTCTTATGTGAATTTATAGATTATATATGTGATGCTGTATGTTTTTCTTTGGTTGTGAATATGATGTTATGTATTTTTCAATAAAAATTTCCCCTACTCTCCTGTAGGTGGACGGCCATCTTGCGGCAAGATGGCCACTGTGGGGGAGTCAGAGGAGGAGCAGGACATGAGTCTAGTGGTGAGGGAGACCTCACTGTTAGCTGAGGAAAAGTTTGCGGTGATTTCTTCTCAGACTCAGGATTATGACAGAGACGAGATATATCACGAAACTATTTTGGTACCAGAACAATTGTTACTTGTCCAAACTGATATGGATTCAAAAGGTCTCAACAGAATGAAAAGCTTACAAGTTTGTGAAAGTGAGTCGGTGGAGTTGAACACTGTGGAAGCACCCCACTCTCATCTGTGCTCTGCGTCATCTGCTGCTTCAGCTGAGTGGTCTGACAAGCCACCCACAGGTGTTGACAGAAGAAATGAGGAAGTAACGAGTCAGTCACCACTGCAAGAGAAGGGTGAGTGTGCTGCAAAACTCCTTAATGCTATGGAACTTAAAAACGTCCTTCAGGCTGGCAGTTTAATCACTGGGTTTAGCAAGTGCCGAAAGCCATGTCACACTACAGCTACAGAATTAATGGTTGGAAACAAATCTGCTCACTCAGAGGGAATCCAGCTCCCAAACATGGTCTCCTTGCTAAATAGAACTGACTTACAGTTCAAAGAGACAATTACCCTGCTGAAAGAGTCTGGGTTTGTGTTTCACCCACAGTCGACTCATGGTGTTGCAAAGACTGAGCCCTCCCAGATAACCTACCAAAGGGGTGTTAATGATCAGAAAGGGGTCACTGAATTCAGTTTTCAAAGGCCATTAACCCCCAAACCCCTGGCTTTAACTATGGAGGTGGCTAAATCTTTGCTGAAAAAGTGCACACAGTCAAACAAAGGTAGCATTAATACTGTGATGTTGCTAACAAACAGGGGTTAGGGGATACTGCACTACATGATGATTCCTGATCTCTCCATAAAGTGCTGCAAGAGGCAGGATGGGAGAAAGGGGCTTCAGGCGTTTGGACCCCTGACTCGGCCTGGGATTCAGCATTTAATTTTCAAACAGCATCTCCGGAGTGGCAGCCAAAGTCGGTACAGAATCGTATTCAAGGTGCTTGCAAGGCAAATCAGCCTACTGGGATGTAGAATAAAATTATGATTAAAATGACATCTTTACTTGAGCCAAAGGCTCCTTCAGACTTGGACAAAAATTCTGTGCCATAGATTATAGAGGAGAAAGAGGGTTTGGGTGCTCCATTTCCTACTAACAAACCCTTATTATGGAACTTTTTTCAAATGCCAGATTTGAAGCCGCCTCTCGGCGGAATGCAGTGAGAATATGCTATAAAGGTGGCTTGGAAGTGAGACCCGATAGACATTATGTGGGGAAATATTTAATCAAAGACTCTTTGAAGTTTTTGCCGAGGGATTTATTTGCATTTATTAATATTTCTGGGGAGGACAATTTTGATATTAGTTTCAGATCATCCTATAATTTAGACCTCTATTGGGAATGGTATGGGCAAGTTAAATTTGCTCCCATATGGACCCCCTTCTTGGTAATGCCACTCACTAAACCTTTAATTAAAAATGTCACAGTTATGTTTAGAAATGAGGGGGTCCATATGGAAGATATCACCTACTGGTTATCCCAGAAGTGTGAGGTTCAAAGTGATCCAGAACCCATTTTAGACTTTGAGCAGTTTTGGACGGGGGAGGGTGGAAATATAAGGTAAAGCTCAGGCAATCGGACTCCGGAATTGAATATATTCCTAATGTTTTTTTGTTGGGTAGGGACCATGGGTTATGTTTCTATAGTGGACAGCCCAGACTGTGTTATAAGTGTGGGGCAAAAAACACATCTTTCTAGTGTGTGCAACCAGCATAGATGTGACAATTGTGGTGAAGTAGGCCATGTAACCATGCAGTGCGCAAACCACACTAGGTGTGATTTGTGTGAGGATTTTGGTCATGACTTCAGAGAATGTCCATGGGCAGCAAGGAAAAAAGCCTTTTGTGGAAGTACTGATCTAATCATTCAGCAAGCTAAGGATGCTGCATCTAAACAGGAGGGGCCTATGGTAGATACTCCTACACCCCCTCATCAGCAGGAGTCGGCTAAATATACCTCCTCTTTAATCCCCCACCCCCTCCTCCTTCACCTCCCTCTACAGAGGTTCCCATCTGTATTGTTAAAACAGAATCAGAGGTTTTAAACCTTTGGAACCTGTTTGTTATAAAGACCCTGAAGATTCAGAGTGTGTTAGGATTGAAAGCTCAGGAGTGTCTCACCTTCTTCCAAGAAGGTCTAGTAGGCATTTGAAGGCATTGGCTGCACCTCGGTATGAGTCAATTGAGTCTCCCAACTCTTATGCCACTCTATTTACCTCTTGGGGAGACTCAGAAATAGATATTTGAGATCTGGATTCCCAAAAATCTATGCATGACAACATAGGTACCCCTATAGAAGAATATAAAGAGAAGGAAATAAATGGAGGAAAAAATAGAATAAGTTTTATTTTTTTTTCCTTAAGTTGACTAAATGGCTGGTTTCATATGGGGCACACTAAATACGCACAGTTTACTAAATTCAGTTAAAAGACAGGCTGTCCTTCAGTTTCTTAGAGATCAGAACATAGGTGTTAGTATGCTACAAGAAACGTGGATGTTTTCGCAAGAACAAATAGCCTCATTTCAAAGGGATTGGCCACGGGGGCCATCTTATTGGTCATTTGGTAGAGACCGTGCAGATGGGATAGGTATTTTGTTTAATTCTTTTCAATTTGTGTTACACAAATTAATAGAATTAATTCCTGGGAGCATACTAATCATAGATAGTCTTTGGCATTCTAAATATTGTAGATTTATTAACACTTATAACCCACAGACGAAAGCCCTTAGAACTGAATACCTGAAACAAATTCAGCCCTATTTAATATAATCCCTCAATATTTTTTGGGGTGGGAATTTTAACTGCAGTCTCAACATACAGGGTAGATCAAATGAAAAAAATCTACTGTGCTCAAATTGCTTGGCATCTATTATAAAATCAGGGGACCTGGTCAATTGCAACCACTCAGCAAAATTAGACTCTAAATACACTTTCTTTAAAGGGAAAGTAGGTTCCACCACTGACTATTTATTTCTCTCAAAAACTGTCACAATGGGGAAGTTTAGCATTATCCCAGTAGAATTCTCTTATCACCTGTTGGTTCAGATTAAAATTGGAATTTCACCCTCTTTTTGGAGGAAAACAACTAAATGGAAATTAAATACTTCCATCCTTAAAGATGCTTTTGTTACAAACTCCATTTCCCCTTATTTTACAAGCAAGATTATCTGTGGCATTTCTATATACAGACTTAGGTCTCTGGTGGTTGGAAATCAAACAAGATTGCTGTACTTGGTTTAAAAAATATGGCACTCAAAGGAGGAATTCAGTTTTTTTCTCATATTTAAAATTAAGGAACCAATTACAGTGTTTAATATCCTTAGCTAATACATCCAAGTTTGATTATTCTACCCAAATAGAACATATTAAAGATCAGATGAAAATACAACAATATAACAGATCTCAGACCCTACAAGCAATTTTAACTAACCATTCCTCTAAAACAGTGGTTGGGAATCCATTTGAATTATGTAAAAAACTGAAAGAGTCTGTAGCTTTGGATTACCTCATGTGGAATCAGATTAAAGTGGATAATGAAATGGGTATAAATACTATGATAAATAACCATTTTTGTAATTTAAAACCGGAATTTGATCCATTGATTTCTAATATTTCTGGATATTTAGGTGCATCTCCTTATCTTCTAGACCCCCAGGATGTTAAATAATTGGTTGTGCCATTTTCTAGTATAGAAATTGGAATGGTTATTCACAAATTAAAAGATAACATCACTCCGGGTTTGGATGGCCTTTCTAATTTATTTTACAAAACTTTTCAAGCAGAAATTGCAGAGTATCTGCATTTAGTTTTTCATTTTTTTATGTCCAGAGTACAGATTCCGGAATCTTTTACAGATGGACTAATGATTTACATATTTAAATAAGGGGATGGGGGGACATTAGGAATTGGAGGCCCATTACTATCTTAAACTCAGATTATAAAATCTTTACTACTTTATTAAATAATAGATTAAAACTAATAGCTAACAAAGTAATATCTCCTCTTCAATATTGTGGATTACCAGATCGACATATCCAGTCAGCTTTAACAATAATTAGAGATGTAATAGAGTACTTATCATTAGAAGGAAAATCAGGATATGTGCTGGCAACAGATTTGGAGAAAGTCTTTGATAGGGTGAATCATGTTTTTTTTATTTCAGGTGTTAGAATTTTTTGGGATTCCTAATTCAATTATAGGGATTATAAAAGCACTATATAAATCAGCCAAAGTTTATCCAGTAATTAAAGGAACAATCACAAAAGGAATTGTAATTACTACAGGGGTTCATCAGGGGTGCCCACTTAGCCCCTTGTTGTATGTGTTCTCACTGGAACCTTTATTATGGGCCCTAATCCTCCCACCTAGATGGGAAGGGCTACATACACCACTTTCCAATAGTCAAGTTATAATGCAGGCTTTTGCAGACGATGTATGTCTCTTTTTTAATAACCAGGAGCAGATAGTGGAATTTTTTAAAGGATTCAAACTTGTTTCTACTATGTCCAATGCTAAATTAAACCATCCAAAATCCAGAGGTTTACAGATGGGGAGTATTACTCATTCGACTATCACTTTAAATAATATCATTTTCTCGGATGAACCTTTATGTATTTTAGGTATTTTATTTAGGCCCCAAAACCTGCCTGTAGAAAATTGGGATATAGCACTAAAAAAAGGATGAAGCAAAAACAGTCAGGTGGAAGCAGTTTAAATTTACAAAACTTGAAAGAATTCAGGTTCTTAAACAATTCATTGTACCCTGTTTACAATATGTTGCTCAAATATTTCCTTTACCTTCACATTATGAAGCACGATTATATAGTTTTCTGTTTTCAACTATTATAGGGGAATAGATTGAACCCAGTTAAAATATGTTATACGTATTTGGGAAAAGCAAAGGGGGGGATTAGGAATGATTGATCTGGTTATTTACTGCCAAGTGCTGTTTATTTCGTATACTTTACGAAGAGGTTTGTTGCATCTGGAAAGTCGGGATGGGTATTGGATTAGGCAGTCTTTAGAATGGTATATTAAGGCCTGGATTAGTGGTGTTCCAAAAATTAACCCTCATATTCATTTCCCAGCTTATTTCAGACCAGCAGCTCAAAAGCTTTATAAATGGCAAGTAACAAAAGACCAACTATGTTCTAATGCCACGAAATCTCTCTACAAGGACATAATGGCTAAAGTTTACATCATGGATCCCTGTTTTAAAAACTGCCCCACAGCTATGAATACTAATATTTTAGACCAACTCAATAACCCCAGACTTCCTACGCATATGTGGAAAACTCAGTGGCTCATTATGTGTGGCCATTTTAATATAGGGGTACGGCTAAATATAAAGCTATTGAGGAGAGAAACTGCTCATTTCCAGATTGCATTAACCAGGAAGAAACGATGAAGCATTTTTTTTTGTATTGTTTGTTCTCCAAATTATTCTGGGTCTATGCTGCAAAAAAATGGAATATGGCTCGGTTGTCACACATAAACTATGAGACTCTAGTAATTGGGGTGGTGTCACCTTGCCTAAGGGTTTACGATAAAAATACTTTGATGACTTTTTTTGCATGTTTAAGATTTTGTTTATGCCAGTTACGATGTCAATGGGTTATTTACCCCCCCCAAAAAAAAGCACATCTGAGGGGTATTGTTTCTATGTTAGAAATGAATTGTTGAAAGTATACTTAAAAGACAAACAAATGTATAATGTAGATAAAGTTGAAAACTGGTGGAAGGGATTTTCTCATATTATTAAATATAAATAATTTATTAACTAGCCGCTCCTTTGGGGGTAGCCATTCAGGAGTGACACTGATTGTTTTTTGAGATTTCTTGGGCATATTGTCTTTTGTAAATAATGTTGTAATATTCTTTCTATGGTTTATTGTATCATTTCTTTGTATGCACTATTGTAAATAAAAACACCCCTACTCTTGCGGTAGGGGGCACTGTCTTTCGGTATTGTGATAGAGGACTCCAGTATGGACTCGGAGGAGGATGAGAGAGGCTGTGTTTTGGGCCCACAAAATGGTGCTGTAGATGTTGACAGAAGTATAGTGGATTAGGATGCTTCAGAAGTTTTCTTGAATGCAAGTGGAGACCTTCCGATACCAGAAGTCAGTGCTTTGGGAGTGGAGCTGCCCTTGGAAGACAAGAGGATATTCTATGGATGAAATTAATGGAGATTGAGGAATAACTTACTGCAGCAAAACAAGAGGAGGAAAAGAAGAGGAAACAGCAGCAAACTGCATCTCCGGGATATTCAGAGCAGTCATCGGCAAAAATCTTCACAAATGAAGGCACTGAAGGCACTGATGCAGGAATGGGATGGAACAATCCCGTTTCAGAGAGTACAGTTCCCCAGACAACAGAACCAGATGGAGGCTTGTTGCCTGAATGTGCTCTTCATGGTGTTGTCTGGCAACTGAACAATACAGGTATCTGGATGACAGGCCCACAGTTTCCAGGGCCTCCTCTACTTTTGGACATTGGACTGGAGAATAGTGATGGAGCAACTCCTGGTCAGGTCAGTGAACCTCAGCAAACAGAGTTATCAGGTACTATATCTTTTTCTCCCTTACAGAATACTCCTGTGATTATGCAGGATAAGTTCCATTACAATATGGCAGGCTCGAGGGGGGGCAGCTTCAAAACGGAGATGACCTGTCTACAGACAAGAATACTCCCATAGCCCCAGAGAAACCAACAACTTGTGCCAGTCTCTTTCATAAACCCATAGAGCTGGCAAAAAGAAGAAACGCAGTTTGGCTAAGATATCTAGGGGGAATGGAAACACCCCCTGATAGATTTTTTGTTGGGAAATGCTTAATAAAACAATCTTTGGAATTCACCCCTGCAGATGTACACATTGATACATGCCCCTGGGGAGTTCATCTTTGACATTAGTTTTAGGACACCAGACTTATTGGAGAGATTTTGGGGAAAATATATAGCTTTAAAAACAAACTCTCTATGGATCCCATTTCAAGTTATTCCACTAACTAAGCAGTCATTCCATATTATTACAGTTTTGTTTAGAATTGAGGGTGTTAATGTCATAGACATAATTTACTGGTTGTGAAAAAAAGTATGACGTACAAGGCAACCCCAATTCAATTTTGGATAGTGAGGGGTTCTGGAATGGGGGTGGAGGATCAAAATCAAGCTCCACTGTGAAGGAAATGATCTTAAGCACCTACCAAACTGTGTTTATATTGGTAGAGACAAGGGGTTCATTTTCTACCCTGGACAGCCCCTCAGATGCTTTAAATGACAATGCTGACTATGGTGTACAGGACTTCTATATTTCTAAAACAAAAAAGCATCAGGCTTCAGGGAATCTGGGCCACCTTTGAGCCCAGAACCACAACAATGTTTCCAGACCCCAGAAGACAGGACAGCACTTTCAGTTGCTATATCGCCTGAACACAGGCAACCAGAAGAACCAGTTGCCACAGTACCTGAGGTAGCAGCAAACACAGTGGTTGGAGTTATGGCCCTTCCACTTCCTTTCCCCACCATCTGAGGAGGGGTTGTTTGAATTCAAAGCTGGAAAACTGAAAAGGAAGGGTCAGAAGGCCAAGATAGTGCCAGTGCCTCCCAGGAACCCATACCTACACAAACTCTTCTCAATATTGGCAGATGAGGTTCCAGAAAAAGACTTGAACTCAGACTCTGCCTCATGGGCCTCCTCTCTTGCTGACATTCTGTCAGATGCTGAAAAGGGACCACCAGTTACCTGCAAAACCAAAAGAAGATGGATGGGGTTTAGGTCCTCCTCCAAGGAAAGTACCATGAACCTAGTGGAGAGCACCTTGTGAACTTAAATGTGGTATTACAAAATAAAAATTGTCTCGCTCAACACTAATAGTGTACTGTCTGAAAAGAAATGTCTTGCAACATTTGCACTACTTTCAGACCTTTCTTATGACGTGTTTCTTCAAGATACCAGACTGCTATTAATATCTGATATTACAGCAGCAGAAAAACACATGGATTTGGGGATCTAGTTATTGGTCGGATGGGGAGGACACCTGTAGTGGGGTAGCGATCTGTTTTCTGGATCAACAGGTAACAGTTACTCATATGGTAGAAATGGACCCTGGGAGAGCACTTCTGTTAGATGTTCAAATTCAAGGTATAGAATTTAGGTTGATTAATGTTTACGCCCACAATCCAAAACTACAAGGATAGAATTGTTGAAACTAATCTTTCCTTTTTTGCACACTGCCAGAAATATTTTGTTTTGGAGTGATTTTAATATTAGTAGATTTGTAACTGACAGGGGACTACATACCAAAAAAATATACAGTGGAGCTGCTTATTTAAATCAGTTATTGGATCAGATGGGGTTAATTGATGTGTTTGATTCTGATACTGAAAAGGCCCCACACACATATTATAGAGGCTGACTTTCCACTAGCATTGACTATTGGTTCCTTTCTCCCATTTTACCAGTTAGAAATAAAAATGTGATTCCTGTGGCCACTTCTGACAATAATAATAATAATATAATGATAATAATAATAAAATGTATTTGTATGGCACCTTATCTATAACCAAGGCGCCTCACATTTAAAACAACAATAACAATATACAATATAATAGACATCAATAAAACCATAAAACTATCTGTATGCTAAAACAGAAGACTTAGTTATTAAACACTTAGGTTGGTTAGCGTTACTATATCTGATTATGCAGGCACCTCAAGAGGCTTTGGGTATTGTAGGCTTAATTTGCAGCTTATGGACCACCCAGAAATTAAGCAGGGTTTCCCTTACATTTTGGAAGCCAGAAAATCATTTTTATTTTTATAGGAGTCATGGGATGAATGGTGGGAGGACAGTATAACTTACATTAGGGAATACATGCAGCCTATGGGGAAATTGAATGGGAGAAAAAAAAAGAAAGATATTTTGAGTTATGACCCCAACTGTATGCACTACAGCAATTGCAACAATATACTGATACTTCCTACACAGAACAAATCCAAGAGGTTAAGGATGAAATGATAACCATAAATATAATAAAATGAAAACACTGGAGACAGAGTAGAGATTTGGACAACATGGGAAACAAGGTGAGGTGAACCCCTTTTACACTTGTTTGCTGCAAAGAAAGAACAAATTAATGCCTAGGATAAAAAGCAAAGCAGACACAGAAGTAGACATTAAGCAGGAGAGTTTACAGACCATAGAGGAGTATGCTTCTGACAAATTTCAAGATAATGTAATATCTGAAATGGAGGTAACTGAATGGTTACAACTCTGTAACTTACCCACTATCCCAGACTGTTTGTTTAACTTCCTTAACAACCCAGATATCCCCCTTGGAATTGCTCGGCTAAGGCAGGGAGCTGCACCAGGGTGGGATGGCCTTCCAAATGAATTTTACCAGCTAATGTTTCCAGAACTGAAGGATGAGATGGTTCAGGTTTATAATTATTTTATACAGGAAAACAAACTCTTGGAAAGTATGTATAGAGGGTTGATTATTTTTCATAATAAATCAAGGGAGAAGGATAGGTTAGAAAATTGGAGACCCATTCTGACGGCAAAATGTTAGCCAAACTCTTATGTAATAGAATGTCATTGGTACTGGATAGTATAATTCATCCTATGCAATTCTGTGCAGTACCAGGTCAGAAAATTTTGGTTGATCTTATTTTGTTAAGAGAAATCATTGAAAAAGGAAATCATGACAAAATCAATGGCTTTCTTGTTAGCCTTGATCACGCAAAAACCTTTGACAAGGTCAGTCACATTTATTTATGGCTATATATGAAGGCCCATGGCTTTCCAGAGAAATTTATAAATTGGATCAAATTATGTTACTTGGATACCAGAGTTCAGCCCTATGTAAATGGGTGGCTGGGTAGAGACTGCATAGTTTAGAGAGGTGGGTGAGACAAGGATGCTCCCTTAGTCCTTCACTGTATATTTTGACCTTACATCCCTTTTTTGCATAGGGTGCAGAATAGTGAGGGCCTGGTGGGACTATCGGTACACAGTGAAGACCTTGAAATCAATACTGTTTCTTATGCAGATGATGTATGTCTACTATAAGCACACACAGCATCAGGGACAGTTTCTGAACAGATTTTAAAGTCTTTTTCAGACATAAGAGGATCAGAAATTAGTTACGGAAAATCAAAGTATCTACCCATTGGGTCAGCATTAAGTGAGACACCTGTATTGTTTGATATACCAGTACAAGATGAAGCTCAACAAATACTAGGGATATAGTATGGCAAAGGTGACATGAGTTTTTTGTAACTGGAACAAACAATTGCAAACAACTCAGCTTAGAATTAAGAGATGGAATTCCTGGCATATGTCAAAACTGAAAAGAGTATTCATGGTTGAAACCTTTTTGTTGACCATGTTTTTGCATTTATGTAATGTATGCCCACCTGCAAAGCAATTGGAAACCACCATATTTAATTACTTTTTCCAATGTATCTGGGGGAGCAGACATAACCCTATTAAGAGAGGAGTGACTTATTTATTTATCTAGGAAAAATGGTGGATTGAACATGGTGAATCCATTAGTGTTCTTTTATTCTATGTTTTTTATTCCAATATTAAGCCATTACTACATAACACAGATACATTATGGGCCACTTGGGTATGAGATCAAGTACAATCATGGCTGGATACTTGGGAATTAGGATCAGTGATCCATAAGCAAAAATCTCTGACTGGATTATCCACCTATATGCAATATTGCTTTGGTAAAATAAAAACATGGAGAATTCAAAAACAAATGTTCCTTAATATGTCCAGGAAGGAATATTACCAATTCATATTGTCCATACATGTTCTTGAAAACCCTGTATTTGGAATAAGAGATTCAAAAGATAGACAACATATTGAAGCTATGTTGACAAACAAAAGTTTTTTTTGGGGGGGAGGAGTATGGGATGTGTTATGGCTCTGCACACATGGAAAATGAAATGTGAAGAATAGCTTGAAACACAAAGATATGATAGAAAGAGTGTGCCCTAGAGGTGAGACTTGCTCAGAGACGTTTGAAACAGTGGAGCATTTGTTCTTTGAATATCCATATATTCTTATTTTCTAGTCTGTTTTATATAAACACTGGAAAAAGTCCCCTTTTTTACTTCTCAATGCAAATATTTTATTTTTTAGAGATTTTACCACAGGCTTGGTGGAAATTCAACACAGGCGCTATACATTTAATCCTATTAATTATTGAATATCAGCTTTGGCAAACATGCTGCAGCTTACTTTATATAAAACATGGATAGAGCCAGAACAATTGTTTTGTACTATCCATGGCCTAGTGAGGGACACAAAAAAGTGGAAGAAAAGCAGTACCCACAATCCTGTCATAACTGGTGGAAACACATGGACTGGATACATAATGAGCACTAGTGCCCCTTTTCCATAGGCAATGGGGGACAACTGATTTTTTGGCTACCATGTATCATTAACCTGTTATGCTGAATGATTAGTTTGATTCCTCCTTTATATAGAGTAGGGAGGAGAATGTATGATGGAATACTGCTACTGTTTTCTCTTGATTGTTGTATTTGAAATTTTGTGGGTTATATTTGCATATTTACTCCAGGTGACTCACTATTCTTCGTAAACATTGATTTCAGGGACAGTCTTCTCCCTTTAGTTGGGGGGGCAGACGGGGCAGGTGTCAGTTACTTTTAATTTTGTAGGCAATAACTGAAGCTATTTAGTGTGACGTATGTCTGTAATACTTATTGAGTTCTTGTTCCCCTCCTTTTTTAATATTTATCTGTGTGAAGTAACACTGTTTGTTCTTATTTGCTTTGAAGTTATCATAAAAATTCCCCCTACTCGTGGGGGTGGGGGAGGAGGTTGTATACGTAGTGTATGATTTAACATGTAGTTTCTTTAGTATAAGGGTTTCTATTATATGTTACTATCTAGAATGTGATTTAATAATTCTAGAAGGGGATTTATACATTTGTGTATTTGTTAGTTTTGTTTTGAGTTCTGTTTGTAATGTATTATGATTTTCTTGAGGTTTTGAATTAAAAAAATTCCCTATTCTACTGTATTGGGAATCTCTGTTATTCTGACATGCTGCCAGCATGGTGACCACCGGTGAATGGGAGGAATGGATGGAGTTCATGGGGGCAGAGGAGCGGGTCTCCTCCTCTGCCTTAGTAAGTTTAGAAACCATAGAAACTGTTGGAGAATCAATGGATATCTGAAATACATCTAATTCAAGCAATGTGAAACAAGATATGCTTCCCGGCGAACAGATGGAAAATCGAGTCTTGGTGTATACCTCCAGGAGAAAATGAAATCTACAGTGGGTAAAATGCAACAACAATACCAGTATCTCCTAAGACTGTACAAGAAAAACGTTTGCTTGAAGTACAACAGTATATTTTGTGAAGACAACACTTACAGGAGCAGTTTTTATTGTTGCAGAAAATTATGGAGCCCTCTGAGGGCAGAAATGTCAAAAGGACCCAATTGCTTGTCAATGATGCAGCAGCATCAAAAGCGCTGACAGATGGGCTGGCAAGGCCATACCATACACTTCACATACCATGAAGGATCTAACCACTATGTCTGACTCTATGCAGACCTCTGTAGGTGAAGAACAAGATGAGAAAATGCTGGATACACCCTCCATTGACCAGGATTTCTCAGGAATGGTACATACGATCCTCCCAGGGCTCAGCCTAAGACAATCCTGCTCTCCAGCTACAGTGATTTTGGAGGAAGATGGCTGGTCAGTTGAGGAGACACTCAAGGCAGTGGGTCGGGAGAATACTTCGGGATGCTGGGTGTCTAATTCCTCCCCCATTCAAATGCCAAGAACAAAGGATTTTTTCCACAAGGTACTGAAACTATTTTTACATCACGAGCAATCCAACCTAATCAGCAAGTTAATACATGTATTACTGATGCCAGTATGTTACCAGAATTACCACCAAAACTGCAATTGACACAAAACCCTATTTTACAATTGAACACTGAGCAAATTAATTCACCAGTTCAGAATGTGGAACATCCCAGTAAAGAAGGCATTGAACAAATGGGTTCTCTGCTAGGGACACAACCTAAAGTTGTGCCACACAAATCCTCTGAAAATACTCAGAGTGCTCATAAACAATTTACTACCCAAGGGACATCTAGACCTCACACTTAATTTTTTCATAATCTTATTTTACAGGCTAAAAGGCATAACAGCGTTCGTTTGAGATATATGGGAGACATGGAAGAACCTCCTGACAGAGTCTTCATTGCTAAAGTACTCTTAAAAGACTCCATGAAGTTTTTTGCAAATGAAATTTATGCCCTCATGTATTTTTCAGGAGAGATGAACTTTGATATTAGTTTTAAAACCATGAGTGGCTTAGAACATTTTTGGGTTAAATTTAATACTCTGAAAAAATCACCTTTATGGTCCCCATTTACTGCCACACTACTTACCAAACCAGCTCAGAAAAAATATCACAGTTTATTCAGAAACTAGGGTGTAAGTGTTAATAATTTGGTGCATTGGTTAAAACAAAAATGTACAGTTCTAGGGGAACCTGAAGCCATTTTTGACTCAGAGAATATCTGGACGGAGGGATGGAAGGTTAAGGCACTACTGAAAATTACTGATACTAGTGTCCAGCATTTGCCCAATAGCTTTTTTCTAGGCAGGGACAGGGGGGAGGCATTCTATCCAGGCCAACTGAAGGCATGCTACAAATGTGGATCTGCTACACATTTGAACAGCATTTCTGATTAGGTTCGGTGTTCACTGTGCAATTCAATTAATCATACCACCATACAGTGTGATAATACAAAACAATGTAATTTACATGAGGAAGCAGGTCACACTTTTCAGAGTTGCCAGTGGGCTGTTCATAATATAACAGAGCAAGCTGATGGAGCAGAACAATGGATATATGTTACCTTGACCCAAAGGAATAAAATGACAAAAAAGAAAAAGATCTCTACACGTCTCACAACTGAAACAGTGCAGGAGGATTTCAGTAGCATTCCCACCCCAATTTCCGATCAATCACCAGGAGCAGCCCCCCCCCTCAGACCTTCAGACATCTAATCAGCTAATAGACATGACTGACATAGCTCCCAGTTCAGATAAAATAGTGGCAGAAACAGCTATAACATTCATGGAATAGGAGGTTACTTTGCTTACAGAATTGGAAGTACAAAACAGGGACTCTGGAAGCTCCTGCACTAACATGTCCCCTCCCCAAAATCCAGTCTCACAAAGAAGGGTTATGAGAACCAGACAAAGATAGACAGGGTCCTCCCCAGTCCAAAATTTCCCAAACCAGATAAAATCCCCCTACAGATAGGGTCAGCCCAGTGGCGCAGAGAGCTGAAGCACTGAACACCTTACCTCTGGCCATGCTGGTGACCCGTGTTTGGGAACAAGCATGGCTCATTGGAGGTCAGCATGGGGGAAGGGTGCTATGCAGGATCGAGCCACCAGCTGGCAGCTCTCCTCTCCAGGAAGGGATCTGTACTTCCCTTGGCTCTTGGCTGCCTCACAGTGGAGGCTGGGGGGTAGCGTAAGCCAAGGGAGCCAGGGTGCTAGGCCAATGGGGTGGGAAAGAGACCATCACTGGAGCAAGAGGGTGCATACACACCTCCACATGCATGCGCCTCTCTGTCTGGGGCCTCGGAGTAATGGGAGAAAACCAGGAGGAATAGACAGGAGCCGCAGCAGGATGAAGCCAGGGGGTCCGCTGGCTGGCTCCAGGTGGTCCACCGGGGCATGTATAGCATTAGAAAGCCCCCAAAAGACCCCTGGAGACCAGTAGTTTGGCAGACAAATAGATGTGGCTCGTTACAGAAGGATAACTACCTCCCAAAAAAATAAATCCTCCTATGGAACAAATTTAATGTTTTGCAAAGCCCTTCTGAAGATACAGATGAAACTGACACCTCTTCCCTGGTATCTTCTCAACCAGAAGTAACTACGGACTCAGAAGTCAAAATTGACATAGGTCCTCAGAAAAGAAAAGCTAAAGAAAAGCGCAAACATGTAGATGGCACCAGTAGGAGAGGGAATCCTAGGTGACATCAGTACACATAAATGAATGCTCTCCAAATTACATCTTTGCATTTTAAATGTGAAAAGCATTAAAAACCATATAAAATGAATGCTCTTTTCTCCTTTATGCAACAAAATCAAATGGTATGTATTTCTCCAGGATGCTCATTTTCATTCCATACAGGAAACTCTAAATACCCTGAAAGTCTGGTTTCTGGGCCCCCCTTTTTGGTCTTTTGGCCAGGAAACTTGCTCTGATATAGGAATACTATTTAATGCTCCTGACTTGGTAGTCATAAAACTTATCGACCTGGTCCCTGGGCGGGTTTTGATTTTAGACACTAAACTACAACATACACTCATACATTTCACCAATGTATATGCACCACAAACTAAAACAGATCGAACCGATGTGTTGAAGTTAATTCCACTTTACCTATATTCCTCTCATCAGGTAATTTTTGGTGGTGACTTTAGTTGCACTTTGTCAGTACAAGGTAAGAGTCCTCATACCAAAACAAAGAAACTTTTTGGGATTCAGACTTCTTAAAATCATTAATAACGACTGCCTGACTAAAGAATGCCTATCACAGTCATACAGGTCAACACAGCCCAACCTAATTTAGCAACCCGGATGGATTTCTTTTTTATATCGAAACACATTCAAACTCTGCAGGCTACTATTTTTCCGGTATAATTTACTGATCATGATATGCTTAATGTCTCTGTTGGGCAGAATACCTCAGTAAATAAAGGGCCAGGTATATGGAAATTTAATTCTTCACACCTAGAAAATAAAGGGATAATTACAGCTATTCAACAGTATGTTGTTGCCAGGAAATCTGTCTTAATTTTATATGATGATCCTATAATATGGTGTGAAAATACCAAAAAAGAGTGAACAAAATTATTAAAGTCACTAAGTAAATCTATCCAAAATTATATTTATTTACAGTATATTAATAAAAGACACCATCTGCAAATGCTGTTATCATTATTCTATGAAACTAATCATGACTACTGTATGCAGATGAGTAATTTAAAAAAGAAACTTACAGTATTCCATATGCAAAAGGCTAAGAATCTACATCAGCAGCATCAATTTGGTACCCAGGGGAAGAAAGGTACGCTTTGCCATATGAAAGCTGCTCTGAAAGAATTAATAATTAAGTAATTTAAACTTTATTAAATGAAGACGATACCCTACAAACTACAAATGAAGGAATAATGCAAGTGGTTACAAATTACTTCGAGACCATGTGTGCATGTATGCACCACGTACTATTTCATTAACTAAATTTAAAGATTTTTTCCAATGCTGAAACCCATGCTGCAATTTCTTCACTAAAGAAAGGAACCGCACTAGGCCTTGATGGGTTACCTAGTGGAATATATAAATTGATAGGCCTGGAAACTGAGTCATAACAGACTTCAGCATATAATCACATCCTGTATTCTGAAGCATTGCCTTTTTATATGAATATGGGTATTTTAATTTATCTTTATAAAAAAGGCAACAAGCAACATATACAATACTGGAGACCCATTAGTTTACTGAATACGGATTTAAAAATGTTGTCAATAATCATAGCGAACAGATTACTAAAACAAGCTTAGAAAATGGGCTCAGAAAATCCCAGGCTCTGATTGGCTGATAGCCCTGGCAAGGTGGGCATCTATCAGACAACAGAGCCCAAGTTAAAAATATGCCAGTCTGAAATGACCTGATTGCTGATATCAAGGTTGCCATGGAATGTTCGGTTTAAAATAGCAGCCATTTTTTCTCTCGGTAAGCGAGAGATACAGCCCCCCCCCCCAATACTGCCACAACCTCTGTCACATTTGCATTTTTTTGTTACTTTTGAACTGTGCCAGAGGATTTTTGTTTACTACTGTATCATTTATTCTATCGGTGTGTAGCACAGAGCGTGCTTACCTCTGACCGGAAACACAGGCAGCTGCCAGATTGCCAAAAATTCAGTCTTTGGTATATGCTTGCTTTGGTGATGGAGATGGGCTCACTACACTTTACCCAAAAAGTAAGACAAAACAGCTTGTTTTAAAATGTTATTATACTCTCCCACTTCCTAGTTTAATACACTTCATTTTCTTTGAGAGCAACCGCGCTCTCTCTCCTTCCTCCTCCAGCTGCCTGCCCAATCGTTCCCAAAAATGATCATGTAAGTCCTATAACTGGTTGACCGAGTGAGGCACCCCCCCACCACCAGCAAGAGATGTGCCCCACAAGTCTGCCATACTTTTTCAAGAATTAAAAAAACCACACACTAAGCCATAAACACAAAAAAGTAGCATAACAAAAGAAAAGCCGCCAGACCAATCGGCTTCACGGATCTGCCTGCTGCCACTGCAATTTGAAACGTGCAGCATGAGACTTCAGTGGTTAAAGACAGTCAGAAATGCTGCTTCCTGGACCTGCCTTTCATACACTCCCTGCCTCTGAGAAATAAATAAAAGTACTAACAAAAAACAAAACTGCTTCCATGTACCCGATGGCCACCATCCGAAAACCTTTCTCTACAGTCCAGTTTTAGAAGGTTTCACAGCTTACCACGGTCGCAGATCGGGCACTTCACTAATAGGTTTCCTCATTCTGTTGAGCAAAAGTATCTTTCCTTTGCCTTACATTCCCTTCTCACTTCCACTGACAGGACTTCAGGAAACGGGATACAAAAACAAGAAAAAAGGGGATACACTAATGGGCCGGGCTGAAACAGCACAATAACAAACATAACAGTGCCCTCTACTACCAAAGCCAGAAGTTGAGGGACTACTTTACCAAGACAGGACAAACAATTGATTTCTAGTCATTTGTATAGAATTATTTATTTATTTTGTTATTCTTATAAAAAAAAAAAAGACTCAACTCATTTTCTAAGCGCAATAATACCCTCCAGGACAGGCGGTATGGGCAATACCGGACTTTCAAGGGGCTATAAGGCCCTCCACCTGTGACGTTGGGCTTCATTACATCCCTGGGTGGTCTGGTATTGCCCAATACTGCCCACCCTGTTGGGTATTATTGCTTGCACAGAGCTTGATTATTAAAGCACAATCGTGCTCAATACCAGGTCGAAAAATTTCGGAGCTACTTATCCTCTTAAGGGAAATAGTAACAAGGGGTAGTAATGGTAAACTAAATGACTTTCCATTTTCTTTGAACCAGAAAAAAAAACTTTTCATTCTATTAACCATGATTTTTTATGGTATACATTACAAAATTACCATATTCCAATTAGTCAAATAAATGGGATCAAATGCCTCGATGCCACTGCCACGTTTGTCCTGATGGTTAATGGCTGGAAAGAACAGGTGCTTAGTATTAAAAGAGGGGTTAGGAAAGGATGCCCACTTAGGCCTATATTGTATGTCCCCTTTCTAGATCCGTTACTTGAGAATGTTGAATTCCTCACCTTTGTTAATACCTCTATAAAACAATGAAGGCACTATTCCTTATACCGCTGTTGTATGCAGATGACATCAGTCTTTTGGTACAAAACGAGGTATCTGTAACCCAGGCAGTAAACATATGTAGACATTTCGGGAGTTTTTCCAGTGCATTTTGAGAAATGTGTAGGCAGACATTTAAATACTTAACAAGTCTCACCTGCACAAATAGCAGGAATGTCTGTACAGTCAGGCCCAATCATTTTTGGTGTCAAATTTGGAACTGGTAATTTAGATAATATGAACTGGGAACAGAAGATTGAACAAGGAAAGTATAAAGTAGCACAGTGGGGTAAATGGAGGATGGGGAAAAAGAAGAGTTTATTTGGTCAAAACCTTTTTAATACCCTTATTTTTGTATATTAGTTATGTCCCCCCCCCCCCGAATCTGGAAACAACACTTCTTAGCGTTTTTTTTCTTTTCAAGTTTTATGGGGCAGCCACCTCAGCCCTATTAAAAGGAATATCACCTACCTTGCCTTGAAGCATGGGGTCCTTAATATGGTAAATCCTATCATTTCTTTTAACAGTATTTTTTTCATGTTAGACCTGAAACTTCTTTTAATTAACTTAGACATAGGATGGGAACCATGGGTGTATGCGAGTTGCCAATTGGGGTTCCAACAGTGGGAATCAGGAACATAAAAAATTTGTTAAGAATATACATTTGCTCCCTTCTTATATGAGGGAAACTTTCATGAGACTACGACAGTGGCAAGTTACTAGCCAAATGATTTTTACATTACAAAGAAAGAACCCGTATGCTCAAGTTTTAGAAGGCAGATGAGGCTTGATTCTCAAAGCCCTGGGATTGATGGAAGGTGGCACTTTGTGTCAAGAATTGCCCTATTAGCTATTCACAAAGACAGCTTGTGTCAAATGCAGGCTGCATGCCCCAAAGTGGAAATGCACCATTCTTGCCCCACAAAATGGGCTGTGGCATGGCGCAAGGGAGCTTGCAGCAGACTCAGGCTGCCATATAATCGTAAGTACGAGTCACAGAACTCTCCCAGAGGGAGAAATTCTAAGTACCCATAGACATGTCTCTCTGGGAGAGTGTAGCTAGACAGCAATGTGTCGGTTCCACTTCCCAACCTCTGATGTCCCCAAATATATATTATACAATGGCAAGAACATTTCCTGGTCTCTGATTGGTCAGTGTGTGCCTGGCACAGTGAGTTATCCCAGCACACCCACACTGTATTGCTTTGGATGCCTTGGATGATGAGCTGGATGCCATACACTTAAGAAACGGAGTTATACTGCCACACTAAAAATCTACTAAAAAAATGTTGTTTTTAATTTTTTTTATTTTGTACAACAACGAGCCATTGTATAATAGCAATAATGCACTCCAGGGTGTGGGTTGTGCTGAGATAACCTCATTTCTGGGATGCTGGAATTACTCTGCCTCTGGCCTCGTGCCCAACCACCCAGGCGTGAGGTTATCCCAGCACAACCCACACCTTGTCATGCATTATTTCTTAATTAAACAGGTGCACCTCCTCTGGGATCCCCGACGGCCCCACAAACTCTAAATCAAAGTTTCCTGGTGGTTTAGTGGACCCCCCTCCCGATCCCTGATGATGCCCCTAATATGACATATTAGTATATTAGTTCTGCCCCAGTAATAATGCATAGTATTATAGCCCCCACCCTGGTGGTCTAGTGGCCCCCTCCCCAATCCCAGATGCTGCCCAACACAAGGTCACATATAAAAAATCCTTCCCCTATCCTGAAGATACCCCTAATAATAAATACTATACATGCCCCACATTATTACATATTACTATTGTCCTGCCCCGGTGGTCTAGTGTCCCCCGACCCCAGCTGACCTCCACCCAGTGTCAGCGGAACTATGGGGGGGCGGCAACCACCCGAGGAAAGGAGAGCTGCCATTAGGTGCTCAATGCTGCTCTGCCCCTCCCCCCGATGACCCAAAGTCATTCCCGAACCCAGGTCACCGGGCATGATGTGTGGTGTGGTGTGCAGTGCCTTAAACCTTAGCACCAGTGAGCCAGCCCATGCCATAGGGTCTTTAACGTCCACCTGAACTACCACTAGAACAGGCAGAACAGGTAGATGGGTCCTTGGTTTAATGTCTCATCTGAAAGATGCACCTCAGAAATGCAGCACCCCCCTCATGTTGCACTACAGTGTCAGTACTGGGATTTAACCCAAGTGCCTGGTGTGGAGATAGAACCCATAGCCTTCTGATCTTCCAGCCTCAGAGGTGAATGTGCAACCTGCTGAGTCACTGCCATTTGCAATTTAAAAAGCTAACATGACCACAGTTTTTCTGGGAACTCATGGGACTTGTGTATGTTGCAGTATGGTCAGCAAATCTGATTTGTTGAACAAAAAAAAAAACTGCACAAGTCCCATACACACTAATTACAAAAAGAAGTAATTTTGAAAAGTGGCACAAAGTGATAATTGAAATAATTTTACTGTGACTGCTTTTCTGGGCAGGATGAGACCAAATGAGTGCAGAGATACAGTAGATAGGTTTGAGGCAGTAAAATGAATAAAGAGCGTGCAGCCTACGAAATCTGCCTCCATGTTATCCTAACAGCAATCGCCAGAAATGAACAAATAATGAATCATTGTAAACAGAAAAATCTCAGTGAGTAAGGATTGGTGCATAGAATTATATATAAATCAGACTGGCAGTGCCCTAGCCAGAGAAAAGAGAAGGTTACTACTGAGCTACACTGTCAGGGCTTGCCTGTAGCATTTGTCCTCTGTTTTAGTACTGACATTTTTATTTATCTTGAAGGGGGGAAAAGAACACAAAACATGATATGTTTGGGGACCCTCTTGGTGATTTTATTTACCAATCCAACCCCCTCCAACCTATTTCATGTACTCTGCAATAAGGTTCCTTAACAACGGTTCTGTATGGTACAGCTGCTGGAGTCAGCAAAGTGTTAATAAAAGAGATTCTCACCTGTGAAGCGCTTATCAATTGGCAGAGTGGATTTTCTTCAATTTATTCTTCAAAACAACACTGAGTCTGTCATCTCTTTTTTATTCATTCTAGCTGTACACATGGACTCACCCCCATGCTGCCCCTCTTTTGTGTGCTTGTTTTTTATACTTTCTTTATGCACACCTGTCCTGGTGCTCCCACCTCATACTGCCCCCCCCCAGCCCTGATACCTGGCTTCTTCCTGCCAGCCAGAATGCTTGTTATTGTTCTGTTGCTCCCCTGAGGGAGGAGTGTGCATGAAATGACACCTAGTATGCTGTCGCATGTGCTTCTGCATGCAGTGTACCCCGGCCAACTTTCTCCTTCCCACAAAACCAGTTCATACAATTGTCCACGGCTGCGTATGGGTTTATAGTCATTTCACTACCAGTCTGTCATTGCTTGTTAAGCACTTTGGGATACAGTGTGTATGAAAGGGCACTATATAAATGTTGATTCTTCTCCTTATGATATCATTACATTATACAATGTGAGAAAATTTTCTGGACTCTGATTGGTCAGTGTGTGCCCGACACAGTGATGATATTACCCAATAACCACACTGTGTGGATTTTATGGAGCATGCAACTTTTTTTTTTTTTCAGAAACAAAAATATACTGCCTCACTAAAAATCTACTAAAAACATTTTTATTTTTATTTTTGTTTTCTATAACATCGAGCCATTGTATAATTGCAATAAGGCACTCCAAGATGTGTGTTATCATGTAATAACGTCACTCCTGGGGTGGGCTGAAGCACGAGGTGAGTTGTTTGATTAATTATTGATCCTTACTGATATCTCTTCTCCAGGGATATGCTCTGCCCCTTCTGCTCCATGCTCAGCTAGTAGAGGCAAAGATAAAGATATCTCAGCTGTGCACTCAGCTCAGCAGGATCTCACCCCTACACCCCCACATTCCAGAGACCCACTGGTTCAGAGGGGTGGAGAACGGAAGGGAACAGGTGGAGGAGCAGCCATAAGGAGGTTCTCCAGCCAAGTACCATCAGACAGTAAACCACTTCTCATCCCTGGAAGAGGTTCAGGCTCCTGACTCCACTGGTAGGGACTCTGGGGTCAGTCCAGGGTAAAAGGGCAGGACATCACATTGGCACCCAAGGGGAGCAAGGCCTAACAGAAAGGTCCTAGTGGTTGGGGACTCAATGATCATGGGGTTAAATAGGGTGATAGGGGAGAGGTTGGATGGGAGTGGGTTAGTCCGATGCCTACCTGGAGCATCAACCAACTGAGATTTATAAAGAATAAGGAGGATGGTGGTAGGAGGAGCTGGGGTGCTGATACACCTGGGCACCAATGATCTGGCCAATCAGTTGGTGCAAACAGTAAAGTGAAACTTCCACAGATAGGGGCACAGATTGGTGGCACACTCAGCCTTTCTGAGGTCCTCCCTTTAAGAGCTGCCTGCTTGTAGTCATAATTAATCTTTATGGGGGGACTGTGTATTTACCTGCCCAATCCCACCCCGGCTGCTGAATCCTCGATCCGTTTCTGCCATCGCTAGTGGTGTAGACAGAGCTCTGTTAAGAGATGCAACTAATTGCTGATAAACATTTAGAGTAATAGAGATACAGTGTTTGTTCTAACCTGCCTTCTTTGCAGCAAGGACTTTTCGGTTTAGCTCCACCATTTTGGTCCCGAACTGCTGAATTGGACCAATCAGTACTGGAGGACTCCAAAATGGAGCCTGCTGAAATGGGACTGTATGGATTACCAGTTGGGATTTGTAGTTCTAGACTGTTGGCGTCTTTTTGTAACAGGAGGGGTAGCTCTTACTGTGATTGACAGCTAAACTGCCCAACCAAACCTTTTGGATCTAAGGGAAATCCCCTGAACTGTCTGCTGGCAAGCCAGAAGTGAGTTGAAGTTGGGAAAGCGAGGAGCTCCAGCCTGTGGAGCTGCTGCCCCATGGGGTAGCGTGGAGATTTGGCGGGAAGGGCTAAGTCTAGCCAGCCTGCCTGCAGCTCTTCTGCCTTGGAGAAGAAAAGGGGAGCTTCATTTTCTGACTGTGCCTCCGAACCGATTGCTGGGGTAGGAAGAACAGATTTGAGTTGAAAGTTGAAGAGGAAAGAGCTCGCATAACCGAGCAGCTGTATTGCGCAGTAATTCATGCGGGAGAACTGTGGAAGGCCCGAAACTCAGCCTGTTGCCATCTTACTGAGAGAGAGAAAGAGAGAGAAAAATAGTCGGACAGTGATCCACGTGGTATGTTGTGAAGTAAGCTGTTGGAAGGATACCAGGCTCACCTGAAGAAGACCAAAGATTTTGCTAAAAGCGATCGGCCTGTCTGGAACTTTAGGTACCATTGTGCTGCCGGGTTTTAGCAGTAATTTTGCAATCGGGATCGAGAAGTAGCCTGCCTGGTTTAGTAAACTTTCTTTACATATAAATGTGCTGCAAACTGGAGGGGGGTTGCAATCTGTCCCCCCCAAACTGAGCTGTGTGTTGAAGGCTGGGAGCTGTACCCAGTTGCATCAGACTGAATCCGCCTGCTTTCAAATGCAGTTGGGCCCTGCCAAAAGGGTCTCATCTCCCTACCCTGCTCCTTCTGGCAATCCAGAACAACCATCATCCATCCTGTTCTCAGCATTGGGTATTGTGAGTAGTATACAGGGTAGCTCCCTGCAACATATCTTTCTAATCAAAAGTGTGTCATCTGATTACTGTGTTGTTTCCATGAACTGAGCCCTTTGGTTCCGCATTACAATTGGGGTGTGTGCATATTATTTCTTTCTTCACAGGGCCCGAACCAGCTGCAACGTCAGCCTACCCTGGGCAACAGTCCTGACTAGCCCCCTTTTACATCCTGGGTACCCAGAGAGCGTGACTGATAGGGACACTGACTGCATGCACAACTGTGATATTTATAGTGTGTTTAGGCCAATTAACCTGATTGCCCCTGTCCTTGTTATAGTCCCCCTGAATAAATCAGATCTACTTTTTTCTGCAATTTACATTGACTGTGGTGTCAGTTTATGTTGAAGGTATTGCATTGTTTCTTTGGTATTGCATCACTTTGTTTTACAGGGGGTCCCAGAGCCAAGCCGAAGGAACCAGTCCTGAGGGTAAGTGCTCAGCATATGTGCGTGTGTGTGTGTCAAACTTGTCAGGGATGTTGGGAAAGTATACATTGTGTACTGTGTGGGCCACTAGCAGGAGATAAGGGGAGTCACAGTGTCCCAAAGGGCTGTGGCCTGGTTAGACAGACTGATACCAACCCTGACCTTTGGGTGGAGACACCTGTCACTGAACCTAGGCCACTTAACCTGTTACTAGCCAAGCAGGCAGGGGTAGTAGCCCTGGGGATTGCACCACTTATCTACAGAAAAATGAGGATCTAAAGAGGGCCATCAGGGAGGTGAAAGCAGACATGGAGCTGCGTTTTGCTGAGGGGGTCAAGAATGGAGAAAAACTGTTTTTTAGATATATCAGTGAAAAAAGGAAAAAGGGGAGCATAATACAGCTAGTTAAGGGGGGTAGGGTGACAGAGGAGTATGTTCAAAAAGCCACCATCCCGAATGACTACTTTTGCTCAGTATTCACTAAGTAGGTCTACAGGTCTATGCCAGAAAGTGGCATCAAAGCAGCTGCCAAAAGAGTCCTGAAAATGAGATAGCCAATACTTATTAGTGAGAGGATCCTGAAAGGGCTGGCAGCCCTTTAGATAGATAAGGCCCCAGGACCAGATGGGTTGCCTCCAAGGATACTTAGGGAATTAGCAGCAAAACTGGCTGAATCACTGGCTGGGCTCTTCAACAACTCACTTAGGTCTGAGGACGTTCCAAGGGACTGGAGAATGGCAGCTGTTGCATTGCTTCATGGGGGTTGGGGGATAGGGAGCAACAAGGGAACTACAGGCCTGTCAATCTGTCCTCCATCATGGGAAGCTAATGGAATCACTAATCAGAGAGGACCTTGTGGACTACCAAGAGAGCAATGGGCTCCAGGATAGTAAACAACATGGTTTCATGGCAGGAAGATCTTGTCAGTTCAAACTGATTTTTTTCTTTGACTGGGTGACCAAGGAAGTAGGCAAGAACCATGCTGTGCATATGCTGTAAGGCAAGGCGAGGCAAGGCACATTTTATTTCTAGGGAGCTCATTCCCAGAGGCTCTGGGCGTCTGACAATAAGAGCAATACAAGTAATAAAAACAGCACATTAAAATAAATAGCAACTAAAATTCAAATCATAGCTTCCTCATATATATTAGAAACTACTCAGACAGTCGGGTGGGGAAAGTTATTCCCCAAAGGCCAGGCAGAAGAGGTGGGCTTTAGCCTTTGTTTGAGCACCCTAATCAAGGGGGCCTCCCAGACTGTAGATGGTAGCGAGTTTCACAGGGTCAGCCCAGCGACATTAAAAGTGCGGTCACCTGGTATCTTGAGCCGAACCCTGGGAATGTCCAGGAGGCCACTCGATGAGGAGCCGAGGGAACGGACAGAGGTAGCAGGTGTCAGGAGTTGAATCAGGTAGCCAAGGGTCAGTCAGTCAGTCAGTATAAGGCTTTAAAGATGAGCAAGCCCATCTTAAATGGACCCTCCACCTGATAGGCAGCCAGTGCAGAGCATGCAGGACTGGGGTCACATGACTGGACCTGGAAAGGCCCGTCAGTAACCGAGCCACCACTTTCTGCACCAGCTGCAGTCTGTGGAGGGTCCCTCCCGTGACCCCGAAGTAAAGACAATTTCAGTAGTCGAGCCTAGAGGTAACAAAGGTGTGTACTAGTGTCAGCAGATCTTTGGGCGGAATGCGAGACTTGATGCTGGAAATGTTCTGTAAGTGGTAAAAAAACACTTTTGACGACAGAAGACACCTGATCTGCGAATGTCAATCTGCTTTCCAGGATCACACCAAAATTGCACACCCTCGGGGAGGCTACCAATGGAGCAGACCCAAGAAAAAGTCCTATATTGGCTCCAGGTATCAACCCATCACACCTGCTACCCGGCTCAATCACCAGCACCTCCAACTTATCTGGGTTCAGTCGCAACCAGCTGGAGGACATCCAGTGATTGATTTTATCCAGACAGGTGCTAAGCACGTTTGCAGCATTGAATGTTCCAGGCGCAAATGACAGATACAGCTGGGTATCATCTGCATAGCAGTGATACTCCATGCTGAACTGCCAAATGATCTCACCCAGGGCCAGCATATACACTGCGAACAACATCGGCAACAAGATCAAGCCCTGGGGCACTCCACATGAAAGGGGCATTGGGGAGGAGGAGAAATTCCTCATCACCATGCGCTGCACCCTGTCAGAGATAGGACTCAAACCATTTGATGACAACATCGATGAGTACACAATACTTGCAGAGCTGGTCGAGAAGCACAAAGTGATCCACAGTGTCAAATGCTGAGGAGAGATTGAGGAGAACAAGAGTTGACCTGTCTCCTCTGTCTTTTGCCCTAGGTAATTATGCACCCTAACTAATGCTGTTTCCATGCTGTGTCTGACCGTGAAACTGGACTGAAATGGCTCATAGATATCAAAGGACACAAGGTGATCCTCAAGCTGTTGTGCCACAAGTTTCTCAACAATCTTGCTCAAAAAAGGCAGGTTGGAGATTGGACGGTAATTCTCTAGGATGTCTAGGTTGAGAGAGTGTTTCTTCAGAAGTGGTCTCACCATCGCTTCTTTCAAGGCCACCAGAACAACCCCATCTGCCATCAAACACCTGGCAATCCTGGCGAATAATGGGCCAAAAGTCCCGGCACATCTCATTAAGAAACACGTTGGAGCTGGGTCCAGTTCAGAACAAGTGTGCTTCAGCTCTGAGATCACCCCAATGACCTCTGCCTCCTCCACTGGTTTAAACTCCTCCCAAATCAACTGAGTGACTCCATTCCTCCCAGTCTGATCACTGTGAGGCAACGATTGCCTCAGTGACAGAATCCCAGACAGATAGACTACACTCTGTCCGAGAAAAACAGAGCAAACTCTTCACATAAAGTGCATGAAAAAGTCTTTCTCAGCTGTAGACAGGCAGGATGGAGAAGCCTATCTACAATCTGAAAAAGCTGAGACGGTCTGCTTTTCACTGCTGCAATTTCCCTGAACAGGAATAATGTCTTCTTATGGGAAATTGTTTCCTGGCACTCACCGTAGCGAGCCTGCAGGACCAGTTTGTTGGTCTCTGACTGGGTCTTCTACCAGCAACTCTCCAGCTTCTGACCCTTGATCGTCATTGCCTTGAGATCCCCATCAAACCAGGGGGATCTCAAGTGAGAAGATCTGGGTAATATATGAACTGGAGCGATGACATCCAGTGCTTCGGATACCACCCTGTTACAGGTGGCCACTGCCTCGCCGGCACCAATCACACAAGCTGCATCAACTCTAGGTAGGTCAGCTAATGCCAGTAGTCCCTGTGGGGACAAACCCCTTAAAGGGTGGTAGCTGATCATCTCCACAGGGGAAGGACTTTCAGGGGGCCCAAGCATGAATTTTTTTTTTAGTTGTTTAACCAGGATTAGCACACTAAGCTGAAAGCTTTTTTACAGGTGCGACCTGGGAGCACAGGGAAGTTAAGTGACTTACTCAGTGTCACACAGTATGTAAGTGGAAGCTGTGGAATTCAAACCCAGGTCTGGTCTGCTGGATGTCACCAGATTTTTAGCTCAGAGCCTTAAACCACTGCATTATACTGCCTCCCTCTTCATGGTGCAGTGATCAGACCATGAGACCTGATCAGTCCTGAGGCTGTCAACCTCAAGACCCAGCTGGAACACCAGATCAAGCATGTGACCATGTTGGTGGGTCGCAGAAGCAACCACTTGTGTCAGGCCCAGTGATGACATCAATTACAGGAGGTCATAATCAAAATGCAAAGATGCGTCGTCGACCCAGGCATTGAAGTCCCCCAGGATTAAACACCTTGGGGGACTCCAACACCTGGTCGACGATAAAGTCCACTGATTCCTGCAGGAATTCTCCAATGACCCAGGAGGTTGGTATATAAGAAGAATTCTGCAACCTGCACCTGGACCCCCATCCATGGCAACACACTCAAAAGGTCTGGCATTACCAACAGGCTGCACCATGAAGTCCAGGCTGGATCAAAAAACGATGGCCACTCCCCCAACCCTGCAATCCTTCTTTGGACAGTGCACTATGGAGTACTCAGTGGGGACAGCCGCCTCTAAAACTGGGCTGGAATTGTCATCCTGTCAGGTCTCCGTGATGCAAGCCAGGTTGATGGAGGAAATCAAGTCTGCAAAAATGATGGTCTTGCTCCTTATTGACCTGGCATTGCAAAGCACCATTCAAAGAGGATTGGAGGCACAGCCAGCCCCCCGGGTACCTGCCCACTCGGTCTGGTGGGACCCCTGGGTACAGAGACCAAACATGTCTGGCCTCTCTCTAGGCTCTGCTTAGACCCCCCAGGGCTTCTCCAGTACCTGACAACCTCAATACCACTCACCTCCCGTACCTCAGCTGCTCCCTCCCATCGTTGACCCACTGTACTTTGACTTCAGCAAAGCTTTTGATTTGGTACTGGACAAAAGGTTGCTCAGAATGATGGAAGACCTGGGTGCAGTTAAGACCGTAGTGAACTGGGAGGGTAGTTGGCTAGAAGGGAGGTAGCAGATGGTGGTGGTCAATGGGGTTAAATCAGAGGAAAGGGAGGTTAAGAGTGGGGTTCCACAGGGATCTGTTCTGGGTGAGGTCCTCTTCAACATGTTCATTAGTGACACTGGTGGAGGAATCCAGGGCAGGCTGTGTCTCTTCACAGATGATACAAAACTATGTGGGACAGTGGACAGGGATGAGGGAATAAGGGATATGCAGAGGGCCCTACAAAAACTAGAGAGGTGATCAAAGGTCTAGCAGTTAAAATTCAATGCCAAAAAGTGCAAGGTAATGCACCTGGGGAAAAGGAACCCAAAGGCAGAGTACTGGATGACTGGGCTGAGACTTAGCACTACAGAAGAGGAATGGAAACTAGGAGTTATCATCGGTAACTCCCTGAAGCAAACAAGCCAGTGCAACAAGGCCTATAGCAAGGCTAACAGGATGTTGGGATGTATTGGGAGGAGTATTGATAGTGGAAGAAAAGGGATAATACATACATACATACATACATACATACATGCATGCAATTGGCAGAAGGTAAGGACCAATGTGGCCCACCTAGTCTGCCCCATGATACTCTTATCTATCGAGTATCCCTTTACCCCCCACTGATTGTTGCCTGAATTCCCCTTGACCCCCTCCCAATTTAGTCAAACCCCTCTCCCCCTCACTCTCAAGATCCCCTTGTGTCTGTCTCATGCATGCTTAAAACCAAAGACAGTTTCAGCTCTTACTACCTCATACAGTAGCCCATTCCAGGCATCCACCACCATCTCTGTGAAATAGTACTTCCTTACATTTCCCCTAAAGTTTCTTCCCTCCAGCTTCTTGCCATGACCCCTAGTTGTTGAGCCCTTTGTCCTCTAAAACAAGCTTCCCTCCTGTACCCTGTTAAACCCCTTTAGATATTTGAAAGCCTCGATCATGTCCCCCCTCCCTCCTCTCCTCCAGGGAGTACATATTTAGATCCCTTAGTCTGCCCTCATATGCCCTTCCCTGTAGCCCATGAATCATTTTGGTGGCCCTCCTTTGGACAGCCTCACCTTCTCAATGTCCTTTTTCAGATGTGGTCTCCAAAACTGGACACAGTACTCAGGGTGAGGCCTGACCAACGTCTTAAACAAGGGCACAATGACCTCCCTCCTTCTGTTAGAAATACTTCACTATGTACATACAGCATCCTGTTTGCCTTCCCAGCTGCCTTTTGACATTGATTTGCCACCTTGAGGTCAGCTGTGAGGATGACTCCAAGGTCCTTCTCCTGCTGTATGACTGTTATTTCTTCCCCCTGAGCATATATTTTGCCCTAGAGTTCCTATGCCACAAGTGCATAATTTTACACTTCCCTACATTGAACCCCAGTCTCCACACCTTGGACCACTACTCCAGCTTTCCTCCTTCATCCTGCCAACACCCTCCAGTGTATCGACCCTGTTACAAATCTTTGTGTCATCTGCGAACAAGCACACCTTCTCCTCCAGCCCTACTGCAATGTCTCCAGTGAACTCTCCTCACTAGAGAGTACCCTGCTTATCATCACCTTCTGAGTCCTGCTCCTCACTAGAGAGTACCCTGTTTACCATCACCTTCTGAGTCCTGCTGGAAAGCCAGTTTTTGACCCACTTAATTATGGCTGGTCCCACCCCAAGACTTGCCCAGTTTGTTCAATAGTCTTTTATGAGAAACAGTGTTGAACGCCTTCCTGAAGTCCAGATAGGCCACGTCCACTGCTCCTCCATGGTTCACCAACCCCGTCACTCAGTCAAAAAAAAACTCTATTAAGTTTGTTTGGCAGGATCTCCCTCTGATAGATCCATGCTGCCTGGGGTCAATCAGCCCTGTCCACTTGAATTAGTTTATTATACACTCCTTCAATACTTCCCCTCTATAAATCCCTGGTGAGGCCTCACATGGAGTACTGCATTCAGTTCTGGAGCCCTCACCTCATAAAAGACAGCAAAAGGTTGGAAACAGTGCAGCGTAGAGTAACACAAATGATTTAGGGTGAGCTGGGCAGATCCTATGAGGAGTGCCTCAAGGCACTAAATATATACTCAGTGAAAACCAGCAGGGAGAGGGGAGATATAATAGAGATCTTCAAGTTCCTTAAAGGAATTAACAAGGTGAACTGCAGGGAATTATTTACCCTTAATACCAACTTGAGGTCACTTGGTCATGAGTGGAAATTAGGAGGGAGGGACATGAGGAAGCACTTCTTTAGGGAAAGGGTGGTAAAACCCTGGAACAGTCTGTTGGCTGAAGCGGTGGGTGCAAACACAGTCAAAGGATTCAAGCAGGCATGGGATAGAATTACAGGAACAGTGGTCACCTGGGGTGACAAGATCAGGGAGGAGAATTTGAGTAGGACGGGGAGGGTTAATACCCATAGAGGAACCTTAGGTTCCAATGATAATAGGGAGAGTGGGCAGACTGGATTAACTGCTGGTCTTTTTCTGCTGTCATGGTCTATGTTTATTACTTTTTGCTTATTTATTGCTCTATTTAGCCCTGTTGGACTCATTCTGGGCCTCCCTTTTGTCCTGTGTTGCCTCTCTTACTTGTTGAGCCATAGGGGCTGTCTCTGCTTCTTAATCTTATTCACACCCCACAAGCAGGGATGGCTCCTAATATGACCACCTGAATCACTGTCTGTGACACTTGGACAGCTGGTTCTGATCCCTGTATCATTTTTTTTGTAATAAAAAAATGTGTGATGGACTGTCTGCCATGAAACAGCATGTGAGATCACACACACACACAGGTTTTAGATACAAGGTGTTAGCTGGAAGGCCAGAAGGTAATTACAGACTTTTGTAAGTTAATTATAGCTTTAGTTGCTAAGTGGGAAGATCATAAACTTTGATAATGCTTAGAGGAAGAAGAGCAGGGTATGACATTTTAGTGCGAAGTCATAAAAGATGCTTTCATGTCCTGGAAGGGGGAAGCTTATCAAAAGATCAAAGAGAGTCATTTAAAGAACATGAGTTGTGCTGAGGATTGCAGAATTTAATACTTTGAAAAGACATCCTGTTTTTGTATAGATATATATTTTTTATATATTCTGACAGAGGAGGAGCTAGGTGACCTCACACAAAGGGGTTGGCAAATACAGTTTTCTTTAAGGAATATTCTGTTTTACTTCACAGAGACACTTCTACCTAGACTCGGCAGGTATTTAGAGAGAGAGAGAGAGAGAGAGACAAATGTAAGTATTGTAGTAGGAATTGTACTGTTAAAACCTGTTTTGTTTAAGAGATTTGTATGTCTTGTGCTATAATAGTTCTGTATTTTATGTGTTACATATTTTTTATCTATTTTAGTAAAACTCTATTTTTAGAGCTTACTTGGTCTGTCTTTGATTTCTTTCCTTTATAAGTAGAGTATATATGGTTAAAGAAGACACTGTGCATAAGCCTGAATGGTGATACCAAACTGGATAAAGTTAAGCGTTTTAAATCTGAGGTCTTTTATTACAGTTTTTAGGGGTTCATTTCTGTATACCTGGTTAGGCCCCCATAGGCAAAGATATCTGGCCCCCCGAAGACAGAATTATCTGAGCCTGTACATTGGGTATGCTAACAAGAGGTTTACAGTTTGAATCCCTCCAGAACTTGAGACCAAAGGTTGATTTGAATCCACAAAAACAGACAAGAGGGTTACCTTGTTCTGTTAACTGCTCACGAGACTACGCTCGGAGGTTGGCACTTTGGGAGTAGAGGACTGACCTGCTGAGTGGGTTCATGACACTGCCCACTTCTTTTCTACCCCTACTAGTGTGTGCAGGTCTTTCAGCTGTCCAGCCATGATTATCTTCATTTTACTGTAATCTACTTTCATAAAATCAAGGATTGGTACACTGAGACCTAAGCACAATGTCACATCAGTGATGTGGTCACTGTGGTTGACTGGATCCTTCTTAAAGGAAAATACACAACTCTAAGGAAAAAACAACCCCCCCCAAAAAAAAAAAACAAATGAATTCCCTCCTCCCCATTAGGCTTTTGAAAACAATAAAATGTTTTTCTCATCACCTCTGTGACTTAATATTTCATGTGCTGCATCACCTGAAATGTAAACAAAGCCAGCACTGCACAGCGCCACTTTACATTGTCAGAGTGGCTCCACGGGTACTCATTTATATCACTTTATACAGTGGAGTGGCACAGAGCCACATTGAGAATGTGAAATGGTGATGTGAAGTGTTTTGGCTGTGTTTACATTTCAGGTAATAAATTGTATGAAATATTAAGTCACGCAGGTGATGGAAAAATATTTTACTGACTAAAAAGCATAATTGTGGGTTGGGGGGCAAAATTCCTTCCTCTACAGTGGGTTCATGCCCCCACTATGTGAAGAAGTTGTTGTGCATCATTTCAGGGGATCTCTGACTTTTTTGGTGCACTGCTGTCAGTGCCAGGGAGACTTCAGTACCTGGCTATGTACTGTTCAGAAGAGACCGAGATGCAAAAAGTAGGGGTGGAGTGGCCCTTTATGTCAGTGAAAATATCAAAGCTACAGAAATTCAGAATACACATAATGAGCCAGAAGAACTGTGGGTCACCCTGGAAACAGGAAATGGGACAGCCATATGAACTGGGGTTGTGTACAGGCCTCTAGACCGGGGGAGAACATAGACATGCTACTGTTAGAAGATATATAGAACATGACAGCTAAAGGGGAGGTTCTGATAATGGGAGACTTCAACATGCCAGATACAGATTGGTCAATACCAGCAGGGACATCTACCAGAACTAGACACATGGTGGATTCCCTGCAGGGGGAGGACCTCAAACAACTGTTACATCAACCTACAAGAGACAGGGCTATCCTAGATCTAGTACTGACTAACAGGGAAAGGATCACATCTCCAGGTAGAAGGTCACCTGGGGGCCAGTGGCCATCACATGGTATGGTTCAGTTTGGCCACTAGAACAAAATCAACCCATTCCAAGGCAAAAACATGGGACTTCAGAGGAGCTGACTTTGATAAGATGGCCAACAGGGTTAAGCTAGCCCTGGCAAAAAGAAATACAGGTGAGGGGTACAGGCAAAGTGGGAAAGCATTAAAGATGCAATAGTTGAAGCAACATCCCATTGTGTTAGTGAGAAAAGGAAGTGCAAAAGAATAAGGAACCCACTTTGGTTCTCAAACACAGTAGCAGAAAAGGTCAGAGCCAAAAGGCTGGCCTTCCGGAAATATAAAGGAACGCAGCAGGATGAAGACTGGGAGGCATACCAAACTTCCCTAAGGGAAACAGGGAAGGCAGTAAGGCAGGCAAAGGCCCAAACTAAGGAAACACTAGCACGAACAGTAAAAGAAGGTGACAAGACTTTCTATAGATACATTAGTGAAAGGAGAAAGTCTAGAGGGGGTATTGCTAAGATCAAAGGGGATAAGGGGGAGTGGGAGGAGGAAGGCCATGTAAAAACATCTATCCTAAATAGATACTTCTGCTCAGTATTTACCGAAGAGAAGGTAGAGCAGGGCCCACAGTTCTGCACCATGGACACAGAGGGGCGGGAGTTGTGCACTAATCCCTTCACAAAAGAAAGGGTCCTACAACAGCTCGATAAGCTCAGGGTGGACAAGGCAATGGGACCTGTTGGCATACATCCCAGGGTACTAAAGGAGCTAAGAGTGGAACTAGCAGAGCCATTGTCAGAACTGTTTAGTGAGTCTCTGAGCACAGGAGAGGTCCCAGAAGACTGGAGAAGGGCTCATGTGATCCCACTCCACAAGAGTGGTAGCAGGGAGGAGGTAGGGAACTCCAGACCAGTCAGTCATACCTCAGTAGTGGGCAAGATTATGGAGACACTCCTTAAGGAAATGATAGTGCAACACCTGGAATCTACAGGAGCACAGGATCCAAGACAGCATAGGTTTACAAAAGGGAGCTCCTGTCAAACTAATCTCATAGATTTCTTTGACTGAGTAACCAGAGTGGTGGACCAAGGGGCAGCAGTTGATGTTGCCAACCTTGACTTCAGCAAAGCTTTCGATACTATTCCACGTAGAAAATTGATTAATAAGCTGGGTAGGCTCGGGGTGGGTCAGACATTGGTCAACTGGGTGGCAAACTGGTTGGCTGGCTGAAAACAGAGAGTGTTGGTAAATGGTATACAGTAAGAAGAGATGCAGGTCACAAGTGGGGTACCTCAGGGATCAGTCCTGGGGCCAGTCCTCATCAGTGACATTGCAGAAGGACTGCAGGGTAAGGTTTGTCTGTTTGCAGATGACACCAAGATCTGCAACAGAGTAGATGACCTAGATGTGGTGGACAGAATGAGAAGAGATCTTGATAAGCTAGCAAAATGGTCGGAAGAGTGGCAACTGGGGTTTAACGCAAAGAAGTGCAAGATCATGCACATAGGGAAAAGAAACCCTGAAGCCACCTGTAGGCTGGGAGCGGAGTTGCTCGCAGTCACAAGGGAAGAAAGAGACTTGGGCATCATCATCACCGATGACCTGAAATCATCCAAGCAGACCTCTAAAGCAGTAGGTAAGGCTAGAAGGATGTTGTGGTGTATTAGTAGTGGTATCACAATTTGGAAGAGGAATGTAATAATCCTTCTTTACAAGACACTGGTTAGGCCCCATCTGGAGTATTGCATGCAGTACTGGAGGCCACATCTTCACAAGGACATTAAGCAAATTGAGGCAGTCCAGAGAAGGGCAACCAAAATGGTGCAGGGACTGCATCAGAAAACATATGAGGACAGATTAACTGAACTCAATATGTAAACCTTAGAGCAAAGGATGGAGAGAGGTGATATGATTGAAACATTCAAACACCTTAAGGGCATTAACAAAGTGAAAGAGTCTAACATGTTTCAATATAAGAAAAATAGCAGGACAAGAGGACACAGCATGAGATTAGAGGGAGGCCGATTAAGGGGGAATGTGAGGAAATTCTTTTTCACAGAAACAGTGGTTGATGCATGGAATGGCCTACCACAGGAAATGGTGGATATGAATACAGTGCAGGGCTTCAAACAGGCATGGGATAGGCATGAGGGAGCAATACAGATGAGTATGAATAGATAGGCCATTGACAGTTCAAAGGCCTATGGCACATTCATAAGGTAGAAAAATAAATGGGCAGACTGGATGGGCCTTGCGGTCCTTATCTGCTGTCAACTTCTATGTTTCTATGTCCCAATGTATGTTTGAGAGGTTGAAGTCCCCCATGAGTACTGTCCCTGCCTTGACACTTGCTATCTTAATTTCTCTTGCCATTTCATCATCCCTATTTTTCCTTGATTTGGTCGCCTGTAGACCACTCCAATTTTATATATTTTGTCCCCACTATCAGTTGGAGCCATAGTGACTCAGCTGACACTGAATTGACAGATTTTTTTCTCTGAGCCCCCTTTGCCTTTCTTTATATATACTGCCTAGAAACATAGAAACATAGAATGCGACGGCAGATAGGGACCTCACAATCCATCTAGTCTTCCCAGTTTCCTACACCCCCCCACCCCTTTAGGCCTTATGTCCTGATGACTGCCATGTGTTTGTCCCATGCAGTTTTGAATCCCGACCATTTTAGCTTCTACCACTTCCTGGGGCAAACTGTTCCAGGGTTCCACTACTCTCTCTGTAAAAAAGAACTTTCTCCTATTCCCCCTGAATTTCCCCCCTTCAATCTCATGTTGTGCCCCCTGGTTCTTGCGCCGTCTTTGGTCTGAAATGTTCTGTGTCTGTACCGTTTATATCTTTTAGATATTTGAAAGTTTCCGTCATATCTTCCCTCTCCCTTCTTTGCTCGCGTGAGTACAAGTTATGTTCACTCAGTCTCTCCTCATATGGTCTGTGGTGTAGTCCCTGAATCATCTTTGTAGCACTAGCTCCAATCTGTCTATATCCTTTCTGAGGTGCGGCCTCCAGAACTGGATGCAGTACTCCAGTTGGGGTCTCACCAGAGACCTATACAGTGGCAGTACTATTTCCCTCTTTCTGCTTGTAATGCCCCTTTTGATGCACCCCAGCATGTTGCTGGTCTTTAGTGTCACCTTTTCACACTGTTTCTCCACCTTCAGATCCTCTGATATAATGACACCCCGGTCCCTTTTTTTGTTTGGTAGCTGCCAGTTTTTCCCCTCCAAGGTTCCCTTGCCTCTAGCCACACCGGCCCTCTACATATCCCTCTTAAACAGAGTGTAGGCAGGAACATTTACTGACAGTTCCCAACAGTTACTCTGATTTGCCCTTGTTTCTGGGATGACAATCTGCTGCCATTACAGCTTGCAGTTTGACTATTTTGTTGTCGATGCTGCTTGCATTGTTATGTTGGTGCGCTTGCGCAGCCAACATCTTGGGACAGTGCAGCTTTGGAGGCATGGTCACTGTTGGGCGAATGCAGGGCACACATCAGTGGGTGCGTCCCTCATTCCCCAATCAGCCTGCATGCTGGTGCCACACCATGCATACATAATGTGGTGAGCACATCTGAGAAAAGGTCCGCTGCAATCTGAGCAAACCTCGTCAGACACAGCGGACCTTTTCTTTATGTGCTAGCCGTCATTATGCTCATGGTGACACACTGGCCACTGAACTGCCAACTTGAGGTACCAATCCCCCTGCGGTTGACCCTGCCCTCACGAATGTACCGCGGGGAGCCAACTCCTGTCGGCAAAGCACCCCCATTTGTGAGATATGCCAAGGGCAAGCCCAATCCCCCAGCTTTTACCCTTCCCCTTTTCCTTGTGTGCCGAAGGTGAGCCCACTCCCGCTGGCATAAAGAACCCCCAACTGTTTAATGCCGAGGGGTGCCCAATCCCCTTGGCTCTGTGCCCCATCCTTCTTTTTTTGTGCTGGCGGGGTGCCCAATCCCCATTAGCATAAATGGCTCCCCCCTGTGTTGTTTGCAGCGGGGTGCCCAATCCCAGTCGGCTACAGACTCGCCCCAAACAGTTAGGTGGCACTGGGAGTCCACCTCAGCGTGCCAAATCCCTGCAAAAAAAAACTGTTCGATGATGTTTTTTTTTTTTTGTTCTCTGTCCAAACGAAACGGTCCTCAGAGTCTCAATGCCCTCCCCACCCGCAGCCAACCTCTGCACACCCTGCTCCTCACCCCCCGTCACCCCATACTTACCTGCGGAGTCTGGCGAGACGATCTTTGGTGGACCGGGAACACGTCTGCACTCTTCAAAGCTGACCATGAACTGAGGAAATGCCGGTAAGCTGTATAATGGAATAAATAGGGGTTTTTCAACTTTAGTGCATATCTCGGGCATTTTTGAGAATTTTGGCCCCAAATTTTCAACATGGGGTTTTTGGGATGCCTTCTCATTAATTATTGCACTGTCATGGCGTTATTCGGTCCTGAAAGGTGATTTTGCATTCACTGTGTGGAATCACCTTCCGGGACTGAGTAATGAAATGACAATGCCACTGTTCATGGGGGGGGGGGCTCTCAAAAAGCCTATGTTGCAAATTTGGTGGGAAAAATCAAAAAAATTACTGTTTTATGAGCGTGCATAGCAACTGCGCAACACACGCTCGTAAGTTAGCACAGTCGCACTATTTTCATGCCAGATTCTCAACATTGGCATTTTATAACACCTTCTTGTGAACCATATAGATGTCATTTTTCACATCCTGGCCAAAATGTGTTTTCGCACTTCCAGCTCAGAATAGCGCGGTTGCTGTGTGAAATCAGTGTTTGGGACACATTATGAAAATGACAGTGACACTGTTCATGAGCAGAGGTCCTAAAATACCTTTGTTGAAAATTTGGTGACAATACTCCATAAAATGACTGTTTTTCGAACAAGCGTAGCAACTGCGCAAGGCACGTTCTTAAGTTAGTGCATTCGCACTGTTTTCACACCAGATTCTCAACATTGGCATTTTACTACACCTTCTTGTGAACCATATAGCTGTTATTTTTCACATCCTTGCCAAAATGTGTTTTTGCACTTCCGGCGCTGAATAGCACGGTTGCTGTGCGAAATCAGTGTTCGGGACACATTACGAAAATGACAGTGACACTGTTCATGAGCAGAGGTCCTAAAATGCTGTGTTGAAAATTTGGTGACAATACTCCATAAAATAATTGTGCTATGGGCGTGCGTTACGCAGTTTACGCGGACGCTTGTACGTTCGCAAACTTCTAATATTTTCACTCCAGATTTTCAACAGTGCCATTGTTCTGCACCTCCTAGTGAACAGTACAGCTGTCATTTTTCACATCCTGACCAAAATCTGTTTTCGCTGTTCTGGCACAGAATAGCGTGGTAACTGTGCAAAGCCCATGTTTGAGACACGTGATGAAAATGACAGTGACATTGTTCATTAGCAGATGTCCTAAAATGCTTATGTTGAAAATTTGGGAACGAAAGTCAATAAAATGAGTGTTTTATGAGCGTGCATTGCACAGTTTGCACGCATGCTCACAACTTTGTGAATTTGTAATAGTTTCACTCCAGCTGTTCATCTTTGGCATTTTTCCATACCTCCTTATGAACAGTGCAGCTGCCAGAAATGTGTTTTCGCACGTCTGGCGCAGAATTGCACGGTCGCTGTGTGAAATCAGTTTTTGGGACAGTTTGAGGAAATGACGGTGACACTATTCATGAGCAGAGGTCCTAAAATGCCTAGGTTGAAAATGTGGTGCCGAAAGTCCATACAATGACTGTGTTGCAAATGTGCATTGCGCAGTTTCCACGCACCCTTATAACTGCGTCAATCTGCAATATTTTCATGCCACATTTTCACCACTGGCATTTCTGCACATCTCCTTATCAACAGTCCAGCTGCCATTTTTCACAGCCTGCCCAAAACGTGTTTCCGCAGCTGTGGCGCACAACAGCATGCTCGCTGTGCAAAATCACCTTTTGAGACACATTCTCAAAATCACAGCACTATGCATCTCTGGCTCTGCCACTCCCACTGCCACTGCCAGCGCAACAACATTTGGCATTGACAAATGCTTGTTTTTACACCTCCTTCCATCTGATCCTATTCTTAGCTTTGTTACCATTTATAGTGTTGATGTCTGGCTTCCTGCAATTGCTACTTACTAACATACGAACATATGAAATTTGCCAGCAGATAAAGGCCTAGAGGTCTATCAAGTCTGCTTGAATGTGCAGCTAGCACCCCTTATTCTGCAGCTGCCCTTCCCTTCCACCCTTCCCCTTCATTAACCTTCCCCCTTGTCCTGTCCCATCCTCATTGGAAGCAGTCCACTGTTCTACTGCATACCACTTCAGCAGGTAATGCATTCCACCCAGCCACCACCCTCTCTGTAAAAAAGTGTCTCCTCATCTCCCTCCTGAACCTTCCTCGCTCCAGTCTCATATCATGGCCCCTGGTGGCCCTCCCTTCCCTTACTTTGAACAGCCCCTCTGTACCAGTCTTGTTTATTCCTTTCGTGTATTTAAAGGTTTCAATCATGTCAGACCAACCAGGGGAACCAGGGGAAGGTCATGTCAGACCAACCTCATTGAATTTTTTGACTGGGTGACTAGGGAGGTGGATCAGGGGAGGGCAGTGGACATGGCTTATCTGGACTTCAGCAAGGCCTTTGACACTGGGTCACATAGAAGACTATTGCACAAACTGGGGAATATGGGTGTGGGCAGGACAGTAGTGTAGTGGGTAGGTAACTGGCTGGGCAGCAGGACACAGAGGGTGGTGGTAAATAGCTGTCACTCCACAGAGGGAAGAGTGACCAGTGGAGTACCACAGGGATCAGTGCTGGGACCGGTACTATTCAATATCTTCATCAGTGACATTGCGCAGGACCTAGAAGGCAGAATTTCACTGTTCGCTGATGACACAAAGCTCTGTAACAGAGTAGACACACCAGAGGGTGCAGACAGAATGAGAGGGACCTGCAGAAACTTGAAGAATGGTCAGGGTTTGGCAGTTGAAATTCAATGCAAGGAAGTGCAAGATAATGCATATGGGGCACAAAAACCGTGGCACAATATATCAGTTGGGAGTGAGGATATAGCATGCACCAAGCAGGAAAGGGATCTTGGAGTTATCTCTGATGACCTCAAGGCAGGAAACAGTGTGACAAGGCAGCAGGTAAAGCAAATAGGATGCTGGGATGCATAGGCAGGGGCATCACCAGCAGGAAAAGGAGTCATAATCTCACTATACAAGACACTAGTGAGGCCCCACCTGAGTACACTGTGCAGTTCTGGAGACCTTACCACGTAAGGACATAGACAGGGTAGAGAAGGTTCAGAGGAGGCAACAAAGATGGTGCATGGATTGCATCACAAGTCCTATGAGGACAGGTTGAAGGCACTGAACATGTACTCCCTGGAGGAGAGGAGGAGAGAGGGGATATGATAGAGACATACAAGTATCTTACAGGGAGGAACAGGGTGCAGGAATGCACTATTTTAAGCGAAAAAGATGTTCCAGGACTAGAGGGCATGGGATGAAGTTGGAGGAGGACGATTCAGAGGAAGCGTGAGGAAGAATTTCTTCACAGAATGGGTGGTGGACAAGTGGAACACCCTGCCAGAGGAAGTGGTGGGGGCTGAAACAAACACGGATTTAAGAATGCATGGGATAGACATAAAGGAATTCTGGAGGTCAGGGGTGAGGGCAACAGACTTCCTGGAAAACATAAACTGAACTTACAAACTTAAATGGGCAGACTGGGTGGGCCATAGGCCCTTATCTGCCGACACTGTCTATGTATCTATGTATGTATCTATGTATGTCACCCCTGTCTCTCCTCTCCTCCAGTGAGTACATGTTCAACTCCTTCAACCTCCTCTCGTATGATAAGTCCCCCAGCCCCTTGATCATCTTTGTCGCCTGCACTGCACCCCCTCCAGTAACTTAATGTCCCTCTTCAGATACGGACGCCAGTACTGCATGCAGTACTCCAGGTGTGGTCTAACTAATGACCTATACAGTGGCAGAATCACCTCCTCCCTCCTCGAGGATATACCCCTTGCAATACAACCCAGCATTTTGTTGGCCTTTGCAGCTGCCTTCCTACATTGTGCCAAGTTGTTCATTGACCCTGTAATGAGCACACCCAGATCCTTCTCCTCCTCTGTCTGGGCTAGCTGCACTCCCCCTAGCTGGTAACTCCTCCTTGGGTTCTTCATCCCAAAATGCAGCACCTTGCACTTTTTGGCATTAAGGCCCAGTTGCCAGGTGTCTGACCAGGTTTCAAGCTTTGCCAGATCATTCTGCAACCCCTGCCATCCACCCAGGTCATCCACCACCACGCCTACCTTGGTATCATCAGCAAACAGACTGATCTTGCTCTTGATGTCCCATGATATGTCTGCAATGAATATCCCAAACAACACTGGTCCCAACACTGAGCCCTGTGGAACACTGCTCATCACTGCCCTTGGGTGTGAGCTCCCACCCACCACCACCCTCTGTTGCCTTCCCTGCAGCTAGTTTCCCACCCATCTCACCAGCTTTGCACCCGTCCCTGTGCCTACTAACTTCCTTCCCAGCCTTCCATGTGGCACTGAGTCGAATGCCTTACTGAAGTCCAGATACAGGACATCCACTGCATGGCCCCTGTCCAGTTGCCTAGTTACCCAGTCATATAACTCGACCAGGTTGGTTTGGCAGGATCTGCCACGTATGAAGCCATGCTGTCTGCTGTCCTGTAGTCCTTTGGCCTCTAGGAGGGCTACCAGCCTCTCCTTCAGGATAGTCTCCATTAGCTTACCCACGATGGCTGTGAGGCTCACTGGTCTGTAGTTTCCCAGTTCATCCTTGGGGCCACGCTTGTGTACTTACTTGTACTTTGACATTGTCAGGTTCTTCTTGTGTCCCTTGTGCCTGTGTGTGATAGGGAAGAGTCTGTATGGCTCCCTTCATGAGTTTGTGTGTTATCCTGCATCTTTCTTGTGACTGTACTCCCACTTAGTAGCTTGAAAACAGAGTGTTTCAATGGGGGATAATAATTAGGTAAGAACATTTTTTGTTCATGTACAATACGTATGCAGCACCCCATTCTCATATGATAGGTAGGTATTACTAGGAACCATTTATAGATATGGCTGGTTTTGTGCCATCAGAGAAGTGCTAAACAAATGTCAAGTTTTGCTCAGCCCTAGTAATTATAAGGACGAGTGGAGTTCATGATCCATTTAAGGCTCTTAAAAGTAACAGAAAACAAGGTGCTGCATCAGCGTGTGGTCTGAAAACAAAACAGAATGGCAATATTAAATGCACGTTGAAAACAGAAAATAGAGTTAAAATCGACATTTCAACCTTAGGTCTTCTTCAGGAATTATCTAAAAGAGAAAAAGGCTAACTTTGTTTGTTTCTCTTTTAGATAATTCCTGAAGAAGACCTAAGGTCAAAATGTCAGTTCTGACTCTGTTTTCTATTTTCAGCATGCATTTAATATTACCATTTTGTTTTGTCTTAAAAGTACCATTTACCAATTCATTCCTGTCTTTTGGGTATACAAAGGCCAATTAAGTCAGGACACTATTTATGCAGTGGTATCCGGGAAGTCACATTTTATAAATGGCAAGAGTGGGATTTGAACCTGGGGTCACTTGGTTCCCAGTTTTGTGTTCCAACTGCTGGATCACACTGCCTTCTTGAAGAGAAACTTCCCCCTTCAGAAGAGTCAAGTGAGACCTTCTGGATGCTGCTGTCAGACCCTGTGCCACAGCAAGGGCTAATATAACATCAAATGAAATCAATGAAGCTGTGTATACTGTATCTTTAAAATCATTCCTGCAATCCACAGAGGAATGCAGAAGATGGATCTAGTAGTTGGCAGATTTGCACAGATCAGCGTATTTTCTCTGGCAGGTATAGTAGAATTGAGTTTCATGCAGAATCAGTAAAACAGTTCTAACAAAACCAGCCTCTGGCAGTGACAGCTAATCACTCCAGTTCAGTCTATAATGATAACAGACGACTTAGGCAGAAGGCAGTTTTGGGGGCTTCAGAATAGTAGTGCTAGAAGTCTATGGCACACTGCTGTAACTGCTAAACAGGAAGCTGGAGTAGACAATCTCTGCATGCAGCTTCAAAACTGTCATCTACTGGTACAACAGTATTTATTAAGGATTTTATATTACACTTTATTAACCCATGATAGCCCAGCTGAGACACAACATCTCAGTTCCCAGTGGGATCCTGCTTCTACCCATTTATGCAGCTGGGTGGACTGGAGCACTGGGAAGTTAAGTGACTTGCTCAAGATCAGACAGTGACATGAATCAGAGGTGTGAACTCATTAAGCTAGGGATAGTAGAGGCAACAAATTCCTGCAACAAGGCCCGAAGTAAAAAGGCTAGGGTGAAGAAACCTAGCTGGATGAGCAACAGTGTCATAGGCAGGGTGAGGAGGAAAAGAGTCTCCTATAGGAGATACAGGAGAACATGGATGGGGGAGGACAGGGAGTACCTGAAAGAAGCAAACGAGGTAACCAGGGAAGTAAGGGCAGCAAAGGCATCAAGGGAGCTCAGGCTGGCTAAGGGAATTAGATAGGGAGAAAAAGATTTCTTCACCTACATCAGGGAGAAAAGGGGTTGTAAGGACCAAATAGTAAGGATTAAGAAAGAGGGGAATGGGTGGAAAAAGGAGAATAAAAGGCAGAAGCACTTATACTACTTCTATACCTAAGGTTGAGGATATAGGATCAGAGGGGGTGACAAATGAAATCACAAAAGGTAGAGCGCTAGACGAGTTAAGGGCACTGAGAGTGCACAAGGCACTGGGACCGGATGGCATACACCCCAGGGTACTGAAGGAGTTGGCAGAGGTCCTGCCAGGCCCATTGGATGACCTATTTAATGCCTCTCTGGACTCAGGGTATGTACCTCAGGATTGAAGGATGGCTCACATGGTTCCACTCTATAAGAGTGGTCCCAAAGATGAACCAGGGAACTATAGACCAGTGTGTCTCATGTCCATAGTGGGGAAACTAATGAAAACAATCCCGAAGGAGAGGCTGGTGACCCTGCTAGAGGTTAGTGGGGTGAAGGACAGTAGGCAGCATGGCTTTGTCAAGGGTAGATCCTGCCAGACCAACCTAGTGGACTACTATGACTGGGTGACTAGGGAAATAGACAAAGGGCATGCGGTGGAAGTCCTGTACCTGGACTTCATTAAGGCATTCGACTCAGTGCCACAAGGAAGACTAGCATGTATGCTAAGGGGCACAGGGGTGGGGGAAGGATTGGTGGGATGGGTGGAGAACTGGCTGCAGGGACGGCAGCAAAGGGTGATGGTGGGAGGTGAGTTATCATCCCCAAGGGCAGTGATGAGTGGGGTCCCACAGGGTCAGTGCTGGGGCCTGTTATTTGGGGGATTTATTGCAGGCATCTTGGTAAGTGTAAAAGCAAGATCAGTCTATTTGCGGATGACACCAAGATGGGAGCAGTGGTTAATGATCAAGGGGGATGGCAGGGACTGCAGGAAGATCTAACAAGGCTGGAGACATGGTCTGACACCTGGCAACTTGGTTTCAATGCCAAAAAATGCAAGATGCTGCATTTCGGGGCAAAGAATCCAAAGAGGAGCTACCATCTAGGGAGGGGGGGGTGCAGCCAGCTGTGACTGAGGAGGAGAAAGATCTGGGGCTGCTCATAACAGGAGCAATGAACAACTCGGCACAGTGTAGGAAAACAGCAGCAGTGGCCAACAAGATGCTGGGTTGTATTGCAAGGGGTATAACCTCTAGGAGGAGCAAGATGATTCTGCCATTATACAGCTAGCTGGTCAGACCCCACCTGGAGTACTGCATTCAGTTTTGGCACCCTTACCTAAAGAGGGACATTAGATTGCTGGAAGAGGTGAAATGCAGAGCAACAAAGATGATCATTGATCTGGGGAAGTTACCACATGAGATTAGACTGAGGGAGTTGAACATGTACTCTCTGGAATAGAGGAGGGACAGGGGGATATGACTGAAACCTTTAAGTACATGAGAGGATTAAACAGGACAGGCACAGAGGGACTGTTCAAGGGAAGGGTGGGGAGAGACACTCGGGGTCATGACATGAGATTGGAGGGTGGAAGGTTTAGGAGGGAGATGAGGAGGCATTTCTTTACCGAAAGGGAGGTAGCAGAGCGGAACGCACTACCAGCAGAAGTGGTGGCCTGTAAAAATATGCTTCAAGAGGGGCTGGGACAGCGCAAAAGGGAGGGGTCATGGGAGGGGGGTATGGTGGGAGGGGCAGCTGCAGAGTAGGGGTGCTAGCTGCAAAATCAAGCAGACTCGATAGACCAGATGGCTTTTTTCTGCTGGCAGTTTTGTATGTCCATATCTTCTGGTTCCCAACCAGTATCTGAACTTCATATTTAGAAGCTAGGATGATGTCAGTTTCATCAAACAGACATTTTACCCTTCTGGACAGCTTTTTATGTATTTTGTTTTTAATCTAAAATTTGATAGTCCATAACCCTAAGGCATGAAATACCAATTTTTGAGGGGCACTGGAAAACATAAAACAATAAATTCATGAAGTATAGGTGAAGCATGGGTAGGGACTTGTTATAGCTCACCAGCTGCACCTTTCAAGGGGGCAGGATTTAGAGTTTATGATTGTAAAAGACCGCTGGCTCAGGAAATGGTGTTCCCGATCCAAAAATTCCTGTCAGTACTAGAGATCCAACACTCAGCTCCAAAAAGAGCACAAAACTCTCTTTTCTGTGCTTAAAATTGCTTTATTCCATGTAAATCTAAAGTGCAGATACACAAGCAGGTAGAAGTGCAAAAATGAGCCCACAGGAGGACAAACAGGAGTCTACATTCTGCTTGCAACTCCCTGGTGCTTTGTCAAGGTTATGTGCCCCCATCTGCTCACTCCTGAAATAGTGGGCTCTTAAACGCACATTACTGAACTATTATGAAGTGTAGAGAGTGAGCACCAAACATTAAATGCAAAATATTAAGAACAACAGAAAAAGGACACTCCATCACTATCCTGGTCAATATAATCCGCTCATACGATACTGTGCTAATTAATCTTCAGAAAAAAGATATTCTGGCAGATCTTTTCTCCTGAGGGCTCATTTTTGCACTCGTACCTGCACGTTGGATTTACATGGAATAAAGCAAATTTAAGCACAGAAAACATAATTTCGTGCTTTCTTGGGAGCTGAATGACAGATCTCTAGTACTGACAGGATTTAGGGTTTCCTGAATCCCACTTCATAAGCTATTTTCAGTTATTATGATTGCTTGGTGTATGTTATCCTTGATTTCACTTTGTTGTACATCACCTCTTACCTGTGTTCCATGTGTACCAATTTCTTTTGTTTGTGTTAATTTACTGTTTTTAAGCCCCCTGTTCACAAACTCCCTTACCCACTGAGAATCATGGCAACTTCCCTGACCAATCATCCCAACCACTCTTCCAGGCTTCCCTCATGACTTGCCCCTATGGGTGGTCTGCAGGGAACACACCAAGTCACTCGAGAGCTCCAAATTTAGTGTCCGAAGTAGTGGCAGCTGTGCTGGTTTCACAAGTATGGCACTGTATGTTATCTGCTGGGGCCCTAGTCTTTTCTGTTTCCTCCCTTAACCCCGAATGTGTGAGACAAGGGCTCTATGCACACATGGGCACACAAAGGCATGACATCCCACATAGCCAGCTGACACGCTTCCTCTTATGTCTCTCCTGCCTGTGCAACCAGCTCTGCCCATTCAGGCAAAAGCATCACAGCTGAGTTGGTCTCCCTCCCTCCCCTAAGGAGGAGAGCATCCCCAGGGATGCATACTCTTCTTTCCCTGCTGGCCCAACAGTGCTCCGGACTCATTCCTCAGCCAGACCAGCAGTGCGAAGAGCACCCAACAGTGCTCGGGACTCACTCCTCAGCCAGGCCAGCAGTGTGAAGAGTGCCCAACAATGCTCGTGACTCACTTCTCAGCCAGGCTAGCAGTGTGAAGAGCACCCAACAGTGCTCGGGACTCATTCCGCAGCCAGGCCAGCAATGTGAGGAGCGCCCAACAGTGCTCTGGACTCACTGCTCAGCCAGGCCAGCAGTGTGAAGAGCACCCAACAGTGACCTGGACTCATTCCTCAGCCAGGCCAGCAGTGTGAAGAGCGACAGCCCTGCCGTTGTGCTAGTGCACAGCAAACAAGTGTCTGAAATTGTAAAAAATAAAAAACAGCATATGTAAGCAACAACACACACCACAGGGGTGTGAGGCATGAGGTGTAGCTGAGTGCCATGCACGCCTGGTAAATCCATTAAATAAGCAATAAGACACAATAGGGTGTTGGTTGTTGTCAGGTAAGAGCATGTCCCAGTGCATACGGAGGCACAAAGTTCTTGTGCTGAGAGCATTCCTCACCTAGAAAGTGCTCTTATCACATAATAACCTTGGAATGTCTTATTTCACTTATAAAATGGGTTAAAAAACTAATTTAATACAAAAACTGAAAACAGTAATACAAACTTCTAATATTTTTAAATCACTTGTTGTTTTGGTGCCAAAGTAGTTCCATTAGAGGAGGGTATCTAAGATAATCCAGGGAATGGGGAAAGGCCCTATGAGGAGAGACTTAGGGAGCTTTGTATGTATTCCCTGAAGGACAGAAGGGACAGAGGGGATATGATCGAGATCTTTAAATATTTGAAGGGCATCAATAGAGTAAACACCGAGTGTTTGTTCAGATTGAAAGGGGAAGAGAACTTGAGGGGTCATAGTCTAAAATTGGTAGGGAGGAGTACAGAAGGGAACTGAGGAAACATTACTTCACGGAAAGGGTGGTGGTGCCTTGGAATGCACTACCTGAGGAGGTGATTTCAATGGAATCAGTGGGAAGTTTTAAGAGGGGAGGGGATGGGATAGGTACATGGGCAAGGTACAGGTGGGGAGGGAAGGGACCGGTAAGGGAACTCATGGTGGAAAACCTGGGGGGAGGGAGGAGAAGGGGGAGCAGTAGAAGTAAATGTACTAGAAGCTGTATCTTGAGCAGACATGATAGACCTTAAGGCCTAATCTGCTCGCATTTTCGTATGTTCTTATATTCATATTATAGTGGTGTTTGCACCAGTAGAGGGTGTTTGTCAATTTAATTATCCGAGAAAGGGAACCTCTGCATCCTTCCTAGGCACAAAAGAAACTCAAATGAAGATGTGGTCAGTTCCCATATAGGCCATATGGCATATCAAGGAATTTACAGGAACAGATGATCACTCACCAAATGATTCAAGTTTTGAAAATATTTTCTTTTTTTTGTGTGCACTACAGAAAGTATCCTAACCCAGCAAGGTTTTGGGGTGTCTACATACCCCTTCCTTAGGGCAAAGAGCATTCCTAATGGTCAAAATCAATATATAGACTTTATTCCTTTGAGACGATTTGCATGTGTGCCACCTTACAGTAAAAAGTGCTTAATCTCCTCTTATTTTCTTTGTTTTACTTTGATATCTTTATTAAGTTTAAATTTCTTGTTCCTTTCTGGTTCCTTCTTAGTGGTGTAGAGCCCAACATTACAGCTGTAAAGTAAGAAGTAAAGATACTTCAAGGTAAGGTTCATGGCTGGTAAGAGCAGCCAGGTACCATGGCATGTAGCACAAGCACCTTGTGCCTCATTACACACCTGGGCCATGCTCTTATCAGCCCATAAACCACACCTTGTTATGTCTTATTTCTTATTTAATGCACAGTCATGTGACATGTTTCAGACAAATCACATTTGTGGATGTTTAAATGACATTTTATCAGCGCAAAATGAATGCAGAAGGTAAGTAATATAACACCAGTTAACAATGTTTTATTGGCAATTCTATCACATCAACTAATGTCCTCTGATTATATGTATAGATGTTTTAAATACATATACAGATATGCAACTGCTTTTTTTTAAATTAGCATTTATTTACTGAGTACCACAATTCCATCCCAAAGAACAATCTCAATCAAAAATTCAGAAAATAACCATACCTCTCATTTCCAAACACATTAAGAGATGCCCAGCGGTTGGTTACTAAAGGAATAATGCATGACAGGGTGTGTGCGTGCTGGATAACGCCACGCCTGGGGTTGGGCACGAGGTCAGCAGGCCAAGTGCGTCCAATGCCCCAGGCGTGTCGTTATCCCAAACGACACACACCCTGGAGTGCATTATTCCTATTATACAATGGCTTGTTGTTATATATAAAATAAAAAATAATTTTAAAGAATGTTTTTATTAGTGTGGAAAAATATTTTGTTTCTTAGGAGGAGATGGAAAAAAAGGCTCATCATCCAAAAAATCATCATCCTTATTGGTTCACATTGCTGAGACTAGACCTGTGGCGCCGTGCTGGGGTAACGTCATGGGTCCAGCCCCAAACTTGACCAATCAGAGACCAGGATTCTTTCTTGCCATTGTATAATATCGGTTAATTTAAACCTAGGGCAGCCATGAGGCACAAGACAAAGCAGAGTGCCCAATGCACCTCAGATTAAATTACCAAAGGTAACCCAACCCCTGGTATGCCTTCATGTCATTATTAAACAACATTTTTTTTTTTTAATGATTGTTCCACAAGTTAAAATTCCGATCATAATATTGTATATGAGGGTTTTTATCCATTATTATGAAATGCATGGTCAGAATCCTCAAAGTTGACTGGCTGAGTTCACTTTCAGCGAGGAACTCTCAGTACATAATCCCGGTCTGCAAGCAGGTCATAACATCAGTAAAACATCAAAAGATATCCATCTCATTAACACACTAATACACTCCAAGTTGTGCAATATCACTGGAAAAATATCCCTTCTCGGGTAAGTAAGTGAAATGTTATTTGTTAAGCACCCTTTCCCTGAGACTCTGGGCGATGTACAGGATTAGAACAGAATCACATAAATACATTTCAACATTACTTAAAATAATTAAACATACATTCATACTTACAATTACATAATCGTGAACAAATAAAATTAAAATAACATAATAACAACCCACCTAAGACAACCAATCAGTCAGACAGTAGCCGATAGGGCAACCTTATATTCCTAATCATCAAAAGCTTTCCTAACTAGATGTACATTCAGACCTATGGCCCCATGCCTCATAACACATTTGAGGTGAGATGATATCCCTTGATGTCATACACTTGGTTCTGAATTATTGCTTATACGTAACTCTGTTGGAATACTGTCAGCCAATCAGAATACCCTATTTCCAACAATTGTTTTATAATATTGATGAAGTTCCTTGGCTCAGCTAAAAGTAGCTGTATGCATTCATTTCCTCTATGTAGTGCGACTAAAATTGACAGAATTTGTTCTTTCTTTTTGTTTTTAAATTGGAGTATTTATCACAATAATCAATGGAAGAGCCAGTTAGATTGCTTGTCTGAGGCAGTTTTACCCATGCACAGCAATATTTGGACCTACGGCCACAGTGTTGACTCAGAGCCAGGAACCAAATTGGACACACTGGCAGAGAGATCCCAAGATAAAGACAGAGGGGTGAAATGCTGCATCAAGAACTGTGGTCTGGTGCTGCGTGAACTGCACTAGGCGCCGGTCAGGTAGAGGGTTATTTTCAAGGTGGGCTTGCTCACCTTTAAAGCCCTACACAGACTAGGATCTGGCTATCTGTATGATCTCCCAACACCTACCACCCCAGTCTGCCCCCTCCGTTCCTTCTCTAGGGGCCTCTTGGTGATTCCCAGGATGAGACTAAAAACTGCCAGTGACAGAGCTCAGTGTCGCCAGTCCTGTCCTGTGGAATTTGCTTCCTCCTGCCTTTAGGAAGGCCCCTTCAGTTGAGGTATTTAAGAGCCACCTCAAGTTCCATCTCTTCTCTTTGGCCTTCCCAGACATAGATATTTAACCTGACGTAATAAGGGTTACTGAACTAAATTAGTTATCGAACCTATTTGTCTGAAATATTTTTATTTATTTTTACTACTGTTTTAAATATGTATTTATGTATGTTTCTTCTTACCTGTTTTTATGTGAGGTGCCCAGAGCCTCTGGGAATGGGTGCCATAGAAATAAACTTTGCCTTGCCTGGTCACCGCTAAAGAAGTCACATCTGGAAGCAGTAGATCCCAATTACACAACAATCCCAAATATTACTGGAGCTGGAAGCCATCATGTCTTTATAAATAAGCATTTGTACATGGAAACATGCTACTTATCTTTTATCATGTCACCAAATACTAGAGGGCATGGGTGGAAGCTGGAGGGGGGAAGATTCAGGGGAGAAAGGAGGACGTGCTACTTCACTGAGAGGGTGGTGGAGCCATGGAATGCACTACCTAGGGGGCTGGTGGAGGCAGAGACAGTGGAGGGGTTCAAGAGGGGGTGGGACAGGTACAGGGGAAGGGTTCTGGAAGCAAAATCCAATGCAGCAAGAATATCCGGAACTGGGAAGGGAGAAGCCAGAGAAGGCGAGGGGGACAGCAAGGTCAGCACCCAGGGTGGGGGCTGACCAAACGAGCAGACACGAAAGACCGTTAGGCCTATTCTGCTGGCATTTTAGTATGTTAGTATGTTAGTATGTTAGTATCATTCAACAGTGAAGTAAACAAGGCTTTAACATAGCCTCTGTACATATTTTCTTGGCATATATTTACCTTTGTATTTAGTACTAATCGTTTCTTTTACATTTGGATACTTCCTGTAGTTTGTGTTTGTCACATGCCTCCTCTTCCAGGTCGTACCTGTAAACAAGCTCCGGCTTTGTGTGCTTTTCCTGGCCAAAAGTTTAAACAAATCAACAGTTTTTAAAACAAAGTTTATGCACAATGTTGAAGAATCTTTACAAACGGCTGGGTAACTGGATGCCACCTAGGCCCACATACGTTACAGAGTCTTAGAAGCACTCTGGGACATCTTGTGGGTCACTCAGAAATTGAGGATAAGCTCCACTACTTATCACACAGCATAGATGACCCCCATTAATATTAAAACATTCCCACAAACCTTCCAGATTCTAGGCTCTCTTCATTGCACCAATCAGTTTAGACAGACACATAGCACTGTGATTACTCTTAAGCCCAGAGAAGACTCTTAAATTAATAGCACCCTTGCCCATTACATTGTTAGTGGCACCCTAAAAGTCTCTGCAGGAGCTGAATGGTGGCCAGATAGAGTTGGAGGAATAGTGTTCAGATTCTCTGTGTGTCACTGGTTTGATTGCATCTGGGTCGCCATTCATCTTCCTCTGCCTGCCTGACACTACAGTTAAATGTAGTGAATTAGCTCACTGGAATGATAATGCTGATTCTGTGCTGATATGGAAAGTTTTCTAATCAAAAAGCAAGGCAAGGCAATTATTTTTGTATCATGCACCATCCCATAGGCTCAGGGTTCTTAATGTAAATGTAACAACGAAGAATTAAAACTTTCAATTCCACGGACATTAAAATAATCAGCACTACAAGTCAAATCATTCAGGCATCAAGTCCATCAGCTAAGTCATACAAATGACTTCTCAAACCCTATTTGAATGCCTCCACTGAGGGGGACCTCCTTAGATGGTATGGTAGTGAGTTTCATATTGCATGTGCTGCCACCAACAAAGCCCTCTCACCACTTTGTTTCACGTGGAATCTCTGGACAGCTAGCAACAACACCTTGGCGGAACAGAGAGAGCATTTGGGAGCATCCCAACTCAAGAGGTCATAGCATAGAAATGTAGAATTTGTCACCAAATAAGGATTGCTTGGCCCACCTAATCTGCCTGATTTTCCTTACCTACAGTATCACCAGAGACCCTATGTGATCTCTGGCTCATTCTCCCTCCCCTCTCCTCTTCCTTTCCGCTGAGATTCCCGTTTGCTTATTCAATGCATTCTTGAACACCGCCACCTCCCCTGGTAGGCTATTCCAGAAATCCAGTACTCTTTCTGTGAAGAAGTACTTCCTCACATGTCTCCTGAATCTACCTCCTCCAGCTTCATAGCATGTCCCCTTGTTGTTGAGTACCTTTTTTTCTGAAAAAATACTTTCCTCCCGTACCTTATTTACCCCTGTGGGGTATTTAAAGGTCTCTATAATACCACCCCACTCCTTCCTCTCTTCCAGGGTATACATATTGAATTTTTTTAGTGTCTCCTCATAGGGCTTTGGATGCAGACCCCTCACCATTTTAGCTGCCATCCATTGCTGGTTTCCACTCTATATCCTTCTGGAGGTGTGACTCCAGAAATGTGCACAGTATTCTAGGGTAGGTCTTACCAGCAATCTATACAGAGGCACCACCACCTCCCTCTTTCTGCTGTTAAGACCTCTTCCTACAGTATGCACCCCAGCATCCTACCAGTCCTTCCTACTGCCTTGCCACAGATATGATTACCCTCAGGTCTCTCTCCTGCTTGGTGGTCATCAATAGCACTTTTTGTACTCCATTTTGTACCATTTTTTAACCATTTTGTACTCTGCCCCTGGATTTCTGTGCCTCAAGTGCATTATATTGCATTTTTTTCACTGAAACTCAACTGCCATACCCTTGACCATGCCTTGAGTTTTCTCAGGGCTCTGCTCATCCTTTCCACCCCCCCCCAAAGTATTCACTATATTACAGATTTCTGTATCAGCTGCAAGGATGTAGACCTTCCCCCCAGCTCCTCTGCAATGTTACTTACAAAAATATTAATAAGAACTGATCCTGGCGGTGTTTCCTGAGGCACCCCACTGGTCACCTGCCATCTGCTGAATGAACTTTACCACCACCCTCTGTCACCTATTTCATAACCAATTTCTTATCCAATTTACCACCTTTGTACCCACTTCTAAGCTACCCAGCTTGCTTAGTAGTCTCCTATGTGGAACAATGTCAAAAGCTTTACTGAAATCTAGGTAGACAATGTCCACCACTCCACCCTGATATAATTCCTTGGTAACACAGTCAAAAAAAATTTATCAGATTTGTCTGACATGACCTTCCTCATGAATCCATGCTGCCTTGGGTCTTGTAACCCATTGGATTCAAGATATTCCACTATCATTTCCTTCAGCAGTGATTCTATTAACTTTCCCAACACTGATGTCAGACTGACTGGTGTACAATTACCAGACTACTCCCTCCTACCACTTTTGTGAAGTGGGACTACATCTGCCCTTCTTCAGTCCTCTGGAACCTCTCCTGTTTCCAGACTGCTGTTAAAAAGAACTGTCAGAGATGCTGCCAATACCTCCCTGAGCTCCCTTAATACCCTAGGATGTACCCTATCTGGCCCCATTACTTTGTCCACTTTCAAATTAGTGAGTCCCTTTAGGACTGTCTCCTCCAAAAAAGGACTGGTGTTCACCTCCCTCTCTCTAGAGCTCCTGTTACTTTTTTGTGGCCCCTACCCTTCTCCTTCCTCAGTGAACACGGAACAAAAGTATTTGCTCAGGATGTCTGCCATTTCCTGTTCCTCTTCTGCACAGTCCCCCCCTTCCCTTTTTAACCTTACAATCCCTCCCCTGATCTTCTTCTTTTCACTATACCTAAAAAACGTCTTGGCTCCTCTCGTTGCCACTTGGGCTATTCTCTCTCTTCAGCTTGAGCCTTCACATACCTTAATGCTTTCCCTGCTTCTCTCTGTTTCCCCTGATAGTTCTCTCTATCCTCCTCCCTCTGCATCTCCTTGTACCTTCTGAATGCTACCCATTTATCCTTTACCTTTTCATCCACCTCTTTCAAAAACCATTGTGATCTATTTTTCCTCCTGCTTTCACTTGCTTGAAGCAGAGGTTTGTTCACTTCACTATCCCCTCCTTTTAGCCTCGCCCACTATTCCTCTGCCCCAACCAGATGATTCCCCCCCTTGACATTTCATCCATGAGGCATTAAACCATCTTTGTAAAATCTGCCTTCCTGAAGTCCAGGACCCTCTCCCTTGAGTGGTTCGATTCCACAGCTGTCCTTATATTGAACCACCCTGTATGGTGACCACCGGTCCCAATGTGTCCCCCACCTTGACATCTGCAGCACTGTCCTGTAGTGAATACCAGATCCAGTAGTGCCCCATAACAAGTGGATTCAGTGGCAAGTTGCTTGAGGAGTACCCCCTGCAGCAAGTCCAGAATGCCCCTGCTTCTAGCTGAAGCAGTATCTGGGAGGGTCCAATCTATATCTGGCAGATTGAATTTCCCCACCAGTAGCACCTCCCCCTTTTCTGCCATCTTGCCAGTGGTTTCCACCAGTACCTTATCTAACTTCAGCCCCTGTGCTAGAGGTCTGTATAACATGCCAATGTGAATATTGGCTCTGTTCCCCTTCTCCAGGAAGACTCAGAGTACATCTGTTTCCCCCTTTATTCCTTGTATCTCTGTCACTGTTATGCTTTCCCTCACATAAATCAAAATGCAGCTTCCTTTCTTTTCTACTCTGTTCTTCCTGAACAGAGTTTAGCCTGGAATAGCCATGTCCCAGTCATGGTTTTTAATGCACCATGACTCGGTAATGGCTACATTATCCAGGTCAGCCTCTGCCATGATGGCCTCGAGGTTTGGAATCTTATTTCCTAGACTTCTAGCATTTTTGAACACATGGCATTCCAGATTTTGTTATCATTCTGCTTGTTACCACTCTTTTTTACTTTTAGCTCTCCCTCCTTCTTCCCTCTCCCCTCTCTTTTTAATGCTCCCATTCCCATTACCCTTCATTTAAACCACACTGTTTCCTTTATTAATTTTCACCCTGGGGTATTTCTCCTTGGGTTCTCCCTATGTCTTGCAATAGCCTGGGGGCAGTTTCTACCTCCCTGATTTCTTCTGCCACTCCTCTGCCTAGTTTAAATGTTTATGTAAATAACATTTAAACCTTCCACTGAGGACAGCAGTTCATCTTCTGTATAGATGCAGGCTATCACCCCTGTATAGGCTCTTATCACTCCAGGTAGGTCCCCAGTCCCAGTGTAGCTGACCGCCTCCACTCTGCGCCATTCCTTCAACCATGAGTTGAAGCTCCAGGTGCAGAGATCCTTCTCCTCCCTCTTGTGTCAGACAAGCAGCACCTCAGCAAAAGCCACTGAATGGAATACATTCCTAAGATCACTGCCCCATTCCTTGAAATCCCCTTGCACTATCTCAGCCCTATCCCATGCCAGGTCATTAATTCCCAGGTGAATAATGACATTCAGCTCTACCTCCTGTCCAGCTGCCCCAGCGATCCTCAGGATCCACTTCCCATTCCTCTGGACCATGGTGCTTCATTGGCATCTAACCTCTCTCTCTCCCTCTCCCTCTCCCTTCTTATTCCCAAATCAATCTCTGTCACAATCAAGTCCCCCACCAGAAGTTACTTCCTCCTTCTCTGGGGTCCCCTACTACCCTTCTTGGGGTCTTACCTATGGAGGACCCCCACATCCTCCCTGGCCACTACAATGGGTGCCTTCTCCCCACAGTCCCTCCCTGACAGAGTGGTGTAAGAATTACATAGTGGTACCAGTTGTGGAATGTATTTCTGATCTACCACCCTACCTTTCCAGAGCCCACCATAGTCCAACTGTTCCTCCTCCAACCAATTCTCGAGGTAATGGTGTGGTGGTGTTGTGTGGGTGGGTGGTTGGAGCATAGAGTGGTGGTATGATGCGATGACCCTGGTGAACTGAACACAATCTTCCAACACCAGTGTCACCCTCAGCAGGTGGAATAGTGAGGGGACACTTCAGGTTCAAAGTAGGTGGATGGAGTCACCTGACAAGGAGAGGTGGGAGTCTTAAATAAGGATCAGATGCTGAACAGGATTTATTGATAATCACAAAGGAGAGGTACACGGTCACAAGGGATAAGGGGACTCAACACTCTAATATACTTCAAACTTGCTATATAATAAACTTTAAGACACTATATATATGACTATTTGGCTCTAAAAGTACGAAATATGAGGCTAGGTCTAACCCTGACCCGAGGTGCACTTCAGCCTAAATTTGTGCGATTCTCGTGGAGTACTCCAAATAGTAGATAACTATCAGCTACTAAAACAGTATGCTAGTCGTATACTCTACCACAGCATAATTCATATAACATTCAGCAGTCTTTAGAGTCCTTTGTATCTGCTGAATAGGACTGTTCTGTGCACAGGGCTGAGAGAGAAAGGAGTCAGAGAAACAAGAAATGGACAGGCTAACAGGCTGGCATGGCCAATGAAATCTTTGTGGGGGTCACTGGGATAAGGAGAGGCTTTTTGAACAGGCCATAGGCAGGGCCCCTGGTGTTCTGCGGCAGAATTTTCTGATTTCTGCGGCAGGGCTCCTTGACTTCTTCGGAAGCATTTTCTGATTTCTGCGGCATGATTTATTCATTTCTCTGGCAGAATGCAGTCCTGTCATTGGCTAAATATGATGTGACATCATCGATGACATCATATGATGAGCATAGTGGAGGGGCTTCAGGATAAACGAGGTGGGAAAGAAAGCCTGACACTATGGAAAAACAGTATATTTATATGAAAATTCACCAAAAACAATGAATTCTGCGGAAGTATATATATTCTGCGGCATGATGCGAATTCTGCGGCAAATTCTGCAACCACAGAATTCCAGGGGTCTTGGCCATAGGTTCATCGGCTACACCCTCTCTTCTGGGTTGCCAGATACAAAGCATTACAAGGAAAGAATAAAGTATCTTTGGCACAAGCCCTCTGATGAACTGCCAGGCGAATTCACCAGAGCCAAAGACAGAAGACAGAAATTCAGCCAAAGTCCTCCAGTGGACCCCTGGGATGACACAGTGGCTGCTAGAGACAGCTGATCAGGCCAAAGTCCTCCAGTGGACCACTGGGATGACACAGTGGCTGCTAGAGACAGATGATCTGGCTGAAGTCCTCCACAGTGGATGCTAGAGACAGATGATCTGGCCAAAGTCCTCCAGTGGATCCCTGGAATGACACAGTGGATGCTACAGACAGATGATCTGGCTGAAGTCCTCCACAGTGGATGCTAGAGACAGATGATCTGGCTGAAGTCCTCCACAGTGGATGCTAGAGACAGATGATCTGGCCAAAGTCCTCCAGTGGATCCCTGGAATGACACAGTGGATGCTACAGACAGATGATCTGGCCGAAGTCCTCCAGTGGACCATTGGGATGACACAGTGGATGCTAGAGACAGATGATCTGGCCGAAGTCCTCCAGTGGACTACTGGGACATAACAATGGGTGCTGAAGACAGACAATCTGCCAAAGTCCTTCAGTGGACTACCAGGATGAAACAATGGGTGCTGAAGACAGAAAAACTGGCCAAAGTCCTCCAGTGGACTGTTGGAACATGATGAGCAGAGAAGAGAAGAACACACACGATGAACAGATGACCAGGATGATGAAACCTTTTGAAGTCAAGCCAGGCTGCTGACCTCTGGGAGCCAACACTAGATGACCCTGAAAAGGAAAGTGAAATAACAAACAGGGTGTTGAACAGTAGATGGGGATGGGATATCCTGAAGAATCTGAAGAACTTGTGATGAAAAAAGAAAACAGCAAACTGGACGTCAAGACTTGCACAGGACCTGGAAGAAACCTGGAATGAGCAGAAAACAACAAATGGGATGCTGGAGAAATTCTTCCAGGTAGAGTATGCTCAGAGAACATAGAAACATAGAAACATAGAAGTTGACGGCAGATAAGGACCGCAAGGCCCATCCAGTCTGCCCATTTCTTTTTCTACCTTATAAATGTGCCATCGGCCTTTGCTCTGTCAGTGACCTATCTATTCATAGTCATTTGTATTGCTCCCTTATGCCTATCCCATGCCTGTTTGAAGCCCTGCACTGTATTCATAGCCACCACTTCTTGTGGTAAGCCATTCCATGCATCTACCACCCTTTCTGTGAAAAGAAATTTCCTCACATTCCCCCTTAATCGGCCTCCCTCTAATCTCATGCTGTGTCCTCTTGTCCTGCTATTTTTCTTATATTTAAACATGTTAGACTCTTTCACCTTGTTTATGCCCTTAAGGTGTTTAAATGTCTCGATCATATCACCTCTCTCCCTCCTTTGCTCAAGGGTATACATATTGAGCTCCGTTAATCTGTCCTCATATGTCTTCTGATGCAGTCCCTGCACCATTTTGGTTGCCCTTCTCTGGACTGCCTCAATTTGGTTAATGTCCTTGTGAAGGTGTGGCCTCCAATACTGCACAGTACTCCAGATGGGGCCTAACCAATGTCTTGTACAGAGGATTATTACCTCCCTCTTACGACTTGTGATACCCCTACTAATACACCCTAACACCCCTAGCCTTACCTACTGCTTTAGAGGTCTGCTTGGATGATTTTAGGTCATCAGTGATGATGATGCCCAAGTCTCTTTCTTCCTTTGTGACTGCTAGCTCCTCCCAGCCTATAAGTGGCTTCAGGGTTTCTCTTCCCTATGTGCATGATTTTGCACTTCTTTGCATTAAATCCCAGTTGCCACTCTTCTGACCATTCTGCTAGTTTATCCAGATCTCTTCTCATTCTGCCCACCCCATCTGGATCATCTACTCTGTTGCAGATCTTGGTGTCATCTGCAAACAGACAAGCCTTACCCTCTAGTCCATCTGCGAGGTCACTAATGAAGATGTTGAATAGGACTGGCCCCAGGACTGATCCCTGAAGTACCCCACTTGTGACTTGCATCTCTTCTGACTGTATACCATTTACCACCACTCTCTGTTTCTGCCAGTCAACCAGTTTGCCACCCAGTTGACCAACTTCTGACCCACCCCGAGCCTACCTAGCTTATTTATCAATCTTCTATGTGGAACAGTGTCAAAAGCTTTGCTGAAGTCAAGGTAGGCGACATCAACTGCTCCCCTTGGTCCACCACTCTGGTTACCCAGTCAAAGAAATCTATGAGATTAGTTTGACAGGACCTTCCTTTTGTAAACCCATGCTGTCTTGGATCCTGTGCCCCTATGGATTCCAGGTGTTGCACTATCCTTTCCTAAGGAGTGCCTCCATAATCTTGCCCACTACTGAGGTAAGACTGACGGTCTGTAGTTCCCCGCCTCCTCCCTGCTACCACTCTTGTGGGTGGGATCACATGAGCCTTCTCCAGTCTTCTGGGACCTCCTGTGCTCAGAGACTCACTAAACAATTCTGCTAAAGGCTCTGCTAGTTCCTCCTTTAGCTCCTTAATGTTCCCTGGGATGTATGCCATCAGGTCCCATTGCCTTATCCACCTGAGCTTAGCAAGCTCTTGTAGGACCCTTTCTTTTGTGAAGGGAGTAGTGCTCACCTCCCTCCCCTGTGTCCATGATGCTGAGCTGTGGGCCCTGCCCTACCTTCTCTTCAGTAAATACTGAGCAAAAGTATCTATTTAGGATAGATGCCTTTACAGGGTCCTCCTCCTCACATGCTCCCTTTTCTCCATTAAGCTTAGCAATACCCCTCTGGACTTTCTCCTTTCACTAATGTATCTATAGAAAGTCTTGTCACCTTCTTTACTGTCCGCTAGTGTTTCCTCAGTTTGGGACTTTGCCTGCCGCCTTACTGCCTTACCTGCTTCCCTTAGGGCAGTTTGGTATGCCTCCCTATCTTCATCCCGCTACGTTCCTTATATTTTCTGAAGGCCAGCCTTTGGCTCTGACCTTTTCTGCTACTGTATTTGAGAACCAAAGTGGTTTCCTTCTTCTTTACACTTCCTTTTCTGTCTAACACAATGGGATGTTGCTTCAAGTATTGTATCCTTAATGCTTGCCCACTTTGCCTGTACCTCCTCACCTGTGTTTCTTTTTGCCAGGGCTAGCTTAACTCTGTTGGCCATCTTATCAAAGTCAGCTCCTCTGAAGTCCCATATTTTTGCCTTGGAATGGGATGATTTAGATGTAGTAGCCAAATTGAACCATACCATGTGATGGTCACTGGCTCAGGTGACCTTTACCTGGAGATCTGTGATCCCTTCTTTGTTAGTCAGTACTAGATCTAGGATAGCCCTGTCTCTTGTGGGTTGCTGTACCAGTTGTTTGAGGCCCTCCCTGCAGGGAATCCACTATGTGTCTAGTTCTGGCCGATGTTCCTGCTGGTATTGACCAATCTGTATCTGGCATGTTGAAGTCTCCCATTATCAGAACCTCCCTTTAGCTGTCATGTTTTGTATATCTTCTAACAGTAATGTGTCTATGTCCTCCCTCTGGTCTGGGGGCCTGTAGACAACCCCAGTTCTTATGGCTGTCCCATTTCCTGTTTCAGGGTGACCCACAGTTCTTCTGGCTCATTATGTGTATTCTGAATTTCTGTAGCTTTGATATTTTCATTAACATACAGGGCCACTCCTCCCCCTTTTGCACCTCGGTCTCTTCTGAACAATACATAGCCAGGTACTGAAGTCTCTAAGTGTGGTTACTGGTAAACCACGTCTCACTAATTGCTACTATGTCCAGTTTAGCCTCTGACATTATTGCCTGCAGGTCTGGGATCTTATTTCCCAGGCTGTGAGCATTTTGTACATGATTTTCCATTGGCCAGATTTTGGTGTGTTAGTTGTTGGGTGAAGTTTGGCATTACCCTTGCATCGTATGGGAGACAAACCTTTTTACCTGGTGATGCAAATGAATGGCAAACACGCTGAATTCCTGTTTGACCACTAGCTGAGGGAGGGTGTTCTTTCCATTCGACGTATGGGGTGCTGCACCCTCTCCCCATTTGCTAGTTTAAATATTCTGCAAAGACGTCAAACTTCTGCCCCAATGCACTGACTCCTCCTTAGTCAGATGCAGTCCATCAAATTTAAAGAACTTTCGCTCCCAGAACTGTTGCCAGTTCCCTACAAATCTGTGTCCTTTTTTCTGGCACCAGTCCTTGAGCCACGTGTTTAGCTCCCCTATCTCCCCTTCTCTGACCTTCCGTCCATCTGCTCCCTTCTCCCAGACTGGCAGGATCTCAGAGAAGGAGATGCCGGACGAAATAGATGATAGTTTGTCACCCAGCCTAGTCAGGTGTTCCTTGGTCTCCACAACTGACCGGCTGGCGAGATCGTAGTCCCTATGTGTACTAGGACATCAATGTTTTCTCCTGCTTTGTGAACAATTTTACAATCGGTCAGTGTCTCTCCATGCTGATGTACCTGGAGACATCTGACCATCACCCCTGGCTGGAGATGGTATCAACTCCCGAATCATGGAGTCTCCTATGATCAGAAGTTTTTGGGATTTCCTTTGTGCTTGTTTAGTTTTTGGTTCCTGATTTGGGTGAGTATTGTTGTGCCAGCTCCTGTGCCGCAGTGTCCTGCTCTGCAGTGTCTTCTGCCTCTTTATTTGATTTCAGAGATAGAGGCAGATACCTGTTTGTAGTGTTTATATGGTTTTGGGTAATGTGTTGGAGAGCAGAGAGTGATGGGGCACCTGATTTGCTCCTCCTAACCACCTGCCAACCTCCTGGACCAACTACCCTCTGCGGTCGAGGTTTTTCTGTTGGATGCTGGGGAAATGGCGGTGGTTCTTATAATGTATTTCCTCTTCAATATGAAATTTGAGGCATGCAATCTCTGCCCATGCTGCCGGAGCTGAGACCTAAGATCTCAAAGGCCCAGCATGAGGACAGTGTCCTAAATCCTGTAAGACTGTCCTTCTGAAAATTGTTCCACAGTACCTGCAGTTAATGAAATCCATTACAAATAAGTTGCTGGGTTTGTAACCTAGTCAGAGTAATTAGAAGGAAAAAAAAATGCAAGTAATGGTTTAATTGTGCTTTGTTTAACTTGTTATAACAAGTTAAATTACTAGTGCCCTGTAAATGAGATCACCTTGTGAGGCCCCACTGATCCGCCCTTCCTGCTCTGTCACAGGAAATGTCACAACTGTGGTACCCTATAAAAGAGTGTGGCGTGGGGTGGTTGGGGATGGGGTGGGTGGCTGGGCCCTTCCCTGCCTAAAAGAAGAACCACGGACGAAAGAACAAGGAGGTAAGAGCAGAAACAATCAGTCAACAACAAATGCAGTAACCCAAAGCTTATCCTAATGTTAGATAAAACTGTAAAACCTGTAAAGCACCACCTGTAATAATTTCAGAGAAGATATACCCTGTAAGAAACACTTTGCTCCAGAGAAAAATAAAGCAGTAACAGAAGATATACCTTGCAAAGTCAATTTGAATCAGAAGATTACAGCAGTAATCTGTTAGCACACACTTGTAGGCACACCTTGTAATAATGCAGAAGAAGGTATACCAGCAACAACAATTTGAATCAGAGAAAAAATAAAGCAATGAAATGTTAACAACAAACAGTAGCAATCCCTGTGAGTAAAAAATAAAAACACCACCACACAGTAAATCTGCTTAGCCAAACTAAGTCTTAATCCTTCTCCCTTGCTCTGGTAAGTTTCTCTACTCTGCCTTTCAAGCAGTCTTAGAAGGAAAGAGCTCAGGTGAAGCTAGGTGCCTTGGCCAGCAAACCAAGTCTTCTAGAAAAGACTTTTAAGTCAAAGACATGTAGATGCAGAAACTGGATGATGGAAATGCTGAATCAAGCTGCTAAACATTCTCTCAGCTGGCTGGAGACTGATTCTGGGTGATGTGTATATGAAGCCACGGGCACACAGTTTCCTACAGTTTGGATTTGGCATGCAACACCTTCAGTTCAGTGCAATTGCAGATGGCAGGACACAAAGAAAACAGTTCTAGTGCAATCGGAGAGGCAATCAATGCCAGTTTGGGGCAGTTGTAGGTAGCAGGAAGCAAAATATACAGTTCTAGGGCAATTACAGATTGCAGGGGCAACAAATGCCAGTTCTGGGCAAATGCAGGCTACAGGTACACCAAATGCCAGTTTGGAGGAATTGCAAATAACAGGATAAAGGATACACAGTTCTGGAGCAATTGCAGTTGCTGGGGCACCAAATGCCAGTTCATGGCAATTGCAAGTAACAGGATGCCGAATACTCAGTTCTGTGGCAATTGCAGGCTGCAAGGGCACCAAATGCCAGTCTGGGGCAATTGCAAGTAACAGGATGTAAAATACACAGTTCCGGGGCAATTGCAGGATGCAGGGGCACTAAATGCCAGTTCAGGGCAATTGCAAGTAACAGGGTGTGGGATACACAGTTCAGGGACAATTTCAGGCTGCAGGGGCACCAAATGCCATTTTGGGGCAATTGTAAGTAACAGGATGCAGAATACACAGTTCCTGGGCAATTGCAGGTTGCTGGGGTACCAAATGCCAGTTTGGGGCAATTGCAAGTAACAGGATGCAGAATGCACAGTTCTAGGGCAATTGCAAACTACAGGGGCACCAAACAGCAGTACAGCAAATTATTTTACAGTCACAATACTCTTGCCCTCTTCAGTGTCTAGACATTACCCCTGGAAGCTCTATGGGGACTCTCTTTCCACTCTGTTTAGCCCCGGGACAGTCCCTTTACTCAACAAAATAACTTCTCTGTTGCCCACTGACTTACTCAGCACTGAACTTCTTGGCAGGAAAACCTTAGGCTTATTAACCCTTTTCCCCAAATAGTTCCCCTGGGCTGCTTTTATTTTAAATTGGGGCTCTGCTCCTTACCTCCCCTCGGGAGCTGCTAATTAATATTAATGCAGGCTTAGACCTGCACAGTCCTTCCCTTAGCTACACCTTTGAGGCTCCCTTATAAATATTTATGAATTTTGATTAGGGACTCCTAACTCTAATACCACCCCTAGTAATCGCTATGCCTACTGAATATGAATTCTGTTCAAATCTGGGGCCCTGACCCACCCATCTTGGTTCCCAGTCATTTTTACCCATGCCCTCGGTGCTTTAAGCAAATAAAAAAACCTTTTAATTGTGTTACAGGCAGTCAGCACCTAACTGGTAGTGCTGCCGCTGATTCACCATCCCAGCCTGAGGTGAAGGTAAAGTGAGAAGGAGGCGGGGGAATGTGCTGCTGCAAGCGGCATTGGGCGGTTTCTTCCAGGGGTCCATCTTGTCTGCTCTGCCTCAATGGCCCAATGCACACCCATTGAAGATGCGGCCCTGCTCTGAGGGACCAGAAACTTTTCTTTTAAAATAAAATAGTAAAAGGGGCTAAACTGAGCCCACACCATGGCCCATTGACTGCTAGAATGGGGATCCAACTGCACTTCTCTCTCTCTCCACCGTACTCCCCACCACTGGCTGCTTCACTTGGGGACTGCTGATCAGTTCATCGATCGAAAGAGTGGCAGCAGAGGAGAGCCAGCAGAACCAGCTTCAACTCTACAGGTAAGCCCCTTCTGTTCGTATTGCTCTTCCTTGGTCCTGCTCTTGGCAACAGACTACTAAAAAAAAGATCTTCTTTCCAAACGTTACACTTAGGGTTCCGATTCTTGAACCCTGAGTCCTTGTCCACTGGCTTTTTTGCCTTTTGAAAACAAACCACGTACTGGGAAGGGACAGAGTACCAGTGTGTGTGTGGCCTTGGCTTATGCTGCCTGCTCGGGGGGGGAGGCTGATAGATGCAGGCAGCCAAGAAAACAGCAGGAAACTTTTTTTTAATTAGAGTTGCCCTATTGCCTTGCCTGCCTTACGATGGTGAAGGGAACACATTACCTAAGGGGTCACTAGACAATGCCCCTATGCCACCCTTGCTGCCCAATACTACCCAGGGCCCTAACGGGTATTTATTTCATTTATTGATTTATTTCTGTTGGGCCCCGTACTTTGGGGCACTACAGTGATGTCAGACTTTGTGGCTCCTGGGTGTGGGAAGAGGTTGCCCGAATCCTAAGCAACTCGGTCTGGAGTCTAGCGACCTCCTCCCTCAACCCAGGGAGGAGCATACAAAAGGAACAGCACTGCAGTCTCCAGAACATCTCTCTGAAAACTGCTGCCCCATAGTCACTGCAGTGCACCACCCCAGCATTTTCAATTACTCCACTGCCCTACATTACTTAGAAATAGTCATGCACCTTTACTCCTGATAGGGTGTTTCTAGTTTTTCCCTTTATGTGGATTGTTATGCCCCTTGTACACCTATCCCATATGTGGTGTTTCTCCTGTTCTACATTTTGGCCTAACCTTTACATTCCACCCTCCCCTTATTTATGCTTAACCTTGATCTAAATGACTGCCCTTAATTGTTTTAAATGTACTCTAATCATTTTTAAAACACTTCAGCATCAATATATCTATACTATAACATTACCAATAATAATAATATTGTGAACTATGAGATACAGATTACCAACTCCTTTTTTGTACAACACCTGACAGATTGTATTAATTAGCCCACTTGTTTTGTCACTGTTTTATTTGAATCTAGGATTACAAGTACCTTTGAGCCAAGGCGCTTTTACAAAGGTTCCACGTCAGTTCGAAGACAGTACATCAAAATACAACAAGCAAGGCAGTGTAGGCAGGGTAAACAGGTTACAATCAGTTCCAAGAGGATAAATACATACATTTTGGAGGAAACAGGGCAGGGTAGAAGACTTGGTTTGCTGGCCAAGGCACCTAGCTTCACCTGAGCTCTTTCCTTCTAAGACTGCTTGAAAGGCAGAGTAGAGAAACTTACCAGAGCAAGGGAGAAGGATTAAGACTTAGTTTGGCTAAGCAGATTTACTGTGTGGTGGTGTTTTTATTTTTGACTCACAGGGATTGCTACTGTTTGTTGCTAACATTTCATTGCTTTATTTTTTCTCTGATTCAAATTGTTGTTGCTGGTATACCTTCTTCTGCATTATTACAAGGTGTGCCTACAGGTGTGCTAACAGATTACTGCTGTAATCTTCTGATTCAAATTGTCTTTTGCAAGGTATATCTTCTGTTACTGCTTTATTTTTCTCTGGAGCAAAGTGTTTCTTACAGGGTATATCTTCTCTGAAATTATTACAGGTGGTGCTTTACAGGTTTTACAGTTTTATCTAACATTAGGTTAAGCTTTCAGGGTTACTGCATTTGTTGTTGACTGATTGTTTCTGCTCTTACCTCCTTGTTCTTTCGTTCGTGGTTCTTCTTTTAGGCAGGGAAGGGCCCAGCCACCCACCCCATCCCCAACCACCCAGCTACACTCCATTTATAGGGTACCACAGTTGACATTTCCTGTGGCAGAGCAGGAAGGGCGGATCAGTGGGGCCTCCACAAGGTGATCTCATTACAGGGCACTAGTAATTTAACTTGTTATAACAAGTTAAACAAAGCACAATTAAACCATTACTTGCATTTTTTTTCCTTCTAATTACTCTGACTACGTTACAAACCAGCAACTTATTTGGAATGGATTCATTAACTGCAGGTACTGTGGAACAATTTTCAGAAGGACATTCTTACAGGATTTAGGACACTGTCCTACATGCTGGGCCTTTGGAGATCTTAGATCTCAGCTCCGAGCAACATTGGCAGAGATTGCATGCCTCAAATTTCATATTGAAGAGGAAATACATTATAAGAACCACCGCCATTTCCTAGCATCCAACAGAAAACCTCAACCGCAGAGGGTAGTTGGTCCAGGAGGTTGGCAGGTGGTTAGGAGGAGCAAATCAGGTGCCCCATCACTCTCTGCTCTCCAACACATTACCTCCAAAACCATATAAACACTACAAACAGGTATCTGCCTCTATCTCTGAAATCAAATAAAGAGGCAGAAGACACTGCAGAGCAGGACACTGCGAAACAGGAGCTAGTACAACAATACTCACCCAAATCAGGAACCAAAACTAAACAAGCACAAAGGAAATCCAAAAACTTCTGATCATAGGAGACTCCATGATTCGGGAGTTGATACCCATCTCCAGCCAGGGTGATGGTCAGATGTCTCCCAGGTACATCAGCATGGAGAGACACTGACAGCATTGCTAAAATTGTTCACAAAGCAGGAGAAAACATTGATGTCCTAGTACACATAGGGACTATCGATCTCGCCAGCCGGTCAGTTGTGGAGACCAAGGAACACCTGACTAGGCTGGGTGACAAACTATCATCTATTTAATCCGGCATCTCTTCTCTAAGATCCTGCCAGTCTGGGAGAAGGAGCAGATGGACGGAAGGTCAAGAAGGGAGATATGGGAGCTAAACACATGGCTCAAGGACTGGTGCCAGGAAAAAGGACACAGATTTGTAGGGAACTGGCAACAGTTCTGGGAGGCGAAAGTTCTTTAAATTTGATGGACTGCATCTGACTAAAGAGGAGTCAGTGCATTGGGGCAGAAGTTTGGCGTCTTTGCAGAATATTTAAACTAGCAAATGGGGAGAGGTGCAGCACCCCATACGTTGAATGGAAGAACACCCCTCCCCTCAGCTAGTGGTCAAACTGAATTCAGTGTGTTTGCCGTTCATTTGCATCACCAGGTAAGAAAAAGGTTTGTCTCCCCATACGATGCACAGGGGTAATGCCAAACCTCACCCAACAACTAACACACCAAAATCTGGCCAATGGAAAATCATGTACACAAATGCTCACAGCCTGGGAAATAAGATCCCAGACCTGCAGGCAATAATGTCAGAGGCTAAACTGGACATAGTAGCAATTAGTGAGACGTGGTTTACCAGTAACCACACTTGGGAGACTTCAGTACCTGGCTATGTATTGTTCAGAAGAGACCGAGGTGCAAAAGGGGGGGGGAGGAGTGGCCCTGTATGTTAATGAAAATATCAAAGCTACAGAAATTCAGAATACACATAAGGAGCCAGAAGAACTGTGGGTCACCCTGGAAACAGGAAATGGGACAGCCATAAGAACTGGGGTTGTCTACAGGCCCCCAGACCAGAGGGAGGACATAGACACATTACTGTTAGAAGATATACAAAACATGACAGCTAAAGGGGAGGTTCTGATAATGGGAGACTTCAACATGCCAGATACAGATTGGTCAATACCAGCAGGAACATCTGCCAGAACTAGACTCATAGTGGATTCCCTGCGGGGGGCCTCAAACAACTGGTACAGCAACCCACAAGAGACAGGGCTATCCTAGATCTAGTACTGACTAACAAAGAAGGGATCACAGATCTCCAGGTAGAAGGTCACTGGGGCCAGTGACCATCACATGGTATGGTTCAATTTGGCTACTACATCTAAATCATCCCATTCCAAGGCAAAAATATGGGACTTCAGAGGAGCTGACTTTGATAAGATGGCCAACAGAGTTAAGCTAGCCCTGGCAAAAGAAACACAGGTGAGGAGGGTACAGGCAAAGTGGGCAAGCATTAAGGATACAATACTTGAAGCAACATCCCATTGTGTTAGACAGAAAAGGAAGTGAAAAAGAAGGAAACCACTTTGGTTCTCAAATACAGTAGCAGAAAAGGTCAGAGCCAAAGGCTGGCCTTCAGAAAATATAAGGAACACAGCGGATGAAGATAGGGGGCATACCAAACTGCCCTAAGGGAAGCAGGTAAGGCAGTAAGGCAGGCAAAGTCCCAAACTGAGGAAACACTAGCACAAACAGTAAAGAAGGTGACAAGACTTTCTATAGATACATTAGTGAAAGGAGAAAGTCCAGAGGGGTATTCTAAGCTTAATGGAGAAAAGGGAGCATGTGAGGAGGAGGACCCTGTAAAGGCATCTATCCTAAATAGATACTTTGCTCAGTATTCACTGAAGAGAAGGTAGGGCAGGGCCCACAGCTCAGCATCATGGACACAGGGGAGGGAGGTGAGCACTACTCCTTCACAAAAGAAAGGGTCCTACAAGAGCTTGCTAAGCTCAGGGTGGATAAGGCAATGGGACCTGATGGCATACATCCCAGGGTACCTAAGGAGCTAAAGGAGGAACTAGCAGAGCCATTAGCAGAATTGTTTAGTGAGTCTCGAGCACAGGAGAGGTCCCAGAAGACTGGAGAAGGGCTCATGTGATCCCACTCCACAAGAGTGGTAGCAGGGAGGAGGCGGGGAACTACAGACCGGTCAGTCTTACCTCAGTAGTGGGCAAGATTATGGAAGCACTCCTTAAGGAAAGGATAGTGCAACACCTGGAATCCATAGGGGCACAGGATCCAAGACAGCATGGGTTTACAAAAGGAAGGTCCTGTCAAACTAATCTCATAGATTTCTTTGACTGGGTAACCAGAGTGGTGGACCAGGGGAGCAGTTGATGTCGCCTACCTTGACTTCAGCAAAGCTTTTGACACTGTTCCACATAGAAGATTGATAAATAAGCTAGGTAGGCTCGGGTGGGTCAGAAGTTGGTCAACTGGGTGGCAAACTGGTTGACTGGCAGAAAACAGAGAGTGGTGGTAAATGGTATACAGTCAGAAGAGATGCAAGTCACAAGTGGGTACCTCAGGGATCAGTCCTGGGCCAGTCCTATTCAACATCTTCATTAGTGACCTAGCAGATGGACTAGAGGTAAGGCTTGTCTGTTTGCAGATGACACCAAGATCTGCAACAGAGTAGATGATCCAGATGGGGTGGGCAGAATGAGAAGAGATCTGGATAAACTAGCAGAATGGTCAGAAGAGTGGCAACTGGGATTTAATGCAAAAGTGCAAAATCATGCACATAGGGAAGAGAAACCTGAAGCCACTTATAGGCTGGGAGGAGTTGCTAGCAGTCACAAAGGAAGAAGAGACTTGGGCATCATCATCACTGATGACCTGAAATCATCCAAGCAGACCTCTAAAGCAGTAGGTAAGGCTAGGGGGTGTTAGGGTGTATTAGTAGGGGTATCACAAGTCGTAAGAGGGAGGTAATAATCCCTCTGTACAAGACATTGATTAGGCCCCATCTGAAGTACTGCATGCAGTATTGGAGTCCACACCTTCACAAGGACATTAACCAAATTGAGGCAGTCCAGAGAAGGGCAACCAAAATGGTGCAGGGACTGCATCAGAAGACATATGAGGACAGATTAACGGAGCTCAATATGTATACCCTTGAGCAAAGGAGGGAGAGAGGTGATATGATCGAGACATTTAAACACCTTAAGGGCATAAACAAGGTGAAAGAGTCTAACATGTTTAAATATAAGAAAAATAGCAGGACAAGAGGACACAGCATGAGATTAGAGGAGGCCGATTAAGGGGAATGTGAGGAAATTCTTTTCACAGAAAGGGTGGTAGATGCATGGAATGGCTTACCACAAAGTAGTGGCTATGAATACAGTGCAGGGCTTCAAACAGGCATGGGATAGGCATAAGGGAGCAATACAAATGACTATGAATAGATAGGTCACTGACATAGCAAAGGCCGATGGCACATTTATAAGGTAGAAAAAGAAATGGGCAGACTGGATGGGCCTTGCGGTCCTTATCTGCCGTCAACTTCTATGTTTCTAAGAGCAGATGAAGGTGTACAACTAGTGTTGCAAGACATGGGTAGGACAGTGGGAGGTGAGAGCTGCCAGGGGCATTGTCGCATTACAAAGAGAAGTGCAGGTGGCGGGGTTGGATGGAGATGTGTTGATGCTGGGTGTGTCCCCCTCTCCCCCCCCAGTAACTACCACATCATTACACTCTACAGTTAGATTGCAACAGCTTAGCTTAGGGTTTTACACTTGGGATGCAGTGTCTCCTGTCAACTGCTGTCCCACTCTGTCACTCCAAGTGTGTCGCCCTTAAGCTCGACCCTTTAGCTTGATGACTGCTTGGCTGAAGCCTACAAATGTAGTGATTTGGACCCACCCACTTCACAGACACAAGGTCTTTGAGATTGGCAGGGTCTAATCCATGCAGGGCTTTGTGTGTTAACAAAGCAATCTTGAAAGTGGTGCACCACCTAACCAAAAGCCAAATAACTTACAGGTTCAATGCAGTTCTCTTTTAATGTAAACCTTGGTGCCAAGGTCAAACACATGATCAGCTGGTTTTATTATTACAGAGCAAGCAAATGTGTAAGCACTTTCATTCATGAGAAGGTGGCTGGCCTTGGAGGAAGTTGGGTTATGCTGGTCACCTTCTCCTCCTCCTGCAGAGAACTGGGGGCTGGAGGGAGGAAGGTGCAGCCTGGGTGAGGTAGGGGCATAAGTACTATTTAATGAATCCCAAATAAGCACTATTTTAAACTAAGAAGGATGGCTGCAAGCCCATGGAAGTAGGCAGGTTGTGCCGGTCAGCCATTGCAGGATTACTTTTTAAAATAGACACAAATTTTCAAATCCTGGTGCTGGGGCAGCAGGGTGGGATTGGACTTCTAATAGAGAGTGGGGGCAGGGAGTAGCATTTAAGGATTTGGGCTGGGGGGAGAGGCTGAGGGTCTGCTTCTTTTTCCTTTTTCGTGAGTTGTTAAAGAATAGTATTTCCCAAATATGAATAGGGGCAAGTCTGCATCGCCAAAAATGAATTTCAGTGATGTAGACTCATGGCAAACAGGAAAACATCACTGGAGACTTACATTTTTTTGTTTTATGTGGGGGACTGTGTCCCCCCACGCCCCCACTAAAGGATTCTCAACTCCAGGGGGGGTGCAGATTGGCTGGGTGCAAAAGTAAAAAAAAAAAGAAAAAGAAATCCCGTGACCCGGCACAAAAAACAAGTGCACCCAGAACAGAACCCGGCATCCTCCCAACCCCAGCCTGCCACCATGCCACATGGCCAGCTTGGCAGCCCACTGCCACACTATGCCCCACAAACCCTCCATCCCCTTCTGCCCATCGCATGGCATGGTCCCTCCCCACCCCACCTAACGATCGCATACATAACCACATCCTGTCGCTATAGTCGCTGAACCCCCATCAGGTCGCCCTCCCTGCCTGATAGCCCTGTGTAAAAGCATTGTGATTGACTCGCCCTTTTTGGAAGTGCTCAATCATGGTCACCTAATACACAGGATTGTGTAGGACGAATAGTACCCTATTTGGGAGGGGCTCCTGAATATTCAGAAGCCCTATTATTCATGGTATTCAGGAAATACTGTTTGACCTCTGTACACCCCCGATTTCCACTGTAAATTTAAAACTGGTAAACCATTTTTTTTTCAGTTTCGGTACATACCAGGATATACTGACTTTGGATATATATGACAAATAACAAATCCACACCTGCAGAGAAGCTACAAACATCCACATTTTTAGAAAGTTTTCACAAAATTTCAAAAATAATTACACAGTAACATTTTAAACTGCTGTAATTTAAGTTCTAAACCAAATTGCTCCATGTTTAGTTACTTCTATAACCTTACAAAAAGGTTGTGCATGTTAGTTATCATATATATAGCTCCAAAGGTGGGTGAGTTATAAGCAGATCAAAATATTTATGAAACTTCCCACCAAAATAAATTCCATACTTTGAGCCCCTGTCATTTTTAAATGATGCTTGCATATGTCATGACATTTATAAGGTATTTATGGCATATACCGAGATGTATGCATGCCAAATTGCAGGATTCTAGCTCAATAGATGGCCAAGTTATGACTAAATAATAAAAAAATAAAATCTGCAAAATCCCAACAAAATTCAGTATTTACTAAATCTGAGCAACTCTAAATATGGGATGCACAATGGCCTGAGTCAGAATATGCCATTTATTTTTATGTATGAGGGGTAGGACCATGAGTTGCAGAGCCACAAGTGAGCTATTATAGTCCTGCCTCCACAGAAGTGATGATAAATGTCATTTTGAGCGAGATCATTGTGTATCCAATTTATACCATATATTTTAAATTGTAGAGGTTTTCAGATTAGTTCTTTTAATTAAGATTTATAAAATGGGTGGGGGAATTTCTCTGTCCTGATTGGTCAGCAGTTGTGCAATGTTAGAGTACTACCAGTGGTTTAAACAAGTGCTGGTAATCAGAACAGAGCACACTAATGTATCAGTGCCTTTTGCAAAAAATATCCTGACTGCGGTTACAAACATGGCCGCCACCTTTACGTGCAATAAAAAAAAAAATCAGCTAGGCCCTAAGAATGAAATTGACTCAAAATATAAAAAATAATAATTAAATGCTCTTTGCATTTATAATCCCTTTTTTCACACATAGACCAGTTTAGAAAATGAAGTACTACTTTGCCTATACTTTTTGGAGCTCCTTTTCTGGCCATCACCAATCAACTTCCAATCCTTAACTGCCTACAAGGGAAATCTTTGATGCTTATCCCTGTCACGATAAAATTGAAGCCCCGGCTTAACTGAGGCCTTCTGTTGTGTGCTTGTGAGGGAAGAGGTGAACATTCTGCCAGTAGACTTCTGCAGATGTTTGAGTTGTTGCATTCCATGATACACATTCCATCTGTTTAGTATGTGGAATTACAGATGATAGACGGTATCCCATCAGAACATCAACATTTTGTCAGTGAAGTCCACCACAGCGATGAATCTCACCAGGTTGCTGTGGTGGATTGCTGAATGGGCAGCACTCACACTCCAAGTGTTCTGCCCCTATCCCAGCTACAACTCCAACTTGGAGTTGTATATTTAGAGATGGGGGTGAAGCCCCCCCCACAGAAAAAGACTGTTTCCCAATGAGGAGCAATGCCAACAGTCGGCATTGTTACCATTGCTATTGGGGATGTCAATGACATCCCTGTCGATGTTAAGTGGTGGAACCATGATAGACAGGTGGGGATGGACTACTTTTACTAGTCACTTTTAACAAAGGAAAATACTTGTTTCTAAATAGAAAAGCTGCCTTTTCTAAGATTTCTCAGTCTCCCTATTTTATAAGTGCAATAAGACATGTCAGAGTGTGGTTAGTCATGTGATAACTGCACTTTCAGGTGCTGAAGGCACTCAGTGTAAATGCCTCATGCCTCATAAAGCACATGGGAATGCATTTATCATATAAATAGCCACACTGTATTGTGTCTTATTGCTTTCTTAACTGTTTCAGTTTGATTTCCCTGCTTTGTTTTCTGTGCAGCAGAGATTATTGTGATGCCATCAGGCTTTGTTCAAACTGCATTCCCTTTGGTTAAGAGCTTCGATGTGACCAACCTGAAGTAATGATAAATGGTAATGATCCACTAAAAAGGATGACAAATGAATTATCATCATTTTAGACCCTCAGGCCATATAAAAAACTCATTTACCTGTAAGGTTTCATTCTCAACTACGTTGTATAAAGGGTACTGTCAGGCAAAGAGTGTTCACTGCAAAGCCAACACAATAACAAGCATTTGTCAATGCTGAATGTTGACTGCGTTGGTCTGTCGAGCTCACTCAGTGGCCCTCTGTCACTGGCTCAGTCTGTTTGTCTTGATGCTGCAGGCTGCTCTTTTGCACTGGGCTGCTGCCAGCATTGGCAGCTTGTTCTGCTGAGGAAGAAATCCACAGCTGTCCCAACAGAGCACCATTGAGGTGGCTCACTCCCCCTCTCTCACTCGCTCATTCTGTTTCTCTTGGCGCTGCAGGCTGCCCTTTTGTACTGGGCTCCTGCCTGTGTTGGTGGCTTTTTCTACCCACAAAGAAATCCACAGTTGTCCTGACAGAGCTCGGTTGAGGTCGCCCACTCCCCCTGTCTCAGTCACTCATTCTGGTTCTCCTGGCGCTGCAGGCTGCCCTTTTGTACTGGGCTCCTGTCTCTGTTGGTGCCTTTTTCTGCTCACAAAGAAATCTGTAGCAGTCCCGACAAAGCTCCGTTGAGCTCGCTCACTCCCTTTCTCTCACTCGCTTATATTGTTCTGCTAGCGCTGCAAGCTGCTCTTGTCTACTGGGCTCCTGCCTGCATTGCTGCCTTCTTATGCCCACAAAGAAATTTGCAGCAGTTACAATACAGCTCTGTTGAGATCACTCACTCGCTCATTCTGGGCTTTCTGCCACTGCAGGCTGCCCTTTTGTACTGGGTCCCTGCATGGATTGCTGCCTTTTTCTGCTCACAAACAAATCTGCAGCAGTCCCAGCAAAGCCCCGTTGAGCTCACTGACACCCCCTCCCTCACTCGCTCATTCTGTGTGTCCTGGCGCTGCAGGCTGCCCTTTTGTACTGGGCTCCTGCCTGCATTGGCGGCTTTTTCTGGCTAGAAAGAAATCTGAAGCAGTCCTGACACAGCTCCACTGAGCTCGCTCACTCCCCGTATGTTGCTCTCGCATTCCATTTCTGCTGGCGATGTAAGCTGGCCTTTTATACTAGGCTCCTGCCTGCATTGCCGCATTTTCTGCCCACAAAGAAATCTGCAGCAGTCATGCTAGAGCTCCATTGAGCTTGCTCACTATGGCTCTGTCACTTGCTCGTTCTGTTTTTCGTGGCGCCGCAGACTGCGCTTTTGTATGGGGCTCCTGACTGCGTTGGCACCTTTGCCTGTCCACAAAGAAATCCACAGCTGTCCCAACAGAGCTCCATTGAGGTCACTCAGTCTCCCTCTCTCATCACTCATTCTGTTTGTCATGGCGCTGCAAGCTGTCCTTTTGTATGGGGCTCCTGCCTGCATTGGCGCTTTTTTCTGCCCACAAAGAAATCCCAGCAGTCCTGATAGAGCTCTGTTGAGCTCACTAAGTCCCCTTGTCTCACTTGCTCGTACTGTTTCTCCCACCGCTGCAGGCTGGCCTTTTGTACTGGGCCCCTGCCTGTATTGACACCTTTTTCTGCCCACAGAGAAATCCTCAGCAGTCCTGACAGCGCTTTGGTGAGCTCACTCACTCCACCTCCCTCACTCGCTCTCTCGTTCTGTTTCTCCCAGTGCTGCAGACTGCCCTTTTGTACGGGGCTCTTGTGTTGGGGCCTTTGTCTGCCCACAAACAAATTCACAGCAGTCCCTACAGAGCTCAGTTGAGCTCGGTTACTCCCCCCTCTCACTCAGTTGTTCTTAATCTGTCCCAAACACTGATTTCCCAGAGTGACCATGCTATTGTCTGGCAGGAGTGCAAAAACATATTTTAGCCAGGATGTGAAAAATGACAGCTGTAGTGTTCACAAGGAGTTGTGGAAAAATGCCACTGTTGAAAATGTGGCGTGACAGTATTACAAATTTGCGAAGTTACAAGGGTGTGTGGAAACAGTTCAACGCACGCTTGTAACACAGTCATGTCATGGAGTTTCGTCACCAAATTTTCAACATAGGAATTTTAGGACCTCTGCTCATGAACAGTGCCACTGTCATTTTCTTAATCTGTCCCGAACACTGATTTCCCACAGTGACCACGTTATTCTGTGCTGGAACTATGAAAAAACATTTCGGTCAGGATGTGGAAAATGACAGCTGTACTGCTTTTAAGGAGGTGTGGAAAAATGGCACTGTTGAAAATCTGGTGTGACAATATTGCAAATCTGCGAAGTTACAAGGGTGCGTAGAAAGTGAGCAATGCGCACTTGTAACACAGTCAATTGATGCTCTATCATCAGCAAATTTTCAACATAGGCATTTTAGGACCTCTGCTCATGAACAGTATCATTGTCATTTTCTTACTCTGTCCTGAACAGTAATTTCCCACAGCCACCGCTCTATTCTGCGCCGGAAGTGCAAAAACACATTTTGGCCAGGATGGGGAAAATGACAGCTGCATTGTTCATAAGTAGGTCTGGGAAAATGGCAATGTTGAAAATCTGGAGTGAAACTATTATAAATTCTTGAAGTTACGAACGTGCATGCCAACTGTGCAACGCACGCTCGTAACTCGGTCATGTTATGGAGTATCATTACCAAACTTTCAACATAGGCATTTTAGAACCTCTACTCATGAACAGTGTCACTGTCATTTTCTTACTCTGTCCTGAACACTGATTTCCCACAGCGACCGCGCTATTCTGCACTGGAAGTGCGAAAACACATTTCGGCCAGGATGTCAACAATGACAGCTGTACTGCTCACAAGGAGGTGTGACAAAATGCCAATGTTGAAAATCTGGTGTGAAAATATTGTAAATTCAAGAAGTTGTCGAAAGGATGAAGCAACCGCGCAATGCACGTTCGTAAAACAGTAATTTTTTGGATTTTTTCCACCAAATTTTCAACATAGGCTTTTTGAGAGCCCACCTCATGAACACTGGCACTGTCATTTCGTTAATCGGCCCTGAAGGGTGATTCCGCACAGTGACCGCGAAACCACCTTCCGGGGCTGATTAACACCATGACAGTTCTAGAATTCATGAGGAGGGGTCCCAATCACCCCATGTTGTAAATTTGGTGGAAAAATTCCCAAAAATGCCCGAGATACACACTAAAGTTGAAAAAAACCCTATTTATTACATTATACAGCTTACCGGCATTTCTTCAGTTCGTGGTCAGCTTTGAAGAGTGCAGATGTGTTCCCGGTCCAGCGAAGATCATCGCACCGAACTCCAGAGGTAAGTATGGGGTGACGGGGGTGTGGGAAGGCAGGGTGTGCAGTGGGTGGGTGCGGGTTGTGGGAGGGGGGCAGGGAGACTACGAGGGACCGTTTCCTTTTTTTCAGGTAATAAAGAAGAAAAAAACATTGTGGGACCGTTTTTAGCTTTACAGGGGCATGTGGCACACTGGGGTGGGCTCCCAGCGTGCCACCAAGGACTCTTGCTTTGGGGCAACTGTAGCTGATGGGGATTGGGCACCCCCATCGGCAAACAACAAAAGGGGCATGGCATGCTGGGTGGGCTCCCAGCGTGCCACCAGACTCGTTTTTGGGGTAGCTGTAGCCGACGGGGATTGGGCACCCCATCAACAAACAACAAAAGGGGAGATTCTTTCTGCCGACGGGATTGGGCACCCCATCGGCAGACAATAACGGGTACATTATGCCAACGGGAGTGGGCTCCCCCATCGGCAAATAAACATGGGGGGGTAAAATATTGTTTGTGAATACGGCGCCAAGCTGCAGCCATGTTCACAAACAATATCAGGGGTCCTACATCCCGCCCTGCAATGACGGGTTGCTCCCTCATTGCAGCGGATGGCTGATGCAGCAATGATGAGGTGGCCCCTGATTGCAGTGGCTGATATTTTACAAAGTTGTGGCACGCTGGCTGAACTAGTGTCAGCAGCAGCATGCCATGGCATTGGGGGATGGGAGACAAGCCTTTTCAGGCTGTGGGGGCATTGGGCACAACAGTGCCATGCCTCCACAACCTGCTTGTGGAGAAAGCTGACACAACATGTTTCTTGCACATGCACACAATCAACATAAAAAGGCAAAATAGAAACAAAGCATTCTGTGCAGTAAAGCACAGGAGGTACAGGAGGCTGTGCAAGGATGATGGCTTTCACCTACAAAGAAAGGGGGTTAGTGTGCTTGTGCCCTGCGTTCACACATGCAAAGGAGGATAAGAGTATACTATCTCTAAAAGTAAGGAAATTAATTGCAAAAATCTTTGTTAATGCATAGTAAGGGTTAAATTGACAAAAGTAGGGAAATGTGATGTTAGGGTTGCCAACCCTAACACCTTATCCTCACCCTGCTGGTAGCAATAGGAAAAAACATAACGGTTTGACCTCTCCTGAGTCTTCACAAATCAGGTGTATTGTGTGCCTTGGGGTTGTCAACACTAATGCTCACCCCATTCTCATATACTGTGTGCATCTCAGCTTATTTACTGATGGATTGGGGTGAGTGTTAAGGTTGACAACTCCAAGGCACACACTGTTCCTGATTTGTAAAGACACAGGGCAGGTCAAACCATGATGTTTTTTCCTGCTGCTGCCTGCAATGTGTCGGTGGGATGTTAGGGTTGGCAACCCTAACACCACATTTCCCTACTTTTGTTGGTTTAACATTAACTAGTGCATCAACAAAGTTTTTTTGTAATGAATATACACGTATACGTATAAATATAATTGAGAGAGAGGCAGAAAAGTCTAATTACATGAATTAAAGATTGTCCAAGATTGAGAAGATTAACAAAGATTATCCCAGACTGAGAAGGCAATAGATAATGATATCTTTTGGTATATTTGGAAAGAGTTTAAACCCCAAAAAGTGAACATAAAATAATTCAAAATGGCAGAATATAAACAGCATTTTGACAGCTCTATAAAGGAATCCAAACTGAAAGTCTTACTCAGGAGCAAACAGGCATCCTAAACAAACTGAACTTACTCAAGAGGGGTCACCAAGGATTATCAAACACCTTTAGATAGTCCAATAATTTTACAAGAAATTAAAGACAAACTGAAATGTAGAAATGCCTGTGGTACAGATAACATACTCAATGAGATGCTTAAAAACAGTGCTGCACAAATTCAGCAAGCCTTATTGAAGATGTCCTGTCTTTCCAGTCTGGACACTTTCCAGAAATGGAGTCAGAAGGATTTGTCACTTTAATTTACAAAAGTGGAGATCAGTTCGATCCAAACAGCTACAGAGCTCTCTGCATTGGGAGAAATATAAGCACCATCAAGAACAGGATTTTACATTTCCTAACCAGTATAAATATTATACATCAAAGTCAGACTGGATTCCTCCCCAAATATCGAACCTCTGATCATATCCTCACACTACAAGCACTTATTAACAAACGTGCAAAATACCCACAGAGGGAAGGTACATACCTGCTTCATAGACCTTAAAAAAGCCTTTGACTCAGTTTGGCATCCTGGACTTTTTTGAAACTCCTTCAGTTTGGAAATGAAGGGAAAACATGACATTATTAAAGAAACCTACTCATCCATAAAATGTAAAATTAAGATTAATGACATGCAAACAGAATCCTTTAATCAGGAATGAAGCGCACAACAGGGATGTTGCCTGCATCCAACTCTCTTTAATGTTTATATCAATGATCTTGTTTTCCTGTTGAATGAATCTCAAGTGCTGGGATTAACACTGAATGGCACTGAGATAAATCTGCTTTACACAGATGACCTAGTCATGTTATCACCCTCTCATCATTGCCTTCAAGAGCACCTAAATCATTTAGAGGCATACAGTGGCAAATAGGCTCTCCAGTTAAACCTTATGGTTTTCCAGAAAAAGTCCAAAAGCAACCAAAACAAACTTAAATGTCACATTAACGGCAATGAAATAGATCACACACTGGTGCATAGTTACCCTGGCCAACCAATAAGTGCATCAGGGACCTTTAATCTGGCTGTTAAAACATTATAGGAAAAAGCACTCTGTGCCTTTTATGCCACAAAGAAATTACTTGATCCACTCAAGTCTCCTATAAAGCTATGGCTAAAATTATTTGACAACATAATTGAGTCAATCATTTTATATGAGAGTGAAGTCTGGGGACCAGCAATAAACCCAGACTATACAAAATGGGCCAAAACCCTAACAGAAGGAATGCACTATTTTGTAAGCATGTGCTACAAATTCAGAGAAATGCTCTGGATAATGGCTGCAGGGCTGAATTTGGACAATTTTCACTGTTGCTAAAAATACAGAAACCAACAGTTAAATAATGGTCCCATGGGCACATGTATTTGTTAAAACACTGTTTAACTAATTGCACTACTGCTCTCAGCCAATCCTTGTAACTTGTCAACCCACAGTTTCCCACAGACTGTACTGTATAACTGATTTGTATTGTAGTAACTGTTTTTTTATGTTTTGTATTGTATGACAAGTATTACATTTCTAGTTCATAATGTAACTCTGTATCACTCTTCTTTTTGTGCTAAGAATATATGTATGTATCATATACCTGCCATTTGTTGTCTGTTGTTTCTAACCCTAAACCCTTTTGAAAAGAGGCACAGCCTAAGGGGTTTTATGTGAAATACATAAATAAAAATTAAAAATCTACAGAAAAGTGAAGAATATTCCTACCATTTCAAAGCATGAAATCATTTTTTTTTGCCATTTAATATGCTTTATTATTCTCACACAGGCAATATCCATTACAGTCATCATGGTGGGACAAAATGAAAAAATTAGTCAAAACAGACGATGTATAAAAACATACAAGAAAATGAATTACAGCATAGAGAAGCTCTGATTGATTAGAGATGCCTGTAGTCCCACCCCCACCCTCTGTCCCTTCCCACCTTCCCCAGTCTGCCACTAAATATGATTCAGGTTGGTTGGAACACATGAATAGTTAGGGTTAGAAATTTGAAATAAGGGTATGAAGTGATTCCCACTTTTGTTTATAGTTACCCATTCTATTAGAAATTCTTGCAATAGTGAACTCCTCTTGTAAAGCAAACATGATTTCTTTAAACCATTCTATCTGGTTGGGGGTAATCGGGTCTAACCAATGTCTCAATATTACTTTCTCTTAGCCCAGGCTGATATTAAGGCCATGTGGGCTTTCTGTCTATTCTCTTGTAGTGATGTGTAGTCCCCCAGGATACAGATTTCAGGATTGAAACTGTCTGACAGTGAGAGCAACGGGTCTAGTCTATTTTGAATACCCTGCCAGAAGGGCACGATTTTCTCGCACGACCATAGCAAATGCAATAGATCAGTAGGGGCTAGTTGACATTTAGGGCACTGATTAGAGGGTGAAATACCCATTTGGTATAGTTTAGAGGGGGAATAATATAGATTATGACTAATACAGAATTGCATATATCTATATCTGTCCCATTTAATGTAGTTATATAGATGGCTCCAAATAGTGGTCCAGTCTCTGGAATTAGTAGTAGATGGTAGGATTTTATCTCACCAATAAAAATCTCTGGCCTTCCAAGGTAGTTGCTGTTGATAAAAGAAATTTATATGAGTAGGATGTCAAGTGAGAGGTGGGAATAGATTTAAGGAATATAAGCAAAGTGGACATAAAGGAGCTAGCCCATGTCCCTGATCCAAAGTGTTGTATTAACATATGAGATATCTGAAGATATTTAAAAGCAGAGGTAGTGGACCAGTTGTAAAGCGAACAGCTCTCTTGAAAAGAAAGCAGTTTTTGTTCCTGAACAAACTGGCCCACTCATTCTATACCTATCTCTGGTCAAAAGAGATGGGAGTTAATTATTTTACCTGAGATTAGGAGATTGGGGTTTTGGAAAAGGGGTTGGGCTATATCTCTGTAAACATCCGTTTTGAGGAGGGAAGTTAACTGATGCTGTGTTTGAATCAAAGAACTTAAGGGGATATCCTGTAGAGATTTAGGAAGATTCTTTTTAATAATAAAGGGAAGTGCCGTGGGATCCATATCATGTGTCGCACGGAGGTCACGTTCGATTCTGGTCCAAGGATGGAGGTAAACAGAGTCCGGAGTGCAATTTAAAGGTTGTAGCCAGTGACGTATTCTGGTCAGATGAATTGCTAAGTAATATATGTAGAAGTCTGGGGCTTGGAGGCCACCGTCAATTTTCTGTCTAGTGAGCGTAAGATAATTCTGTCTAGTTTTTTTTCCCTTGCCATATAAATTTACTGATAATACTGTGTACTTGTTAGAACCATGACAATGGGAGTGCCCATTTAAACATCTGTAAGGGGTATAGTATATGAGGTAAAATGTTCATTTTGATTATGCTCATATGTCCCAACAGGGTTAAAGGTAGCTTCGACCAGCGTTTAAATTCGTCTGATAAAGTGTTCATAAAGGGCATCTAGGTTAAGCCTTTTCATAGTTAGAGGAGAGGAGTGGGGATAGATCCCAAGGTACTTCATTTTGTCAGGATTCCAGTGTATCCCTAAGTGATTCAGGTCAGCCCTTAGGATATATTTGTTGAGGGGAAGAAGTTCTGTTTTTGCCAAATTCAACTTATAGTTTGAGATTGACTTGAACTGCAAAATAATTTGAAAAGCCACGGGGGGGGGGTGACTGAGCAGGGTTAGAAATATGCAGAAGTAAACCATCTGCATAAGCAGAGAGTTTATAGTCCGTGTTACCTATTGAAATACCTGTTATAAGTGGGGAATTATTAATTTTCCTAATAAGGGGTTCTACATATAGATTAAATAGATAAGGAGAGAGGGGACAGCCCTGCCGGGTACCCTGGAATAAAGAAAAAGGGGACAAAAAAACTCCATTACATTGAATTTGGGCTGTTGGGGATGAATATAGAATTTTAACCCACTGGATGACTTCTGAGGGAATAAGGTATTTGGGCAATAACATAAAAAGATAGTCCCATGACACCCTATAGAATGCTTTTTCTGCATCCAGGGACATGAGAGCTGCTGGAATATTGGAGTTTCTGGACGCAGAAAGAATGTAAGCTATTTTCCTGAGATGGTCCGAGGAAAGTCTATTTTTGACAAACCCATCTTGCCCTGCACTGATGACAGATTCCCAGACTTGGCTTAATCTAGAAGAAAGAATTTTAGCAAGAATTTTGAGATCTACATTTATTGAAGAGATGGGTCTATAATTGCTGATTTGTAGAGGGTCCTTGTTGGGCTTAGGGAGTACCACTATGGTAGCCAGGGTTAGTGAGGTATCGGATAATCCCTTCTGAAATATGTACTGAAAGGTGTCTAAGAGTATAGGGGCTAAAGTATCCTTAAATGTTTTGTAAAAGTTAGTTGTAAAACCATCTGGTCCGGGAGATTTGTCTAAGGCAAGGGAATCAATAGCATCACCAACTTCTGTTAGAGTAATAGGAGCTTTTAGCCTATTTATCTGAAGGGCAGATAACACTGGAAGATTAATACCTTGTACAAAAGAGTTTAGTTGTTGGGGTGTAAGGGGAGTAGCAGAAGCGGAATATAATTGTTGGTAATATTCTCAAAATGCCTTCACAATATCGGGAGGGGGGAGATAAGAAGTTCATCTGATTTGGAACAAATAGAGGAAACTATTCTATCAGCCACTTGGGTTCGAAGGCGAAGGGCCAAAAGATTCCCAGCCCTCTCCCCTTGATCAAAATAGGATATTTTTGAACTAAGCATAAGGAATTCTGCTTTTTCAGCTAAAATGCGATTATATTGGGCACAAAGGGATTCCACCTTTTCCCAGTTGCGTATAGGGGAAGGAGGAGAGAGAGAGATGACTTTCCAGATCAGCTATCTGGGTCAGTATAGGAGAAAGGGCTGAGCCAATCTGTTTTTTGCGCTTGGTCGCTAAGCGAATTAATTCCCCCCTTAATGCACATTTCAGGGACCCCATAGAAAGTCTTTTATAGACATGGATGGTGCATTGATTTCCATAAAGTTATTGATGAAGTTTTGGAGAAGTTGTACATACTCATCGGATTTCAAGAGCTGATTATTGAGTTTCCAAATTTGAACTCTATGTATATTAGGTAGGAGGTACAAATGGAGATGGGCAATATGGTGGTCTGAGATGACCTTAGATGACTAGTAGACTAGGGAAACGCCCGGCAGATGATCAATAGTCATAAGAAAGTAATCTATACAGGAAAAGGAGTGGTGTGGAAGGCAGTTAAAGGAATATTCCTTGTTCAGGGTGCATAAGTATCCAAGGGTCCGTGAGACCAAGAAAATTTGTTAATTCAGCATGAAATCATTTAAAGCAGAGAACCAACAAAAACACAGTATACTCCTGTGTGTCCACACTCTTAGATCACAGTAATATTGACATCAAAGACTGCAACATAAATAAGCTTAAAAAGACCCTGACACAATTAGAAAAACATGAACAAAATGTGAGATTTAGACACAATGTAGCTGATATTTCATATCTGTTCTATAATTCTTTCCCTTTTTTATGTTTGCTTACATGCATGCGCAAGAAACATAGTGTGGTGATCCAAAATGCAGTGCCGTACAGTTGAAAGGAGAGCTACGCTTCAGTGAGCAGCGATAAGATTACCCGCATCACTCATGGCGCTCCCACACACAGCACATGCACACTGTGTGCTCATGCTCCCCCCCACGCACACACTGTTTTCTTTTGACAGGTGTCTCCAGTCTCACAGCACCTCCCCACAGCAGTAAAACATTCCCTCCTCCGCACATGTACAAAAAAATTCAAAAACAAAACAAACATTCAGTAGGCATAATTAGAAGTAGAAAACATTTTAGAAACCTCATCCATCATGCAGTTTTTTAGCTTTTAACTTGATAAGTGACAGTAAAAAAAAATGAGACTCCCACTGAAACCCCACTCCACAAGGTGCCTTCACTTCAGACTACCTGGCACAGCTTCATTTGGGGGTGATCATGAGAGAGTCTGTGCACCCCTGTTACAGGCTGGATGGAACAGTCCAGCCATGCACCCTCCTTCCCTCCCTACTCCCTTCCCCAAACGGACCAAGGCAGGATGGCGAGGGTGGGTGGTATAGTGTGGTAGCAGTACTTTACCGTTCTTGAAGCCGAGCGGGTTCTCCAAGTCGACTGAGAGTCTTTTCCAGTGGGACCCCCTGCAGGTGAAGATAACAGCCCGGATGAACTCCCTGCCACACATCTTGACCCCGTACTCCCCGCCCGGAGCGCTCTGATATCCCGGGAGCTGGCCGAGCAGTACTCCGAGACAGAGCAAGTGACAGGCCCGCACTTCAGCATCGTCCTGCGGGTCGCTCCCTCCTCATAACGGTGCTCTGTGTCTCTCTTACACGCTACTGTACTGACCGTACCTAGGAGTGACTACACTCACACTGTGTGCCCTAAAAAATACAAGCGAAAACAAGCAGGGAAGAATTAACAAAAAAGGGGGAATGTTCAAATAAAAAGCACTCCGAAGCGGGGACTCTTAATTCTCTAGCGGTCTGGGTTGCTATGAGATCCGGACTTTGTTAACATGAAGGACCACTCTAAAATGGAACTTAAGGGCATGGCGCAGGCAGCACTGCCCCGAAGGATGCTGAGTGCGAATAGGCTAAGCCTATGTCTAATGTAACATGCCACACTCAGAATCAGCGGCAGCTCGAGTCCTGCAAAATTATTCAAGGGAAAATATAACCGTTTGTTAGCCCACCTGCTGATCTTTCCTCTCTACTAGCACTAACTTCGTCTACAGGGGCTTTTGACCTGTGCTGTGCTAGTATTGTTGCCCCCTCTCCCCCGGCCTGTGTCAATCCTGCACTACTGCCTCACTTATAAAGGCTGCTGGTCACTCACTCTATTTTATCCCTGGACTGCTCCTCTTTTCTCCACCTCTTTTTATAGCACTAATTCCCCTTCACTCATCTTCTGACTTATACCAGCATCTATGTTTTTCCTCCCATTGGCTCTATTTTGTATATTTTTTTCTCTCACTTTTCTCTGATGATTCGCCTGATTTGTTACTGAGATGTCTGAAGAAGTGTACAGCTAAGATCAAAGACTGGCCCAAAGCATTAAGGCTCACTGATTTAATTCACATCTTTACAACGAGCTGTGGTTGTATACTGTTTCCCCACAAACACAGGCTTTATCAATGGAAATTTATTACGCATTCACTTTTTCTTCTGTTTCCTGCGCTACTTCACTCTTACTACTTTGAAACTTTAGTCCCTTTTATTTTATTGTACATCATGTAGCTTGTCTGACTTCTTCTATTTTTATAGCGTTTGAACTATCTTCTTTTGATTTTTTTATGCACATTAGGCAGTTCTGAAGAATTCATGAATTATGCTATAGTCCTCACAATTAGGACACGTGGTAGTGTCCAGCGCTGTCAGATAAACACTGTCAGACAAATGAATGGAACAGAGTCAATCAACTGCTTAAAATCTTTTACATTTTTACTGTTTTACAGTGCAGAACATTTGTTTTATTCTAGTCTCAAATTTCTGTTTTGATGTGAAATGATGGCTAAGGTTTGAAGAAATGTTCACATCACAGAGGAAACTTTGGAAAACATTTTTCTTCACAAGGGAGCAGTGTGCGGAGACACAGACAGAAGGAAGAAACATGTCTAAACTGGGTATTGAACCAAGGTCACTTGGAATACCATTCCTTTGTGCTACCAGGTGTGCCATCAATGCAACTGGAAACATGGAATTCCAAGAAGCATATACTATATATGACTCATACAGAAGAGAGTAAAATATAAATGCTTAGCTAGGAATTGAACCCAGGCCACTCTGAATACTGTTCTGTTGCACTACTAGCTGCACCGTCAAGACAGAAGTAGAAACCTCTGACTCCCAGAAGCACCTAACTCTGTCCAAACACACAACTGGTGCTATGCACACAAGCAATGTACCGACAGGTGGCGGGTGGTGTGAGCTATCCTACCCACCCAGGGGTGTAATGAGGCCCGACACAGCAGGCGGGGGGCATTATAGACCCTGTAAGGGTTGGTATAGCGCAATAGCTCCCAGCCTGGAGGGTATTATTGCGCCTAGAAAACGGGAGTTAGGCTGACTATCAGGAAAGCAATTTAAATAGTTAATTTTGATACATAAAAAAAAAAGTAAAGAAGTTCCTCTCTGATCTGCTGACATTATCACTAGAGGGTGCTTTTGTGTTATGTCTCTGTGCCACATGTTTGTGTTGTTGATTCCCCCCCCCAGCAGTCTCTTCCCATTGTTTTTCTGTTAAAAAAATAGTTCTAAAGTTCTCTGCTCTTCCTGCAAGGCTTTTTTTTTTGCGATCAGAAGATGTGGCCGTCAGTCGCATGACCCTACTACTTAAAATCCAGATGCAGAGACCCAGTAGTGTGGCAAGAGATGGCAGCATTTGAAATGAATTTTTTTAAATGTTTAACTTGGTAGCACTCTTCCTTTTTATGTATGCTTATGAAGAAACATAGTGCCATGATCTGAAAATGCAGTACTGTACAGTTGAAAGGGAGAGCTATGCTTCAGTGAGCAGCGATAAGATTTCGCCTGCTCACGCGCACCCCCCACCCACATGCACGCATACTGCATGCTCGTGCTTCCCCACGACACTGTATAGCCAATGGGGTGCCCAATCTCCCATCGGCTGTGCTGCGCTCCTCCCCCAACAGAGTTCCAGATGCCATGCTGGGAGCCCACCCCAGCGTGGCAACAGATCCTATGGCCGATGGGGGTGCCCAATCCCCTGTAGGTGCATGCGTGCCTCCACACACATGCGTCCTTCTCCTGGGGTCCTCTGGGAAAAAAGGGAGAAAATCGGAAAAAGCAGCCGGTTGCAGGATGGTGACCAAGTCTCCACAGGCACCGCTCCCGGACCAGGCGTGGCAGTGCCCTGCACCCTGGGATGGAGCTGGGGAGTCAGTCAGATGGGAGCCGCATGGCACTAGGAGAAACGGAGGAGATAAAAAAAAAAGAAAATCACACTGACACTGTTCATGAGCAGAGGTGTTAAATGGCTATGTTAAAAATTTGGTGAAAAAAGTCCATAAAATGACTGTGTTAAGAATGACCATTGCGCAGTTTCCACGCGCCCTCGTAACTTCATGGATTTCTAATATTTTCAGTCCAGTTTTCACCACTGGCATTTTTCCACACTTCGTTATGAACAGTACAGCTGTCATTTTTCACACCATGGCCAAAATGTGTTTTCGCACTTCCAGCTCAGAAATGCATGGTCGCTGTGGGAAATCACTGTTCAGGACAGATTAAGAAAATCACAGTGACACTGTTCATGAGTGGAGGTTCCAAAATCTCTGTGTTGACAATCTGCTGTAAAAAATCCCCACACTAATTGCATTACGGGTGTGCGTTGTGCATTTTCTACGCACACTCGTGACTTCACCAGTTTTTGTAATATTTTCACTGCAGAATTTCAACACTGCCATTTTTTGTACCTCCCCATGAACAGTACAGCTGTCATTTTTCACATCCTGTTCGAAATGTGTTTTTGCACCTGTGGTGCCAAATGGTGTAGTCGCTGTGCGAAATCAGCTTTCGGCTAACAAACTGATATTGCCACTGTTCATGAGGTGGGGGTCACAAAAAACCCATGTTGAAAATTTGGAGTGAAAATGCCAATGAACGCCTGAGGCATTAGGGTTTCCGACCATTACGCCCCAGCCTGTAGAGATTGACAGGCATCAGGGATGTGACTTGGGATTCTCGCCTGTAATGCTCATACCATTCCACACCCTGCAGCCAGTGAGAGGCATCAAGGTGTGCCTTGGACTTTTCGGCCCCAAAGTTCACCCCATTCTCCTATACAGGACCCATCTTGCCATATTTCCTGATGGAATGGGGAGAGCATAAGGGCCAAAGACCCCAAGGCACACCATGACACTTGTCAGTATCTGTAGGGTAGGGTGTGGTGAAATGGCGTGGCCGTTTTGTCTGACAACCCAAAGGCACACCCCAATGCCTGTCAGTCTCTGCAGGGGGGTGGTGGTGGGGTTGGCTTCAGTTCAATACTTCACTGCCATTCCTATTATGCAGCTCTCGAACTCCTACACTACCAATGCCAATGCCAGCAAGCAAACATTCGGCATTGGCAAATGCTTGTTCTTTACTACTAAGGACAGTTGTATGAAAGAGCATTACTGTCCCTTAGACTTTATCTGCTCTGTCTGCTTGCCTACACCTAACAGTATAATGCTCTGTGTATGGCATCATAATTATTTCCACAGCAATATATTATGATCTCATAAACAGAACTGTGATATCAGGTGTAGGCAAGCAGCTAGAACAGATAGGGCAGTGATCCTGTTTACATGCACATGTCCTTAGTAATGAAGTAGGGGCGAGAATTGCAGAAAAAGTATTAAATATAAGCTAAACTGTGTCTAAATATTAAAATTTTTCAAAGCCGTCACAACAGTGTCAGGGGCTCTTTAAAAATGATTGTATCTTATCCAGAACACTAGAGACAGGCCTGAAAAATAAATATATTCTATACTGGGAGCAGCAAATCGAAACTGAAGCAAAACTGGAGTGTTACAGATCCCTTCCCAAAAACTTCATCATAGCTGCTTATCTGCATACAGTTAAAAACGCAAACCAGAGACAAATTCCTACCAAATACAGAATCAGTGACCACAATTTAGAAATAGAAACAGACAGGTACACATTAACCTGGAAACCTAAAGGAGCCCGACTCTGTACTCAGTGTGAAAGCAGTGACATTGGAAGAGAAATTGATTTCATTCTCTACAGTACAAAATTCAGCTGTATACGAGAACAATGTTTTCTAGAGCTATCACAAAGGATAGCTGATTTTCAGCTCATGAATGATGATGCTAAACTCTGTATAATGCTGGGGAAAAGAAACATGTAACAGAAACAGCTGCAACTATATTGTATCCCTCCACCAGCTTTGAAATATAACATTGATATATTTAAGTGCACAGTAGTATGTTTATATCTTATGAATAGTTTGAGGTATAAACTTTGGTAATACCTATATATATTGTCACGCCAATAATGCTATTTTTTAATTTGAATTTGAGAGGGAGGGAGAGAGGTAGACTCCTCCAGCTGATGTCCTCACTGGGATTGACACAGGCAGTTACCTCCAGAACATAGAAACATAGAATTTGACGGCAGATAAGGACTGCTTGGCCCACCCAGTCTGCCCGTTTTCCTACCTAACAGATAAGCTGCAGATCCTAGTTAACCAACAGCTTACTTCCTCCTACACCCCGCTAGGACTGCCTTATGCCTGTCCCATGCATTCTTGAAGTCCCCCACTGTTCTTGACTCCACGACCTCCTCAGGGAGGCTGTTCCATGCATCCACAACCCTCTCAGTGAAAAAATACTTCCTCACATTACCTCTGAGCCGTCCCCACTCTATCTTCAAATTGTGCCCCCTTGTTCTTGCACATCTCTTTTTCTGGAAGATGCTACCCTCTTGGACTTTGTTAATTCCCTTCAGGTACTTGACAGATTCTATCATGTCCCCTCTCTCCCTTCTTTCCTCAAGGGTATACATATTAAGCTCCTTTAGTCTTTCTTTGTATGTCTTCTGGTGCAGACCCTGCACCATTTTGGTTGCCCTCCTCTGGACAGCCTCCACTCTGTCTATGTCTTTGCGGAGATGGGGTCCAGAACTGCACACAGTACTCCAGATGGGGTCTCACCAACTGTCTGTACAGAGGGATAACAACTTCCTGTTTTCTACTATTGATGCCTCTTCCTATGCATCCCAGTATCCCCCAGCCTTCCTTACTGCCTTCTTACATTGCTTGCCCACCTTTAGGTCATCTGATATAATTACCCCAGGTCCCTTTCTATTTTAATGTTGTCAGTATCTCACCCCATTGTGTATGCTTCCCTGGGTTTTGTTTCCATGCATTACCTTGCACTTCTTTGCATTGAATCTGAGCTGCCATACATTTGACCATTCCTCCAACCTTGCCAAGTCCCTTCTCATCCTTTCCACTCCATCTTGTGTATCAACCCTGTTGCAGATCTTTGTGTCATCTGCAAAGAGACATACCTTTCCTTCCAGTTCCTCTGCAATGTCACGTATAAAGAAATTAAAAAGGACCGGTCCCAGTACTGAACCATGCTGTACCCCGCTAGTAACCCTCCTTTCTTCACTGTGTACTCCATGTACTACTACCCTTTGCGTCCTGTTGTCTAGCCAATTTTTTATCCAGGCTACCACCTTGGGACCCACTCCAAGGCTGGCTATCTTGTGTATTAATCTTATGGTCACACTTTGAACCTGATCGCGTAATTGGGCCTTGACATTAGCATGAACAAGGCTGCCCAGGTCTTTTTGCTGGATCATCATCATGCAGTGTTGTTCTGTTGTGGGATACCCTGTCTAAATGCCGTCTTTGCAGAAATTATCCAATACCATCTGAAAAATAATATGGAGTGTCCCAAGCTCCAGGAGGTACTGGGTGTCTTGGGTCTGTTGCTTGCTTGTGCACAGGGAGATAAGAAGGCAATGGAGCACTATAATATCATGGCTGCCTTAGATTCCTCTACACCCTACCACATTCATCCCTTGACCTCCCATCACAGCTCACTGTGGTATTATGATGAGCTGTGTCAGCTGAAGACTAAGACACAGAAGTTGGAGTGTTCTTGGAGAAAGTCCCACTCTGAGGAGGACAGACTGGTACTGAGAACTCATTATGGCGAGTATCAATGAGTAATCGATCAGAAAAAGACAGTTTCTGTCAAGGTCAACTGCTGCATGGAAAAATTGACCAGTTCAGCTGTTTTGTATTATAGACAGGTTGTGAAATCCTCCCTGTTTGCAATCAGAGTTTTTTCCTGCAGAAAAGTGAGAAGCGTTTGGGAAATTGTTCTCTGACAAGGTGTCCTCCATTAGATCAGGTATCTCATCAAGTAGCCTGTCGTGGGCCAGTAGTGATCATTCTCTTGGAGATGTAGATCTGCCTACCTGGTGTGTGTTTTGGTCAGTTTCTGAGACTGTGGCACTCTGAGTTGCTTCTAGTTTGTGCCCCATCAGCTATATACTGGATCCAGGACCAACGTGGCTGCACATAGGCTGTGGCGAGTCCTTGGGTCCCGTGATCACCAAGATTATCAGTGGTTTCTTGAGGGAGGATGTCTTTCCATCTGCTCTGAAAAAGATGGAGGTCAGACCCCTCCTTGGACCCTGACATTCTCACGAATTACAGACCTGTCTCTAATCTTCCCTTTTGGGTAAAGTTTATTGAGAAGCTGGTGGTGGAGCAACTGGTGGATTACCTGGAGAATCATGACATCTATGAACCTCTCCAGTCAGATTTTTGGCCCCATTACAGCACTAAGACTGTACGCATCAGGATGACTCATAATCTCCTCCTAACAAGGGACCAAGGACTTTGCCCTTTCTTGGTCCTCTTGGATCTCTTGTTGTCATTTGATACAGTTGACCATGGGGTGCTATTGGACCATCTGAGGAACAATGCGGGCCTCAATGGCACACTGTTGCACTTGTTCGAGTCCTACCTAACCTGGAAGATACAGCAGGTAGCCCTAGGATATTTCATCTCTGTGGCTTCTGCAATATCCTGTTGGGTTATCTAAGGCTCAGTCCTTGCCTCTGTGTTGCTTTCTGTGTACATGTTGTCCTTGGGGGAGATTATCAGATGGTAAGGTGTTGAGTTTCACTGTTATGCAGATGATACTCAGCTGTACATGTGTTGATCCCCTAGTGGGGATTATGTGGCTTTGGTGTTGGGATAATATCTTGCCAAGATAAATGACTGGATGGCCTCAAACTGGCCATGTCTCAACCCAGGAAAGACAGAGGTCATGATGATCGAGCCAGGCCTGTGGGACTCAGCAGCGGTGGGAGGTAATGGCAGCCCTTTCTTCACTGGGTTGATTATCTCTCATAGCTCTTGATGGGGCTTAAGAATCTTGGAGTCAATATGAACTGCAGGCTAAGACTAGAACAACAGCTGTCAGTAGTGGTCTGATCTGGTTTTTACCATCTTTGAAAATTCACCAAGATTAAAGAGCATTTGGGTCCTGCTGACCTGGTGATGATTGTTCATGCTTTTGTCACCTCCAGGTTGGACTACTACAACACTGTTAGGGTTATCTGGAGGTTGAAAATGAAGCAGTGGCACATCACCTTCAAGATATACTTATCATATAAGGCCTTACATGGTTTGGGACCAGACTACTTAAAAGATCTGCTGGTTCCTTTCTTCCCAGTCTGATCCCTCCACTCCACTAATGCAGGCTTGCTTATTGTCCCCCCCTTCGCATTTGAGATTGTGAGGGGACAGAGCTTTGGAGTGGTGGCTCCAGTGTTGTGGAACTTGCTTCCAAGGAGAGTTCATATGACACACATGGTGGATACCTTTAAATCTTCTATGAAAATGTATTTATTCAAACAAGCATTCCCCAGCTAGTTAGTTTTAGCAAATCTGTATGTAACCACCCTGTTACCCAGGGTTACTAGAATCCCAGTAAGATCTAGTGGTAGGCAGGGAAGGCAGCTTGTGAAACTCCAGTTAAATGGATTTCACACTGTCTCACTCTGTTCTCAGTCTCAGCTGAGACTGAGGGATGACATCATTATAGAACTGTGGCAGCTGCATAAGCCCCACTGCAATGTTGCAGTTGGAGGTTAGAGTAGAACGTTGGGGAATTTGAAGCCAGTCTGTGTGCAGTCTTAGAGAGAGACTGTAGTGCAGTACAATGTGTGCAGGCTGTCAGGGCTTTAAGCTCTGTTTAAGAGCTACTTTTGGTAAGGTGTGTGTTTCCACCTGAAGAGGAACACAGGAACTAGTAAATGAAGTGGTGGAGACCGCTTTCAATGGTTCAGTAGCCTCATCCTTGAGGGACTGGGGGGAAGGTGTTTGCCTGTTTTCCAGGGGCAAACCACCCCTTGGGTCCGGCTAAGGGAAAGAAGCTGCCTGTTCAAGTTGTGCTGAGGCACCAGAAGCTCTGAGAGGAAGATTCCTTGATGAAGAAACGCCTGTGGGGCACCTGCAAGCAAAGGGTGAGTTCGCTCTGAAAAAGGGCCAAGTGTTTTCACCTGAACAGAAGGAAACTAAAGGACTGTTACTGTGGGATCAGGAAAAGATAGCCAAGTACAGTTGGAAGATGTGGGGATTGGACTGGTTAACTCAGTGGGGGGGGGGTCTAGAGTAATGGACAATGCCACTTATAAGTGTGTTCAAGGCCAGCATAAAATAGAAAGAAAGAAAGAAAGTGGGGATTGGACTGCTTAACTTTGTGGGGGGTCTAGAGTAATGGACAAAGCCACATATAAGTATGTTCAAGTCCAGCACAAATGGGAAGCAAAGCAAGTAGATGGAATGTGAAATGCATTTAGCAAGAATCTACACAGCACAGTGCTAAAGGATGAGGTGTTTACTGTCCAGAGAAATGGCTGGGTATGAACTGTGGGAGCGAGAGGTGGGAGACCCTCCATCAGTAGTAATCAAATTCACCTCTACGGATTTGATCTGAGACACCTTTTGCTTTCCCTCAGGTACTTGGCCAGTGCCTGAGGAAAGCACCCAGACATGGGACTGAAAGGAAGATTCCCTGATGGAGCTGTTGTGCTCTTAGGTGGTTTAGGGACCCACCAGAAAATGTTTCCATGTAGTATGGAAGGTGTCCAAGTGGCTGGCAAGGGAGCCGAGCCAGGGGAAAACCCAGAACAGTGTATAAGTTTGGGCTGTGTAAACCAAAGCAGTGTACAAGTCCAGGCTGTGTGCCCAGTGTGTGGTAGAGCCTGAGGTCTAAAGTGATGAGGATGTGATCTGGTCTCTTTTAATCTGCATTGCCAGAAGTGTAGTCCCATGGGGGTCCATCTATGCTTTGTTTATTCTGTTTGGATGTAACTAAAAGCCACACTTTAGAATCCCACTTCTGGTATTGGACATTACAGTTATTGCTTCCTGTGTTTGGAGTTACTTGTGTGCCCCTGTGCAGAGTAGCCAAACCTAGCCTTTGTACCGAGTGACCTATTCCTCCCCGAACCCAGCCCACCTGGTATTGCTGTCAGATACAAAACAGCATACCGGTCTGGGGTTACATGTATTTTAATACTCTGGTTATATTTTATTTCTGGTACTATGTCTTGTTCATTATCATATTTATTTATTTCTAGATTGCCTTGCCTAGCCTGCCTAGATATATATAGTGCAAGAGAGCGAGAGAGAGAGAGAGAGCAGGGCAGAGCAGAGAAAGAGAGAGAAAGAGTTGGTGGAGGGGAGGGAGGGAGAGAAAGAGCAGGAGACAGAGGATGAGTGAGAGAGAGAGAGAGAAGAGAGAGCGAGAGAACACCTGACCATGTGTAAGTGCATTGTGAGTTATGAGAAACAATGCTGCTTCCCCGTTGTCTGTCATAACTATGACAGCAAAATGTTCTCCAAGCTGGTATATCGCATGACAGCTAGATTAAGGAGCAGTAGCCATTCCCAGCGCATCAGCGTTGCATTCCAAGTGGCCAAAGCACATGAAGTGTACAATACACACAATGCAGCATTCCTTTACAACCAAGAGCCCGTCATTGCTGCCACCCAAGCCATTATTTGGGGTGGAGGATCACAGCAGTCTGGAAATGTTCCTCTTACACAATGGAATGTTACTAGTTAACAAAACCACTGAGTCATCAAATCCTCATCAGTGAAAACTGCAATGACTGCTTATTTTCTTAAAACACCTGCATTGCTCCCCTACAGCTGATTATTTTGCACTTCATTCAACAAAACATGATGGAAAACAACCAAGGACTCCAAAAGGAAATTTCAGTTCACTGTCACTGCCACAGAAGGCAGATTAGTTTGGGTTCCCATATACTCCCTCCCGTGTAACACTTCTGCAGGCACAATACTTTCTTGCTGCTTCTACTCAACATGCAGCTACAGATTATATGAAAGCTAGAAAACTGATTCACAGAAAACCCTCAGACAGACCAACACAGAAGAGAAGTCAGGCAGGAATGAATTCAAAGAAATGTTTCGGGGACTTTGGAGTGCTTCTCTTGTCCTGTGAGTTATGTGCAGCAGAACAAGACCCTTTTCCATGCGAGAGAGACAGGATGGGTACTAAATATCCTAACACAGTCTCATGCCACTGACAATTTGGAATGATGAAATGGCAAGGACTTCAAAGACTTTTGAAACAGAGGCATTCTGTCAAGATTCCTAAATGTGAATAAACTAGAAAAGACATGTCCTGCATTTCCTTGCAGGCTTTCATAATTTAAAATAGATTCCCCTGGTCCCAGCAAATCCTTTGGCATTTGATGCCTCTTCCAAGCAATTTGTACTTGAAAACTCTGACTGCGCTTGAGCGCTCGTATGTCTGACGTACAACAGCTACTGTAGTAAACAGTCAGATCAGCAGGTATGGCCAGCACAGTACCCCTGGGATAGTATTACATATTCAACCTCACAGGAAACCAGCCTGCCACTGCTGACTCATGTACAATTCTGGCTTTCTGTGAAGCTGCACATCAGCAAATACTGCAAACTTTCATGATGGCAGCACAAGTTATGAAAGGCAGCAGCCAAGTATTGTAGAATACACATGCTAGCAACCAAACAAGTGCTAACCACATCGCACACTTCTCTCAGCCCTTTTACATTCCCCTTAGCAAGTGCTATTAGAAAACATTTCATGGGCAGTAGTAAATTATAGTTATAAAATGGGCAAACTAAATTCTATGATTTTATTGGTCAACAGATATCCGACTTGTGCTGTAACTGACCAATAACTGCATGGGTTTGGAAAGTGCATTGCAAGTCTTCGACATACTTTTCTTTAGAAATCTCAGTAACTGTGACAGTTGGGAAAACCAAAAAAAGTTCAACTAATAACATGAGTGATTCCCCTGTCAACCAATTTGACCTCTCCAAATCTAGCTGTTGGTATGAGAACCAATATACCAATGATGAAGATTTATTTATACTTAATAAAAAATTTATTACATATTCAGTCTTGTGCTTTTTTATTTTGGTGCCATTTTATAAATGTAGTAACTCGCTTCAGGGCTTGTTGTTATTGAGTAATTACTGCATGTCCCTCCACCCCATGGTTGAAGAGCACTTGGCTAACATCTTGTGCCACCAACCCTTTGGGTTCCGCTCTCCACCACAGCCAGCCCGAATGACCATGAATGATAGAACGTGTACTTGTACATATGTGCGCTCATTTATTGACAGCCCAGCTCCTAGTCTTTCATTGCCAGCTCTGTGGGAGGTGCAGACAAGAGGGGAGGGCTGTTCTGGTCGTGGGCTGGGGGCGGATGGGGGAGCAGCATGGTGAACCCCCATCATGTCATTTTTCCCCCATCCCACTCCCTCTGCCTTGACTGAACAGCCCTCTCCTCTTGTCTGTGCCACACACAGAGCTGGCAATGAATGAACAGGAGCTGGGCTGTCAATGAATGAGCGTGTACTTGTACAAGCACACGCTTATTCATTCATGCTCAGTCGAGCAGGCCAGCCATGTTGGAGAGTGGAGGACTGTGCCAGTTGCCTGCATGGGTACTGGGTGGGGGGAGTGGGTGGACACTACCTGCTGGGGGGGGTCAGAGGTCTGCTAGACCTCCAGGGAAATGAAGGGCAGATCGAGGATGGGGGGGCGCTAGACTACCAGGAAAAGTGATACATTGTTTTTTTGTTTTTTTTTTATTCAGGGCTGAGTAATCAGGTAGTATAATGGGTTGGGTAGTAACTACCTGCCCTGCCCCAACTACTCGGTTTTCATTCAGGTATTTTTCGGGTACTTTAGAGGTACCCACGGGTGCTCTTGTGGGTCAGGTATCTTAGTACCCATCCATCCCTAGTTTCCTTAAGTTTACCTGTACTACCAAGTCCAATCTATCTACACAGGATGTTACTTATAACAACATATATTGGTTTGCCCTCTCTGCTGCTCAACTCACTCATCACTGTGAACTATATAACAGACTGCACTGGCTGTCTCCAGGGAACTATCATACTTTGCCTTGAGCTGCTTTATTAGTAAAGTCCTCAGAACTGCCACTTCACCAGCCTTGGCAGGGCAACTAAGGACTGTTAATTAAACTTACCCGCTCAGGTCTAAAGACTCATCTGTGTTGTTTGTTCCTAAAACCCCTATGGCAATGGGGGACCAGGCCTTTGCTGTCTGTGCACCTAGGTTATGGAACATAAACTCAGTACATACTCTTTGTGACACCTCCCACCACAGTTTTAGAAAGTTCCAATTGCATCAATTGAAATTTAACTCTGTCTGTAGTTGCACTTGATTCTGGTATTCCCACCCTGTAATGAGCAGTGTACTTTATTGCTCAGTCTGGTTCTGTTCAGATCTATGCTTGTGTGTAATATGCTGGCCCTATGTATACCTATATATATTCTGTTTAAATGTGCTGTGATCCTTATCCATTGTTATCTTTATCTATTATTTGCTGCCTCCTCACTGTTACAGTTTTTGCACTGCCTGTATATTCTCTGTAACCTCCTGGGTCATATATTTGTCTAGTGTGCTTACCATGTCAGTAACAGGTAAATTAATAAAATAAATTGGGGGGCAATCTGGATTGTCAACAAGGTAATCCCAATGTGTTAGGCCTATAACCAATATTTTTTTCTCGTGGTTTGTTTGTGCGCCTCCACTGCCTGGGGCTTCGTGGCAAGCATACTCGCTGATCCAGTTTCTCACCTAGAGTTCCATCACTGGTGGAAGTGTTCTTTTTTTCCATAGCTTTATGGTCCCCCCCAGCCCTGAGCATGGCTGTGGTAGTGTGCAGTGACGCTAATGGTTTAGCAGCGCATGCTTCTGTATGGTGCATGCTGGACATCTGCTCCATCTCCCTCCCCCGATGTGCGGGACCAGCATGCCAACACCCAGCCACCGTTAGGTGTCAGGTAAATGCCAGTCACAGATCCCATCCTTCCCCTCCCCGGGAGAGGAGAACTGTCCTCCAGACACTCGATACTCTCCCTCCCTGGCCAACCCCCAAGTAGCCTGCATTCACCACCGAACATCAGTCACCAGTGTGGCAGGAGATAATGTGTCAGTGCCTCAGCTCTCCACGCCACTGGACTGCCCCTGATAATCAGTTCTGATAGAGTGCTTCTGTAGGTGAACGTCTTCAAATGCAGGAACTACTGCAGAATTAGTAAATTCCACATTTGTTTAATTTTGCAACATGCAATCACATCCCTTCTTAGTGGGACAGTCTGACTCTGAGGCTATTGCTGTACCTGGCCAAGCAACCTTATTGGACTGGTACACCCAGCAGTGACTGACTGGCTCAACATTTAACTTTGTCATTTGCTGACATGCCTGTAATCAACTGGTTGCAGTGCAGCAAGCCCAACAGGTGGGATTTTTCTCAGCTAGACAACCCTAACAAACTGTCCAAAACAGCTGACATCCTGCTACAAACTGCTGATAATGTTGTCCACAAGCAGCAGTGTGCAAGCCCACTGCTGAAAAAAGACAGTATGCCAAGTACAGTACCAAACTTAGGTTTGAACTTGGCAAACAGCCAAGTTTGGTGTCATGAGTGCAGTTTGTCTGTTTAGTAGTAAATACAGTGGGGGGGATCAATAAGTTGACTGTACATAAGTTTAAAAAAGGCTACCAGGAGTGCCTTTGAAAACCCCCTGACCCCAGTAAGTTGCCACACACCTTGTCCACAAAATAACAGGGGAGACATACATTGCTGTTTGAGGTGGCAGATGAACTTAAAAAAAATATACAAAGTCTCAGAACTGAGGGGGCTGTAGTGAATGCAAGGGTGGTGATAGCCATAGCAAGAGGGGTTGTAAATTCTCACAGTGCAATGGCACTTGCAGAGTACAGGATATGTGCCACAGGACTGGAGGATGGCTCATGTGGTACCTTTCCACAAGAGTGGCCCTAGGGACGAGCCAGGAAACTACAGACCTGTTAGTCTCACCTCCATAGTCGATACACTTATGGAAGTGATTCTGAAGGAGAGACTGGTGACATTTCTTGAGGTAAATGGCCTTCAGAATGGGCAGCAGCATGGGTTCATTTGGTGGAGATCTTGCCAGACCAATCTAATTGAGTACTATGACTGGGTAACAAAAGAACAGGATAGGGGCCACACAGTTGATGTCCTGTATTTGTACTTCAGCAAGGCCCTTGATTCAGTGCTTCACAGGTGGCTGGAGGGGAACTGAGATCTGTAGGGTGAAGATGGCTTACTGGATTGAGAATTGGTTGAAGGCAAGGCAGCAACGGGTGATGATGGGGGGGACTCTCAACCCCTAAGCCTGTGACAAGCAGGGTGCCTCAGGGCTCTGTGCTGGGTCTGGTATTGTTTGGGCTCTTCATATCGGACATCTCACATGGAGCTAGGAGCAGGAACAGTCTGTTTGCAGATGATACCAAGATGGGAGTGGTAATGGATCATGTAGAAGGGTGGAAGGAGCTACAGGGGGACCTAACCAAACTGGAGGAGTGGTCGGCAAAGTGGCAGCTTGGATTTAATGCAAAGAAGTGTAAAGTTATGCACTTCAGGGCAAAAACCCAAGGCAGGAATACTGGCTGGGTGGGGTGAGACTGGGGGTCACTGAGGAAGAGAAGGACCTGGGAGTGATGATAACAGAGGGCATGAGCAACTCTGCCCAGTGTAAAAAGGCTACAGCCAAGGCTAACAAGATGCTAGGGTGTATTGCAAGGGGAAGCTCATCCAGACATAAGGATGTGATCCTACCCCTCTACAGATCAATAGTCAGGTCACACTTAGAATACTGTGTACAGTTCTGGTGGCCATATCTGAAGAAGGACATCAGGCTGCTAGAGGGGGTGCAGCATAGGGCAACAAAAATGATACAGGGGATGGAAGGCAAACTTACAAGGACAGACTGAGGCATCTGAGTTTGTACAACTTGGAGGAGAGAAGGGATTGGGGGATATGATTGAAACATTAAAGTATATGAAGGAGTTCAACAAATCTGGCACAGATGGGTTATTCAGGCTTAGGAAGGGAAGGAACACCAGAGGACATGGGCTAAGACTGGAAAGGGGCAGATTTAGGAGAAAGATAAGGAGGCATTATTTTACGGAAAGGGTGGTATCAAAATGGAGTACCCTACTGGAGGAGGTGGTACCATGTAGGATGGTGGGCACTTTCAAGAGGGCTTGGGACAAGGCATGGGGGGTGTCTGGGTAAGTAGTAATGTGAATTTGACTGAGGGGAGAGGGGGAAGGGGGTGAAGCAGCTGTGACCTAGTGGCACTAGCTGCACACTCAAGCAGACTTGATAGACCATAAGGCCTGATTTGCTGGCAGATTTGTATGTATGTATGTTCTTCAGACAGTGGACATAGCTATTTTTAAACAGAATGGGGTATACAAAGTGAAAAGGGACCAAAGCAGCAGGAAAGGCTCCAGTAAACTTCGAGTCACTATGCTCTGAGTTCCTCACTAGAGTGGCAACAGCTTCCCAACATGGACTTATTTGGGTAGAGCTTGTGGTCAATATGGATGAGACCAGGGTTCGCCTAGTGCACTTTGCTATGGACCATGGCAGAAAGTGGCTCAAAACAAGTGGAGGTGACTGGGTTAGAATACAAACAACTAGTGTCTGTAGTGTTATCCTGCACCCTGGCTGGGGACATGCTACCTCTTCAGTTTGCCTACCAGGGAAAAAACAAAAAACTGCTTGACTGAATTTAAATTCCCTGAAGACTGAGCCGTGGCACAGTTATACAAGCATTTGTCAATGCCAAATGTTTGCTTGCTAGTATTAGCATTGGAAGTGCATGAGTTAGACAGATGCAGAATAGGAATGGTAGTGAAGTACTGAAGTGACACCGACCCCACCCCCACCCTGCAGAGATGAGCAGGCATTGGGGTGTGCCTTTGGGTCGCCGCCCATAACGCTCACGCCATTTGACCTCAACCTATCCTGCAGACACCGATAAGTGTTGAGGTGTGCTTTGGGGTGTTCGGTTTTACAGTCACCCCATTCCATAAGGAAATACGCTGAAATGGGTGCAGTATAGGAGAATAGGGTGAACTCTGGGGCCAAAGAGTCCAAGGCACACCTCGATGCCTGTCACTGGCTGCAGGGTCGGGTTGGGGGTGGAATGGCGTGAGCATTACAGACGGCAATCCAAAGGCACACACCTGATGCCTGTCAGTCTGTACAGGGCAGGATGTTATGTTAGAAACCCTAACACCCCAGGCATTTGTTGGTATTTGCACTACGAATTTTCAACATGGCCTTTTTGTGACCCCACCTCATTAAAGCATTTGGGACCTCTGCTCATGAACAGTGGCACTGTGATTTTGTTAAAGGAAATTTCTGATATAAGGTATTGGGCTTCATAGCCCAATACCTAATATCGTCCTGAGCTGACTGGTGGCAAAATTTTAATTTTAAAGTTATTACTTTTTGTTTTGGAAGGGATCATAACTGGCACTGAAGCCTCGGCCAGCTGATCCCTTCCAGCTTCCTGGTGCCAGCACTTCACCCAACTCCGCCCACGCGCTCTCAGAAATTGTGACATGTGGCCAGGGAGAGCGAAGGGGCGAGACCCATGCAAGTCTATGGGGGCTATTCTTAAAGCAGGTTTTTAGCCATTTTAAACAGTCTTAGGGGAAAATTAAAGCAGTCACTTAACTAGTAGGGACCCTACTTTACAGAGACAACTGGCACACTGGGGTGGGCTCCCAGCATGCCTCCTGGGTGTTTGTTGGACAGGGGCCTGGAGCCGACGGGGATTGAGCACCCCATTGGCACATAAAATGTGTCTGTGTTTTGGGGGTGGCGCATGAGCCGAGAGGGATTGGGCATCCCCCTTGGAACACTACTAATGAGGGGGACATTATGCTGATGGGGATTTTGCTCCCCCATCAGCAAGTGAACTGGGAAGGGGGCATGCTGACAGGGGGATTGGGCACCCCCAACGTCGACTTTCATGGGGACTGTGAGAGATGGACGGCGACACACAAGGCACCACCCTGCAATGACGGGTTGCTTCCTCACTTCAGTGGTGAATTTGTTTCAAGTTGGTGGCATGCTTGCAGAACTAGTGTCAGCAGGAGTGTGTCATCACATTGGGTACACAAGGCCTAGCCCACAAATGCAGTGGTACTTCTCTCCTAAGCTGCCACATAATGTTTCTTGTGCATGCATGCAAGTAAACATAAAAATCACTGGACCAACAGTGTCACTATGATCGAGTACATAGACAGAATTCAGGTGCCATAGATCTCCTTTATTAAACAAAAAAATGACCTCTCTGCAGAGCAGTAAACCTTGCTGATACCGGACTTTTTGTGGGCACACTTGACAGAAGAAATCCTGCAAAAGCTCAAGTCATGCAGTAGTATTCCAATTTTTGTACCACCCTCACGTACATATCTCCTACAGACCCGTGATCTACAGTATCAATAAATAAACTTTTTAAAGACTTCTTCAAGGATCAGTTCACAAACAGGTATGCCAATGTTGTGTAAGCTCAGATTTTCCATGGTACGTCAGCATCAGCTGTAAATGTGGATCTCTGCATGATATCACTGAAAACAGAGCACGCTCAGTGGCTCATTTCGGCATTCAAAATTTGTGCCTGCACTAGGACAAGGTTCTTCATGTGTTTTAGCTGGCTGGTGTTCGGAATGCATACACCTCCTGCCTGGAGTATCTCTCAGAAGATCAGGATAAGCAGGTAAAAAAGGAGTGACCATTGACAGTGAAGGTGACAGAGATGGAGGTGCAACAGAATGATGAGTGCGGTGGAGGCAGACTACCCAGCAATGTGCAGCTGTAGCTAGTAAACACTGCCACAGACCTTCTTGGTTTTGCTTACTGAGTACTCACTGATTTCTTTCTTGCTACATTAATTCAGTTTTTCTAGTTACAGTGTTTGTGCTACAGTTTTTGCGTTTTTAAAATGATGCAGTGGACTACACGGTCACGTGGAGCAGACACTAACGCAAAGTTTTATTTACTGATGACTGATCGAATTCTGAGCACAGATTGATTTCTTTATTTAAATTGCTTGCTGCTATAGTTTCTCTAATTCACCTACGATTCTTTGACATGTGCTTGCTAGCACAAGTATGTTAGTGTATTTTAAATATTTTTGTCAATAAATATAATTGTGAATGACCAAAACAAATGATGCTTTCAGTTTATTTTCACTGATCACTGCCGTATGGCAAACATAACAAAATAAAATTGGCAGTAAAAATTTATAGTTCTACAGTATATGGAGTGATATGGAGGTGGGAGGCATGAGAGATGTGTGTGACACATGTGGCATAATGCATGGGTAACCATACATGACAAGAACAAAAAAACAAGGTGCTGCATCAGGATGTGGTCTGAAAACAAAATAAAATGGTAATGTTACATGCTCGCTGAAAACAGATTTAGAATCCACGTTTCAACCATAAGTCTTCTTCAGGAATTATCTAAAAGAGAAAAACATTAGTGTAGAGGAAAGGTAAATACGGGAATGTATGTGAGGAAAGAAAATAGGGGGAGGCTATAGGAGAAAAAGTGATAATAGGCAAGATAAGAAAAGAATCTGGAAAACAAAACGGTGACGGTGGGTATGAAAAGACATAGTATAAGTGAATAAGCCGAGGAGTCCTCAAGCGGGGACTATATAACAGTGGCTAGTAAGAAGGCTGAAATGTGACAAATGTTGGGGAAAGCGACAGAAACACATTTGGAAAACGAAAATCGATGTGTACATATAGCTGGATTGCCCATGTGAGTATGCCCACCCCCCCCCCACGCACGCACACACTGGATGAAAGTGTGTGCAGGCATACCCACACATGCAAATGTACCATGCACACATGCAAGCAATGATATGAAAGGGGTGGGGGGTAAGCAAATGATAGACTATGGTGGTAAACTGCATGGTGGCTGAAAGATGTTAGTAGAAAATAAGTCTATAAGTACTACATATAAAAGCAAATATCTGCACTGATGAGAGTAGAGAATTTATACAACAGCATTGGTCAACCTCAGTACATGCGAGACACTCAATATGTATTGGTCTTGCTTCCTATAAAATCTTTTGCACACTTTTTTACTTCCATCAGTGGAACATTTACAAAGAAGTTGACTTAACAGGCTTTTCTCTCTGGCCTGTTACCTGTATGCTACCTTTTTTGCGCACCTGAGTATCACTCATCTGGCTTGATTTTGTCCAGTGCTATCCCTGGAATTCTAATCTCTGGTCATACCAGCCTGCTTTGGGTAGAAATGGTTGCCACTGTATGCTGTATGGAACTCGATTCACACACAGAAGCTATTATAAGAAAAATATTAGCTCTTCATTGACAGTTTACAGAGGCCCTCCAGTACGTCATGCAGTCATTTTTTTCCAAGTCTCTGCATTATTAAGATGATACCAGTTTACCAATATGCCTGCTGTTGCATGTAACAGGATACTGCAGTCTGCCTATTAAATCCACAGTTTATTAAATATAAATCTCTGAGCTCACACTGTTGGCATTCTTGTGTTATCACAGAGATCAGATTTTGCTGATGTTTTCCGATCAGGAGCTCTTATAGATGACCTTACCATGCAAAGAAGATGCAAGATGCAAGGAAGTCAATAAGTATTTCTAGTATATCCCTCTGAATGTGGTAAAAATACTCTTTGGAAATATTCAATAACTAAAGAGGTTTTGTAATGTAATATTTTTATGGCAAGCAATAATTTGATAAGTATAAGGCAGTCCATTATTATTATTTACTGGAGTCCACCTTTTTAAATTTCACTTGCCTTTCCCAGGTTTGGAAGTAATTTTTTTCCAATAAGGCCTTTTATTTGTAATTCTTTGGTAACTCTAGACACAAGGCTTATTTTCAGGGGTGACCCAGGAGCACTGGGGAGGTTAAGTGACTTGTTCTGGGTCACACAGTATGCAAGTGGAGATTATGGGAATCAAACCCAGGTCTGCTGGCTGTAGCAATCTCATTCACAGCTTGTTATTTTAATTTCTAACCTCTAGTGTATACTACCTTGCTTGGCCCAGGCAGGCAGTGTTGCAACCCAGTCCCCACTCCTCTCGACTGACACCTGTCTCCCTTTTTGCCACCATATCCAAGTCCTCATTAGGCCAAAGGGGAGAGTTCTGTCCCCCAGTGCACAAATCCAGAGTTACCCTGGGGAATGGGCACTGGTGCTGGCTGAGAGAGTGTGGGCAGGGCTTCATGAAGCACACCTGTCTCCAATTTTCCATTTTTTCCCTGTAACCACTGCCATGACAGTCAGATCAGACTAACGAGCCGTGAATGAACTTGGTACATCCAGCAGACATGTGTTTGATTCCCACAACCTCCAGCTGCATACTGTGTGACCATGACTAAGCCACTTAACCTCCTCAGTGGAAGCATATAGGACCAGGGTATAATAAGTTTGGAAAATGTGTTACTTTCTTAAAAAGGTTAGCATGTTTGGAGTTTTTCTGTTGGTTTGACTGTGGCAAAATGAAAAGATATTAAACTAACTTGTACATTTTCTTATTAGCTTAGATGGAGAGTGGTGGGAGTCAAACCTGAGTATCAGGACAGAATGAAAGAAGAACGGTTGGATAGTTTAAAAGGCAAATATTAAGTAAGGGGATTCTGCATGAAAGTTTCTCAAGTCTGTTAATATGAATTGAAATGACATTTACGTATATAAAAAGTATTTATAAAAAACTTTTGTAAATGCATTTTCTACTTTATAGAAACTAGTTTCCTGATGAAGGGTGATACCCGAAAACATAGAAAAAATGTAAACTGGATGTTATGAATTAAAAAATTTGGAAAAGAGAACATTTGGTTGATTCTGTTTATTTTTGGGTGAGTGGGATAGACTTCCAGTATAACTTTTTCTGATTTAACGTAAGCATATATTGGTTATTGTCCTCTCCCCAGGAACAGATACTAACACATGTTTATTGAAACTTTTTCTGAGGTATTGGCTGTACTGGGAAAGTCCTTTTCTTGTATGACTAAGTCATTTAAGCTCCTTGGTGCTCCTGGGTTGCCCCTTAAAACAGGCCTTGTGTCTACTTGTCCATAACTGGCTATCAAAGAATAAAGTAAGCGCATATGTGTAGAGGTACGCAGACACTACAAAACCGTCGCTCACAGCTGCACTACCACTAGGCCTTTACCTGGTGGCAGTCAGAGACCAGGACAGCTATGTCCCATTTCTCAGTTGTAATACTACTGTACGTTTAACCCCTACCATCCAGTATTCTGTCCTTGGGTACTTTTTTCCTAGGGGCATCACCTTTCACTTTCTGGCATTGAATTGCCACTGCAAAACATTTGACCACCTCTCCAGCCTTTGCAGGACATTTTGTAATTCTTTAATTCCCTACCTATTGGATAAGCTGCAGATCCTAGTTAACCAACAACCTACTTCCTCCTACCCTCCACAAGAATTGTCTTATGTCTGTCCCATGCATTCTTGAATTCTCCCACTGTTTTTGACCCCACAACCTCCTCAGGAAGGCTGTTCTATGCATCCACCACCCTCTCTCTCTGAAAAAATACTTCTTCACATTGCCCCTGAGCTCTCCCCCCCTCTATCTTCAAATCTCTCACAGCAGCAATAATCACATCTCCTGTCCTTTCCACTTTTTTATCCCACTTCTAAAATTCTACTAGTGATACATCGACCCCCAAACACAAGGTACAGAAGGTACTTACCCCTCCATCTCTTGGCACTGTTCACTTCTCTGTACTTTTATTCACTTTTAAATTTATATCCACTGACCCGCTTTCAGCTATCTCAGTCAGTCAGAAACCATTCGACGAGGCCATGCCACCACCAGCCCCTCGAACTACACCAACTCATCTTTCATAGCCTCCCCTTCAGCTCTCCATTTCTAAATGTGATGGCAACCCCTTCCCTCCCCTCCCCGGTAGTACTTAAGTGCTGGACTCCGTGTTTAATATTCGGGAGCTAATGCAATAGCTTTGGTGTGTTTCTTTTCTTTATTTTTGTTTCACTTGAGGTCCAGAGGGGGCAGAGCGGTGTGTGTGTGTGTGTGTGTGTGTGTGTGTGTTTGTGCAAAATGGGGAGTGAAAATATATGCAAATAAGCCCAAGAATATTAAAACAATGTCTGCAGAAGGACTATTTTATCATAGATTAGAAGCATAAAATCTTTTTTCTACATACAAGCATGATTTTTCTAACTGTAAAAATTAAAATAAAGATAGGAGCCAATTTTATAAGTGCAATAAGACACTCCAGGGTGTGCATGAAACATATTTTGCCACACGGGCAGTGGCTAAAGTCATTCAGCCTGCGGCCTCATGCCTTAGTAGTCCCCTGGACATGCAGTAAAATATGTTTCATGCACACCCTGCCATGTCTTATCGCTTACTTCAGACATTGGCTCTATGTCTAAATTAGCCAGGTGCCCTTACTGAACCTGTAGTCCTGAACTGGTTACTCCAGATGGGGGTCTGCCCACCCTTTGCTCCCATTCTTTCAGAGTTACACCTTAAACATTTGGAAACATACTTTAGAAAATACTTAATTGAATGAAACTTTGGCATCCAGCATCTAAATCACTACACTGGTAGTGGAAAACTAAAGTCACGAACAATGTGATATAGTCATACCTCTGGACATCACACACTTCAGATAACTTTAAATGAGAACAGTCTCCCACTTCTGAACAGAAAAGTTGTGCATTACCCTTTTAGCCAGAGAACACAACAGCACAGGCACTTGCTTTCTGCAGCAAAAGTCAGATCCTACTCACTGTTAGACATTTCAGGCAGCTTCAAAGCATCCTGGATCAAACAGGGGATTGCCCCTTGGATCCATCCACTAGCAGTCCTTTTCACACCTTCAAGATGAAAATCAGGGGATCCTGCTGTAGTCAACTGTTTCCACCACTTCTCTTGGCAGACTGGAGAATTACCAGGACTAGGCTGAGAATGCAGGACCCTCATTCAGAGCCCTCAGCTGAGCAGTTCTCACTCCTCTCATTTCTAACTGCTGACTCACACTGACCCTCATCTCAAGATTCTAAAACTCCCTACTCACAGCTAGCAAAGGCTTATGCTGCTGCGAGAGTTCCAAATGAGCTACTCACTTTCATCTCACGTGAAGCCAAGTAAACAAAAGAGTGAGCAGGTGAGAACCCCATTTAACTAGTTAATCAGCAGCTGCCTCTCCCTGCCAACCACTGATACTGAGGGGATTCTAGTAACCCCAGGGTACTGGGTGGTTACATTTGCATACTTGAAAAATACCACAAGGCTAATAAAGATAATGCTGCCTGTCGCCCTGCTATCACCTAAGCAGACCTTAAGAAAATCAGGGAATCGGCAGCTCTCTCTCCAAACACCATACCAGGTTTAGTGAAAAAAGTCTGGTTTGAAATCCAAATCCACATGGCCTGGCATGCCAGAGGGGGCTTCCGAGGGCTACCAAAGTCTTTTGAACTGAAACAAGATGAACAAGCATTTGTCAATGCCAAACGTTGGTTCCTAGTTAAACAATTTGATGTTTTTCTGAAAAAGCCCACTAGTCTAGTCTGTATACCCACAAGACCTCCCACATTGCAGCACCACCCCAGGTGTGGCCTCACCATTGATCTATACAGAGGTAACACTACCTCCCTTTTTCTGCTGGTAATACCCCTCTCTGTCCACCCCAGTGCACCCCAGCATTCTACTAGCCTTTCCTACTGCCTTATCACACTGCTTTACTACCTTCAGGTCATCAGATACGCTAACTCCCAGATCCCTGAGGTGATGCCGGGGGACCACCCCTATATACCATGAGCAATTGGGATCTATGGTAGCATAGTAGACAGGGACCTTACAGCAGACTACAGTAGGTGGGCCAGGAGGTCCTTTTCTGTTTTCATCTAATTGTCTTTGGTAAATGAGGTGAAATCGGAATTGGTACACTGAGCAGGGTACATGAATGCTGGGACTAATAAAGGGAAAAAGTATGAGTACTATAGATGACTGATATAAATTGATAGGGAAGGTTGTTTGTAATACTTGTCAGAGGCAGTAAACAGCATGGAAGGTCAGACGACAGATGAGGGTCAGCATTATTGAAAGAGAAGGGAAAAGGCACTGGAGACAGCATGACAATGCATTAATAAAGTTTTTTGCAATGAATGTCCTTACTTTTTGAGATAGTGTAATAGTATTGGACCCTGTGCTCAAATTCCTGCGTAGATGAGCATACGTATGTAGGTGTGGAAGAGCATACAGACATAGAAACATAGAAATTGTTGGCAGATAAGGACTGTTAGGCCTAGCCAGTCTGCCCATAAGCCTTGTACTTGATTACAGCTTCTGACCCTCCCTCTACATTACCTCTATGGTTCCCCTATGCCTGTCCTGTGCATGTTTAAATCCACCCACAGTAGTCGCTCCCACTACCTCCTGTGGCAGATTATTCCATGTGTCCACTACCCTATATGTGAAGAAAAACTTCCTCACACTCTTTTCTTAAAGTGCCTCCTTCCAATTTTATGTCATGCCTCCTCGTTCTTGTACTCCTCCTGTATTGGAAGATGTATTCCCCTGCACCTTGTTTATCCCTTGAGGTATTTGAATGTTTCCATCATGTCTCCTCTCTCCCTCCTCTTCTCCAGCGAATACATATTGAGATCCCTTAATCTGTCCTTGCAAGTTTTGTGGTGCAAGCCCTGTACTGCTTTTGAACCCTGGAGCCATTGGAGTTCTCCCAGCTGCAATCTGAGGACTTTGGTGAATACCTGAGGACTGAGTGGGACAGGAGGTGGTGAGTTCCTTGGTGACTGCCAACAACTCCCTTCCCATCCTGTAGCTCTCCCCAGGGTTTCTATGGCACAGGTGCATAATTTTGCAGTTCTCTGAATTAAATCTCAGTTGCCACTCCTCAGACCATTTCTGAAGCCTGCCTAGTTCCTTTCTCATGTTCTCTGCCCCTTCCGGAGAATCCACCCTGTTATAGATCTTGGTGTCATCTGTAAACAGTCAGACCTTTTGTTCCAGCCCTTCTGCAATGTCACTAATGAAGACATCGAACAGGACTGGCCCAAAGACTGATCCCTGCGGTACCCCGCAGGTCACTCTCCTGTTCCAGATTGTACCCCATTTACCACCACCTTCTGTCTCCTGTCTGTTAGCCAGTTCCTAACCCATTTCACCACCTTGTGTCCTATGCCCAGACTACCCATCATGTTATCCACCACCCCCACCCCATTTACTTCCTTCATCACCCAGTCAAAGAAATGTATCAGATTCATGTGACACTAACTACCCACTGTGAATCCATGCTACCTAGGGTCCTGGGCACTGATGGCTTGTAAATGTTCCACTATCCTTTCTTTAAGAAGGGCGTACATGATCTTCACCACTACTGATGTGAGGCTGACTGGCCTATAGTCCCCCTCCGTCCCCCCCAGGGTTTCTATGCCCCAGGTGCATCATTTTGCACTTCTTTGATTTAAACCTCAGTTGCCAGATCAGGCAGATCTTTCCTTCCAGCCCCTCTGCAATGTCACTAATGAAGACATTGAACAGGACTGTACCAAGGACTGATTCCTGCCGTACCCCGCTGGTCACGCCCCTCCCAGATTGTACCCTATTTACCACCACCCTCTGTCTCCTGTCTATTAGCCAGTTCCTAACCCAGTTTACCACCTTGTCTACCATGCCCAGACTGGTGTCAAAGAACTTGCTGAAATTGAGGTAGGCAATGTCCACGGCTCCACCCCCCACCCTAATTAACTTTCTTCATCACCCAGTCAAAGAAATCTATCAGATTTGTCTGACACAACCTATCCGCTGTTAGGCCTGACCAGGGTTTTATAAAATGGCATCACTCTCTCCCTCTTTCTGCTGGTGACACCCCTGCCTATGCACCCCTTGTAACTTTTTTACATTTTGACCCCAAATTTTCGACATAGTCTTCTTATCACCATACCTTATAAACCCCATAGGTGAAAATGTCAAACCATGGCAAAATGCCATTCCATGCCAGAGGTGTGGAAACTCTTTTTGGGTAGGATGTGTGAAATGACAGCTGTACTGTTCATGAGGTTGTGTGAAAAAATGGCTAGGTTGAAAATTTGGAGTCAAAATATAATAAAATTGGCAAAGTTATGCACATGCGTTGGAAAATTTCAACGAGCGCTCGTAACTCTGTCTTTTGTTGGTATTTTTGCTCCAGATTTTCAGCCTGGGCATTTTGGGATCCCGCCTCATGAACAGTGCTATCAATTTGTTACTCAATCCCAAAAGGTGGTTTCGTGGAGCGACTGCACCATTTCATGTCACCGGTGCGAGAACATGTTTTGAGCAGGATGTGAGAAATTACAGCTATACTGTTCATGAGGCAGTGTGGAAAAATGGCTATGCTGAAAATTTGGAGTGATATTAAAAATTTACCAAGTTATGCTCATGCGTATGAAAATTTAAATGAGTGCATGTAACTTGGGCGCTTGTTGGTATTTTTGCTCCAAATTTTCAACATGGGCTTTTTGGGACCCCACCTCATGATCAGTGGCACTGTCATGTCATTAATCAGTCCAATAAGGTGACTCCATGCAGCAACTTCAAAATCACCTTTCGGGACTGAGTAATGAAATGACACTGACAGTGTTCTTAAGGTGGGGTCCCAAAAACCCCATGTTGAAAATTTGGTGCAAAAATCTTAAACAATGGCTGAGATATCAACATAAATTGAAACTGCCATTGACAACCATTATACAGCGCTTACCTTGATTTTACAGTTCAAGATTCAGCTTTGAAGAATACAGATGTGTCCCGTTCCAGAGAAGATGACAGTGCTTGACCTCTGGTGGCTAAGTATGGGGTAAGGGGGGATGCGGGAAGGTGAGTGTGAAGAAGGAGGGTCGGGATGGGGCAGCAGATGGGGGAGATGATGAGGGACCGTTTTCTTTTTTACAGGGATAAAAATATTAATTAAGATGTCGGGGGATGGTTTTCTTTTTTTAGGGACAGGAATGTTTCAGCTTTACTGTTACACTCTGCTGGACCCCCAATCAAGGCCAACAGATAATGGGGCTGGCAAGAGCACTCAGTGGCCACCCTTGTGAGGGTCATGTGGGGAAGGGGTTAATGGCACAACAGACAATGATGAATGATTTCCTTTTTTTTTTTTTTTAGAATAAAAAAAACAATGAGGGACAATTTTCTTTCTCTCAGGGAGAGTTTGCTGTACAGTTGAGGACTCCGGGGGATTGGGCACCCCCAGTGTCAGTATCTTCTGTTTGGAGGGAAGTGTAGGGTGGTGGGTGCTTAGAAGGAGGATTGTGTGTGGGGAATAACATAAATAAAAATGAGGGGCACTTTTCAGCTATTCAAGAGGAAGAGAGAGGACTTGAGGCCTGACGCGAGGAGCCGACCACAGCAGCTCACACATTGAGCTGCACAGCAGTTGACAACCCTGCTGCAGCATACGGCTTTACTGTTATGCTGCACTGGATCCCCAATCAAGGCCAACAGATAATGGGGCCAGTAGGAGCACTTGGTGGTCGCCCTGGTCCGGGGAGCAAGGTAGCACACAAATCACTGCATGTCTTGGTGGACTGGACAGTCATGCAAATCAAAGGGCCAAAGCCCTCTTGGATTACAGCAGCTTTGGTCCTTTGAAGTGCATGACCATTCAGCCCACCGAGCAGAAAGTTGTGTCAGAACCACACCGAGTTATCATTGGGGTAAAGTACCGAGCCCCTGGTTCTGTGAACTAAAATGGGCTTGGCAGTGACACCCCCCAGAAATCTCATATTGCCACAATACATTGGTTTGCACAAGTGCAACCAAAGTAAAAAGGGTACAAATACCTTGGAGGGTTTAAATAGCATTTTTTTTGTTTTGGCCACCCCTTTTTCTCCCCACAGTAAAAATTACATTAATATGTTAATAAAAAAAGTATTTAGTTAAGGGTCTTGGTGAATAGAGCATCTGCAAAATAGCATGGTCAAAAACCACGCAGGGAAAACAGCGATAGGCAAGATAGTGCTCAGGGAAAACAGTGACAGGCAAGATAGTGCTCAGGAAAAACAGCGAGTGCTACAGATAGCGCCAAAACCACCCTGGAGCTGCACAGTGTCCATATGGCACAGAACTCAGATGGGGGAAAACATTTGGGTGGGTGGGCAGATAAACAATTTCCGCAGGGCACGCAACTCAGAAAGGGGGAAGAAATCTGGGTGGGAGGGCAGATAAAATAAACAAACTCTGTGAGGGACACAACTGGGGGTGGAGGGACAAAGCTGGGGTGGAGTGACAGCCAAAAAAATGAGAAAAGTAAAACGAAGGAGGAAAACTAGAACCTAGGTCATCTGGGTGTACCAGCCATTCACAGCCTGTCACTTTAACCGCTAAGCCAGGCAGCCACCACAGTCACCCAGTGCACAATGGAACCTTAGACTGCTCGGCCTGACTGAAAAGAGCTACATGTACAGCGCTGTAATGCCCACACTATAATTCCCCAGTAGCGCTTTTCACTCATGCTATTTTCTCAGTATGGTTTTTACCATGCTGTAATTCCCACGCACTTTTGACCACATACCTTTATTTAACTTAAAACTGATTTTTTTTGTGTCTTCCTCTTTAACGTAACTTGTTGCCCATTTTCTTTTTTTTTTTTCCTAGTATCTCTTTATCCTCCAGAGCCCTGGCAGGTGGCTTCGGCCCTCCTGATGGAGAAACTCTCTCTCTCTCTGGTCCAGCCACTCCTGTACTTGCGGTCATCGGTAGTTACCCCACAGATTGCCCCCCATGGTGGGGTCAGGAGGAGGTTGCTGGCTTTTTCCCCCTACTGAAGACCCAGTCCAGACTTCAGGAATGGCCCCTGTGAGCAGCGGACCATTATTGAGCCTGCCAGGCTAATTTTCCTCCTTTTTTGCCCATCCCTCCTCCTTTCTAATGTGAGGATGTCAGATCAAGCCTCCCAACCCATACTGCCCTCCAGCCACTGCCAGAGAACAATCAATGAGTGGGAAGACTAGTCTCCCTCCCACTGAGAGAGAAGAGCAGTCCTTCCTATGCTCGATCCTCTCTCCCCCTGCCGACCCCTGGCGGTCTGGGCTCATTCCCGAACCTGGGTTGCCAGTGTGGCGCAAGGTGTAGTGACCAGCTCCTCAACCTCCTGTGCCACCGGGCCAGCTGTGTTGCCCATTTTCTAAGTGCAATAATACTCTCCAGGGTGGGCGATATGGTGCTATACTGGACCTTCCAGGGGCTATAATGCCCTCAGCCTGCAGCATGGGGCCTCATTACATCCCTGGACAGTCTGGTATAACACAATACCACCCACTCTGTCGGTATTATTGCTTACTTACACAGTCACTGAGAAAAAGGACAATGACTGTGTGAAGTTGGTTTTACAGTATATATTAATCAGTCAAATAAAAACAGCACATCTTGAATCTGGCAGTTATTGTGAGAGATTCCTTCTTAGTTCTTGCAAACTGATTACAATTTCATCGTGTCTTTAAAATAGTAAACATTGGGGGGTGGGGGCTACCAATCAACACAAGAGATCATGTGTCTCAGTGCACTCTACCTACAGCCTCTTACATTGTTTATTTCTGCTGGGAAACTAACATTTTTAAATAAACATTTTATGGTGGCTCATATCTCTGGGCATTTTGTTTTCTTTTGGTAACTGGGAAAGCCCCACTGGGCACAGGTTCTGTTTACAGGGGTACCCCAGGAGCACTGGGTAGGTTAAATGACTTGCTTAGAGTCACACAGTATGCAAGAATCAAACCCAAGTCTGTTGGATGTGCCAACCTCATTCACAACTCGTTAATCTAGCCTCTAGGCTATACTGTCAGCCCCATTACAGTATATGCATTATCTAACAAACTTGAAATTTTGGCTTCTATTATAGATGAGATGAAGTGATCAAAACAGGGCCCTTTCATGAGAGACTGGAAAAGGCAAGCTGTTGATGCCATACAGCACTTGGCCCAAAATGTTGAGGCCTTCAACACATGGGTCACACTTTTGGAAACAAAGGTATTACCACCAGTGAAGTCAGTAATGTAATGGATTCTGCCAGGAAATCCTCCATGGCATTCACAGAGTTCATTGAGGAAAACAAAGTTATGTATGCCAGGTTTGAGCACTTCGAAAATAGAGCACACTCCATGAACATTTGAATTTTAGGGGTCTCTGCAGAAGTGCATTAGTCAGACCTGGTGGGATATATATATGGGACTTTCTGCAAACTGTATTGAACATTGAGCCAGCTGATCTTATATTTCAAGCATATAGAATAACCTCATGAAAATGGCCCTCCAACCCCCATGCACCTTGAACCATGTTGATAGTCATGGAGGGATCCTTTGTTCAAGATCAAATCAAATGGGCAGCTGTATTTGGGGAATGTGCACAAGTACACTGTTTTCCAGACCTCCATTATGCCACACAACTATGTAATTGAGGTCTTGACACAGTCAGTTTCAGTTTGAGAGAAATGGACATCTCCCACATGCTACAGATGCTAGCATACTTAAAAACAAGCATTTGTCAATGCCAAATGTTGTCTTGCTAGCATTGGCATTGGCAGTGCAGGAGTTAGAGAGATGCATAATAGGAATGGCAGTGAAGTATTGAACTGACGCCAATCCACCCCACCCTGTAGAGACTGACAGGCATCGAGGTGTGCCTTTGGATCGCTGGCTATAATGCTCATGCTATTTCACCTCACCCTACCCTGGGGTCTTCGGACCTTATGCTCATCCCATTCCATGAGGAAATATCCTGAGATGGGTGCACTATAGGAGAATGGGGTGAACTTTGGGGCTAAAGAGTCCAAGGCACACCTTCATGCCTGTCAGTGGCTGCAGGCTGGGGGTTGAATGGCGTGAGCATTACAGCCGAAAATCCCAAGTCACACCCCTGACGCCCATCAGTCTCTACAGGGTGGGGCGTTACAGTTGGAAACCCAAATGCCCCAGGCATTTCTTGGTTATTTTCACTCCAAATGTTCAGCATGGGCTTTTTGTGACTCCACCTCATGAACAGTGGCACTATCAGTTCATTAGTAAACAGGTGATTTTGTACAGTAACTACACCATTTGGTGCCACAGGTGCGAAAACACATTTCAGGCAGGATGTGTAAAATTACAGCTGTACTGTTCATGAGGAGGTATGAAAAAATGGTAATGTTGAAAATCTGGACTGAAAATATAGGACAACTGGTGAAGTCATGAGCGTGCATAGAAACTGGGCAACAGATGCCCATAACGCAATTATTGTGGGGATTTTTGTAACAGATTTTCAACATAGGCATTTTGGGACCTCCACTCATGAACAGTGGCACTGTGATTTTGTTAATGTGTCCCGAACATTGATTTCCCACAGTGACCACGCCATTGTGCGCCAGATGTGTGAAAACACATTTTGGTTAGGATGTGAAAAATGACAGCTGTACTGTTCATAAGGAGGTATGAAAAAATGCCAATGTTGAAAATCTGGAGTAAAAATATTAAAAATTCTCAAAGTTATGAGGGTGCATGGAAACTGCTCAATGCACACTCGTAACACAGTCATTTGTTGGAATTTTTTCACCAACTTTTCAACATAGGCTTTTTGGGAGTCCACCTCAGCAACTGTTGTTTCATTAATCAGTCCCAAAAGATGATTACACACAGTGATCGCGAAACCACCTTTTGGGGCTGAATAATGAAATGACAGTGACTGATTTCATGAGGTGGGGTCCCAAGAAACCCCATGTTGAAAATTTGGAGTCAAAAGTCAAAAAAATGGCAGCGATATCCACCTAAGTTGAAACCTCTCCCATTGATGCCATTATACTGCTTACTGTCATTTCTTCAGTTCGTGATCAGCTTTGAAGAGTGCAGACGTGTTCCTGTTCCATCAAGATTGCGGTGCCAGACCTCTGGAGGGAAGTATGGGGTGAGGGGGGTGTGGGGTGCAGAGGGTGGGTGCGGGTTGGGGGCCTGCCGACAACGAGGGACCATTTTCTTTGTTTCTTTGACAAAGCAATGGGGCCTGATGGGATTCATCCCAGAATTCTAAAAGAACTAAGGGTATAACTAGTGACACCACTGACTACCCTCTTTAACAAATCATGGGAGGATGGGAGTGGTACCTGAGGACCGAAGGAGGGAAGATGTTATTCCACTTCACAAAAGTGGGAGCAGGGCAGAAGCAGGAAACTACAGACCTGTTAGTTTAACCTCAGTGATAGGGAAAATGATGGAATCACTTCTGAAGAAAAGAATTGTTGAATACTTAGAGGCCAGAGGGGCACAGGACACAAGGCAGCATGGATTCACAGTGGGAAGGTCATGTCAGATGAATCTAATAGATTTCTTTGATGGGGTGACCAAAGCAGTAGATTAGGGAGGGGCTGTGGACATGGTCTACCTAGACTTTAGCAAGGCATTTTGACACAGTACCACACAAAAGATTAGTATAAAAGTTAGCCAGTCTTGGAGTGGGTCTCAAGATGGTAGCCTGGGTAAAGAATTGGCTGGATAACAGGATGCAGAGGGTAATAGTAAACAGAGTCCACTCTGAAGAAAGGGGGGTTACTAGTGGGGTGCCGCAGGGTTCAGTACTAGGACCGGTCCTCTTCAATGTCTTTATAAGTGACATTGCAGAGGGACTTTAAGGAAAAGTATGTCTCTTTGCAGATGACACAAAGATCTGAAACAGGGTTGATACACAAGGTGGGATGGAAAGGAAGAGAAGGGGACTTGGCAAGGTTGGAGGAATGGTCAAATGTATGGCAGCTTAGATTCAATGCTAAGAAGTGCAAAGTAATGCACCTGGGAAACAAAAACCCAGGGGAAGAGTACACAATGGGGGGTGAGATGCCAACAACAACAAAAATGGAAAGGGACTGGGGTAGTCATATCAGATTACCTAAAGGTGGGCAAGCAATGTGAGAGGGCAGTAAGGAGGGTTGGGGGCATACTGGGATGCATAGGGAGAGGCATCACCAGTAGAAAACAGGAAGTTGTTATCCCTCTGTACAGACAGCTGGTCAGACCCCATCTGGAGTACTGTGTGTAGTTCTGGGAGACCCAGTCTCCACAAAGACATAGACAGGATGGAGGCAGTCCAGAAGAGGGCAACTAAAATGGTACAGGGTCTGCACCAGAAGACATTTGAAGAGAGATTTAAGGAGCTTAATATGTATACCCTCGAGGAAAGGAGGGAGAGGGGGGACATGCTAGAAACTTTCAAATACCTCAAGGGAATCAACAAAGTCCAAGAGGGTAGCATCTTTCAGAAAAAGATGTGTGCAAGAACAAGGGGGCACAATTTGAAGACGGGGGGAGACAGCTCAGAGGTAATGCGAGGGAAGTATTTTTTCATGGAGAGGGTTGTGGATGCATGGAACAGCCTTCCTAAGGAGGTTGTGGAGTCAAAAACAGTGGTAGAATTCAAGAATGCATGGGACAGTCATAAGGCAGTTCTGGGGAGTGGGGGTAGGAGGAAGTAGGCTGTTGTTTAACTAGAACCTGCAGCTTATCCATTAGGTAGAGAAATGGGCAGACTGAGTGGGCCAATCGGCCCTTATCTGCTGTCAAATTCTATGGTTCTAAGTTTCAGGTTCCAAACAAACAAAAAAAAATGAACAGCACAGACCATTTTCTTTCTTTACAGGTGTATGAAACAATGTTGGGGACACCGGGGTGGGCTCCCAGTGTGCTCCATGACTTTGGGGGCATGATGTTTGCCACATTGGGGTAGGCTGCCAGTGTGGCTCACAATGGGGATGGGCGGGTGCAGAAAAATGCAGACGCAGTTGGCTTCTGAGCACAGGGAGATACACTGAGATGGGCTCCCAGTGTGGCACACAATCTTGGGGGGGGTTACACATGCCAGCAGGGGGATTGGGCACTCCTGAGGTTGGCTTGCTGGGGACTGTGTAAGAGGTGGACAGCGACAGCCGCCTCCATGTTTATTGAAATGTTTCAGCAGGCAAGGCACGCCCTGCAATGACAGGACACTCCCTCATTGCAGCGTCAAAATTCTTTCAAGTTGGTGACAAGCTTCTTAAGGGCTGTCTTAGACAGCATGCTCATTCATTGGTGCCACACAGACCACTCCAAAAAAGTGGTGGTGCCATTGGTCACAACATGGCCGCACCTCCACAACCTGCTACTCCAGCAAGCTGTCATAAAATGTTGCTTGAGCTGTGCACGCAAGACAACATAATGATATATGAGGGCAAATTCTTCCTCTTCAGAGATCCAGTAAATGCCTGAAAACAGATTTCTCCAAAACTGGAAATCCCCAAGACTCAGAGGAGGAGGACAACTGAGGAGTGTTGGCAGTATCCTTAATTTTGGAATCAGGACTGTATTTTAATGCAGCAGTATTTTTTAATTGGCAAAAAATGTCATCATATAATTTTTTAGCAATGATTTATTTCTGAAATAATTAGATACTTATCAGTATATATTTTTTTCTGACATTTTTAAAATCAGCTTTTAAGACTAATTTTAAAATTTAATTACTCAAGCAGTTAAAGTTGCAAGCACTAGCAAGTTTTAAAATTCCATTTTCTCAAAGTTATGTCTTGAGTGTCCATACTAAATCTGTACTGTGGCTGTATTAGGAGGGTGCTAGTACACATTTCTGATGGTAAACAGCACAGCACCACACCAAAATGTTTAATTTATTCAGAGTGGGTGTGGCCAGAGAGCAGGGACTTTTAACCCCATGTCTTAGTTCAGGAGTGAGATACATTGAAAAGACAAAATTATGTTTTTGCAAGAAATACATTGTTACTAAATAACTACATGATGAAATATTTTTCTGCTGACAAATACTGCTGCTTTAAATTGGTTCAGGACTTTCTTTTTCCCTGCCATATTTGAACTTTTAAAAACAATTTGGGCTAGTTCAAGGTGAGAATGTTTGACATGTATGGTCTACCATGTGATGGGTATAGGTGGTATGGCATTTTGGTGTTGGTCTGCCACAAGGATCCTTATCTTCTCTTCAGGTCTGCCACACCCATCTCTCACTGCTCTGGTGGACACCTTGCTGGACTGAACAAATAACTGACAGATGCATAAAATAATGAATAAATCAGTGTTTATGCTCGTACGTCAGAGACATCAGAAAACTCCATCACCCATGAGGTTCAGACTCAGACTGACAGACAGATTATCAAAGGGGTTTCTTAGGAGCCCCTGCTAACACAGTAATTAGCATAAATTGCTACATTTGTCCTTAGCTCTTAAAGGGGCAACAGCCAACATTAAGCCACATACTTAATGTGTACTCCACATCACAGTTGGGCCGGTGAATGTGAGCACCACTCAGACAATGCAATAGCATGTTAACATTACACTATAAAATAGTTTCTAAAAAAACTTTATGTATGGAATAAAAACATTTCACCAAACATTATAAAAATATTTTGTCAAACATTGCCCCACTGTAGGGGGGGGTCTGGACTACAAAGGTCGCCAGTCAGAGTAGTACCAGGGTGAGGGGAAACACCATAGCAACCTGAAGCTTGGTCAGGGCGACAAGTGCCCTGATGCAGGGAAGGGAGAGGGTACGAGAAGGAAGGGGCAGCAGTTGGACAATACACAGAATACAATATAACAATACAATAACAGTTGAAGAACACTAATATTTATAAAGCAGACATGAAATACCATCAGAAAGGAATGTGTACCACCACTGAGTCCAGTTACCAAAAGTTCAAGACCTCCATTGACTTTTCCGGTCAGTGGGAATGGTGGTATGTGTAGCTTGAGCCAGTTCTTGTTGGATGGTGTGAGGTCATCTAAAGCAACCTAAGAGTTCTGCAAACTTTAAAAGTCACACCACTTCACTCTAAGTCCAGGATCCATTTATGTACTTCTTCATTAAAATCTTCTTGATCTGGTACAACAGTGAGAAGAAGAGGAAGAAGAAGAAGAAGAATAGGAGGAAGAGGAAGAGGAAGAGGAAGAAGAAGAAGAAGAGGAGGAAGAAGAAGAAGAAGTTGTTGTTGTTCCAGGAAGTTCATCTGGCTGATGATCAGGCAAAACAGAATCCAGCTGGAGAGTGTCAGGAGTGGTAAGGTCAGAAGTAAAAGGTTGCAAGTTATGAGGAGGAATTTCAGCTTCAGAGAGGATAGCAGGCTCAAGTGCAGCTTCATTACTGGGTGGACTGGGATAATCTGGAAGGGTGTTACTCAGGTACCCATGCTTCAGACGATTGATGTGGACCTTGTTGTTTACAAGTTTTCCATCGGACATGTGTCACAAATGAACATGAACTGGCGGAAGCTTTTCCACAAAATAAAAGGGCGAAGCAGTTTCTTGGTAATGCCCAGAACTAGGACAGGTGGCTACAGGTAGACAGTGTCCCCCACAGAAAATGAAGGCTTGTGTGATTTGGCTGCTGACATTTTCTGCATGGCCAATTTTCTCTGTCCCAACGTGGTGATTGCAACACATCCGGCAAATTCAAGCTGTTCCAGTACAGGAATGATGAATGAAGAAGCTGACTTTGGAACCTCTAGCAGTGAGAGATCCCTGTCAATGGAGTTCTTTGATGGCATCCATGGATCAAGAAAAATGATGTGTACTCTGTACTGTTGACACAAGGGCTAGTATTGTAAGCAAATTGAACAAAGGGAATAAAGTGATCCCAAGTGTCATGAGTTTTAGCCAGGTACTTGGAGAGTGTGTTGAGAATAGTAGACCTCATTCTTTCACTTTGTCCATTTGCACTGTGGATGATAACTTGTTATGCAAGTCTTTTTTTATGCCAAGAAGTTTTCACATTTCTCGAACAATAGTTGAAAGGTAGTTAGTGCTTCTTCTTGAATGCAGGTATGAGGGTGTACCATGATGACAAAAAACAGTTATTGAGGAAGGCATTTGCTACAGTGGCAACTTTGATGTCTTTTAGTGGAATTAGTTCCAAGTATTTTGTAAGATAGTCCACAAAAACAAGGATGTATTTGTTGCCAGAGTCAGAGCATGTTGGTAAAGGTCCAAGATTGTCTGTGCTGTCTCTTTGAAATGGTTCAGTGGCCACAGGCATTGGAATGATGTGTGCCTTTGTCAGTTTGGCAGGAGGCTTTCTTTGGGAGCAGGGCATGCAGGATTTGACAAACTGGACAAGGTCCTTGTTCATGTGAGGCCAGAAGAAATGAAGCCTTGTCTTTTTAAGAGTTCTGTGGATTTCCACATGACCACCAGAAAGTGGAGAGAAGAACTTGGTTGACTAGAGAGGCCGGCACCACTAACTGTGCATGAGTTCTATCCGTGCACTGACCCTTGCCTTCCTTGGTTCAAATGTGGAAAAGTACACCGTCATTGAGGGAGTATTGAAAAACAAAGACAGTACATCCTAGCAATGTTGCTTCTGTTGCGGTAAGGTTACAGACTCTAAGTAAGAGATTATGTCTGTGAATTGAGGCTCTGTTCTTTGTTGAATTTTGACAGCTGTCAGGGAGATATCAGAGGCAGAGGAGGTGAGAAGCTCTTCAGCTGCTTGCAATAGATGAGGATTTGTGCTTTTTTCTGAAGAAGCAGTTGGTAGCAGCAAAGTAACTTGAGGTGTTGTAGGAGTGTCCACAGGGAGCACATCTGTGGCATGGAAAGGAAGAGCTTTTAAGCAGTATTCTTTTTCTGCTGAGGATACTGTCTCCGGCTTACACCATCAGCATTGGAGTGAACTCGACCTGTTCTGTACTGAATTTCAAAGTTATAGCACTGCAGCATGGCAATCCATCGGGCAAACTTGCCTACTGGTGCCTTCATTTTGAACAACCATCTGAGGGCAGAATGATCAACAATAGATGTAAAGGAGGAGTAGCAATGGTAAGTCAAGTTTCTTTATGGCAAATACCATGGCTACACATTGTTTTTCTGTGATGCCATAGTTCTGCTCAGTTGAGGAAATGGAGTGCCTGACAGAGAAAACAACTCATTCACTTCCATCTTGTATTTGACATAGCACAGCACCCACTGCAAAGGAACTAGCATCTGAGTAGAGTTTGAAGGGTTGGTCCAACCTTGGGTAGGCTAATAATGGAGATGAGATTAGTTTTTCTTTTAAGGTTTCAAAGGCCTCTTTGCACTCGGAAGTTCATGTATATTCACATCCCTTTTTGGTGAGAGCATACAGGGAAGCTGCAATCTTGGCACAGTTACAAATGAACTTTCTGTAGTATCCAGACAAGCCTAGGAAAGCTCTAAGGTCTTTGAGATTGCGAGGTTCTGGATAGTCGTTGACTGCTGAGAGCTTGTTTGGGTCTGAAGAGATGCCTTGAGAACTAACAACATGTCTCAGGTATTGAATTAGATTCTGTGTAAACAACACTTCTCTGGGCAGAGCTTGAGATTGGCTTGTCTGAGACATTCAAACACTTCTTTGAGATGCTGGAGGTGTTCTGGCAAAGTTCTGCTGAAAACAATGACATTGTTTAGGAAGACTAGGCAAGATTTCCAAGACAACCCAGATAGTACGACTTCCATAACATGCTGAAATATGGCTGGACTGTTCTGAAGTCTCATAGGCAGTCATTTGAATTGGAAAAGTCCCAAGTGACAGTGCCAGGCTATGTATGAATAAGAAGCTGGATCAATGGAAACTTGGTAGAACCCACTCTGAAGGTCTAGAGTGGTGAAGTAAGCTGGGCTGGCTGCACCAAGACTCTCCAAGGCATCTTTGATTGTGGGTAAGGGATGAGCATCCTGCACCATGTAAGCATTGAGCTTCCTGTAGTCTACCACAAAGTGATACCCTTTGTCCTTCTTTACCACCAGCAGGCATGGTACACCCCAGTGACTTATAGACTCTTCAATGATGTCTTGTTCAAGCATGTCTTTGTCCATGTCCTCTAGGACTTATTTCTGTTTGTGTCCCACTTTGTAGGCTCACTGACAGATAGGTTTCTGACTGGGCTGCACCTCGATGGGGTGTTGCAGGATATCACAACATCCAAGCTTGTTATCTGGACCAACAAAGGCATCTGGGTTGTCTTCCAGGAAATGTAAAAGCTGTTGTTTTCTGTTGGAGATGCTGGGAGTCTGGAAGAGGATAGTGGCTTACTGAGGGGTAACTCTGGTGAAGCTGGAGTGATAGTGATAGCACTGACAGGACTAGAGCTGATGGAACCAGGCTGAGATTCTTGCATGAGATAGAGCTGGTCCCCTGTAGACAAGCAGGCAAACTTTCCAACATTGGAACCCTTGAAAATGACTACTGGCTCTTCTGTAAAGTTGCAGCATTTTTGGAAGACTTCCTTCATGCAAAGGAGACAAGGTGTTTCCTGAGAAAAGACCTGATGAATGTAGAGAGGAGGATCCCATGATGGTGCCAACAACACCGTGTGGGAGTTGTTTACCTTGAATCTTGGCAATCAAAACCATCTCTGTCTAAGGAGACAGTAACTGTGTCTATATCTGCGAGTTGCCTCCGAGGGTCTAGAGACAGTTTGTTTGATGCAAAGTCTAGGATGACTTTATGAGATTTAAGGAAATCTATGCCAAGAATAATTGATGATTGTAGCTCTAGTACCAGGTAGAACTTGACAGTAGCTTGTTGTGAGCCAAAGTGTAGCTTGAGATGGACCATGCCTGTGATAGGTACTGTAGCCTCATTTGTTGTGATAATGTACTTTAGATCAGCTGGAGAGATATTAGGTAAGTGATGAATAGATTAGCTTTGTTGTTCAAAATACTAATATTGATAAAGTACAGTTACGTATGAACTTACCGTAACAGTAGATCTTCGAGAGGAGCTCTTGTAGCAGGCTATTACAATCAGGACTACGCCGCAGGCACTAGGACCCTCCGGTGAAACTTCTGCCAGCAATACACAGCAGAGACCGCCCCGATGTCGGCCACGCCCCGACGTCAGTCAGGGTACAAGAGGGGGTGGACCCAGTTCCACCTCAGTTCTCCACCAAGACCCAGAAGAAGGCCTGACAAGAGAAGGAGACGAAGCCTACCATGAAGAGAATTGGAGAAGAAAATGAAAATGGATCTGCACACCTCGAGGGGGAAGGTGGGTGGGAAGTAGCGCCTGCTGCAAGAGCTCCTCTCGAAGATCTACTGTTACTGTAAGTTCTTATGTAACTGTACTATCTTACTTTGAGTGGGAGGTCTTGCAGCAGGCTATTACAATCAGGACTGAGTCCCAAGCAGTCCCACGACAAGGAGGTAGACGACCCCGGGAGGTGGAATATGCTGACTCCAGAGGCCTTAGGACAAAAGCCCTTGTACTACAGCTAGGCCGAAGCCAGCTCGGCGTCTGGAGACGATATCCAAGCTGTAGTGCTTGATGAAAGTACGCACCGAGTTCCAGTTTGTGGCCGCACAAATGTCCTTTATGGCGACATTTCGCAGGGCAGCGAAAGAAGCTGACACTCCTCTAGTGGAGTGACCCCTAACCAGGCCCAGCAGGGGTTTATTGTGTTTCTGGTAGCAAAACGAGATACAGCAAACTATCCATTTGGAGATAGTTTACTTGGACACCGGTTGACCCAAGCAATGTGGTGCAAAAGCCACAAAGAGTTGCTCCGATTTACGGTGCTGAACCGTCCTTTTGAGGTAATACCTCAAAGTCCTGTGGACATCCAATGTGTGGAGGAGAGCCTCCCCTCTATTGCAAGGGGAAGAAAAATAAACAGAAAGGTCAACCGACTGGTTGAGGGTCAATTCTGAGACCACTTTCGGAAGAAACTTAGGATTTGTTCTGAGGGAAACCCTTTCCCTGTGGAAAACCAAATAGGGCTCTTTACACATCAGAGCCTGAAGCTCGGAAACCCTTCGAGCTGAAGTAACAGCAACCAAAAAACAAACCTTCCAAGAAAGGTAACGCAGCTCACAATCCGCTGCTGGTTCAAAAGGAGGGAGGATGAGTTTCTCCAACACATAAAGGAGGTCCCAGGGTGGGACAGGGTCCTGAATAGGAGGTCTCATATGTAGAATTCCCCTAAGAAAAGTGCGGGCTACATCCAGTTGTGCTAATGCTCTATCTCCCACGAAAGCATGATAGGCGGAGATTGCCCACATGTGCACCTTGATAGAGGAGTAACTCAGACCCTTATCGTACAAGGAGAGGAGACACTGAAAAGCTGAGTTCACAGGGCAGGTGCAGCAATTCCCAAAGACAGAAACACTTCCACTTCATAGCATAGGTGGAGCGAGTAGAGGGCTTTCTTGCCGACACTAGGACAGCTGACACTTCCGGGGAAACCCCGTATCTATGTTGAGCTATGTCTGAAGGAGCCAAGCATGTAGGTGTAGGATCAAAGATCTGGATTGACCAGCAACCCTTGGTCCTGGGACAGTAACTGCGAGCATATGGGCAGTGGAACTGGAGGTTCCGTTGATAACCGCTGCAGTAGTGGGAACCAAATCTGCCGAGGCCATTTGGGGGCCATTAGGATCATTCGGGCCCCTTCTGTCTGTAACTTGAGCAGCACCATCTGAATGAGAGGGAAGGGCGGAAAGGCATAGAGAAACCTCGTTGCCCAGCAAAGGGATAACACGTCTGGCCAGAAAACCCCAGGCGCATGCTCTTGCGAGCAGAACGTTGGCAGTTTGGCATTGCGTGGTGACGTAAAGAGGTCCTGCTCTGGAAGACCCCACCTGTCAAAGAGCTGGTCCGCCATGAACTGTAGCAGCTCCCACTCATGCGCTCTGGAATGCGACCTGCTGAGGCTGTTGGCCAGATCGTTTAGGATGCTTGGAACATGCACTGCGGACAGCAGGATGCCCCGCTCCATCACCCAGTACCAGACTCTCATCGCCTCCCTGCAAAGAGGATATGAATGAGTGCCCCCTTGCTTGTTGATATAAAAGACGACTGCCATGTTGTCTGTCTGAACTAGAAGAGAGTCTGGCACCAGGTCCTCTTGAAAAGCCTGTAGGGCGTAGAGGACCGCTCACATTTCCAGCACATTGATGTGAAGGGACTGCTCCTTGGGTGACCAAACCTTTTGCATTCAACATGCACCCAGGTGCACCCCCCACCCCAGGTCTGAGGCATCTGTTGTCAGAGTTTGACCTAGTGGCTCCAGAAGAAAGCTGACCTCTTTCTCCAGATTGCTGGTGTCCATCCACCAAAGCAGAGTTCGCCTGACTGGCTCCGAGATCTTGACAGGGGAGTCTAGATCATTGTGGCTTTGGTCCCACTGCACCCTGAGCATCCATTGCGGGACTCTCATGTGGAGGTGGGCCAAGGGAGTGACAGGAATGGCCGCCACCATGTGCCCCAGTAAACTGAGGAAGTTCTGAGCCGGAACTCGAGGAGTTATGGAGATCCGGTCTGCCATCTCTCGCAAGCGAACTCCCCTGTTCTGGTGGAGGAAGGCCATGCACTGGATGGAATCCAGGATTGCTCCTATGAAGGCGAGCTTTTGGCTGGGCTCCGGGGATGATTTTTGTAAGTTCAGAGTGATCCCCAGCTTTCAGAACAAACTATAAGTGTCTTCAAGAGCTCGTAAAAGGCTTACTTTTGACGGGGCCGTAAGTAGCCAATCGTCTAGGTAGGGGAACACATAGTGCCCCATATGCCTTAGAGCCACAGCCACCACTGCTAGGCATTTGATAAAGATTCACGGAGTGGAAGAGAGGCCGAACTGAAGCACTTGAAACTGAAAATGCTCCCCTTGGAAGTGGAACCTCAGAAACTTCCTATGGGGAGGATAGACCCTGATATGCATATATGCATCCTGCATGTCGAGAGAACAGAGCCAGTCACCTTGGTGTAGCAAGGGAAGGAGTCCTTGAAGAGTCACCATCCTGAACCTTTTGTACTCAATAAAGAGGTTTAGAGGACTGAGGTCCAGAATGGGATGAAGGTCCTGAGTCTTTTTTGGGACCAGAAAGAAGTGGGAATAGAACCCCTGCCCTTGCTGATGCAAGTGGACCCTCTCTATGGCTCTCTTCTGCAAGAGGGTCTGTATCTCTCCTTAGTGGGATGTGAGAAGGAGGATAACAGGAGAGCTTTGGTGGAGTATGCGGTGGAAACTCTGTAAATTCCAGTGTGTGTCCTCTCCTTATGATATCCAAGACCTAGTGGTTTGCGGTGATTGACTTCCACCCTTCGAAATGAAGGGAGAAGCGGCCCCCAACCGGCTCCCCTAGATCTTCCCGTGGAAGGGAGGGGTGGAAGGGAGTCATTGGACAGAGCTGAGAGTGGGGAGAGAGGCCTGGGAGGTCTTGGGCCCACGGGCAGGAGGTCCACCAGAATGCTGGTTTCTGGATCTCTTGCGAAAGCCTCCTCTCCGCCCCTGTTGGTTGCCACAGGCTGGACCTTGACTGTCTGAGGACTTACAAAAAGGCTGTCTACGGTGCTGTCATCGCTGGTTGCCACAGTACATCTGGCGGACCGACCAGATAGACTTGCCCGACTCCTGGAGGTGGGAGATCAAGGCTTCCGTCTCCTGCCCAAACAGCACAGTACCCTGGAAGGGCGCATCCTTGATACCGGCCTGCAGATCCTGGTGAAAGCCCGAGACTCTCAACCAGGCATGGTGCTGTAGGCACACCCTGGAAGCGGCTGCCCTGGCTGCCGTGTCTGCAGTGTCATATGAGGCCCTCAGTACATGGGAGCCTACGTCTGAACCTGACTGGAGGAGGGCCAGGAGCTCTGCCTTTTGGTCAGAGTCTGGCATGGACTTTGCCAGCTCTAGTCCCCTTTCCCACATCGCATTCTGGTACTGTACTATATGCCTTAGGAAATTGAGGGAACGAATGGAACAGGTGGAGACAGCATATACTTTCTTTCCCACCTGGTCCAGGTAGCGAGACTCTGGGTCAGGAGGCTGGAAGCTGAGGTGCTTCGGTTGCCGTGACTTGTCATGGGCAGCCATGATCACTGAAGAATCAGCCTGAGTTTGTTCCACTAGAAAGGGTTCTGCCCTCGGGGCCTTATACAGCCTGTCCAACTTTTTTGGAACTGCCCGGATTGAGGCCGGATGCATCCAGGTGGTTCTGGTAAGGTCCTGGAATGTATTGACTAAAGGAGGGATAACCAGAGGCTTTGGCTCCTTTTGCCTCAGGTTCTTGGCCAATCTCCGGCGTTCCGGATCCAGGTCCTCCGTGTCCCACTCGTTGGAGGCCTGGATGTGCCTCATGACGTCCATAAAAGTAGGGTCATCGGGAGGCGAGCGAGGCTGGTCCTTCTCTCCCGGGGAGTGCTTGAGGCTGAGAGAGGAAGAAGAGGGAGACGTTGGTGAGGAGGATCGACTACCCAACTTGGAGTAGTCTGACCCCGTCCTATGACCATGCCTTCGCTGATGTCGGTAGCTAGGGGACCGACGTCAGTCCGAAGACCGACTCCGGTCCCTGGACCGGCGACGGAGCAATGACTGACGTCGGTCAGAGGTCCGACGGGAGCATTCTCGCCTGGAGCGAGAAGGGCTCCTGGAGCGTGACCTAGACCGACGTCGGTCACCCGAGTCCCGGGAGCGACATCGGTGGTCCTGAGAGCTTGTGCGGGAATGAGCCCTGGAGGGAGGTGAAGGCTGGCGACTCCCTCGGGGAAGACTCACCTCCTGGCTGTGATTTTTCCGCAGGGTCCGGTACCGGTGTCTGGGCTGGTGACGAGGAGGACCGCTTGTGGACCTGCCCCCACCAAAAGGAGAAAAGATCCTTGAGCTCATCCTTGGTGAATATTTCAGCCGCTCGTTTCAGGAAGGAAGTCTCCGGAATGTCAGGGCATGAAGGACAGCTCTCCTGAGGGCCCAAGAGGGAGGAGGACTTGGGCGATGGGGACGTCGATTCCTCTGCAACTGTCCCCTCATCCGTCACCCCTTCGACCAGCGTCAGTGTAGGGACTAACAACGGAGTGACGCCGGTGGGCGCTGGAGAGTCCTTGGTCTCCGGAGGTGCGCCTTTAGCAGGCGGCGTCGGTGCCTTAGCAGGTGGGGCCAAAGCAGGCATCTCTAAGGGCTTAGCGATGACCCTTAGCGGGGTCACCTTTGGCTTGGCCGGCTTCTCCCCCAATGGGCCGGCCTTAGCCTGAGTAGTCTTCAGAGGATCTCCAGAACCCGAGGGATGGGCCTTTTTAGGAGATAGCCACGAGTGCGACCATGACGGGACCAACTACGGTCCTTGCTGTGGTGCTTTTTCTCCTTCCGCTTCCCCTCCGAGGAGTGCAGATCCATCTTCTGCTCCAGCAGGTAGGCCTTAAGGGCCTTCAGGCAGCGGATGCAGGTCCGGCTGGTAAAGGTCTGGCAATCTGCACAGTTGGCGGTGTCGTGGTACGGGCCTAGACAAAAAACACACTGCTGATGGCCGTCCTTCGCAGGGATCTGCCTCCCACAGTCACACTTGTTTAAGTGTTCAGGAGATGCCGGACGCCTGAGAAGACATCGATTCGGCTGGGAACGCTGATGTCGGACTCGCTAAATGGAGCCGAGAGTGAGGAAAACAACGCTCTAAAGGAGAAAAACAACCGACGAGCAACGGACTGACGTCGGGTACCTGAGGACGAGAAAACCTGTCGAAAATGAAGAAATAATGTTGATTGTAGATCAAATCTACGAGGATCTTTAGCTGCAACTGCAAGCAGAAGCTGTTCCTTCGACTTCACATGCAGGACGCGGCGGGAAAGAACTGAGGGGGAGCTGGGTCCGCCCCCTCTTGTACCCTGACTGACGTCAGGGTGGGGCCGGCTTCGGGGGCGGTCCCTGCTGTGTATTGCTGGCAGAAGTTTCACCGGAGGGTTCTAGTGCCTGCGGCATAGTCCTGATTGTAATAGCCTGCTGCAAGAGCTCCCACTCGAAGTAAGATCTGAGATCTCTGCTCCAGTATCAACCAAGGCATGGGTGGATCAATCTCTGATGGTTACAGGGACATAGTTTGCTAGGAGTGGTGATCTGATGACAGGTACATTTGCCCCTGGAAGTGAGAGGGTGCCAGAATTGGCAATTAGAGGATGCTGGCTGTGTGAATTGTGAGAGTCAGAGGGGCAGTCAGTTTCTGGGTTCCCCAGCCCAACAAAAGCCCCATGCTTGTTGGGCAGCACTCATTTCAGCAAACAGCAGCAGTGTATCCTCTGAATCCACACCACTGGCAGATCACATGTTCTCATGAAGGCGAAGATGGATCAGGTGGCTGTCGAGGTGGTTGCAGAGCATTTACAGAGGTTGCAGAGGAAGCAGTTGAGCTGAGTGTAAGCAATTGACAGTTGTAATGAGCTTGTCTATCATTGCTTGTTGCTGCCGGACACATGTTGCAAGTGCAGCCATTTGTGAGGACTGAAGTGTTTGTACACTAGTGGCCTGGAATATTGATATGGACTCTTGTAAAGTCACGCAGCTTGGATTGTGTTCATCCAGGTTTTTGGCTTTTGCTGAATTATGTAAGTACAGAATTGAGGTAGCAGCCCACAGCCAAAAGCTGTGATTTGATCGTCTCTGTTTTCTGCAGACATTTGCAGCATGAATCAATGTCGACTATGAAGGCTTCCAAAGATTCAGAGGGTCACATGGTGCATTCCCGCAGCTGTTGTTCCAATAACCAGTGCAGATGTGCTTGGACAAAATGGTGTCTGAAAATTGTATACAGAGGAGTAGTAGTATCTCATTTGACTTGTTCTGTAAGTGCATTAAATCAGAAAATGGCAGTTCCTCTCAGAAGCAAGTGCAAGGTTTTCAAAATATGCAAAGGATCAGTCCAACCACTGAAGGCAATCCAGGCTTGAAATTGTTCAAGCCAGTTGACAGCGTCTTCATGAGGCAAAGCTCAGAAGGGTACTGGCTGTAGGCTGGTATGAACCATGGACTGAGGAGAGATAGTTTTAATATAGACCAGGTCATCATGAATGACTTGCATAGCTGGTGCCCTCTGAGCCACAAGGGAAGACTGGATGTCATGCAGGATGGTTTCTATTTAGTAGCCCTATGCCCTCGAGGTGGGTGAAAGTAGACTTCAGGATGAGCCAGTGCCCATTTCTGCATCTTCTTCAGACATTGTAGTTGGAGATGTTTTGTTTGTTTGTTTATTTATTAAGGTGGAGACTATAGAGCAAAGCTCATTTACAATGGTGACCTCAGAGTGACAGGGAGCTCCTACCACTCCTGAGGACTGACCTTTTCTTAAATCTGTTGCAACAGTTCTTCTGTTTCTTAGCCTAATCTATTCTTTACAATTTCTAGTCCATAAGGTTGGCCACCTATGGGCACCCCCTCTCCTTTCTTGACTATGCTATAGAGTCCTCATTAATTTCACTTTTCCTTATCAGGTCCTCATACAGACAGGTTATAGTTGTGACCGAGCTGATGTAAAACAACAGGTAGTGTTCCTCATTGTTGGATTTAGTATGCAATGACACTATGTCATAAAATACCTTGATTTATATAACTTATGTGCATGAAACCTGTAAATGTTGAAAATACCATAGCACTTGGTGCTTTTGATAAAGGTAAAAAGTACTAGATCACTGTATTATACAAATTAAGTTAGGTGTGCTATTTAAAATGCATGTAAATTGGCTGGCCAAGTGCCACACCTCACGCCATGCCAGTGACCTGGGTTCTGGAGTAAGCCTGGGTCATTGGGGGTCGGCAGGGGAGGAGAGGGATTGAGTGTCTGATGGACTGCTCTCCCTCTCTGGGATGGGGGGTTTGTGGCTGTTGGTGTGATTGTGGCCCCTAGTGGAGGTTGAGGGTGGAGCAGTGGCACAGACAATGCAAGGGGTGAGCTGGGGCATGATGCCAGGAGGGAGCACGTGCAGATGCTTGCATGCTCCATCTGTTGGTGTCATTGCATGCTCCCACTCATGGGGGGATTCAGAACAGGGAAAAATGGTGACCGGTCATGGTGGCTTGATGGCCATTCAGCAGGATGCCTGGTTCCAAGGGCACCACTGTGGAATACTGGATCAAGTCCTGGTTAGTAGAGATGCAGCAAATTTAAAATTAGCCATCGAAGTGAACGCAAAGTGGGCACTTCGTGTTGCTACTCCGCTACACGGAGTGGGCAATGCAAAGTGCTCACTCCACCTTGTCATTGCCACTTCGCATTAAGGCGGAATGGCAATACGAAGTAAGTTGAAGTCATTGTTTTTAATGGACTCCTCGTTCCTCATTAGGATTCTAAGTGATCCACTTGGTGTTTCAGATTTGGCAGCCCCCCCCAACACATCACATGGCTTACAGTACTGTAAGTCACATGCTTTTTAGCTGTGCAGGAAGAAAGTGAGTCATACAAGCAGACACTTTTACTTTCTCCTGTGCAGATGGAGAGAGAGGAGTGTGTTTTGTGACTGCTGATACTTTAAGATCAGAGCAAGGAGATTTAAACTTTGATTTAGACCCAACAGCTTTTTTAAAAGCTACTTTTTTTGTCTTTTCTGTACTCTTTTTTACTTAATTTGTTCTTTCTGTAAATTTTATTTTTCTTACCTTTATAAGTAGTTAGTTGTCTGTCTGTCTGTGTGTGTGTGACTGTGTGTGTGTTGTGTGACAGTGTGAGTAGTGATTGCTCGGACTGAGGGAGCTCAGTAGGAGAGATGGACCAGGGTGAGGGAATGTCTGGGATGGGGCAGCTTTGAGAGAGCGTGGTAGTGGTAAGCATCGTACCATGTGCATGTGAGGAGGGCATGGGTGCCCATTCCTGTTGGACCACTCAAAACTTGTGAGTGCCCCCCCAAAGCAGGACCAGCACCACCTCCTGTCCTGACTCTGAGGCAGTTGAACCACCACCACCAAGTCCAGCAACAGGTCCTCTGGAGCAAGATGTGCCTGTTCCGCCGGGCCCAGATGTGGATCCCATCCCTGTTCAGCACCGTGACCAGCAGCCTTACAATACATCCAAGTAACTATTAAAAAAAAATGATGTTGTGATTCATGACATGATCATAAATCATGATTTGTGACTGCATTTGTGACCATGATGATGAAGAAACATGAATGCCTATGGCTGTACTTCTCCAGGCCCCGATGAGCTGTAGCTTAAAACTTCCAGACTTAAAAACACGTATCAATGAGTACAATGGTGGGGTGGTGAATCCTGGAGAGATACTACAAAACAGGCTTACAATACATCCAAGTAACTAGAAAAGAAATTAATGTGATTCATAACGTGAATGATCGTGAATCGTGATTTGTGACTGCATTTGTGACCGTGATGATGAAGAAACGTGAATGCTTATCACCTACGGCTGTACTTCCCTGATGAGCTGTAGCTTAAAACTCCCAGACTTAAAAACACATATCAATGAGTACAATGGTGGGGTGGTGAAGCCTGGAGAGATACTACAAAACAGGCTTACAATACATCCAAGTAACCAGAAAAAAAATTAATGTGATTCGTAATGTGAATGATCATAAATCATGATTTGTGACTGCATTTATGACTGTGATGATGAAGAACATGATTTGTATCACGAGTGACTCGTGATGATGGCCCTGACTTAAAAATGCATATTAATGAGTACAATGTTCATGCAGAATTAAGCACCACACCTGTCCAGTACTCTGAAGAGAAGCCAAAGAAACAACTGTGATTTAAGTTACAGATGGAGATTGGGCCCTAAAGAGATGCAAATGCACAGACAGATTCATATTGCGCTGTGCACTGAAGAGACGCAGACACAAAGGCACAACACCTAACCAGTGCTCACCATCAGAAATTCAAATCTGGAAAAGAATACCTTTACTGGTTGGGGCGGGCCGCACGGGTGGGGCAGTGTACTGTACTGCTGCAGTAACAGTCACTAGTACCAGTACCAGTAAAGATACCACAAAGTACAAAAATCACACAGCTGCAGTGGATAGCAGCTTCACATTGCTGAAATTATTGTGGCACAATAAAAGGTGTCTGATTTGATGACACGTCACACACATACTCACACACACTAAGTAATGCATAGCAAATTGAAAACTTCAGTAATATAACCACATATTTTAAACAAACTAAAATTATGCACTGCTGCACCACAAAAATCAACAAAAATGGCAAGAAATATTGAAAATATTACTGTGTGTACATTAACACAGTTAAACAAGAAAAATATCACCAAAACAAAGCACTGTCTTTTCTCCAAGTTAATCTACCTACACCACAGATACACCCCTCCCCCAAAGCACACTTCCACTGTCTCTCAGTACACAGACTGAATGTTGTACATTAACATTCAAAATCCATACACAAACAATAAACGCTCGATGATATGAGCACAGGAGGGTTTCCTATAATCGATGAACTAAAGTTTCATCAAAACAAATTACTCAAAAAGGCTTTTTTTAACAGCTTTTTGAAGGTTTGAATTGCAGAGAGCTCTCAGAGCAGATTGTCTCCTACAGCTTCCTACACACACACTACCCCAAACTGAGGCTGTGCAGAACAATTTAGAGCCCATGTGACCTGGAATCCCATGAAACACTGCAAAATTCACCTTTGGAGCTTAAAAACAAGGTGAAGTAAGGCAAAGTACATTGTTTTCAATGTACTTCACCTTAAGAATTGGTGATGTAGTGGTTTGGGAAGGCAAAGTAACGCAAAGTAATTATTTTCAATGGACTTTGCATTACCCATTTGCAACGCGGAGTACTCCACTTCACATTGCGGAGCACTCCATGAATTCACCTTCACTCACTTCACGGAGCGAATTGGGACCGCTCCACCCACCACTACTGGTTAGGAGAGAACAGGAGAGGGCTCTCCACCACTCCACCATGGGGGGATAAGTTGCGGGGGTAGAGTAGTAGGGGTCCAAGTAGGAGCTGCAATGCTCTGGACAGTGGCCAGATGAATTGGATGTCTGGATGCAATGGCAGACCCGGGGCCAAGGTGAGAAAAATGACCAACTGAAAAAAAAATAAAATGCATGTAAATTGCTGTAAGTTGAACAAGTCTGAAATGTCATGGTGATTTGCATATATCCCATGATGCTTTGCTTTATGGAAGTAAGTGTGATGTTGTGTTTCTTTAAAACTTGGCTTATTGTCAATGTCATTTGGGGTAACTCCTGTTTCAGTGCTTCTGCACTGAGGTTCTTTGTCTTTAGCTTGTTTTTTTTTTTCTTTGAGCCCCCACTACCCAAGCAAACAAGCAAACAAGAACGACATGGGGAGGCCGAATCTCAACAGATAAGTTAGATCAATGATCAGTGAGTCAGTAGGTGTTGGTTAAGTGTAGAGGAAAGACTTGCATAGTCTGTTGCTACAAACTGGTGTACTGCAGAAGGGATATGCCATTGCTGAAGGTTATCTCTTGCATTTTGAATAAACATCACAGAGAGATTGTGTGTTGAACTTGAAGTTTGGTGCCTGGTCCATCTGTTATCCCACAACCCCTTCACACTTGGCATCACAATTACAGTTTTTATAGACAGTAGTACAGGAATTACAAAAAATACAAACATCATACGAATAGCATAAATATAACAGTACAAACTTAAAAACATAAAAATTATTTTAAGAACAGCTACAAGGCATGGTATGGGAAAGGACATATCTCTTCAAAGTATACACAGAAGGAGATTTCTTATGTTTTGATCTGAATTCATCTGGGAGATTATTCCAGTATCTTGGGATAATTTGGCTAAAAACTTTTTCTGAACGTTTTGTTTTTGTATAAGATACCAGCATCTCCTTAAGGTTACTTTTCCTTAGTGATGAATCAAGGTTCCTAAATTTTAATTTATCCCTCAAATACCCAGGAACTATACCAAGCCCACATTTATAAGAAAAAAAATACTTTTATGGAGCTCTCTCCTACTTAGTAAGGAGAGCTATCCTACCTGCTTATACATTTCACAGTGGTGAACTAATCTGGGGCAATTCAATAGCAACGTGGCAAATCGATTATATAAAATGTCTCACTTATGTAATCTATCAGAAGTAGCATTGCCATATAAAATATCCCCATAATCAATAAGGGGTAGAATTTGCATCTTTACAATAAGATTTATGGTGTCTGCTTCCACACAATGCGTATGTCGATATAGAAATCCAACCCATTTACTAACTTGAATAACTAAGCAATCCAAATGTTACCAGCCCCTGCTTGATAAAGCCAAAAACCCAAATAACGGTAGGTGTCCACATTCTCCAAGGCATCCCCAGCATCATCTAGAATGCTCTACAGCACATCTTTATCACCTTGAGAAACCACTCAAAAGATCATGCATTTTGTTTTAATCATATTCAATTTAAGTTTTGTTTTGGTGAAAAAAGACTGAAGACTGCTGAAGCTGTCCTGGAGAACCATATGGACACCACCAAGAGAGGGTCCTGATGAAAACATTATGGTATCATCTGCATGGAGAGGATAAGAAGCATTCCACACATATTTCCCTAGATCTTTTAAATATATAAGGAAGAGAAGAGGCCCCAGGAAAGAGTCCTGGGGAATACCCTGCTCCACCAACAATGGGGAAGACACCTTACCATTTACCGCTGTGATCTAGAATCTGTCTGATAAATAAGAATAAATCCAGTCCAAAGCCAAACCACCAATACTCACATCATAAAACTAGGAAAACAAATGCTGATGGTCTACTATGTCAAAAACCCTGGAGAGATTGATCAGAATGGCACCAGTATAGTACTTAGCTTCCATTGCTGATCCAATACCATCCAGGATCTTCAGCACAGCAGCCAGAGTCCCATGTTGTTTCCTAAATGCCAACTGATATTGATCCAGTAAATTCTGTCCCTCCAAATAAACTGTTAGATATCAAACCAATAGTTTTTCCAGACTCTTACTAACTAAGGGCAGTAATGATATGGGTCTATAGTTATTTAAGTACCCAGAGTCCCCTCCCTTTAAAATAAGGGCAACTCTAGCCAATTTCCAACCACTAGGAAAATAACCTAAAGAAATAGCTCTATTATACAAATAAGTCAAAGGGCCAGCTAGATGAGTAGCAGAATATTTCAACATTGTTGATGTCAAGCCATCTGGTCTGCAACTTCCACTGACTTTCAAAGAAATAAGTAGATCTAAAACTACATACTGCTCAATTTTATGAAAAGAGACATGCCAGTGATTCTCTTCAGTGCAACTGTAAGGATTTTTCAGTTGTTTAAATGTAGAATCAAAGAATTTACCTGAATATATGAAAAACTTGTTAAGTCTGTTAGGCAAAGGACAATCTTGTTGAAAGGTTTCTTGATTGGATAATTGAATAACTGGACTGTTTTTTGAATGTCCATTTAAGCCTTTAACTAGTCCCCCAATTTTTTGGGAATCCCCTGTAGATTCAGATATTTGTATTTTGAAAAATGTATTTTTTGTTTCGCGTTCTTCCATAACATAATAGACGACTCTATTATAAAATATCTAGCCTCATATATCAACAATTCAGGGGACAATCAGGCACACGTGTTCTGTTTTTCTGGTGCTAAAGAAGATGATTTAGCTCTCAGGACAGATGAGTTCATTAGCACTCCTTCAAACATCATTACACACTTTGGTACAAACAATGTTGGTTTTACACATAAAAAGGATATTTGTTTTGAACTAATTGAACTAGGAAATAGAATTAAAGAAAAAGGATGTAAGGTTTTTATTTCTGGCATTCTACCAATTCCTCATGCAAAAACAGAAAAAAAAACATGCCATTGAAAGAATCACTGCAAGATTACTAAATTGATGTTTCTCAAATCACTTAGCTTTTATTGACAATTGGACATACTTTAGTAATAATCTAACTGGTTATGTCAGGGACGGTTTGCATTTAAACAAACAAGGAGCTATTAAACTCTGTCAAAATTTTAATTCCTACGTACCTTCAATTAGTTTAAACTAATAGATATAAGGGAAAAGAATATATCATACTCTGCAGCAAAAGAGAAAGTATTAGACATACACCTAAACAAAATCTGAAAGTGTTACTGCTCAATGCATGCAGTTTATGCAACAAAATAGATGATCTGAGAATTATAATTAATAATGAAAAGCCTAACATTATAGACATTACTGAAACCTGGTTGCCAAATGATTTGACCTGGGATATTTGTATCCCAGGTTACACCTTATTTCATTGTGGTAGATTAAACCGTAAGGGTGGAGGTGTTGCTTTCTTTCTCTCCTCTACTTTATTAATATACAACATATCTAATAAAATAAAAACTGAATCTAGTTTGACTGAGACTTTATGGTTGAACACTAAAGATAAAGACAATACAAATCTAGTTTTAGGCTTATGCTATAGACCTCCAAATTCTAAATCAGATGCTTTAGAAGAGATTATAGTGGAAATGACAGTTGCTTCTGATCTGGGTAACATTGTATTTATTGGAGATCTAAATCTAAGCAACATAAACTAGACATCTAATACTGCAACATCCAAGATATCTAAAGACTTTCTAAACACATGTAACAAATTAAATTTAACACAACATGTAACATTTCCTACCCGAGGTTCCAATATTTTAGATATTGTTTTATATAGTGAGTCGACATAAGACAATGTATTGACACAGCCCCACTGAGTAACAGTGATCACTGTTCCATCAGTTTTGTTCTCTATAATTTTTGCATTAAATCAACTAATATTACAGAAGTATTCACATTTCACAAAACTAATTTTCAAGCCCTTAACGATCACCTCTCAACTATTGAGTAGTCTGACCATTAAAACTCAAATAATATAGAGGATATATGGCACTCCTTCATATCTATTATCCTGGATGCTGCTTTTAAATTAATTCCCAGAATAAAGAAAAAAATCCTGTATTTTCCCCAAATGGCTAAACACCAGATTACTGAAACTCATAAAAAGAAAAATAAATAAATACTATAAGAAATACAATAGTAATAAATGTGACAGATCTCATAAAGCCTTGAAACACATTCAAAAATAATGTAAGAAGGAAATTAGAAAAGCAAAATAAAATATGGAAAAACAGTCGGCATCACATGCAAAAAAAGGAGATTGTAAAATGCTGTTTAACTACATCAACTCCATGAAAAAACCTGAATGTAGGGTAGACCCAATCATTGCCAACGATACAGTCCTTCAAGAGCTAAAGGATATGGCTGAGTATTTAAACAATCACTTTTGTAAATCCTTTAGTACAAATAGCCTAGTTAATCACTTAGTCCCAGACAAGAGTCTGATGTTGTTGATATCTCACTGGACACTATTAAAAACAAACTAGAGGAGATAAAGAAGAGCTCCTCTGCAGGTCCTGCCAGAATTTGTGGAAATCTAATTCGGGTAACGAAAGGTCATCTGTGTATACCCTTAAAAATTCTCTATGACAAATGTTTAAATTTGGGAGTACTTCCAAATGAATGGAAACAAGCCAATGTGATGGCACTTTTCAAAAAAGGTACAAAGAGCTCCCCTGACAATTATTGACCCATTAGTTTGACCTCTATCTGCTGCAAAATATTGGAAAGGAACATTAAGGATGATTTAAGCACAGTAATACAAGACTCAGACAATACACGACATGAATTTACAGAAGGAAGATCATGTACAACAAATTTGGTTAGTTTTTATAACTTTATAAGTGAAAACATTGATAAAGGCCTTGCATGTGATGTCATACTACTTGACTTTAAAAAGGCTTTTGATTCAGCAACTCACTGGGCACTAATTTATAAACTACAGCATTCTAGTATCAATAGGATAAACATTAAATGGCTAACTGACTGGTTATCTGACAGACAACAAAGAGTAATAATAGATGGTCACACATCATCCTGGAAAAGGGTCAAAAGTGGGGTCCTGCAGGGATCTGTTCTGGCCCCTATAATATTTCAGATATTTATATCAGACTTAACAAATTATATTTATAGCAAAATTACAAAATATGCTGATGATTGCAAACTAGAAAACATCTGCACAAATTCAGATGAACACAAACTTATTCAAAATGACTTACACAAATTAGAAGTCTAGTCCTTTAAATGGAATCTTCATTTTAATACATCTAAATGTAGTGTTATTCATTTTGGAAAAAATAGTCACAAACAAAGATATTATCTATATAATAATTTATTAATAAATAAATCTTGCGAAAAAGATCTCAGAATTACTATAGATTCAGGTCTCACCTTTGATATACACATCACTAACATTATTGCCAAAGCTAACAGAATCTGATGGGCAATTCATCCCAACATCTCTTCAAAAAATACAGACATTCTGTTACCTTTATATAGAGCTTATGTAAGACCCATTGTTGATTATGCATCTCAACTATGGAGTCCATTCAGAAAGAAGGATATTCTTAGAATAGAGAAAATCCAAAGAAGAATTATAAAATCTATAGTAACCAATAAGTCGCTTTCCTATAAAGAGAGACTAAATAAATTTAACATGTATTCCCTTAAGGAATGGAGGATTAGAGGTGACATCTTATTCGTATGAGATATTATCCAAGACCAAAATCTTCTAACAGAACATGGTCTAGATTTCAAACAGATACTCAAAAACACCAGGGGTCATCCACTGCAACTTACTAGAAATAAATGCAACTGAAAAAAAAGATCATATTACTTCTCTCAAAGAGTTGTTAGACCATGGAGTATGTTTCCTTTAAATGTCAATATTAGTAACAATAAGAATACTTTTAAGAACAGACTGGATGATTATATGAGATCATCAAACCAATTAAAATATTAATGTAAATTAAGAAGCTCTATTGGGCTAGTTTGCCTTTTGCTTCTATCAGATCTTAGTATGAATCTTAGTATAACATATGTATTTCCTACTCTTCTACAGGTATACAACTGCCAATCTTTAGGATCCCCTGACCGTCTTCCTTTTCCCATGCTTTATCTTTCGCCCATTTCTTTTTCATTAACAAAGAATTATACCAAACTTTCCTTGATCTGAGTGGCTTGTGTTTATTGCAGACTTGAAGTAATTCCCCCAGGAAGAGGGACCATTTAGAACTAATCTGGGATTAGTTCTAAATGGTCCCAGTTTACCCTCTCCAGGTCGCAATAACATCAAAATGATCAAAAGGTTGAAAGGAGCTATATTTTATTACTTTAGAAGGGCCCTTGTTCCTAAATTGTCCCTTAATACAAAATACCATATTGTGATCACTAAAAAAATCTGAGGCAACCCCTGAAGTGTTAAACTGATGAGGGCAGTTTGTCAATATTAAATAAATCAAGGTGGATTCCTCAGGGCTTTTTACATTAATACAAGTGGGTTCTGTAAGCAATTGGGTCAAACCCAATCCAAGAGTGAATGTTTTCAATTTTTTCGATTTGTCTGGGATTAACCAATCTAGATTTAAGTTTCCAATTAACAAGTCATGAGATTGTATGGAAGTAAAGCATTATATAATGTATCCAAAGCCTTAAAGGGGGAATGAGAGAGCCTATATAACACCAACAATAAGAAGGGTTTTCCTGTATGGGATTTAAATTCAAGTGCCAGATATTCATAGGGCAAGGGTCTATACCTAAAGAAACGTGAGTTGGACAAAGGTTATCAAGATAATAGGTCATTACCCCACCCACTCTTTTGTTTCAATTATCTCTCATAAATTTGTACCCAGGAATATTTAACAAACTGTCCTCATGTCTCAGAAAGAACCATAAAATATGGCTCATTTTCCACCAAAAACTCCTTCAACAGGTCCATTTTTGGTATAATGCTTCTTACATTTGTATGGAAGAATAACAAACCCTTATGGTTTGAGAGATTTATTGGTAAAGGCCCAGGTTTTGGACATATACCACTCTTTAAAAGTAGTAATACAATACATATCTGAGTTAACAACCCCCCATTCAGAAATATTTTACAAAACCTTCCAAAATTACATTTCCCAATATCGTAGCCCACAACTTCCCCCACCCCAATACCTGATAAGTAATTACTGGTAAAATTTATAGTGTAACAGTAAAACAATGTTTTAAATTTAGCTTGCGATCTCATCAGTATACCATTAAGATGTTTATTTTCCATCAGGCCCAGGTTCCTGAAGTAGGGTGTGTTAAAGCCCTACAATTTATCTCAATCTCCCACCCCAATTGAGTCTCCACCACTTCCCATTTTAAAATTCTTGACAAAAAATAGGTATTAAGATAATTAAAAGTGAACCCATGATTAAACTAACCTTTTAAACAAACAATTTATTAACACTCACATACACTGAATTTCTCCACATATTCGAGCCCGTGGTGGCATGGGCTTTTAAGATGGCAGATGTGCCCTTCCCCCAAAATGCTGCTTCATGACTGACCCACCGCTGAGCCCCCTCAACACACATGGGCAGTACTGTGCAAATTAGTTAAGCAGGTATATAGTCACAAAGGTAGGTGAACACAGTTTCTGAGCAGCAGATGCAAAATGTAGATAGCTGAAGCACATAGTCTTGGAGACCCAGCAGGCTGGAAATGGACAGGCAGTTAGCTCTCACCTGAAATGCCAGTAATGCTGCTGTACTTCACAAGTTGGTAGCATGGACTTTAAAGAAGATAGACATGCCCCGCCCCAAAACACTGCTCCATGACTGGCCTGCCACCGAGCCCCCTCAACACACATGGGCAGCACTGTGCAAATTAGTTAAGCAGGTACACAGTCACAAAGATAGGTGCACACAGTTTCTGAGCAGCAGATGCAGAATGTAGAAGGCTGAAGCACAGTTTTGGAGACACAGCAGGATGGAGATGGAATGGCAGTCAGCTCTCACCTGAAATGCCAGTAATGCTGCTGTACTTCACAAGCTGGCAGAATGGGCTTTTAAGATGATAGACATGCCCCACCCCAGAAACATTGCCCCATGACTGGCCCGCCGCTGAGCCCCCTCAACACACATGGGCAGCAGTGTGCAAATTATTTAAGCAGGTACACAGTCACAAAGATGAGCTTCATTTCACTAAGCAAAGGTTGTAAGGATGAGAAGAAGTTGCTGTCATGCAGGGGATGGGACATCGTAGAGCAGAAGGACTGCCGAGAAGAAAGTATTTTTGTAGGCAAAAGTACAATTATTTGTAAGCAAAGTCCATCAACTGACGTCTTAATAAACAATTCCAACTCGATTCTGTGTTGTCTGTTATTTCAATAAAGATTTCTTTGTAAAAATCTGCTATTTGTTTCAGTGTCCATTCATTTCAATAGGTTGCCCTTCAAAAACATGGCCGCCATTGATTTCTATGGATAGAGGCCACTTTGAACAAGCTGGTGCCCTTCACAAACATGGCTGCTGAGCTTGACATATAGTTCCTGTATTGTTGCCTGTACCAAGATGGCCACCAGCAGGGGGGATTAAGGGTCACTTCCTTTCTTGCTTTTTTATAAACAAAGATAGCTTCTGCTTGCCACGAGGCTGGTGTGCTGCTGTAATGTGCAAAATGGTGATTGCCATGCTGATGTCCTTCTTCCTGGCACAGAAAATGGTGGACTTTGATTTTGGTGTGTGGCATTTGCCTGGGGAAATATTATTTATTGCTTGATTGCTTTCATCATTTTTATTGCTTTCTCCCCAAGCCGTCCCACTGTATTTTATTTATTTTTATTTTATTTTTTTGTTGTCTGCAAGGCTGGGTACTTTTAGGAACTGCCTTCGTTTTATTTATTTGCTGTGCCCTGTTTACTTTAAGAGCTCTCTCTCTGGTTGCCTTGCTCTACAAGGGGGTGCCTTGCTTAAATTTCCTGAGGTGCTTTGTGATTTTTTTTCTGCTCCTTGTTTATTTCGTAAGTATTTTCATTATTGTCCCCCTTATTTGGAGTGTGACAGAGTGACAGCTTTGTCATGAGTCACGGAGTGGACCACTCCATTGCAGTCTTGATTTATTTTTGTTTGTTTGTTGTGTCTGTGGCCATTTGTAGTGTGGCCAAGTGGAGCAGAGGCTCCATGCTGGCAGTAGTTGGCAGCTGGCAGTTTGGGAGAAGCAGAGAAGGGCTTTGTGTTGGAGGGCAACAGTGGAGAAAGAGAAACCACAGTTGCGAGGAGGGCAGAGTGGTATGTAGCAGGCTTGCAGATGTCCCTAGATGCAACTGGTCAAGAGTGAGTCACAATATGGAGGAGTGTTGAATGGCCGGGCAGCAGGGCTGAGCCATAAGGTGTGGAGCAGGACTGAATTGTGGTCCTGAATGGCAGTAGTCTTTTCAGGAGCGGGAGCAATCTGTGGGGGGAGCCACTGTTCATGAGTTAGCAGCTGTTAGCCACAAAGTTCAGTTTTCTTTATTTTATTAATTATTTTTCTTCCTGGCAGTCCTTGTGGAGTGGCTGGGTGAGCCACATAGTGTGGAAGCGGGATGTCCCTCAGTGTGCTGGGGCAGCTAGTGGCTGTCAGATCACCATTGGGGTGAGGGGACTGAAGCTGCAGACCTGAGAAGTAGCTGGATACATGGCCCTGATCCCGAGGAATAGAGTGGCAGTTTGCTGCACAGCCACTGTAGGAAGGCAGCATCTGTAAGTGCTTACTGGTAAAATTAGTTTTCTTTTCTGTATTATGATCCCCACTGGTGCAGGCACTGTGGCTGCTGCTGGGAGGGATAGAGGGAGATTGCTTGGCCAGTGGAGCAGTTTGCAGATGGCAGAAGTCCCATGCAGACTTGGGTTTTCCATGATGTGAGAGCTGCTGCACTGGGGGTAGGTGAAAGTTTTTCTGTGTGCAAAGTTATTTGTTTTTCTATGCCAGCAATGTCCCACGTTAGTGCTCAGTACAGTCTGTATTTTCAGGGAAACAGCTGTAAAGCAGGCAACTGTTGAAAGTCTTGGATATAACATCTAGGGCTATGGTGTAGGTGCATGGAGGTCCAGAGCTTTTAGGAGCTGGCCTGGGGTATAGATCTGGGTACCCATAAATGCATTAAGTGGTAGGAGGTTCATACAGGCTAGTGAGATAGGATCTGGACAGAAGAAGGGACACATTCTCCACCATGTGTGGGGTTTTGGTGTTGGTCTGCCACAAGGACCACTATCTTCTCTTCAGGTCTGCCGCATCCATCTCTTACTGCTCTGGTGGACACCTTGCTGGACTGTCTGAATAACAGATGGACACATAAAATAATGAATAAATTGGTGTTTATGCTCATACTTCAGAGACATCAGAAAACTCCATCACCCATGAGGTTCAGACTCAGGCTGACAATCAGATAGATTATTTAAGGGGTTTCTAAGATACCCCTGCTAACACAGTAATTAGCATGGTTAGCATAAATTGTTACATCTGTCCTGAGGTCTTAAAGGGGCAGCAGCTAGCATTAAGCCCCATACCTAATGCGTACTCCACCATTTTGCTTTCACTTGCTTTCCTTTAATGTTTTTGAAGTGGAAGTGACCATGATGGCATAGCTAAATCTTGGCACCAGCGGTCTCCACCAACTTTGACAAGATGGTCAGGACAGGAGCGTGGTGTCAGAGGTAGGAGTGTATTATATATATTTATGCCCAGGCCATATTGTATACTATTTTATACAATATACATTAGCATTTTTATGTTACATAATAATGCTATATGTACCAGAGAATGCCAAACTAGCTAGATACATTTTTTTATCTCAGAGAGCTGTGACACATGGGGTGCTGCAGGGATCTGTGTTGGGGCAGTGCTGTTTGGGATTTTCATTGCGGACATCTCACATGGTGTCAAGAATGGGATCAGTCTGTTTGCTGATGACATAAAGTTGGGGGCAGTGGTGGATGATCTAGAAGGTTGGCAGGGATTGCAGGATGATCTGACTAAACTGGCGGAGTGGTCAGAGGTATGGCAGTTGGGGGCGGTGGTGGATGATGATATAGAAGGTTGGCAGGGATTGCAGGATGATCTACATTGGCAGAGTGGTCAGAGGTATGGCAGTTGGGGTTTAATGTGAAAAAGTGCAAAGTATTACACTTTGGTGCAAAGAATCCTAGAAAGGGTTACCAACTTGGGGGGGTACAGTTATGTACCACTGAAGAAGAAAAGGATCTAGGGGTGGTGATAATGATGAATATGAACAATTCAGAGCAGTGCAGGAGGGTGGCAGTGAAGGTCAACAGAGTACTGGGTTGTATAGTGAGGGGCATCTCCTCCAGAAGCAGGGATGCCATTCTGCCACTCTACAAGTGACTAGTCAGACTGCACATGGAATACTGTGTGCAATTCTGGCACCCTTATCTGAACAGAGATGTGAGATTGTTGGAGAGGTTTCAACAAAGGGTGAAAAAGTTGATTCAGGGATTACAGGATATCCACCATGAGGAGAGATTAAAGGAATTGAACATGTATTCCCTGGAGGAGAGAAGAGATTGGGGGAATATGACTGAGACCTTTAAGTACTTAAAAGGAATAAATAAGTCTGGTAGTGAAGAGATATTCAAGCTCTGGAAGGGGAGGGACACGAGAGGGCATAGACTTAGATTGGAAGGAGGTAGGTATAAGAGGAAAATGAAGAGGCATTTTTTCACAGAAAGAGAGTAGTGGCAGTTTGGGATGCTGTGCCAGAGGAGGTGGTATCCTGTAGGATGGTGGGTAGTTTCAAGAGCGGCTGGGACAGGAAGTGGGGGGTATTTGGGAAGGTGGAGGAGGGGAAGGGGCAGCTGCAAAGTAGGGGTTAGCTGCACACTCGAGCAGACTAGATAGGCCTAGAGGACTAATTTCTGCTGGCAATTTTCATATGTTTGTATATTCGAATCTCCATAGTAGGGTATGCCACAAAATTTACCTAGCTAGTTGGGAATGTCACAACAAACATTTCATTCTGCCACCTGTGCCCTGCAGTCTATGAAGCCACATGCTCCAGCCAGTGTGACGTATCAGAAGTTACAGAAATGGGAAACATTTACTGTTTAATAAAATGATACTAGTTTCAAATGCTAAGGCATAGTATATAAACCAAACATGTGATATGTGGTCATGAAATATAATATTTATATTCCTTCATGGTGAGTGACCTCTTTTGACCTCACTCATGGGTTTGCTGCTCATAAAGAGCAAGAGGTTACTGATCACTCATGAAGATGAACATCATAGGTCATGATCGCCCATGACAAATCCTATATGTATCTTCTCCCTCATGCTGATACTCCATTTTTTTGGCATAAGGGTCCTCCTTCTGTGTAGTTTTGCCTTGTGCAGCTTGCTTGGCAGGGTAGTCATGGGGGACCAGTTCTCCTTACAGTTTGAAATTACAGTACAGCCATCTAGCGTTCCATAAACATATCAGGAAGGTGTTCTGCACAGGGCTGGTTTAGATACAATTGTAATTGTAAGGTTTACTGATGCTGATAAACTTCGATCTTAGATTTTTTCCCCATAAAGTTAGTATCTTTCTGGATGAGCACTGGATGTCAGTTTAATATGTAGCTGTTTTACTGCTTATTAGGTGTTTGTGATGTCACGGCACTGGGCAGGGACTCAGAGATTCTGACCATCATCACTGTAAGGTGTTGCTTTATATTGGTTATGTTTAATTTAAACTGGCAAAGGGGGGGTTATGGATCCATTCACATAATTGGAATGTGTAGTACGGTACGGGCTGCACGCCCATTGGCTCACGCTGTGGACCAATGGTGTGACAGCCCTGCCCGCCAGTGTCAGTCAATGGGCGGCTGGGAGGCAGGCTGGTGGGTGTTGCCACCCACCACTGACCGGGAAGTGGGCAGGGGCTTAGTGGACAGGTGGCTAGGGGAGTCCGCTGGACCACCAGGGATATTGGATTGGAGTTTATTTTACTGAAGCCCGCGATCGGGGTGACTGCGGTCCACTGGACAACCAGGGATATTGGAGTGTACTTAATTTTACTTAATCCCATGATTGGGATGATAGCGGTCCACTGGACCACCAGGGATGTTGGATTGTTTTTTATTTTACTTCAGCCTCCCACGCTGCGGGGGTGTCGGTCCCCAACGGCTGCTGCCTGGCAGGGCGTCAGGCGCAAGTCACCAGGGATCAGCACACCTGCATGCAAATGGCCCCATTTGTGCCTTGCATAGATTATGGCCCCATTTGCATGTGCACTTTTGAATATCGCGTTTGCTGCGCATAGCACAACGGAGCTTGTGCTAACACATCCCCTGCTCCAGTCTGGCCACTTGCACTGGTGCGGTGCCACTGCGTCATGCGCACTGCGGGTGGCCAGGGTGCGATATTCAACTATGCTGTGCCATGGTGTAGCTCCATTGAATATCACCCAGTCAATGCCCCTGCACAGCCAAGTTGCACTGTGCCCAGGCTTGCGCCACAGCCTGGCGCAGTTTGAATATCTGGGCCATAATATACAACTTGCACTGATTACTGAGACTTGGTGGGATGCGAATGATTCTTGGGCATATTCAGTGCAGGGATATACCCTATATTCTAAATCTAGAGTTTTTAGAAAAGGGGGAGGAGTGGCGATTTATATTCATGAATCTATAACCAGTGAGGAGTTAACAATGAATGAGACACACTTAGAATCTCTTTGGGTTAAACTACTACCTCCTGATGGTGCCAAAATTGTTATGGGGTTAGTATATCACCCTCCTTCCAGTTCAGAGGCCCACGATGTCAATTTAATTAAACAGATCACCAGCCTTAACCCAGCTGATAATATCCTAATGTTGGGAGATATGAATTTGCCCAATATAGAGTGGAAGTTATGGCAGGGTATTACTAAAACTGACAACTCCTTTTTGGATGCCTTAGACCAATTAGGTTTAGAGCAGAAAGTTACAGAAAACACCAGAGTCAACAACATTTTGGATGTTATTTTAACTAATATGGGGAACTACGTTACTAATGTTTGTGTTAATCCTCCTTTGGGAAATAGTGATCACTGTATGGTGATGTTTAACATCAATAAACCTCATGTTCTCAATGAATTTGCTTTAACAACTAAACTCAACTTTAGTAAAGCAAATTTTATCCAGTTCAGGAAGGAATTATCATGTTGGGATTGGTAGAACTGTTAATGAGATGTGGAATTCATTGCTTCAACAATTTAAAAACCTTATGGTAAAATATATACCTATTAGCAACAAATATAATAAAGGTAATAAAAAAAACACAATGGCTCACTCATTATATTAAGAAATTGATTAATAAGAAAAATAAAATCTATAAAAAATGTAAAAGAGATGGAACTGAGACCAATTGGCTAGCTTTCAAAAATACTGCCGCCTCTGTAAAATCAGCAATTAGAAAAGCTAAAACCAAGTTCGAGGTAGATTTAGCCTCTAGAGTTAGGGATAACAAAAAAATCCTTTTATTCATATACAAATAGTGGAAGACAGAGCTCAAGCACTATAAGTCCTTTTAAGAATGCTGTGAGACAAGCTGTGACAGGCATAGAAATGGTTGATATTCAGAATAAATATTTTTGCTCTGTGTTTAATACTAATACCACAACTCAAGCTACTGACAGCAATCTCCCAACCACTAGTGCTGTACTAATTGATCCTAGGGAAGTGTTGGATAAACTTAAAAATATGGATACCAATAAATCTCCTGGTCCTGATCTTGTTCATCCTAGGGTTATTTGTGAACTGGCAGACATTTTGGTAGCACCCCTTACATACATTTTTCTGGCATCCTTGGATAAGAGTGAAGTCCCTAGTGATTGGAAGGAGGCAACAGTCATCCCTATTCTAAAAAAAGGTTCCAAAACTATACCGGCTAACTTTAGGCCAGTTAGTTTGACATCACTTATGGGCAAGATACTTGAAAGTATATTGAAGGATTGAATCCTGGTCTTATTAGAGGAAAGCAACTTGACAGATTCAGTACAGCATGGGTTTATTAGGTTTAGATCTTGTCAGACCAATCTTTTGACCTTCTATGAGAACGTTAATCGAGAACTGGACTTAGGGAATTCGGTTGATGTCGTTTTTAGGGATTTAGCAAAAGCCTTTGATAAATTACCACATAGGGAGTTGATTGCTGTCCTGAAAGAATTTAAATTATAGACCAATGTAAAATGCTGGATTACAGACTGGTTGAGGGACAGGAGACAGAGGGTGGTGGTTAAGGGAGTATATTCAGACTGGGCCCCAGTGACAAGTGGAGTTCCCCAGGGATCGGTGCTGGGACCCTGCTTATTTAATATTTATATATCTACTCTAAAAATAAATACTCCCAATGTTTGGCTATCTAAATTTGCCAATGACTTCAGATTAGGAACAGTAGTTAATAACATGACTGATGTATCATCATTACAAATGGCTATTGGTAATATAGAAGCATGGACTGAATCTAATAAACTGGAACTGAATTCTGCAAAATGTAAGATCATGCATTTGGGGAATAAGAACAGTAATGCGACCTATAAAATTGGGAATAATATGCTAACCATCACCACACAAGAAAGAGACTTGGGGATTATAATTACTCCTGATTTTAAGTTCAGTCATCACCGCTCAATTCAGATAAGAAAGGCGAATCAAAATCTGAACAGCATCCTTAGACATATTTCTAGCAGAGATGACAAAGTATTGATCCTGTTATACAGCTCTCTGGTTAGGCCCCACCTGGAGTATTGTGCCCAGGTGTGGTCACCATACAAGAGGAAAGACATTATTAGGTTGGAAGGTATTCAAAGAAGAATGACTAAGGCTATCGCAGGAATTGGAACCAGATCATATAGGGAAAGGATAGCATTTCTAGGTCTATATTCACTACGTTATCATAGATTCAGAGGGGACATGTGTATGCTTTACAAAGCTATAGGGGATTCTTCATTGCGTAAGGAGATGGGAATTAGATTTAAGGTTGATAGGGTAAGCTCTAGAAAACATCCTAAACAACTTTATCAACCCAGGTGGAATTTAAGAATAAGGGTGGTTTCCTCCTGGAACGATCTTCCTGTGATGGTTATAGAGAGTCCAAATATGGATACTTTTAAATCTAGATTGGATGTTGAATTTAAGGAAATGGTTTATAAATTTTAAGAACTGATATACCTGGGGATATGGCAAGTAAATAGGATGCAAGTCCATAATTGCTTGAATACTTTCCTATGATTCCTATGAATGGACTTTATAGTCACCAAGGTGGCTAATGGTGAGAGGGATTTCACAATAAGACTTTAAACAATGTCCATGATCCTGCTGCAATTAGTTGTTGTTCAGACTATTTCATTGACAATTGTTCTCTTAAATTAATTTTGGTATGCCACAACATGTGTGTCACAAGACGAATACCACTGTATTCTATTGCAATGTCACTGTATGTATCAAATCCAGTGTCCAGTTCTTATATATATTTGTGGTTTTTCACTTTTGAAATGAATAAAGTTAAAAAAAAAAGGAAATATTATAAAATAACCACAAAACTTTTATAGGATACAGTAACACATATCCAAAGAACCCATACTGTAATAGAAACATTGACATTTCTTTGATAGAGGAGACTACATTTCGTTATAAAACGGGTAAGAAAAACCAAGACCTGTTATTGCCAGATGTGATCACATGATCAGCCTAGAGGTCAGAGCAAGAAGCTGTGAATGAGCTTGGTACCTGCAGACCTGGGTTGGATTCCCACAGCCTCCACTTGCATACTTTGTGACTCTGACTAAGTCACTTAACCAGCCCAAAGCTCCCGGGTCGCCCTTGAAAACAGGCAGTTGTGCCTAGTGGGCCTTACACAGTTAACAAAGAATAAATCAAATAAAAATGACCAAGTATTATTCTAGCACAGCAGCATTGGTCAGAAATCTTTAACTTTTTGAACCTCATTACTCAGGTTCTAAAATAATAATATATGAGGATTCATTTTATATTCATAAAAAACAAAAGAACTTAGACAATGACAGCTGAAAAAGCCCACAGGTCAATCTAGATTGTCTAGTCACACTCCAGGGTACATGTAATTGTGGTATGGCAGCACTTCTTGGATACATAAGGCGCTCATCATTTCCTCATGCCTCACTTTCCAAGGTGCGCCATTATCATACAATAATACACACCCAGACATACCTTTTTGCATAATTACAATTAATTAAATATAATTGGTCAATCAAACTGTGTTTATTTTAAGCGCATCCATGAGTGCAACTGTACATATGCTGTATATTTCATGATGTAATGTATATTTATGTGTTTTGTGAATTGTATTTTTATACTGTAATATCTCTTGGCTGTTATTATATTGCCCCATGTCACATCTGAAAAAGGGCCTTTGGCTCAGAGTGTTCACTTGGTTAACAAAATAAAATAACTAAATACAGTAATTCCTTTTGTTTCCATTTTTCATAAATCTTTTTCTCACCTGTTGTGGTGCAGACTAGGCCTCCACTGACAGTCACTGTCACCTGGCATCCTAGGGACTTACCTCTTTCCCGGTGCTTCCCCCATGGCTCCCCCTCCCCCCATGGCAGGAATCCACGGTAGGCTCCTTTACAGTTAATGAAACAGATCCAGTTCTAGAAGAGATCCCTACAGCCAGTGCAGAGCCTACAAGAAAGAGGTGAGTGTCATCCCTGCTGTACCTCAGTCATTTTTTCTCCCTGTTCCTTCCTGGAGGGATGGACGTGCACTGCCATCCAGATGTTCCACACATGCTACCATGCAAGGAACATCAACAGCAGCATCAATCCATGCCCCAATGTGCTGGCACTGGCTGCATGTCAGGGGCCAGACAAGTACCAGAACCCTAACCCCCCCCAGAGGAGGAGAGCTGTCCTCCAGATGCTCAGTCCTCCTCCTCTGCCCTCACCAGCCCCTGGCAAACTGAGTCCATTACAAACTTGGATCACCAGCCTGGTTACAGGTGAGGCATGGGTACCTCTGCCCTCTGCACCAGCGGGCTGGCTCAATAAGTAAATAATTATTTGCCTGAGGCTGGCTCAAAGATATGGTGGCAACACATCAGGCCTCTGCCTGGAAGGCTGGGATTCATGCATCACAACAGAATCCCACTTTGGAGTTGGCTGGGTGAGGGGCACTTTATGGAGGGAGGCACTTGGCTCACCCTAGGATTTGCACCCTGCTGCTGGCTAACCAAGGAGTGGCTTTGGTAATGATGTTGAAGGCAGTCCCTCCCTCACCCTTCAGGAAGGCGGAAGGCTGTAGCCATAGTAACCCCAATTGTTGGGGTTATAGAAATAAAATCATGGCAGTAAAGAAGAAAAAACAAAACAACCTCTGTTTGCACCAGTTTGAGAAGCAAGCCCACACTATAAAAGCATGGGGAAAGCATGGTTTAAAAGTTGGGGGAACATGGATCTACTTAGCCTTTCATGCCAATGTCACTGGCCATTTTTGCATGGCCTAAAAAGTTCAGGGGGACTGGACCCCATCATCCCCCTGTTCCCAGTGGTTGCACCCAAGTACAAAAGCAAACCCAACCTCCCCACTCTCTCGTGCCACATAGCTAGACAACTCCACTTACCAGCTGTCTGCATTACACCCAATTGTTTTTTTATAGTCTACTGTTTGTTAGAGTAAAACATATAGGTAACAGCATTTCTCTTTGATTGGAGTGGTTAATCCGTGTTGTATGTCAGGGAGCAGTATCTGCTACAGTAGCTGCCCACAATGTGCTTTAGGAGTCTGAGTATCAGTTCTGAGCATCTCTGGAGTGTGGCCTAATCCCAGAGTTATCCTTGTATGAACATGCATTCCAACAGTGATTGGTTTTGCCAGCCTCCTATTGGTTCATTTTGAGTGTATTATGAAAGAAGGCTGTGAAGGGGCCTGTGTTGGGCAGGGAGCTGAGAACATTCCAAGTCTGTGCACTCTATATAAACAGCTGTAGCACAGAGTCTGGCTGTGCAGTTACAGGTAAGTTATTTTTCATCTGAGCAAACTGTTGTCAACAGAACTTGAAAAGCAGGATAAGACATATCACACTCCCCTTGCAAAAGGATCAGGATTCTCGAGAATCTCTATAAAGTCCTGCTGTTTTTAACAACTGCTATTGACACATACAGTACAAAAGATATTAGTAAAGGATGTTCTAGGCTCCTTGCCTGGAAAGAGCAGCAACATAATGCTTATTTGTTTTTATGTTGTTTGCACGCTTGTGCAAGAAACATAGTGCCATCATCGGAGATTTCGGAGGTGTGTCACCTCCTCCTCCAATTCAGGCAGTGTGCTGGCAGGCGCGGCCCCTGTAAGCCAATGCATTTTGGAGCTGCCTATGACACGCTCCAAAATGCAGTGGCATACAGTTGAAAGGGGGAGCTACGCTTGAGTGAGCAGTGATAAGAAGTTGCTCACGCGCAGCTCCCCCCACCCCACCCGTAGGGCATGCACGCCAAGACGACACTGTATAGCCGACGGGTGCCCAACTCGCCGGCTGAGCTGCATCATCTCCCCTAGTAGTTAGTGCCATGCTGGAGCCCACCCCAGCGTGGCAATCAGTCCTTTGCCAACGGAGGTGCCCAATCCCCGCTGGCTGAATGAATGCCCCCCATCGCTTGTGCCACGCTGGAGCCCACCCCAGCGTGGGCAAACCATCCCACGACGCTTTTTTTTTACCGTAGACAAAATGGTCCCGCCGGTGTGTCTCCTGACCCCCTCCCACAACCCGCACCCACCCACTGCGCACCCAGCCCCCCACACCTCCACCCCATACTACTCTCTGACCGCGCGACGATCTTCTGTGGACCGGGAACACGCCTGCACTCTTCAAAGCTAATACCGAACTGAGGAAATGCCGTAAGCTGTATAATGGGCTAGATAGGGGTTTCAACTTTATTAGATATCTCAGCCATTTTTGGAATTTTTTTCAACATGGGGTTTTTGGGACCCCTTCTCATGAATGATGTCACTGTCATGGCGTTATTCAGGCCCGAAGGGTGATTTCACGCAGTGAACATGACAGTGACATCATTCATGAGAAGGGGGCCCAAAACCCCCATGTTGAAAATTTGGTGCCAAAATTCCAAAATGACTGTTTACGTTAGCATGCTAGCAGTTCCTACACAGGCTCATAAGTTCACGAAATTTCAATATTTTCACCCAGATTTTCAACATTGCCATTTTCCACACCTTCTTATGAGTAGTATAGCTGTCATTTTCACATCTCACCCAAAATGTGTTTCCCCCATGTAGTGCAGAATGGCGCAGTTGGTGTGTGAAATCAATGTACGGGACACATTAAGAAAATCACAGTGACACTGTTCATGAGCAGAGGTCTTAAAATGGCTATGTTGAAAATTTGGTGAAAAATTCCTAAAAATGACTGTTTTACCAGCGTGCGTTGCGCAGTTCCTACGCACGCTCGTAGGTTTGCGAATTTTCAATATTTCCACTCCAGATTTTCAACATTGCCTTTTTACCACACCTCCTTATGAGCAGTACAGCTGTCATTTTTCACATCCTGCCCAAAATGTGTTTCCGCTCATGTAGTGCACAATGGCGCAGTCGGTGTGCAAACTCAAAGTATGGGACACATTAACAAATTCAGAATATTTACACTCCAATGACTTCCAAATACCTAAACAGCACATAGAAGCAAGCAACATTCGGCATTGACAAATGCTTTTTTTATCCTGGCTAGCACACATTCCACAGTTTTAACCAATGGACTTTACTTCCACTGATCCAAATATCGATGTGATTTATTTTCACATGAGCTGGAAGACAGACGCTGTCTCTATCCAAATGTCATGCAACAGCCAGGAATAAAAAAGAAAGCCAATGAATTAACAGACCAATCAAATCACATGAATTGTAAATTGTGACTACGCCATATGACTGTGAACAGAATAATGTTGTTAGTAATGTAGTTGCCACTGGTTAGATGGCATACAAAATATTTACCTGACTATATATTGTACCCATTACGATGTTTGTTCACTGTTCTTTGGCCTACTGTTAACACCATATATACACCTGTCAACTATTCACTGCACTTATTTTACTGAACCTGTGAACCGTGAACCTGTTAATTGTATTTACCTGCCTATATATTGTATCCATTATGTTGTTAGCTCACTGTTCTGTGGCCTCTTGTCAACACCATGACAATGTATTCTATCGGTTGCCTAAATATTATGTATTCTATACGTATATCTATTTGTTGCTTTATCTCTGTGTCTGTAACCCTCCCAGGTCATGCCTGAAAATAGGAAAAATTCTTGTCTCGTGAATCTACCCGGTAAATAAAAACTAAATAAATTAAAATAAAATAAAACAAAACATAGAAACATACAATATGACAGCAGAAAAATAGTGAGAGGCCCACCCAGTGTGCCATCTCTACCTAACTATACCATGAAGGCCCTAATAGCCATCCCTCCTACTTACCTCTGCCCCTTCCCATTTACTATAGCCATGTACTTGTCCTACCCTACCTTCAACATACCCCCATACAGAATAGTCTGTACCAACCCCCTCAGGCAGTCTATTCCATTTATCCACCACTCTTTTGGAGAAAAAGTGCTTGCTGACATCTTCCTTGAAGCTACGTCATGCCAGTTTCAATGAATTCTCCCTTGTGCCTGTGTTCTTGCTAAATGTGAAAATGCCATTGCGATCCTCCTCTTTGTTTATCCCATGCAGGTAGCTGCAAGTTTCTGTTTTGTTCCCCCTCTCCATCCTGGTCTGTAGGGCATACAGTACATGCCAAGGTCCTACAACCTCTCTTCATACACGTTTCCTCCTTCCTCTGAATTGTTTTAGTTGTGCTTCTCTGAACGGTCTCTGCCCTTGCACAGGTGTGGATTCTAGAACCTTGCACAGTAGTAGTGTTTGTTTGTTTGTCACAGACTGGTTCTCTACCAGGACTCAGTCTGTGACTGTTACCAGCTTTCACAACCCTTCAGATGCCTAAAAGGGTTTCCTTGGTATGCTGCCACTACTCAGCTATATCCTCACTTCTGGTATATCTAGGTTCAAATCAAACCAGAGCCACTGCTCACACAGTACAGTGCTCCTTACCCAAAAGGCAAATGATATGCCCCTTTTGTTACAGCTGGGGACATTTTGCCTTAGTTATGGTAACTGTAGTCTGCCTCTTTGAAAACTGATCACAAAAGTGCAACTTAACCCCTGGCTATCATACCTGAAATGACTCAGCTGCAGAAAGCACAAAGTATATAAAAATAACACTTAGTTCTTCATGATATTTTCATGCATTACAGGATAGTGCATGCTAAAGACTATTGGGAATACAGTATTTCTACAGAGATGAAAATAACCACATTTGAAATGATAGCAATCACACAGAAGAAACCTAACTCAAAACTGTCTAAATTCTAAGATGAGTAGATGAAGTTTACTTGCAACTGGGAACTTGGTGAGCAGTGGCAATCTCGAACCCATGATGTTGCTAGTTCAGAATCCCAAATCATAACTGACTCTAAGGATAAACACACACAATGAAATGCCTTTGCCTGGCTGACCCACTATGCCTGCAGCATCACACATACCCCTCTAACATCAGAATCTAAACCATTTATTTTCAGCTCTGGAGACCACCCTTTTTGAGAAGGGGGCCAAACTGGTTTTGTGGATTGAAGCCTGATTTTGTGGACTAAAGCCTGGGCCCTTTTGTTTTCCCAGCTGGCTCAATCAGTGGGGTTCCCTCTTGCTCTGCCTTGGCCCTGTTTAAACTCAAAACATGCCTTTTGTTATAAAAGGGATTCAGTCCCATGAAGTTTAATCCAAAACAGAAGCCTTCTAGATCTGAAGACTTCTGCTCACAAGCTACCATCCCATCTCCCTAATGAACAGTGATTATAAGATTCTTGGCTAGCCTGCCCATTGGTGCAGTGATTGGATTTCTGCTTGTGATGCTGGTGACCTATATTTGGGAATGGACTCGGGTCATCAAAGGGACGGACAGGAGGAGAAGGATTGAGCATCTCTTGGACTGCTCTCCTTCTCCAGGGGGGAGGGTGGCATCGTGTTCGGGGCAACAGTGACACCCGATGGAGGCTGGGCTGTTACAAGCACCAACGCAGTATATCCTTCAGGGGCAGAGCAGATGCTGGCCATCATTGCATGTTACCACCCCTGCCTATGGGGGGAACTCCTGCAGTTAAGGGCTGCCTCTATGAAGCCTTACATCTGGCTTCAATTAGCCTCCTGTGGTCTGCTTTCCTGTTAGATACTGTACTTGCAGCACTTAAAAAGGGGAGAGGGTGCCACAACCCTGCCCTCTAGGGGGTAAGCAAAGGGTGCTGTGGAGATCATGGGTTGATTATGGGAGGTGGGAGTTGGAGGTCTGTGACCATGATGGATGTTGGCGACCCCTGCAGACAAAAAGCATAGTAAATAAAGATTCTTGGCTAAAATACTAACAATTAGAATTCAAGTCATCATTAGAGAACTTGTAGGGAGAGAACAAGTAGGTTTTATACCTGGAAGGGCGGGCTCAGATAGCATCTGGAGGCTAGTTAATGTTATCTGGGCAGCAAACAGAAGCAAACAACCATATGTAATCCTGTCCTTGGACCTCTTAAAAGCCTTTGACTCCCTTGATTGGTCCTATATGCAAATCACTCTTTCAGAATTTGGTTGCGGAGAAACATAAGGAAATTGGGTATCTATATTGTGTAAAGGGGCAAAAGCACAAATTCTCACAAATGGTTTACTTTCTGAAGCAATCTCGCTATCAAAAGGGACAAGACAAAGGTGCCCTTTATCACCCTACCACTTTATTTTATCAATGGGACTGCTTATAAGGCACATCCAGGTAAGTTCTGACATCCAGGGAATTCAGGTTAAAAAAAAAACACAAGGTGTTTGCATCTGCTGATGACCTGGTTTGTACCATTTTTAGACCAGTGCAATCTTGTGCTGCACTGAAAGGATTGTTCACAATTTTTCAAGAGTTGGCAGGACTACAAATGAACTGGCAAATAGTCCAGGCCATAGTGGCTAATTTGAGTACTTCCATTACTGCCCAGATCAATGACATATGGGAAAAAGGCTGGATGACTAAACAAATCAAATTTTTAGGCCTGCAGATTAGTTCAAATCTAGAGTCTTTAATGGAAATCAACTTTAAAACCTTACTAACAGAGACTTGAGAATGATCTCACAAAATGGAACAAGCTTAATCTCTCAGTGTGGGGAAAAAATAATTCAGTTAAAATGATTGTGGCCCCGAAAATATTTTATTTATTGCAGAAGACTCCCTACATAATGAATAAAGCCCAACTGAAAAAGCTTAACTCATTGATTAGAGCTTTTTTGTGGAACAGTTGTTATCCTGTAGGTAGGGAAATGGGCAGACTAGGTAGGCTAAGCGGTCCTTATCTATCATCAAAGTCTATGTTTCTATGTTTCAGTAAGCCACCTAGGCTTGACCTTAAAAAATTGCAGGCACCCCATGAAGCTGGTGGAATGACGCTGCCTTGCTGGGAGACCTATCAGATGGCATTACTTTTTAAACAAATATCTGTCCATTTCTTAGATTCTGATTCCCTAGCAGGGCAAGGACCTCTATGGTTAGACATGGAAAAGGAGATACTAGCGCCTCATGTTATGGCTGATTTTAAATATTATCCCATGCCTCTTTATCTGATAGATAATCTCTGTCTTTCCACTTCATTTAGACTGTTAAAAAAAAAAACAATAAACTTAATTTGGAACTAGTACCCTTGTGATTTGTCCCTATTTGGAAAAACCTAACATTTTTTGATAATAAAATCCAACTGGATAACCCTGTTTGGGTAACAGCAAGGGTGGTACATCTGGAAGATCTGCTAGGGACAGAGTCTAATAGATTAATGTCAGTCTCAGAAATAAGAGAAAATTACAAACTCCATAGACTTCAGTTCCATTATTATCTACAGCTTAGGATGCTGCTACAAAAAACACATCTTACAGCCTGATTTTTCTTTCACAAACAATCTCCAGTGGGAACAGTTAATAAAATGTAACACTGTTAGGAAAAGGGATAGTTTTAGTTATAAAACTCTATCTAACATCTCTGATTCTCATTGTCTGACCTTGCCAGCTAAAACTAAGTGGGAGACTGAGATGGATAGACCGATCTCTGAAGCTGATTGGCACTATGCATGGAAGAATGGCATACGAGAGCAGTAGGGAGATGCAAGGAAAGCTGATCCAATTCAAAATCTTGCATCAGTACTATTTCTCTCCAGCAAAGTTATTTGGGATGGGCTACAGAGTTAATAACAAATGTACTAGATGTGGAAAGGGTGAAGGGACCCTATTCCATGTGTTGTGGAATTGCGCCAACTTTTCCACGCTGTGGAAGGTGGTACATAAGATCATTAGTAAATGTGTTAACACAGTTTCATATTATTCTCCAGAAATACACATTCTAAGCATATTCTAGCAGAACTGTGTCTTTTCCTTGCCCCCAAATCTACAGGTACTAGCAGTAGGGTTAGCAGTTAAAAGATTAGTTTTAAAGCATTGGAAAAATCCTCTAGCCCCTAGCATTAATGAATGGTACAATATGATGGCATTCACAGCTAATAATGAAAAAGTGAGCAACACTATCTTAGATAAAAGTGAGAAATCTGAAGATATTTGGGGTCCCTTCCTTCAGTCAGACAACTAATATATTTTTTTTTGAAATTCAGCATCTTTATTTATTTGTCAAACTGTTAACAAACATACAGGCATCTTGTACGAGATAAACTATCCTCAGATAAACTATACAAAGGAGTTAATACAACTCCCCCTCCCTCCCCAACCCACTACTCTTCCCTTAACCCCCCCCCGGAGTGTGCCAACTAAACCCACTCTACAGCTAATAGTCAGTGAGCTACAATCAATATACACAAACATAATTAGAGACATAAAAAAAATATTAATAATTAGAGTAGATATAGGGCATGTAATTTGCCCCATTTCTTGGTGAATCCTTCCTTGTTGTTACGGGAACTAGCCACCAGACTTTCAATGTTGAAAAACGATGACATATCCATCAGTCATTCAGAATATGAGATGACTAGCTGATCCATCTAGTGTTTAAGTACCAATTTCTTAACTACAATTGAAATTAGAGCCATGTGGAATTTGCATTCTTTAACTTCAATACTGGAGAACATTCCCAAAACACAAATCTCTTTAGTGAACAGATCCCCTAACCCAAGTATTGGATCTAGCCTGGATCAAATTGTTTGCAATTTTTTCACAATGCCAAAATATATGATTGCCATACCTAGTACACCTAGAGGTTGGCAGTCTGCCCATTTTAGCTAACCTTACTGGCGTGTAATACATATTATTTAAAATGTGATATTGGTTAGCCTAAGTCTGTCTTGTGTGAGGTATTTATGAAGATCCCTACAAATTTGACCTCAATTAGGGGTACTATCCGGCATAAGAGTCCTCCAGACTTTGGAACCTGGAAGGACCTCAGGGAACTTACGATCCAACAGGTAGGAGTATATTCTTGAGACCCCATGAGCCTTGTTAGTGTATTCCTGGAACTGAATTAAAATGTGCCTAGCCTGGGAGTCTTTGGGTGAAGTACTAAAGAGTGAGCCAATTAAATGTCTCAATTGGAAGACTTTGAAGATGTCCTTCTGGGGAATCTTAAACCTATCCAGGATATCAGGAGAAGAGAGAAGAGAGCCCTGAAAGAAGACATTTTCTATAAGGGCTCCTTGTAACTGAGGAAGCCAGTCTGAGGAAAGCGGTGACCCACCTATTTTAACATTAGGGTTGCAGATAAGTGACTGGCCAAGATTGAATTTAGTAGAAATCTTAAAATAGGACCAACATTGGGACAGGACTTTAAGCGAGGTGGCAATAACCGAGTCTTGTAATGGGATAGGTAACGTTGAGTAGGGGAGATAGAATATAACAGACGACTTGAGGTTATGCGATTCCAGCCATAGTCTTTCGAGTTGGAGCCAGACAGGAGTATACTCATTCTCCTTGACCAAGAGCCAACATCCCATTTTGAATAAATGACTAGTCCAGTAATATAGAAGAAAGTTAGGGAGACAGAGACCCCCCCAACTCCTCAGGGAGGCTGAGCTTAAGAAAAGAACATCTGGGAAGTTTGCCCTGCCAAATGAATTGGGAGATGATTGTGTGAATACGCTGAAAAAAGATAATGGGAGCCACAAGTTCATTAAATTTAATGGGTAGAAGAGGTGGGGTAGAACATTCATTTTAATAATATTTATCTGGCCCCATAAAGAGAGAGGGAGCTTTGTCCACCTCTGAAGGTCTTGTTGAATAGTTGCCAGTAGATCATCAAGGTTAAGTTTCCTGAAAGTCACTGGATCCTTAGTAAGATATATACCTAGATATTTAATTGATTTTGGGGACCATTTCATCCCAAGGTAGGCAAAGTCCGCTCTATAAGTAAGTTTGTTTAAGGGGAAGATTTCCGTTTTTGTTAAATTCAACTTATAATTGGATAGAGATCCATACTGTGCTATAATTTCTAATGCCTGCCTTAGAGATGTATCTGGGTGTTCAAGATGGAGAAGGATGTCATCAGCATAGACTGAGAAAGACAAGGTTCATTGTAGTATTGAAATGCCCTGTATTTGGGAGGAGCATTTGAGGTGAAGGAGGAGAGGTTGTAAGTATAGATTAAACAAGAAAGGAGATAAGGGACAGCCCTGCCTGGTGCCTGAGTACAGAGAGAAACGGGAAGAAGAGACCCCATTGCAGTAAATTTTTGCTGAGGGAGATCTATAAACCGCCTGTATCCATTGGATAAAAGAAGAGGGGAATCCCATTTTCTTAAGAGTTAACCACAGAAAATCTCAGCTAACTCTGTCGAAAGCCTTCTCGGCATCCAACAAAATCAGGGCCATGGGAATCTGGGAGGACTGGGCTGTACGGAAAATATGTGAGAGGGTTCTAAGATGGTCAGTTGACAAACGGCCCTGTACAAAGCCTACTTGTTCGGGGTTTAATAAGTGGGACCAAATCCTTTTTATCTGAAGGGATAACATTTTTAATATTTTAATGTCACAATTTAAAAGAGAGATTGGTCTATAACTGGTAGGATCAGTGTGTGGCTTATCCGGTTTGAGAAGTAAAACTATTGTAGCTTCCAACAAAGTAGGATCGAGCTTATCAGCCCTAAACATGTACTCATATAGATTAAGAAGCAAGGGAGATAATTCTTTACAAAAGGTCCTATAAAAATTGGAGGGTAAACATTCAGGCCCTGGTGCCTTATCTAGTGTAAGGCCCATGATTGCCTCCTCAACTTCCTGTAATGTAATGCGGGAAGATAAGGAAGACTTGTGGGCATCTTGTAAACAGGGCAAATCGAGAGCCTCTAAGTATCCTTCAATACTAGATGAAGAGACAGGGGAAGTATTGTTACTATAGAGCGAGCTATGAAAGCTCTCAAAGACCTGGGCTATGTCCCGGGGGGAGGTTTTGATGGTGCCACCCGGAGCTAGTAAAGAAGGGATTAGCCTTGAACTGTCTAATTTACGTAATCTAAGTGCCAGCAGTCTGCTCGCTTTCTCCCCTTGGTCCGAGTATTTAGATTTTGTTTTTAAGATGGCGTACTCTGCTTTCTCCAATATTAGGTCGGTGTATTCATTCCTTAAACCTAATAGAGTTTCCAGGGAGGTTGGTGAAGAAATTGCCGATAAAGCATTTTCAGCATCTCTTATTTGTACTAGCAGGGAAATCATCCTTGCCTCTCTTTGTTTTTTCCTTCTGGATGCTAATTTGATGAATTCCCCCCAAAAATAACACTTAAAAGTACACCAAAGAATATCCTCCCTTGATGTGGATCCCTTATTAATATCCATGAACGAGGGGATTAATGTCCTAATATGGGAAACTATATGTTCCTCTTTAAGGAGCTGGGTATTTAACTGCCAAGTGGTGTCTCTTTTGAAATCTGAAGCTGGAGAGATCAGTATCCATGCCACTGAGTGATCTGATAAAACGATAGGCTCAATTCCTGCCTGACACAGGCCGGGTAAAAGGGAAGTGCTAATTAGAATATAGTCTAAGCATGACCATGACTGATGAATCTGGGAATGGAAGGAGAAAAGGCGGTGGGAGGGGTTGAGAAGACTCCAAGGATCACATAATCCCAGAAGACCCATAAGGCCTTTTGTGATGAAGATAAGGGTTTTAATGGCAGATATGACCTGTCTAGATCCTGGCATATTCCAATCCCTTCCCAAAATTAATGATGAGGGCAACATATTTGCCAACCTATTTGCCAGATCCATTAAAAATTCGGGATCCCCACCAACTGGGCCATAGATGGAACCTAACACTACATTAGCACTGTTAAGAACACCCTTGACTAATACGAATTTACCATTTGGATCTATTAGTGTCTCTTCTGCCTGAAACATAATCTGTCTTTTAATCAGAATGGCTGCCCCCGACTTGAAGAGGACCCACTAGCAGCAAAGATTTGGGAGTACCCTTGTCTATGTAACCAGACAATTTCATTGGCAAGAAGGTGGGTTTCTTGGAAAAAAAATGATATCCATATTTAATAAAGTACAATTTTTAAACACTTGATATCTCTTTGTTATGTCTCTAACACCTCTAACATTCCACGTGGAAATTTTAAGCAGGTTATTAGCCACTGTGTATACCCAAAGAGTGGGAACAAATGCAGCTATCTAATTGCAGCAACCACTGACAAAGGCACACTCCATACCCACCCCTCTCCTCCCCACATCTGAAGTAGAAAAACAATATTAAGGCTGTAACTCCCCCTGCTGCTCCAACCCAATAAAAGTCGTGACAGTCATATTGTAATCTGTAACAAACTGTCCTCCACAACTATAGACCATACCCACAGAAGAAGTCTCAGTCTCGTGATACCCACCTCCCAAACTCCCCCCAAGAAACTAACACAACTATATACAAAAAGACCCCAGGTATAGATAAATGAAAGCCCGAAAAGTCCTTGGGATCCAAACCCTCCTGGCAATATTTCGATTAACCTTTGTCTGGAAATGACGCATCCTATCATGGGAGGGGAATCCACATTTCAATTTGTAAGGGTTTTTGCCAAACATCTGATGTACACGCGCAGTACCAGATTCCCCCAAAATACTCCATACCCCCAATTACTAGCATGCTGTGCAGTTTTCCCAGAGCTTGCCCCAATCCGGAGCCTCCCCCCCTGCCCTCTACTACCCCCAGTCTGATCGCCATCCATGAGAACTACCGAAAATAGGTATAGCTTCCTACTAAATACACCCTGGCTAGTAATGCACTGAATCCAACCAGGAGTCGAAAAAGAAAAAGAAAAAGAAAAAGATAACCCCCCCTTATAGTTGGATCATATGTTGCAAAGTATTCTCCTGACTTATACCACCTAGCCCTATCTTATCCCATGAGATGGATTGATCCCCCAATTGGACTCGAGCACTCTGTTCCAAATATTTACCCTAGTAAGTTATAGATGACTTACCCCAATAAAACTTGCTGAATCAAAACGGGGCTAGTCGAAGCTTGTATCAAGGATGAACCAGGGAGAAATCCTTGATAAGGCAGCAACTTCCCCAAGGAAGAAGAAAAACAAAACCAAAAAAAACTGCCCCCTCCAAATAGCAGCCACATAATGTATCTCCAACAAACCAAGTGATCTGGGCCCCGAAACAACGTGGAAATAATAGGGGGACACTAATTGGGATGGGACCAAACATGTCCGTACCAGAGGTTGCTGCCCGGAAACGAAAACCAACCATAAGGGTCCTACCCCCCCCCCCCCGCTCGAGAACAAATGTGTATCCCTATGAGGAGAAGGACAGGCCTACCACGCGTCAACAAGGCCTACATTACCCCATCCTCCCAACGAGGAAAGACCCAGCAGGTAACTAACAACAATTATAATAGCCAACTTTAGGAAAAGTTCCCTTTTTACACTATTGAGTCTCCATTTAGACTTTGTGAAGTCAGCCTGCCTTGAAGAGATTAGGAAGTCCAGAAATAAGATCTTTAACAGCCTGATCAGGAGAGTCATAGGAGTGCCAAGTGCCTTCAATTGCCACTTGCAGTCTAGCAGGATATATCATCTTGAAGTGGATGCCAGCGGCTATCAACTTGATTACAGATGGGTGAAATGCTGAACGCTTCTGTCTAGTCTCGAAGGGGAGGTCTTGTGTGATTCTTATTTTTGAGGAACCCCTGGTTATTGATTTTAGATCCTTAGCTTTTGTTATTACGTGCTGCTTCTCCATGAAACTAAGAAATTTTATAATGATAGGTCAGGGAGGCGATCCGGATTGAGGCTTAGGTCTAAGGGATCGATGAGCTCTTTCTATGTGGTAGTGGGGGTTCAATGGAGAGGGCCCCATGATCTTATGTAGAAACTTCTGCACGAAGACAATGATGTTGGCTCCCTCTTCCGCTTCGGGTAGCCCGATGATCAGGACATTATTTCTCCTGCTTCTCCCCTCCAAATCTTCAGTTTTAAGTGGATGTTTGTGAACCTGTTGCCGGAGCTGAACGATCTCGGGGTCGATCTTGTCTTTCCACTTCTCCAGGGATGAGGATCTGGCCTCCGAGTCACCCATCCTCGTCTTAAGGCTGGTGAGATCCCCTTTGATAGATTTTATCTCTGTAGCAATGTCCTCCAAGGTTTCCCGGAAAGGTAACAGCTCCTGAAGAAATTGCTCTTCGGTCAGAGGGATTGCTGGAGGGTTGAGATTATTTGTTTTAGTCAAACTCCTTGCTCCTTGACTTCTTGATTTTTTGGAAGTCTTTTCTGGCATGGATGGCGGACTATGTCTGATCACGGCCTGCCTCATCTCATCATCCATCGCTGCTAAAAAGCTTTGTGATGTAGAACTCCAATGAGATGAGTACTGGAGGCAGGAAAGCAGTAGCGTTGAATAGCACCTGAAATCAGCTTTTAGCCTTTCCAGAAATTAGTATAAGGGGCTTTGCAAAGGGCAGCAGGTTGGAGCTCCAGACAAGTGCTGCTTCTAGGTGGACTGCATCACGTGATCCTCCCCCTAATATTTTTTTTAATGGAACGTGATGACTAAACACAAATGTACTTTGTGGTTTTAGTTACAAGTTCCGTTATAGTCATATAGGAGTAATCTGACAAGACCTGGTTTTAGTTTAATGATATAAACTGCTATGGCTAATGATATTATTGTTTCTTTTAGCACCATATAAGTTGACACTATATACTGCCTTTATACATTTATGCAAGTATGATTAAAGAGAAGATGTAATTTTAACTGTCTCTTAAGCTGTTTGATGTATGTACGTAAGTTTAATATTAAATAAAAATTATTATGGCTAAAAAAAAGAAGACTTCTGCTAGCCACACCCACTTGTTTGTACCGTGAGTACAAGGAACGTTTTACACCAAAGGCCACTCACAGCTGAGATCCCCCCTCCCCCAAGCATGGAACTGCAATATGAGGTGGTTTTCAATTCTCCCCACACAACCTCCCCCACCCCAACAGAGTTTACAGACAACATAAATGTAAAATGAAAAAAAAAACTAGGTATCACATCTGTTATATTTTGGTTAAACAATCAACAAGCAAGCAAATAAATAACACAAAGATGGTATCTAAAGTGTAGCCAGAGTCCTTTATCATGAAAATTCACAATACTCAGTTACTTTCCCTTTCTCTTTAATCTGCACATACTGTTCAGTAAGTGATGAGTTTAGTGTTCCAGAAAGTTCGGAGACTGTGAGCCCTTGCAAGTAAGTGTCTTTGTTTTGTGGAACAGAAACATTAAGCAATATACATTCACCATTTTTGCGAACAAGCCAAAATAAGACAAAAGTCAATTACAAATTACAGATACTATAGTATGAAACATGAATGGGGCTTCTCCTCCATAGAAGCGGTTAGCCATTATTTCTCTGCATACCCTTTCCCTGTATAAGCAATTTCCACAAAACTAACTGTACCCATCCACATATATTATATAAAACAAATAACTGACAACTGCTGTGTGTGCGTGAAATATATAATCGAGGTGAACTCATGAGATAATTATTGCCACTTGACCTTACCAGGCTCATGGCTACTTACCATAAGCCTATAAGTTATTCTATATGTTCATAATTGCCTACTGAGTTGTGAACTACTTTTGAGTGAGCTTCCACCACTGCCTGCCAAAGGATATCCCCATAGAGACTATATGTGATCTCTATGGCAAAGCTATTGCAGTTTGCCAGAACTTTACTTCCCTCTCGTCCCCAGTACAGCAGATCTGCTCTTAGTCCCACTCTGTGGAGGGGGATGCTTTAATGTTAACCACCAGCGCTGCAATTCTACCTGGTCCCCCTCTTTGGAGAGGGACCTCTGGATCAGGATAAATAAATTTAAACCACTCCATGATAAAAAATCACCAGGCTGAACTTCTGCTGCATGAAATAGTCCCCCAACCCAAAATTAAAAAAAAACTGTCCACATATGCTGAGGAAGATTTTGTACCGATCCATCCAGAGGAGATGGATCTGTCTGTTATAAAGTCGATCAGTATACTTAACCGCTAAGCACATTGAATGCCAATCTTTTGAAAAAGTGTGCTGGATAATGTCCTGACCCAAAACACAATAAATGTATTATATCAGTAATGTTTGGTGATCCCTGAGGAGCAGTGCTCTTTCCTGCTTTGCACCATATTCTCAATATTTTCTAGTGGGGGGAGCTCAGCAGCTGACAGCCCAGAATGGAGAGCGAGCTGAAGTATTCAAATTGGCAGCAGCCATGTCGACATGCTTTACTGATACATTGATGCTGGCGTCAGATAAGGTCCCATGGACCACTAAGTCTGCCCATTTATGCACTTAACTGTGCTTCTTCAAGCTTCCCCACAACTAGGTTGTCCTCTTCCCCCAACTACCAGGATCCCTCAATGCCTATTCCATGCAATCTTAAATCCTGCAATTGTTTCTGCTGCCACCACCACCTCCAACAGGGCATTCCACTTGTCCTTCACCCTCTCAATAAAGATGTACTGCCTTACGTTCCCCCTGAACCTCCCTCCCTCTGGTTTCATCCCATGTCCCCTAGTCCTGGTGCATCTTTTTCTGTGAAAAAAATTGTATTTTCCTGCACCTTGTTCTACCCTGTGAAGTATTTATATATCTCAATCATATCTACCCTCTCCCTCCTCCCTTCCAGTGAGTACATATTTAAGTCTCTGTCTGTCCTCATAGTTTTTGTGATGTAATACATGCACCATCTTGGTTGCCCTCCTCTGAACTGCCTCCAGCCTATGTCCTTCCGAAGGTAGGGTGTCCAGAACTGGACACCGTATTCGAGGTGTGGCCTCACTAATATCTTGTATAGTGTAATAAGGACCTCCCTTTTCATGCTGGTGATACCTCTGCCTATGCATCCCAGCATCCTATTTGCATTTCCTGCTAACTTGTCACACTGACTCCCTACCTTGAAGTCATCAGAGATGATGACCACTAGGTTCCTTTCCTGTTTGGAACATTCTATTCCCCCCCCCCGAACTGATATGTGATTTCTGGGTTTTTGTGCCCCATGTGCATTATTTTACATTTCTTTGTGTTAAATCTCAACTGCCACTCCCTTGACTGGTCCTCAAGCTTCTGTAGATCTTTCCACATTCTATCTACACACTATGGTGAGTCCACCCTGTTGCAGAGCTTTGTGTCATCAGTAAACAGGCATATTCTCCCTTCTAGGTCCTCTGATATGCCACTGATAAAGATGTTGAATAGGACTGGACCCAGCACTGATCCCTGTGGTACCCCACTTGTCACCTTTCCCTCTGCGGAGTGACAGCCATTTACTGATGCATCTTTAATAATGAAATGGGAATGCTATTGTTTAATATTGCAATGTAAATAATAATAGTGTATCAAAATCTGTTTATACATGCACACACATATATATTACACATATCAGTATCTCAGTGAGAAAAAAAGAATGTCAGATGAATCCGGTTGGCACCTCAAAATCTGGCAAGCAACTGACAGCTTCAAGCTTAAAAAAACTGGAAGCTGAAAAATGTTTCTTCTACTGCAGGTAAATGTAGGTATTATTTTTCATTAAGGATCACTTATGATGGGATTTTAACTAGTCACTGGCCCTATGCACAAATGGGGTGGGGGGGGTTATGCGTGTGTATCTGGGGCATGTAGCCACTCTGCACCCATTGCACCCTCCATGCAGCATGCTCAAAGGGTGGTTCACAGACCCACCACACCCAACCCCACAAGTCTGATGACAGCTTCAAGCTGGGGGCATTCCGTGGATGTGCCAGCACTATGTGGTATTCACTAACCTGCTTAGTGCTGGCTGCATGGGTGCAGAGGGTGGTGCAGGGTACACCAGGGTACAGCCTGCCATAACCCACTGTATGCCCCCATGGACACAGGCCTCCAGTCACCAGGGGACCATGACAGGGCACAACGCACTGCCCCTGACCGCTGGGCAGCAGGAGGTGGCAGGAGTAGCTGGAAGTGCAAGCACCCGGCAATTTTGGGAGCAGCGCCACTGGAATGGGATGGTGCCATGCAGGTCTGGGTGCCTGCAATCAGCATGCACAGTACCCGGACCTGCACCTCCTTATGCATGGGATCCACTAAAGGTCCCAGGGGGCAACCCATTGGATGCCTGCCCAGGATGACAATTCCTCCCCTGGCCACCCTGCAGAGTCCTGTGCACTGCTGGGGGAGGAGCTGTGGATAGGTGGCTGGCATTGGTGAATGCCAGTGTGGGCGTACCTGTCCATGGGGTACAGGGTCGTGGGCATGGTAGGCAACTTTTCTGCATACCCCCGCCCACTTAGTGCACAGCACCCACTATTTGTAAAAACATTTTTGTATTTAGCCACAAAATGAAATATACCATAGATTCATAGTAGAAAACAAAATTCCAGTTACTGAATGTAGAGACCTATAAACATGTGCAGAAGGTATGGACCCAGGATAATTGGTCTAAACAGCTCGGACAATAAACTGCTGAATTTGAGGGAAAACAAAGTGCTATTGGATTTGTAATGAGGCTAGACTCCCTCCCCATCCCTCAGCAGCAGCTACCCCCTCCGAACTTGATAGCAACGTGGCACACATTTTTTTATTAATCAAAACTTTTAATGAAGTGAGCCTCTCTCTTTATTCCTCTGTAGCAATAATTCACCCTGAACCTGAGGCAGCACACTGTTTTGTTTTAATTAATCAAATTTCTGTCTCCACCTCTCTGCATATGCTACGCCAGCACACTTTTTTAAACTTGTAAAGTTTATTGCTGAAGGCAGAGAGATCAGAATACAATACTTGACTTGCTGCACAATCCACATTACAGAAATACAAAGGCCCAGATATTCAAAAGAGTTGAGCCATGCGCAATAGGGTTGCGCCTGCGCAAGTCCGAAATGTGCCATTCTGTGATATTCAGCAGGAGACAGTTGTGCCCCCAAATCATGCTGAGCAACAGTGCAATGATAATGAAGGCATGCGCAACCAAAGGGGGAGGAACCATGCATAAACTGCACAGCCTGATATTCAGCCGGGCTGTGCAGAGTTATGCAGGCGCAACCCCTACCTGCACCTGCATAACTTTACGCCGAAAAAAAAAGGATCAAGTCGAGGGCCACCCACAGGTGAGCTGCCGCATTACAGGGCGCAACACAGCAGCTGCCACCTGTGGGTGGCCCTCCACTCATTCCGGCGTGCCTCCCCATGCCCCGATCGTGGGCTGAAGTGTCCTCCAGCAGCCCGATCGTGGGCATAACGTTATACTTCCCCATTAGGAACGCCTATTGGTTCAGAGCAAGTGGCCAATGGGCATGTAGCCTATGTTGTGGTAAGTCAGTCCAGATAGGAATGAATGGAATCATTCATTCACATATCTGGACTGATTTAGATGGGTTGCATGCCCATTGGCTCATGCTCTGAGCCAATGGCATGCAGCCCTACCGAGCTGTCAGTCGGCAGGCGGCGGGCAGCAGGTGGTGGTGCCACCCGCTGGCTGATGGGGGGACGGGTGGTGGGCCCATGGTGGATGGGGTGGGGGTCACTAGATCACCAGGGATTGCGGACAGGGGGTTGAGGATGCTGCCCACGATCTGGCTTCTCATGGTCCACTGGACCACCAGGGATCTTGGACTTTGGGGAGGAGAATAACCTTATGCCTGTGATCGGGCTACTGGGGGAGACAACCCATGCCCATGATTGGGCTACTGGGGGAGAGAACCCTTGCCCGCGATCGGGCTACTGGGGGAAAGACATCGCTATGCCCGCAATCAGGCCGCGGGGAAGTACTATTATGCCTGCGATCGGGCTGCAGGGGGCGTCGGTGCCCAACGACTGAGGCTTGTCAGGGCGCCAGGCGCAAGTCATCGGGGATCGGTGCACCTGCATGCTAATGGCATGCAAATGGGGCCATAATCAGATGCAAATGTCCCCCCGTGCGCCTTGCATAGATTATGGCCCCATTTGCATGTCACCCTTTGAATATCGAAGGTGCTGTGCATAGCGCAATGGAACTTGCGCCACCGCATCTCAGTGCTCCACTCTGACAACTTGCGCTGGTGCAGTTCCACTGAGCCATGCACAGTGGGTGTGGCCAGGGGATGATATTCAAAGAAGTTGCGCCATAGCGCAACTCCGCTGAATATCGCCCTGGCCACACCCCTGCACAACTATTTTGAGCGGCGCAGGGGCTTCCGCCACACAATGGCACAGTTTGAATATCTGGGCCAACAACCATGAGATTATTATTTCTGTCACTGGGCCCAGATTCCAAAAGGGTCCCCAACCTTCCATATATCCCCTCTTCATTAATCCATGTGGGCTCAAAAGACCAAGGATGTATAAGGTGCCATGGTCGAATAGTACAGTCAAACATTGAAGGAACAATAAAAAAATACAACGAACTATGTACTGTATGTAACAGTAGCATGCTCATTATTTCTAGGACCCTAATGCAAATTGATGGCTTAAATCTATGTTGTCAAAGGCAAATTAATTAGTGTACGTGTTCTGATCCCTATCAGGCCCAACACCCCACCCAGCCCTATGTCAAAAAATGTATCTCTTAAATTGCTCACATTTTTTTTTATATCAAACACACGCTATTCACTCCAGTAGCCATCTGTTTCCCAACTTAATTTTGGCACTCTTTTTTTTTTTTTTCATGAAGCAAGCCTCCCTGTCCATCCCCCCACAGCAGCAAACCCATCTCAAACCCATCAGTGGCATACAGTTTTTTTAATGAAGCAAGGAAGCTGTAAGGAGCCAGCAGAAGGAGGAAGATGGGGTAACACATTAGTACCTGCAGTCAGCCAACAGAGAGAGGAAGAAGGGGTCATTTTCTATCAAGAAAATTTATAAAAATGAGCATGAATTCATTTGAAGGTAACAGCAGAAGGGAGATAGGCTATTTTATTTAAGTAAATGTAGATAAAAAAAAACACAAGGGGCCAGATATTCAAAACTTTGCCCCGAGGCTCAATTAGCACTGCCTGACGGGCAAACTTAACCCGGAGCACAAAGCATGCTATATTCAAAAGGAATATCCTGGGGAAAACAGCTTCTGAATATAGCATGGGAATGAGGCCAGGCAAAATGGTCTGGGAGTGCAAGGCAAACGTAGCCCTGGAATAAGACAGCTCTGAATATAGCAACCAAGAAGTGCAAACCACAACATCAACGCAGTGCACAGCAATGTGAAGGTAGGTAGAGGTGAACTATGTGGCCAATGTGTCTGCCAGAAAATGCGTGGACCCAGTACAGCTGCAGGTAGCAGCAGACATGAAAGAACAGTGTTCAAAACTGTATAATATTCCCAGAACCAGTAGCGCCAAGCTAACACGTTTGCACAGCTTTAGCACAGACCTAAGCCATTTGCCATGTGCAGACACATTTGCCTGGTGCTAAACTTTGCCATATTCAAAAGTGACATGAAAATGAGCCTACTTAGGTAGTCTCTGGGCAAATATCCAGATTAGCATCTCTTGAAAGAGCTTCTGGTCTCCTAGTGCCCTAAGTGATCTTTCCACTCGGCAGATGAGGGGTTGCTAGAGATTCCGAGGGTTTCTTTAAAATCCTCAGGAGCTCGTGCTTTTATGTATGCTGCCCCTACCCTCTGGAATTCTCTACCTCACCCTCTTCGTCAGTGTGCATCCTTGGAGGAACTTACAAAGGCCTTAAAGACCTATTTATGGTCTAAGATCTATCTTAATTGATTATTGGGATGTTATGAGCTCAGATTGATGTTTTATTTGTTTTATCTGTAATTACTGTAAGGTGCCTTGAGTTTGAGAGAGGCTCAATATAAATAAAGTTTTATTATTATTATGTCCTGATTTGCATGCAGTTTGCCCAGCATTACTGCAGGGTTCTACAGCTCCACCTGCAGGTCAGTCTGGAAGTACAGGGGCTGGCCAGGTCTGGCCGCAGCTCCACCTGTAGGTCAGTCTGACAGTGCATGATGGTAGCTGCAGGCTACATGTATGCAGTACAGCATAGCAGTGTGTACCTCAGGGGTCAACACAGCATAGGCACAGGCGGTGGTGGTGACGCATGCAACTGTCACACTGTAGGGCATGCTACAGTGCACAGCAGACACCACAGTAACAAGCGGGCCAGTAGTGTGAGGGACACAGCAATGCCTATGGAGTGTAGGGTAGTGATACCCACTGCACTGTACACAGTGACAAGCCCACTTTGCAGGTGTGTACTGCCAGTGGACAGTACTGCCACACTGTTTTGTGACCCACAGATGCTGCACCTCTGGCATTGGATGCTCATAGTGACATAGACATGGCCGGCTGTGTGTGCTGTGGTGTATGTAGAGCTGTGCGGTATGTGACTGGGGGGGGATGTATGATCGGACAGGCACACTGGTATTGGGATATTCTCAATACTGGCCCAAGTGCACTGCATGCTGTGTCCCAGCCTTGTGGTCGCACCTGGTCTGTGGTGAGGCCTGGCCACCTGTACACCCTCCCCTCAACACCCATCAGGCCCACAGTGTTGCATGTGTGTGCTGGCATCTGTTGATCACCACAGATGTATGATCTGCAGGCATGTGCTGTATGGCCACACTACCATGGTGGCCCCTGGGGGTTAAGTCACCAAAAACTGCCTGGCATAGCTGGGACTGGAGACAGCAGTTGGCATCATTGTGGTGCCATCAGTGAGCAGCATGTTTCCTCCATGTCTGGCTTTTTCTCTGTGTCATAGCCATATGTTAGGGTCATGTAAGGCCGTGCTAATGCCGTGCAAGACCACAATGTCGAGCAAAGCTCTTTGCCCAGAGTTAAGACCAGCTTTTCCTGGGCACGCAAAGGGTCATGCTAAGTCACGCTAAACACCTTAGCGCGGCGCTAGTCGCTGAATATCTCATAGTGTCTGTATTCATGTTCAGTTTGCCCCTTGCATATATTATGGTTTTCCCAGTGCTAATGCAGTTTCTGCGCACTATTTGGCCTTTTGAATACAGCAGTCCCACGCTAAACCCGAGCAAACGATTTGCGCACCACACAAAGCTTTGAATATCTTGGCCAAGAAGTTCTAAAAACAATATTGGTAGTTGTAGGAAAAACATATCTAGTTGTAGTAAAATGTGAAGTGATCCAGAAAGAATTTAGAGATGGTGAGAAGAGAGGAAGAAAAATTTGGGGAAAAATCTTTCCAGTTTTTTCTAGGACAAGAACTGATATCCTGATCCAGCTGTAGCCTGGTGACGAACAACTACATAACTATGTGCATCATTAAAGCATGTGACAGACCCCCTCCTCCACACTTGTGTTACGTTTCCTGGTGACAAGTGCCATCTAATTCCTCCTCCACTAAAAGGACTTTTATCACCAGCAGTTTTTATGTAGGGGGGATTGGATATCCACCTATAGATTCTGTTCCAATAACTGCAATGTCTTGCAACTGACAGCAGTTATGAAGGGCAAAGACATCTGTTGAACTTCAGCTCCTTCTAGTAACCTGACCTCAGTATTGATCACACTTGGGGGTGGGATAGTCCAGGCTTGGAAATGAAAGAAAACAAAGTGCTAGTAGACTTGTTTTCTATGGAACAAGCCTTCTCCCATCCCTTAGCTTCAGCCACCCTATCCTGAACTCGATAACAGCACACTTTTTTTTAAAAAAACATTAACAAAAACTTCCCTCTCTATCACTCTGGGTATCCAGGATTTGGGAATGGAGGGGGTCCCCCAAAGAAATCCCATTATCTAGTCCCTGTGTACCACAAAACTTTTAATGAAAGCAAAATGGTAGGGGGTTTCTAGTCACCTAGCCCCCCCTGGTTATGCCTATGTTTTACCCCACCAACTTCAGTACTGTTACACATTTTCTATTAATGAGGTAACCTCTATTTCTATCCCTCTGCAGTAGTAGACCTCCTGAATATGAAACGGCATACTGTTTTTTTTTTTTATTAATCAAATGTCCCCCTTTATCCTTCTGCATGCTCTATATATTCTACCTCATCACAAGCCCAATACCAGCACACATTTTTTAAGACTGTTTGGTATAAGTCAGCTGACATCTTGTGTGCACTCAAGATTAAGTCTACAGGAAGGAAGTTGGGAAAATTGTCTAGTGAATTGTAGACTACTTTTGATCACACACCTCCACCACCACCACCACCACCCACTTGCCCCAAATATATACCCACAGAGACTGTATGTGCTGAAAGCAAGCCTTACGTGTGATCTCAATAGGTGGGCTGTTGTACAGTAATGTGCACTCTCAGTGGGCAGGGGTGTTGCAAAGTTGATGCAAAGTCCAGAACTTTGCACAAAGTGTGGCGGGCAACATTCCTGACTTCACCCTAATGTCACATGGTGAGGTTCTTGGTTTTTTTTTTTCATTTTCCAGCACAGAACCCAACCCCACCCCACCCACTGTGACATGCTGTGCCCATCCCAGACACTTTAACATTAAATAATCCTAGCCCTCCACCATCTAGTGCCCTTCCTCCTTGCCCCCCAGTCCAGGCAAATGTTTTTTCTTATAAGATCTATAGCTCTTCTCTCCATCTGTTGCACATCAGTATTATACACCACCACCCACCAGCTCCCACCCCATCCCTCTCTCCAAGTTACACGCTGCCAAGCAACCAATCAGGTGTTAATATACATGAGAACATCATCATTCAATTATTCTACAGTAGGACACTGAATAATGAATACATCTCACCTAAGCATGAGATATTATCTTTTTTTTTTGCAAAGGTTTACTTCAAATATGTGCATCCTTTACTTTGGGGCTTAGGGGAAGGAGTGAGGTTATGTGCTAAAGGGTGATAGAGTAGAGGATGTTGACTTTTTCTGTGACACAGGGACAAGAACTGGGGTGGTGGGGTGGTGATGTATTATACTAATGTGTAGCCGGTGGAGGAAGGGCCATAAACCATATAATAATAAAAAAAAATCAGCAGGACTACAGGGGGAGGAAGGAGATAAGGTGTTAGGGGGTGGAGGGATGTGGGATACTTAATACTAAAGGGTCTGGATGGTGAAAGCTGGTGGGCACAGTATTTATAGTGAGTAGGGGTGGGTTCTGCATTTAAAAAGTTTTAAAAAATAAAACACTTTAAATAGTTTTGGCAAAAAATATGCACAGTGGCACTTTGACGACAGTTTCACTGGCAAAGTGCCACTATGCGTAGCTTTCACTGGGTGAAGGTGGGCACTTGTCCCAATAAAAACTATGTGAAGTGCAGCTGTGGATGAAGCAGACTTGGGGAAACTTTGTGAAGTTCTTCACAAAGTGAATTTCCCAGACTTCACCAACACCTACTCGCACCCCACATCTGCAGGCTAGAAATGCTTCTGGTTTTTAATGCTGCCGTTATTATAGATCAAGATGGCACTTCCATGTGGAATTGTGAATTTAAATTTTTGCTGGCAAAGTTGGTGAAAGATTAAAGCTACACCCTATGCATAGTGGGGTTGAATGCCCTGACTTCGCAACAACTTCATGTGTAAAAATCTTTTCTCTTTTAAAAAACACTGATTTTTAAAAACACAAAAAAAATCACCCACACTCATGTTGGCCATTTCTCCCACCACACCAGATGATTAAATAGGTAACCCCCACTCTCGGTAGTACCCCCCCATACTGTTCTAGCAAAGTGGTTTTAAAATCAATCAGACAATTACATCCATCATTAAAATAACCCACCCTTTCCCATTCCTCGCACCTCAGCTGAATTCCAGAGAGTGACCATTTAGATGTTACTACTAGCGCACATCTTCACTGATACATTCATTGATAAGTGAGTTGGTGGACAGGGAGAATCAGCTGTTTGCTACAGTAAGAGATGGATTTCTCTTTTACAGGTCCTGAATGGCTGAACATTTGAAACCGTGCAGAGCATATCCTTTGGGAGGAGATATTCATGTATTTCATTGGGTTGAGTGGGTGGTATGGGCATGGTGTCAGTAATTTAACTGGAGTGTGGGGAAGGGTGATTTATTTTACTGATGGATGTGACTGGCTGATTGATTTTAAAGGCAACTTCATGGGGAAGGGATTTGGTACTCCCAATGGTGGCGGGGGGTATCTGTTTAATCACCATTTGTAGTGGGAGGGGGTGGTTGGGGAGATCAGAGAGGGGGTATGGTGTGTGAGTGTGGGTGTGTATGGGTGTCTTTACAGCATGCATGACAGCTAAACTGCTGGAGTCTGCCAGGAGCAACCCCTGCTCCTTCTACATTACCTTAATGTGTAAAGCTGAATTGTATTACAGAAAACAACATATGAAATACAACCTGAAAGGTGAAGCTAATGCTAAGCCAAAGCAGCTGTTATTGGTCCCAGCCAACCATTGTTGCTTCTTGTGCTCTCCCATCCTATCCTTAACCCTCCCGTCCCTTTGCCCTTGTCCTTATTTTATTTCCCTTCTACATTTAAATGTTTCTTTTGTCTTTTTTTGCCCTCCATGTCAGTCTGTTCCTGAGTCTGCAATGTACCTCATTGTTTTTATCTCACATATTTCTTTTATTTATATGGGATTTATATTGTTCTGTATATGTAACAAACTTTACATCACATACAGAACATGGAACATGGATGGTGACGAAGAAAATGGCAATATGGCCAATTGAGCCTGCCCCGAACCTCCTTGTATCCACACCCAGCCTATGCTGGACCAAAGCTTAATCTACAGATGGCACTGACTATATTTTAACACCCCCCCCTCCATAGACCACTCTTCCTCTTCCCCAGACTTCCCACTCTCCCACCCTCCTGTGATAAGGACTTTTCCTCTGTGCCACTTGTGCTGGAAGTCAGTGTCAAACTGTGCATCAACCACTTCTTCTGGCAATGCATTCTACATCTCCGCAACCATTTCTGTAAAGAAAATGAAGGCCCTTACATTCCTTTTAAAGCTTCCTCCACCACACCCATTTCCATCCATGGCGTCTTTTTACACTGCCTTCACCAGAGCATTCTTTAGGGTTGGAGGGGGGGCTCCTGAGAGATATTGTAAGTCATTGCCTCCCACCGAACTCACTTTTGCCACCTCTTTAATTTTATGATATATAGCATGCCCATTTTTGTTTTCAGTACAACCTGACATCTCTAGGATTGTAGGAGGAGGAGGTAACAATGTTAGTCCTTGGGGGCCCTCTACTCATCAATCTATGCCTGTTCATTTACCTCTGATTGGCTGGGCCATATATCTGGGAGTAATTTCAAGAAAGCAAGATGTCACTTCATAAGGTTCTGCTGTGCTGAGTCCTACCCTTTACTGCAGTTTTAACAAGACGGTAATTAAAAAAGCACAAATTTGGTACACTGCCTCTGGCTTGGTGCCCTCGTGAGCAGAGGGTCCCCAGGAACTGCAGTGTTTGCTGGTGCCTAAAACCAGCTTTTCTCTCACTTCTTGTGAACAGGTCACTGCTGTCCACTTTATTTATACCTATTAGATACTTAAAGATCTCTATCACTCTCCCTCTCCCTCCTGGCCTCTAGCGTCTTCATACTGAGACTCTCGTACTATGCCTTCCTCTGCTGCCCATGACTCATCCATGTAGTCCTCCTCCTCCTCCTCCTCTGAGCAGCTGCCATGAGATCCATCATGGCCCTGTAAGAGATGCACTTCCCATACCCTGCACATCAATTGGTTCTGAATTTTCAGAAACTCTACATTTTATATGCTGTATAATTTATGTCTGATGTTTCTCCCGCTGCTTCTTCTGACTCAGTGTTGTACCTGGAAATGAGGTTTGGCTCAGTGTGCTGTGAGTGTAACCAAATGTTATATAAATAAAAACAGCTCTAAGAGCCACTCAGTCAAAAGCCACAAACAAATCCATGCACCACACTGAATATATGTTCCTACATGGACACAATACAATGAGGAGCACGCTCCCTAACCTGTGTTACTCACAGTGGCAATAGATGGTTCTGGCTACAAGATGCAGTCCACTTTGCAGATCCCACAACTGTACTAGCCCAAAGTATTAATAGCTTCTGGGCCTTTGCAGTGCCATATGATTTCTCACCATCAGGGATGCAGATTGTGAACGAAAAAATGCAATGACATTTTCAAGATTAGAGATTATGTGGTTGCACTGATAAATTCTCGTCTAATTATGGGATTTTATTAGAATTCTACTGACTAGCATTTCAAATACAAAATGAGAGAAAAAAGGCAGCACATACAAGAAAAATTCAAGCAAAAAAAAATAGCACATACAATATTGTATAGCCAAACACACAGGTAAATACACCCAACAATACAAAAGCAAGTATTGTTCATTGCATTACTCTAAACATCAATACAAGATTCCAACTTAGATTGCTATATTAGGTGGATGATGAGCCAACAGGGTACATAGGACAATCAAATACACTAATGATGACTTTAAACATGCTCTACTTGATGAAAAAGTATAGCTTTTATACCATAGCAGGCTGGGGACAGGGGGAAGGGTTCAGACCAAAACAGAATGGCTAAATGTCATTATTTCAGATAACTGCCACAAACTCACTCAGCCGGTCAGCCATCTACTCCCAAAGTGCCAACCTCTGAACATATGATTTGTGTACAGTGTAACAGACAAGGTAACCCTCTTGTCTGTTTTGTGGGTTCAAGTCACCTTAGCTCTGGAAGGATTCAAACTGATAACCTCTTGTTAGCGTACCCAATTATCAGGATCAGATAATTCTGTCTTCGGGGGCCAGATATCTTTGCCTATGGGCACCCAACCAGGTCTTTCAAATGAACCCTTAGAACTCTATGTAAGACTTTTAGAGAACTCTATCCATTTCCCAGTTTGGTATACAATAAGCCCATACACAGTGTACTTATAACCTTTAAAAAATCCACTTAAAATAAAAAGAAATGTCAAGGCACTCCAGCAGTATCATTTGTAATAAAAATATCTTTACTTTAAACATATCAAAACAGAACAATAATTACAGAACAAACACATACAGCCTTAAAACAAACAGGTAAAAAATATAGTTCCTACAATTTATAACTTCAGACTAATCTTATCTAATGCTTACTTTCTTTCAGTGCTTTGAGGGTCTCTCTTCTCTCAGTCATAAAATTGTCTTGTGTGTCTCTAAAGCTTGCTCAGTTGGATAAGAGAGTTCTGAGCCGGCCTCCTCTCTGAGATCATTAAACTCTGCCTTGGTGTATTAAAAGTTATATGTTACCACACAGGATGATGTCCCAACAAGATTTAAAAAAAATGGTAAGTGACACACTCAATTTTCTCTCCTCAGGGTAACTGGTCAGAACTGTTTTTTGTTCTGCCACACACACACACACAAACAGGTGCTGTGATGTCCTCCCAAGGCTTCCTGGGGAATGTGTATTTGACCTTCCAAATTCATTTGGATCCTGCCTGGCCCAGACATCAAACCTCTTCAATGTCCATTCTGGCCTCTCTCACACCCCTCCCACAAGTCTTTCCTGGCAACTATGCAGTCAAAGGATCTCCTTGGGGGCATTATGAATGGCTAATCTTATTTCCAGGGATGAAAGCAAACTGACAAAGTAATTGCACCCCAGATCTCTGCAGTTTAAAACACCTCCTGTCCTTTGAACTTATCCCTGGGGGGGTCTTGATGTATCAGTTCCAGCAAAACAGCAGTTTCCTCAAACTGACCTTCCCATCATACATTTTATATGTAATAAAAAAAATTAATACAGCACTTGAGCACTCAGAGCTGACTGTCTATGTCACAATAACAACACATAACAAAATGTTATCTGTTTCAGGTTCACTGAGATGAAAATATATATACAGTAGAGTAATGTATAGGAAGTAGTGTATTATGAGTTGTTATATTCATTGAAGGTGTGTGATGTCCATAATTCTTGGGAACAAAGCTTGAGAGGTTAATGCAAACATCAGTCACTGAGGGTGTGCAAATAAATTTATAACTATTGCCATTGTTTTATTTTTTTTAATAATCACTGATGTTTTTGTGTCCCCCCATCTACACACCATGTCTCCACCATTCAAAAGCTGATACTAGCATTGTGCTCCCTATGTGTATGTTGTCACCAAACCCTCCACCTCCCAAAACACTTACTTTATTATTTATTTACTCCTTTGGTTGAGCATGCCATTTCTGGGATGCTTTTGATTTTAAAATAGTAAAGTCTCACAGCATAGTCTTTTTCACCAGCATTGAGTAAAGATCAGCCAGTGCAAAATAAGCACTGTGAGGTTCTGCTTTTTTCAACTTCAAAGCATGGTAGAAACAGCATGATCAACCAGATAAGTGACACAGTGAAAAATAAAGTGGTTTGGAGTAGGTGGAGGATGTGATGATGATATATACAGTGGCAAGGTGAGCAGGGTGTTATGAATATAGAATAAAATATGGGAAACAGAGAGGGCAGTGAGTTTTATACGACCTGAGCTATGTGATGACCACATAAACCACAAGAGAAAAGTGATACACTTATTTAGGCCAAGGGTGTGTAAAAAATGTTGTATTGCTTTCCATATATATATATATTTTTAATAAGAACTGGTTTTCATCTGCTGCCCAAAAAGCCTAATGTTCTGTTACCAGGTGGCAATCACAGGGATGGCAGAGAGGGTGTTCCTTAAATTGCATCTCTACAGTGCACAGTGCCAGCACTCAGATATGTGTTAGCGTGAGAGCAGCTTCCATTATAGATGAGAGTGATGATCCTGTTATATGTAAGTGTTACATCACACTTGTTTATAACAAAGAATTCAAGATACTGGTCTCAGGTATAATGGACCATTATCAGTAATTATAGCATCATCATGTCTTCTAAGCATCTCATTATAAATAAATTTATTAGCAATGGTTTATAAAATGGCATGGATAAATGAAGCCATCTGATTGGCTGAAACAAGTCACATGACAGTGAAATTCACCATAATTACACAGGTACACTTTTAAAGCAGCAATGCAATGAAATTGAGCAAGAAATCTGACCCTACCCTTGTTTCACTATAAAAAGTTCCAGGTATCTTCCAGTTCTGTTTGGAAGTAAAATGTGCTAATTCCACCAACATTTGAGTATTTTATAAATGTTTTACATTTTTCTCAAGAAAAAAGACAATCACTTCATTTAGCTTATAAAAATCATTGTTGACCTGGTGAGGGTTACAGTCGAGAAAATAAAATAAACACAGCATAGGAGGTATCTAGAGAGGAGCTTTTACAGGTGTGCTAGTATTTTTATTAATTGTAGCTAACACTAACTTTTGGGAAAACATTTTCACTGCACTGCTGCTTTAAATGTATTTTTTGCTTTGAAAATGATTTTGTAAGTGTAATAAGACACAACAGGGATGTGTAATTATGGCTAATAATCACACTTTTTGGGTGTGTTTAAGGACACTTCACACTAACAATATTAGACACAAGCCATTATTGGCCCATAATTATACACACACACACACACACACACACACACACACACACACACACACACACACACACACGCTGTCATAACTTATTGCTTGCTTAATATCATTCTCATAATTCTCACAAGTGAAGTTTTCTTCCTGAAGCTAAAGCCAACATGGGTTTTACTTTTGAGTTGCTTCTGTTTTACTCTGAAACTGCTGCTCTCACTAAAAAATAACAGAAAACTGCAACTCATGAGCAGACTGAGTAAAATGCTTTTTCTGCAATGAATGATGAAAACATAGTTTGTTTTCCTGAAGCAGCTGACTTACCCAAACTTCTCTGCAGCACTGTCAGATCTGAAAGACAAGCCAATAGAAAATAACATTAAGAACACAGGGCATCATTCCAGCAAAATACAATTTAGCAGCATTATTTCCTTGCCCTATGGTTCCAACATTTCTTGAAGGTCCTAATCATACTTTCCAAGAAAATCACAAAGTCATTGCAGCAGTTCCTGGTCTCATAGATTCACATTTTAGCAAACCGTTATGACCAGAACCACATCAAGACAACACCAACAGCTAAGACATAACACTTCCATTTTATGATCCTTCTGCTCAAATAATTTATTTTGTTTGTTCTTTTGCATTCAAGCATAATGTTGCAAACTCCTGTGGGGAATGAACAAACCTGGTCCCCTTCATGCACTGATAAAGAAGCTTGGAAATAAACTACTTCCTGATTGGTTAGACATGTTCTGAGACCCATATCTTAATTCTCCACAACTGCACAGGTTTGAACAAGTTCAGACAGTCTGATTTGGAATTTGGTCAAGTCACATACAGAATTCATGTTCCACTTCCCTAATTACTGATTGAATTCACAAACATGGCTGCCACCTTTATTCGTAAATAAAAACCTTCAATTAGGCCCTAAAAAACAAAACTCCCTTAAAGTAAAGAGCATCTTCTATGCTCTTGACTAGCCCCCCCTGACACATATCCTGCAACTGACCTGGCTAGAGTCATTTTCTATAAATGATTCCCTTGTAGGCTACCGTTTAAAAATGTATTTTACTCATAACTTCATTCCTGACCGCCGCAAAAAGCGGAACCAGTTGCGCATCTTACGCCATGCCCTCATGCGGCATCACGCAGCTCCGTTTTTGATGTCAGTAAACAAAGACTGCATTGTGAACTCCAACGACTTAATGGGTGATTTCAAGGCTTTCTGTATCTTTATTTTGGATTTTAAGAATCAGTGACCGCCTCGATTAAGAGGGTCCCTCTTACTGAGCGGTCATTTACTTTTTAAAATCCCAACATTAAAGATACATAAAGCTTTTGGGAAAATCACCCTATCTGTTAATGGGCGCCATACATGCAGTCTTCATTTACTGACATCACAAAATGGGGCTTCGTGTCCCGGTGTGGGGGCATGGCCGTAAGATTCCATTTTCAGCAGAATAAAGTTACGAGTGAAATAAAATTTTTAAACAGTAGCCCACAAAGGAATCATTGATGGAAAATGACTCCTGGCCAGGTCAGCTGCAGGATATGTGTCAACAGGGGTCTAGTCGAGAGCTGCTCTTTAAACAATATAAGTAAATTATTGAATGTTCTTTCCATTCATGAACCCCTCTTTAAACATATAAACACACTTTTTTAAAAAAGTTCTATTTAGAGCTCTCTTCTGGTGTTTCTTTCATAACCATGAAACATCCTCCTATCCTTACTAGCTTGCCAGAGAACTCCTGCTACTTTCCTGACACAAATGCAATTGAGGTTCTGGCTCCAGCCGAGGCCTGTGTGTGTCCATATGTGTATCTGCCTGTATAATTCTGAAAAATTCTGAATTCATGCAGTCTGTGCTTCCATTCTATGTGTGGGGGAGGAGAGGATGGAGCATTCCATGAGTGGAATACTGCAGAATTCTAAATTTTTGTATTCCATGGTGCACAAACACACTATGCAATGATTATGTAGAAAGACAGATGACTGACAGATGGAAACCATTTGTTGGATGGACTATTTTACAATTTTTTTAGAAGAATGCTATTATATTTAGAGTGTTCGTTTTTTAAAAATTGTCTATTGTCCCATTTTATAAGCACAATAAAACAAAATGGGGCATTGGTCGTGCGGTTTTACCATACTTACAGAGGTTGAAGACATTCAGCCTGTGGCCTCATGCCTTACTATGACCCTGGGCATGTGGAAAAACCATCACAGCCAACACACCATTGTGTCTTATTGCTTATAAAAAGTACATGTTGCCATGACATTATTCATAGCATGTAATAGTATCAGGAGTGAAATGTCAGGTTTGTAATAAGAATAAAGGCACTGTACTAAAAATTCTCAGTGAAGAAATAGCATTATTAATATGGAGCACATTGCTGGAGTATACCATCATCATGACCTTTTGAAGCATTTTATCACCCATGTCCTTTTCTCATTCACAATGACCTGATGGGAGCATTCATTTTTCTCATTTTAATTTATGTTACCAGGGAATATAACTCATTGAAGTAGGAAGCACCTCTTGTAGAAGAGTGCCCTGGGCCACCAGCAGGATATAGTTACACAGCAGCTGCAGGGCATTTACACAACATTTAAAGAAGTAGGATCAAAAGCAGTTACATACATCAATTAAGCAGTCAGATGCAAGCTTTCTGAGTTTGTTGTACACAGGACTTCAGCATTTGACTTGATCTGGTACAGCATTCCAAGTGTACAAATCTTTGTTTGAGAAACCTGGTTTGTCATGGCTATTGTTAACCTTGGGGACATGAAGTGCAATTTGGCCTTGGAATCTCAAGTTAAATGTCAAGTTTTGACTATGTAACAAATCTGTGCATTTAGTAGTGTCAGTGCTAGGCTGAAGTAGGTTGCATTCTTGCCTCCATGGCCAGCAGATACAAAAGTTATTTGTTCTGGTACCATACCAGAAAGACCCTGAACAAATACCCAATACTAATTCGGCAGTGTAGCACGGGGGCATGGAGGAGGGTGAAGTTAAACTGAGGATTTCAGAATGTCAAAGAAAGCTCAACTCCTATGTTAGTAATCTATAAATTTTATAGGGATCTGTTTTGGGACCATACTTGTTTAATCTTTATATTTCTACTATGCAGGTTACAACTAATGTTTGGTTGTCCAGATTTCATGGATGACACACGATAGGTTTCCCAGTAAATAGTCAGAGGGATGCATTAAAACTGCAGGAGGCCCTTGCAGAATTGAAGACTTCGCTATAGAAATTAAGGCATCCTTTAACATTGACAAATGTACGGTAATGCACTTGGGGAAAAAAAACCAGAGGTCGATTATTTCTTGGGGTAGTAAAGGAAGAAAGAGATCTAGGCATCATGGTTAGCAATGACCTCAAACCCCATTTGCATTGTAATCAGGTGGTCAAGAGATCAAATAACATCTTAAACTGTATACATAGACATATTAAAAGTAGAAAAAAAGGAGGTTTTGCTTCCTCTCTATACCTCCCCGGTGCGCCCTCATGCGGAGTGCTGTTCACAGTTTTGGGCCCCAGAATGTAGGCAGGATATAGGTGCACTGGAGACGATTCAGCGCAGAGCCACAAAAGAACCAGGGAGGTACAGAGTGTTAATTACGGGAAAGATTGAGGAATCTAGACCTTTATTCCTTGAGTATCAAGGCTGAGAAGGGATATGTGTCTTATTTACCAAGCACTATCGGATAAGGAACTTTGAAACAACTAGGACTAACTTTGAGACACCAGTCTCATAATACGCTGCGCCATCATCTATAACTTAATATGGAAAATTTAATACAGAGGCAAGAAGGTATTGGTTTTCATTAAGAGTTGTTAAAACTTGGAATGCACTACCAGCTGGGGTGGTGGGTAGTCAAACTATGTTAGCTTTCAAGCAGTCGCTGATTATTATCTGAAGAGTGAAAATATAAAAGGTATTAATTTTATTACAAATATAGTAATGTGCTAGTATGGCGAGCTAAATGGACTTTTGTCTTTAAAGAGCTCAGGACAACCTATGAAACCTATTTCTTACACCAGTTAATGCAACCAATATTTTGTGTCATATGCCACTTCATCATGGAATGGCGGTCATTCTTGTAGTTATACTACAGTGGCCTCACATAAGGGTGATGTCACGGGAATAATCTTAGTTTCAGTTTCAGTAAAGCTGTACTTGGTGCTCACAATGTCTCTCTTAATTTTTCTTTAAGGTCTGTAACACCAGGGGTTTGCTCAGTAATACTCTCATTCTGTCTGCTGGGAGCTGCTAACTTCTTTGCTATGAAGATTGTTAAACTGACAATCCTTCTGTCCATCTCCAGTAGCAGTCCAGGTGGAAGTTAAAGATCCCATTACATGTATAATAAGTGTAGGGGATAGTCTGACTTCCCAGTATCTTGGCCAACTTCCCCCTGTCAATCAAGCAGGTTCATGTAACCCACTCTCTGGTAAACAATCTGTAATAGATCAGTCTGCCTTTCCTAGTCACAAATTACAAGTGAATAATAATAGAAACAAGCATTTGTCAATGTCGAAGGTTTGATACTTTGCACCAGCACATCCTCTGATGTTACATGGGCACTTGGGCTGTGAGTGCAAGGAATGTTGAGTACGGCAAACAGCTCTCTTACAGGATGCTATGGACAACACCGACTGCACAAGATTCACTTTGGGGAAAAATCCATTTTGTTTTATCAAGAGTACTGAATAGATAGGGCATTTAGGAAAATAATTACTGTCTTGAGGCTAGGAGAGAGCTGGTGCAGAATCACCATGGACAGAAGGCAAATACTGGGATTACTGCAGAAAGGATGGCAAGGAAAATAGTTGTACACAAGAAAAAAGAGAATACATGTAGGGATCTGCCAGTTACTCTTTTTATTGAATTTCAATATATGTAATATCAGAAACATGTTAAGATCTATGCATAACTCAGATCATGGCAGGTCTTGATATACATGCAAGAGCTAAAAGGGAAGGGGTAAGGGTAGCATACAGGGGAGGGGTATGGATGGCTAGGGCATGGAGAAGGGAACATAAGAATTATAGGAGGAGGGGTGGTGAAAAAGGAAATAAGGGGGGGAGGGGGTAGGAGATGATTGCAAAAGTTGGGTGAAATCCATATACCCACAGTTCTATAAGTGTGGGTTCACCTTTCAAATAGCATTCGTGTAATATAGACACAAAAAAGTTTAGAATGAATATGTGTCTTTGCCTAGGTTAACGTTGTTTGCAATATGCACTTGCTGGTGGAGAGAAATTGAGGTATATTATTATTTTTCCCTATATTTAAAAGTTGCCACAGTAAGAGACTAACTTCCATACTACAAAGAGGCAGGCAAGGGTTATTTTTCTTTAGAGACTTGCTAGTTTAGGAGAAAAAGGGCTGCAATTTGAGACATCATGGATAGTTTCAAACTGCCTACAGACTAGGCAGAAGAAGTAAGAAAACCTTTAACAGTAATAAAATAATAAAGACTGGCACAACACAGTTCAAACTTCCTGTAGCTCTCCTCTCAATTTTCTGATGTAGTCTGGTCAGTTTGTCACTGCTGTTGATTTTAATGACAGGCTGCTGGTGTTGACAGCCCATCAGTTGTTTGTTGAATAGCTTCATTCACATCAGAGGACTGAAGCCCCTAATTTGTTGACCTGGTTCTTTGAAGTGCATTCAGCCGAAGAAGAGTGGTGTCCCAGTTAAAGTGCATGGTTATTGGTCTAGACTGCTTGGCTCCTACAGTTTTAACTGCAATAGGCTCAGAGACTTACCTCTGAAATCCCCTCAACTCATAACAAAGGTTTGTTGCACATGTGCATCAAACCTAATAAGTGTAATTTATTTGTAATACAACTTAACTTGAATTGACTTTAGTAGAGTTCATGCACCAACGGTAGCATTAGCAGGGTTGTAGGCACAAGACACACCACAGTGTGTAATTAGGGTCACAATCACACACCCTGAGTGTGTTAGGTATGAGACATTTATTTTATTTTATTGACATTTGTTGACTGGGTAGCCTGCTGAGACAAAATGTCCCTTTTTCAGGAGTAATCAATAATTAATTACAAACAGTAACAGAAAACAATACATACAGGATCAAAGTGCACAGAAAACAGATGTGGAATCACAAGTGTAGGCAGCATTACTGCGTGAATCATAATACAAGAACAAGTCCAGGATTAACTATGACATGAGAGCAGGTACAAGGATTAGGGATACAGCATATGTGTCTGTGTGGCTGATCACTCTAGCACTCACCTATCTAAGGCACTTATTATCATGTAGTGATTTACAGACAGGTATTACAAGATGCAGATTGAGTCAGTGATCACAGTTATTATTATTTTTTTTCATTTATTATGCTTTTTCATCCCAGCCAGTATCAGGACTTCAGTCCTGGTCATGGCTCCCACCGCTCCCTGCTCCCACATGAGCTGCGCTTCCCTGGAGCCCCCTGGCTTACTCGCCCAGGGTGGGGTCATGGCATTGGCAAGGTGTTGCGAACATTGGTTCAGGTTGGGGGAGCTGGCCTTGGATCATATGAGAGGTGTTGAGGAGGGCATCGTGGAGGCATTGGGTGGAGATTTTTATGTCCCCGTTAGGACATTTTTTCCTTGGGGGTGGGGACGTGTAATGATGTCCTGCATCTGCCCCACCTCCCTGGACATCCAGACGCTGGCTACGGCGGAACCCCCCAGCCCCCGCCAGGGGTCCATAGTGCACCGGATGTTTTTCCCCCTTATCTTGAAGAAGAAGAGCAGTCCAGAGGATGCTTCATCCATCCCCCCCAGCCAGACCTCCAGTGACCCAGGTCTGTTCCCGAACCTGGGTCACTGGCGTCGCAAGTGGAAATCCAACTGCTGCGCCCATGGGCCAGCAATGATTACAGTTATAATGACTGCTACCAAGCAAATGAGACTTGAGGGTAGTTTTGAAAATGGCTGCAGAAGGACAGTTTTACATTTCTAACAGTAGACTATTCTAGAGGGACAGCGCAGCAAATGCAAAAGACCGACAGGTCTTGCATATATTCTGGCCCTCGGGACCTCCAGTAGGGGGGAGGTTGAGGAATCTAAGTGCCCTCTTCTGGGTTTTGGCCTAAAGGGTACCTATGGAGACTGAGAAGAGCAGCAATTTTAGTTAGCTTAAAGGTTAGACAGAGAAGCAGATAGGCTAATCTTGCCTCCAGGAGGGTCACTTTAGAGTTGACAGTACATCACAGTTGATGGTCTCTGGCCTGGATCTGTCATAAAATGTGTTACTTTGTGATACAACACCTTTAGTCTGCATGGTTCAGTACCACAGAGGGTTATAGGAGACAGGCACCATAAAGTAAGACAGGTAGTAGTGTGCTGGAGCCAACAGCCAGCCAACTTCCGCTACTGAGGTACCTACTAAGTCTGCACAGAAGTCCAGTCTTCTGATGCTGGGACTTTATCATAGCATCGACATGAGGTTTTAGCCTGGTCTAGACACACACCAAGGTATTTCACAGAATCAGTCACTTCCAGCCAAGTACCATCCAGTGAGGACAGCTGGAGAAGATTATGTCTGCCTTTACCCAGATGCCTGGAACTGAAGAGCACGGCTTTGTTTTCTTGAGGTTAGGACAAGCTTACTGTTTAACAGCAATCTCTTTCATTCCTTGAAATCAGAGATGAGGTCCAGGTTTATCTGGCTAACATCTGCTGAACGTCTATACAGTACAGCATCATCTGCATACAATTGAAGGTCCCCCCCCCCAGTTGTCAGGCATATTGTTTATAAACACTGAACATAACAACAGGCCCAGAATGGGGTACCCCTTTAATTACTGACTTTAGGTTGGACACACTTACCCTCCATTTCACTAAAGGGTTTCTGTCTATTAGATAGTGCTGAAACCAACTACATGTGTGATTGTCCAGACCAATATGACTGAGTTTGGAAAGCAGAAACTCCAAGATCAAATTCCTTTGTTAGGTCTATGAATATGGCTCTAGTTGCTGGTCCATGATGAATAGCCCCAAGTATATCTGAAGTGAGCCAGACAAGGGCACTGTCCGCACTCATGATTTTTTCTAAAACCATGATGCACATCAGAAAGGAAGTGGTGTAGTTCCAGGTAGTTCTGTATCTAGTTGTACACCAACTTCTCTAGAATCTTTGCTAGTGTAAGCCCCCTTTGGGAACTTACTAGCTAAGGAACCTTTAATTCTGGGATGTCTGATGTTCAGGTCCACATGCTGGTGAGAGGAACTGGGGCTTGAAGTCCCCTTTAAAAGGGGTGGTTTGGTGCACTTGGGAGAGGTTCAAGGGGGCCTGGGAGTGGGAGGTAGGGCACCTGGAACAAAGGCATCAGATGTTCAGCCACAGGGCCAAGGTTCGGAACCGGGATGGTGTGACTGCCATCCCAGTTCATCCCCTGTCCATTTTGGCCTTGGCAGGGTATTGGAAGCAGTCAGGCATGGTTCCATTTTGGTCTGCAGAGTTTGAGGCCATCCAGGTAGGAGATAGGAGCTGGGAGCTGGAGGTGAAGTAGTGCAACCTACTTCATGATCCCCGGCACCGGGGTAGGCCTTGGGTGGAGTCCCATGGAGTGTCCGCTGGTTGCCGCGGGTCAGGCACAGTGCAGTGGTGACAGCCTGCATCATGGGGGATAGTGGTGGCAGCCTGTAAGGTTATCCCCAGAAATGCCTGTGTCCAGTGTTACAGATTGCAAAGCCATTTGGAGGAGCAGCACCATGTGTGGTACCCTAGGCCTCTGGGCCTAGAATCTGGGACCAAGTGTGAGGCTGCTGTGGGGTCATCTTCTCCGGTAATGAGTTGGGATCAGGATGTCCAGGCCAATACCTTGTACTATCATAGTGAAGCTTTCAGGGACCGCAAAATAAAGTGCAGGAGAGAGGCCGTCATGTTTTCAGGGAAGCAGTGCTGCAGCTACCATCAGAAGGGAGTCCTTGCTCCTAAAGAAAAGTTGTGAAGTATTTGTGCCATGAAGATCTTCCTGTCAGCACTGAACTGTTATGCTCCCAGCTGCTCCACTGAGTTGTGATTTGACCTATTTATTAAATCAAATGTTTTTTATCCTTTAACTGTGCCTGGACAGTAGACTTATTCCTTTAAAGGCCATGGTTGCTAACCAGTTTGGCCCCTAGCTCCCTGAAGAGGACCCTCTACACTCAATCACTCCCTGTGGACTGTCTGAAGTGAAGTCACCTTATCGGTGCCTCCATCATTACCCAGGTATGAGCTTTTATTTCTTCGGACTCTGTTGTAATGTTGATGGAGTGCCCCTTCCCCTTCTCTTAATATCAGGAATACCCCTAGACATGTGTGTGTGTGTTGAGGGGGCTTACATTAGTGTGTTGAGAAGAGATATGGGTCATTAATTTTCAACTGGGTCTTTAGCAATGAACAAAGGCCACTAATAGCTTGGCAGAAGACACCAGGAGAAAGGACTGCTGTGTGACTGAACTTCTCTACTGGGACTATATTGCCCTCCTTCCCTCCCCTCTACCCAAAGCTAGTTCTATTTTTATAGGCACAGGATTTGACTGACAACAGGAACTTCCTGTTTGGGAGCAGGAAGTGAGTGATCACAGAACCACCAAAGACCCACCATCCTAGAGGGGCAAGAGTAGCTCTCCGGCCCCCTCTAGCTGCTGGAGGTCTGCCTCTGAGCAAGTAAGTGGTCTGCTGAGAAATATAGGATATTCTTGTCTCAGAACAGGACAATCAGGAGCTTAAAGGGCACACAGGCAGAAAGTAAGGAGAGAGAAAACAAAAACAGAGGAAAGAGTAAGGATTGCAAACAGTTAAGGGGCCAGAAATAAGACATGATTGGAGTGGTGCAGTGCAGTGGCTGTGGAGCAGCAGTCTTCCGGGAGACGTTCTGGAGGATGCAGTGTTGTCCCATCTGCAGGCACCTCTCTGGGCTGAGGGAGGAGGTTGCTCATCTCCAGGCTGAGTTGGCCAGGATTTGTGGGACCTCCTCTTCCATCCAGGGACCACCAGTGCCACTGCCATTGCCTCAGAGGTTGCCAAGAAAGAGGAGCGGTTGGACCACAGTGGGCTCAGGGAGGGTGAGGGTGGTGGAACAGAGGCACATCCCTCCAGTTGTACCTCTCCACAATTCCTATGCCATTCTGGCAAAGTGTGGTTCCTCTACGGAGTCACCCGCAGTGGAGACCAAGGAGGATGCTGGGAACCTCCACAAAGGAGACCCACAGGAGGGTGGCAGGGGAAGGAAACAACTCCTGGTGGGGGACTCCATTGTTAGAAAGGTAGAACTGGGGGAGGAAGGGGAGAGGGAGGTAGTGCCTGGCCGCCATGGCTTGAGGGACAGGGAGCGAATCCTCAGGATTGCTGGAGCAGCTGCACAGGGGAGGGAGCTGGATGTCATTGTCCACCTAGGGACAAATGACCTGGCTAAGAAAGGGATTTGAGAAGTGCAGGAAGTGTTTATGGAATTGGGAAGGGGCCTTAGTCAAGTAGCATGCATGGTAACCTTCTCGGAGGTGCTGCCCATCAATGGCATAGGAGAGGCTAGGGTGTTCTGCACCATGGGATTCAATCAGTGGTTGGAAAACTGGTGTGGAGCTCAGGGATTTGGCTTCATTGGGGACTGGGGGTCCACCTGGAGTGATGCAAGCCTATACTGGCATGATGGGCTGCATCTGTCCGGGAGGGGAACCAGGATCCTAGGGTGATAGGTTTAAATGCTTCATTGCAAGCTTTAAACCAGCCAAGGGGAGGCACTGAAAGGAGCAGGGAAACCTAGCCCCCAAATAATCATGGTAGTGGCGGCAACACCAACATAGAGGTGTCGATAGGGAGAAGGGCAGGGGTAAATGGAGAAAGTGACAAAGGCATGAAGGACAGGGATGGGGAAAGGGAGTAAGGCCATCAGGAAATGGAGGGTAATGAGTACCAATGCCTGTAGTCTGGGCAACAAGCCCCTGAGCTGGTGGCCTTGATGGAAGAGGGATGCCTGGATATCGTAGCAGTCACAGAAACATGGTACACAGAGAACCATGACTGGATGTTAACATACCAGGTACATAACCTACAGGAGAGACAGGCAGGGGAGAAGAGGAGGAGTAGCTCTCTATATAAAGGAAGGGATAAAAGCAACTGAACAAAAGAGTAAACAGGGAGGAGAGGAGGCACTGTGGGTCACCTTGGAGTCTGGAGAGGGCACCACAATCCGCATCGGGTTTATATGACCTCATGTCAGGGGAGGAATGGACAAGGATATCATAGAAGGCATTCTTAGAATGGCAGAGAAAGGGGAGATACTGTTGATGGGAGACCTGAATATTCCAGATGTTAACTGGAGCACATTTGCTGCAGCCACATCCAAGAGCAGGGCCATTCTTGATGCCCTACAGGTGGCAGACATTAGACAGCTAGTTTCAGAACCCACCTCATACACTCAAACGGGGGCAGTGAGAGGATCTCAGATCTAGAAGTGGGTTGCCATCTGAGGACAAGTGACCATCAAACAGTGTGGTTCATGTTAAACTCAGCTACACAGTCAAGCCATCACAAAAGTGAGGGTACCGGACTTTAGGAGGGCTGACTTTGGCAAGATGGGAGAGTGCCTCAGAAAAGCACTAGCAAACAGGCTAGAAGGAGGTGTGGAGCAACAATGGAGAATCATCAAACTGTCATCACAGAGGCAACAAGCCTTGTGTGAAGCAAATAAACAAATCAAATGAAAGAAAAAGCCACTATGGTTCTCAAAAGAGGTGGCTGTGAAAGTCAGGAAGAAAAGATAGCATTCCAGGAAGTATAAGGAAACACAGAAGGAGCAGGACAGAGAGCTGTACCAGTTAAGGTAGAAGGAAGCAGGAGGGAAGTCAGATTAGCAAAGGCCCAACTGAGGAAAGATAGCCAACTCAGTTAAGAAGGATAAACCTTTATAGGTACATCAGCGAGCGAGAAAGACAAAGGAGGGATAGTGAGGCTGAATAGAATGAACTGTGGGTGGGCAGAGGGGACAGTGAAAAGCAGGGATACTGAACAAATATTTCTGCTCAGTATTCACAAAGAGGAGGGGAAGTGCCTAATCCAATTAACAGAAGCACTCTTGATAGGGGGTCGATCCCAGTCCTTTCACAGAAGAAAGGGTTCTGCAAGAACTCCTAAAACTGAAGGTGGACAAAGCAATTAGTCTTGATGGAATTCACCCCAGAATTCTAAAAGAATTAAGGGAAAACTAGTGAAACCACTGGCTACTCTTTTAATAAATCATGGAGGATGGTGTGACCCGAGGACTGGAGGAAGGCAGATGTGATCTCTTCACAAAAGTGGGACCAAGACAGAGGCAGGAAACTACAGACCTGTCAGTCTGACTCTCTGTGGGAGGGAAAGTGATGGAGTCACTTGAAGGAAAGAATAGTTGAGTACCTAGAGGCCAGTGGAGCACAGGACCCAAGGCAGCATGGTTCACAGTGGGAAGGTCATGTCAGACTAATCTAATAGATTTCTTTGACTGGGTGACCAAAGTAGTAGACCAGGGAGGGCTGTGACATGGTCTACCTAGACTTTAGCAAGGCATTTGACACAGTCCCACACAAAGATTAATAGTCAAATTAACCAGCCTGGGAGTGGGTCCCAGGTGGTAGCCTGGGTAAAACATTGGCTGTACAACAGGACACAGAAGGTAATTGTAAATGGAGTCCACTTGAAGAAAGAGGGGTTACTAGTGGGTACCGCAGGGTTCAGTATTGGGTCCAGTCCTTTTTAATGTCTTCATCAGTGACATTGCAGAGGGACTGGAAGTAAAAGTATGCCTTTTTGCAGATGACCCAAAGATCTGCAACAGGGTTGATACACAAGGAGGCGTGGAAGGGATGAAAAGGGACTTGGCAAGGTTGGAGGAATGGTCAGAAGTATGGCAGCTAGAATTCAATGCAAAGAAGTACAAAGTAATGCACCTGGGAAACAAGAACCCAGGGGAAGAATACAGAATGGGTGGGGAGGTAGTAACAACAACAAAAAAGGAAAGGGACCTGGGGGTAATCATATCAGATGACCTTAAGGTTAGCAAGCAATGTGAGAAGGCAGTAGGGAGGGCTGGGGGTATACTGGGATGTATAGGGAGAGGCATCAGCAGCAGAAAACAGGAAGTTGTCATCCCTCTGTACAGACAGTTGGTGAGACCCCTCTGGAGTACTGTGTCCAGTTCTGGAGACCCCATCTCCGCAAGGACATAGACAGGATAGAGGTAGTCCAGAGGAGGGCAACTAAAATGGTGCAGAGTCTGTAAGAGAAACCATCTGAGGAGAGACTAAAGAAGCTTAATATGTATGCCCTAGAGGAAAGAAGACAGAGGGGGGACATGATAGAAACTTTTAAGTACCCCAGTGGAATCAACAAAGTCCAAGAGGGTAGCATCTTTCAGCAAAAGAGACTTGCAAGAACAAGGGACACAATTTAAAGATAGAAGGAGGGCGTGTCTAGGGCAATGTGAGGAAGTATTATTTCACAGAGAGGGTAGTGAATGCATGGAACAGCCTTCCTGAGGAGGTTGTGGGGTCTAAAACTGTGGCAGAATTCAAGAATGCATGGGACAAACATAAGGCAATTCTGTGGGGGTAGGAAGAAATAGGCTGTTGGTTAACTAGGATCTGCGGCCTATCCTGTAGGTAGGGAAACGGGCAGACTAGATGGGCCTAGCGGTCCTTATCTGCCGTCAAAGTCAAAGTCTATGTAAGGCTGTTTTCCATCAGGCAGGAAAGGATCCCAGAACTGGGGATTTGTTAAATAGGTTTCTGAGAAGCATAATGATTATAAGAGCTGCAATTTTCGAAAATTTAGATGCTAGCATATCAAAACCTGGGGAGTCATCTGATTTGACCTTTCTTAGCTGGGTAAGCATGTCCCACCTGGTGATTAAATGAAAGTGCAACTCAGGAGACGGTTGAGTTGAATTAAGGGAACCGCTGAAATTCTCAGTAAGAGGGCTTCAGTACTTGTCCAGATTAGTTAAAAACTATTAAATGCATTCACTGATGCAACAGGTTCAGAGACAACATGACAATCTGCTATGATATCCTGTGCAGTAGTTTCTGAGCATCCTTTCAAGAGGCAGTTGATCTGTTTCCAAATGTTTTTAGGTTAGATAGATTTTAGCTTGAGATTCTTAACAGAACCCTGTTTGCGCTTTTAAGATCCTGCTTACAGGACCTTCTCGGAGTCCTGTATTTGTGCCAGTCAGCAGCTCCTCCAGAATGCTTGTATAGAACAGAGGCCTTGTCTCTGAGTTTCATATTGTTCTATAGGTCACAATCCAGCCATTTACAGCAAATGGCCTTGATCCAACTTTTTTTTTCAGAGGGCATGCTTACTACAGACACTGAGGAAGTTATTATCAAAATAGACCAGTGCTAGGTCAATACTGAGCAGATTAGTTATGTCACCCCAATGTATCTCATCTAGGCTGTTAGGAAAGTTAGTTTCTTTGAACTTGGAGAGGTTCTGAGACAACAGAATCTCAGGGGGAGGATTTGAGGAATTGTTCTTCAAGATACATGAAAATGAAATGAAAAACAAAGGTGCAACCCCAATTATCTCAGTGATACTGCCAGTACATAAAGGTGGAATTGAAAGAAATGACACTATTATCCAAAGTAGTGCAAGGCTACACAACTGGTGCAACTATTGTTATACAAACAAAATTCTATTAAAAGTCTGATCTGAGCCAGCCTGCCGGTGCAGTGGTAGCACTACCACTCACGATGAAAGCAACCCAGGTTCAGGAATGAGCCCAGGGAGCTGGAGGGATGACTGGTGGGGGGGAGGCCGAGCATCCATGGACCGCTCGCCTTCTCCAGGGAGTGAGGGGGGACAAGTTCCGGTGCTTGACTGACCCTAGGTGGAGGCCTGGGGTATAGCAAGCACCAGGCCATTCAGAGAGGGGTTGAGCATGCTGGATGTCGTCGGATCTCTGCCTAGATGTCAGGGCACATGGTACACCTGGAAAAAAGAGAAAATGGCCTCCTGCGCTCCTGGAAGATGGAGTGCCAGCACAAACCTCAATGGTCCCCTGCCTGTCCCGTGCTGAGGCCCCAATGAAATGATGATAGTTTGGGGTGTAAAAGTCCCCACCTTGTCCCCACCTGGGGGGGAACCATGGCTACATGGGGGAACCACCGTGGGGCTCCAGGTAGGAAGAAACCGAGGCAGGTGCCAGGCGCTTCCGATGCAGCAGAGCACAGGGGGCAGGGGATGGCGAATAAAATAGAAAGTACAAAAAAAAAAAAAAGTCTGATGTGTAATACCAGGGACCTGATTTTAAAAAGGAAATCTTAGATGCAAGGTAACTGTGTCAAATGGGTATGGCAGAAGTGGCACCTTGCATCAAAGTTGGTGTCGATCACGATTTTCAAATACAGGCTGCACTGAAGTCAGGATGCCTTGCACCTATGCCACTCTGCACCACCCTTGTGACAGAAGGCCCCTTTCACCAAGTCACAAGGGAGCTTGCACCAGGGGGGAGTGGCACCATCCCCTTTTCTGAATTTTGGAAACCATGGATGCAACAGGAGGCTCAGGTTAGACCAGCCAGGAGGTGAGGGCCATGCACTGCTGCTGGACCTGGGGGGGGCTGCAAGTAGTGGGATGGGAGCAGAAGAAGTATTGGGGTGCCCTAAGAGACATCAGGGATATGGCAGCAATGTCAGGTGTGGTGATGCACATGGTAGATAACTGATTGGCCTGGGTTAGAGGTTTGCAGGAACAGACCATAACCTGCCCCAGGTGGTACAGCCCTGGCACCTGCCCCATAGGTGCCACAACTCCAACTGTGTAGATGGGTGGCCTGCCACACTGCAGGGGCGCGCCAGGGGAATGTTGTGGTACCTGGAGAACATTCCCTCCACCACTGGCAGCCCTCAATCTGCAGCCACTGCTTGCCGCCTACTGGGTTGGGGATCATGGCACCTATGGAGCAGGTGCCAGGGCTTTGATCATCTGGGTCCAGGTCACAGTCCATCCCTGCCAACCCCCCCACTACCCAGCTGCTTGGCTGTCTCCCATTGCACATGGCACCCCTTCTAGGTGCCACCTCACCACCCTCACATTGGCCATATCCTCGATGCTCTCTAAGGCAGTCACTTGCACTCCTGCCCCCAGACCCCTCCTGGCAAACATATCCCTCCAACTTTCACTGCCCCCTAGTTCTGTCCTGGGCATGCGTGCTGGATCCCTGTGCCAATTCCAGTAGGTGCATCATAGGTTTGGTGCAAGCCTGCAGCTCTGGCACCTCCTGGGTCTTTGGCTCAGGAACCACCAGTTTTATAAAATTGGGCGCAGGGTCCCTGATGCACCTGAAGTTTGCCACAGTCCTAGAATGCTATAACTTATGACAATCTAAGGGCTCTTTTAAAATTGAGCCCCAGGAGTCTAAATAATAATAAGCTAAATGAACTTGCTGGTATAACTGAAACAAACAAAGATCTTCACTTAAAATTCATAACAGGAACCTGGTGGAGTCAAAATGGATATCAATTGTTGAGTTAGACTATATGAATAAACAAGCATTTGTCAATGCCGAATGTTGTTGTGCTGGCACTGACATTGGTAGTGCAGTGCAGAAACATTTTGGGCAGGATGTGAAAAATGACAGCTGTACTGTTCATAAGGAGGTGTAAAAAAATGCCAGTGTTGAAAATGTGGCATGTAACTATAGCAAATCTGCGAAGTTACAAGGGTGCATGGGAAATGCGCAACGCACACTTGTAACAGCCATTTTATGGACTTTTGGCACCAAACTTTCAACATAGGCATTTTAGCACCTCTGCTCATGTACAGTGTCACTGTCATTTCCTCAAACTGTCTCAAAAAGTGATTTCACACACAACAACCGCGCTATTCTGTGCCGGATGTGCTAAAACACATTTCGGGCAGGATATGTAAAATGACAGCTATACTGTTCATCAAGAGGTGTGGAAAAATGCCAATGGTGAAAATCCAGAGTGAAAATATTACAAATGCACAACGTTACGAGTGTGTGTGCAAACTGCACAACGCCTGCTCGTAGCACAGTCATTTTATGGAGTATCGTCACCAAATTTTGAACATAGACATTTTAGGACCTCTGCTCATGAACAGTGTCACTGTCATTTTTGTAATCTGTCCCAAACACTGATTTCCCAAAGCTACCACGCTATTGTTCGCCAGAAGTGCGGAAACACGTTTTGGACAGGATGTGAAAAATAACAGCTGTACTGTTCACAAGGAGGTGTAGAAAAATGACAATGTTGAAAATCTGGCATGAAAATATTGCGAATTTGTGACGTTTCGAGCATGCATTTTTTTCCCACCAAATTTGCAACATAGTCTTTTTGAGAGCCCACCTCATGAACAGTGCCACTGTCCTTGCGTTACTCGGTCCCGAAAGGTGATTCCGCGCAGTGACTGCAAAATCTCCTTTTGGGACTGATTAACATCATAACAGTGATAGAATTCATGAGGAGGGGTCCCAAAACTCCATGCTGAAAATTTGTGCAAAAATTCCAATAAATGCCTGAGATATGCATCAAAGTTGAAAACCCTATTTGTTCCATTATACAGCTTACCGACATTTCTCAGTTCACAGTTGGCTTAGAAGAGTGCAGATGTGTTCCCGTCCACGAAGATCATCACGCCAGACTCGGAGGTAAGTATGGGGTGAGGGAGGCTGTGGAGGCAGGTGTGCTGTGGGTGGGTGGGTGGGTGGGGGTAGGAAGACTACGAGGACCATTTTCTGTTTACCGTGGTAAAAAAAAACCCATTATGGATATATTTTTTTACAGTTTTTTGGGGGATACAGGCAGATGGGGGATTGGGCACCCCTTTTGGCACATAGGGAGTGGGGGAAACTAGCTGAGGGGGATTGGGCACCCCCTCAGCACAGAAGAAGGGGGGAACATCATGCCAATGGGGAGTGAGCTCCCCCCGTCGGCACAATAAAGTGGGAAGTGAGGCAGATGCCAACTGGGATTGGGCACCCCTGTTGGCAAGCAAAGAAGGAGGGGGATGGGACACATTATGCCGATGGGGAGTGGACTCCCCAGTCGGCACATTCATGGAGGGGCAGAGTAAGCCGACCAGGGGATTGGGCACCACAGAAGTCGCAGTAATGATGTGCCATTGTGCCGCCATGTTTGTAGCTGGCGACGATAGGAAGGTCCGCTACATGTGACAAGCTTTGCTCGTATTGCAGCGGACCTTTCCTTTGATGTGAATGCCACATTAGTATGCATGGTGTGGTGCCAGCATGCAGGCTGATTGGGAATGAGGGACTCACCTACTGGTGCATGCCCTGCAGCGACTGCGATCTCCAAATCTCCACTATCAAGAAGATGCTGCAGGCGCAAACGCCGCCAACATAAAAAGGTGGAGGCAGAACTACATATACCTCAAACAGACTGACTATCCTGAACATTTCTGAAAAGGTTAAACAAGCTCCATCTATATTTATTTATTTATTGAATTTTGTTGACCGGTAAGTACACTGGGCCTGGAAGTCCCTTTTCAAGGCCGACTGGTGGTGGGGGAGACAGATGGTAAGCAACTGAAACTGAACCAGATTAAGGTGTTGGTGGTATTTGTAGTGAATGTGAGAAATGTGGCAGGACACCGAATAACTGGAACACTATGGCTAAACTTAATTACAAAATCCTCAAAAAGTAAAATCATGAGTTTATGCTACCACTCACCCAAATGCTGCCCCACTCATAAATGAAACCATAAACAAAGAATTAGAAAAAGCCACTGAGTTTGGCTGTCCAAATCAACTCCAGACTCATTTGTCTCCATCCCAGGCTATACCTTATACCGGGAGGACCGAGTAGGCAAACGAGGGGGTGGCTGTGCAATCTACACCAGGGACACAATACCTGGACACGCACTCCCCACCCCTGCCCTCACAAATGGGGCCCAGGCCCTTACCTCAGACTCACCCCAGACCCCCTAGGAGCCCTCTCTATCTCACCACAGCCTATGTTCCCCAAAGAACCAGCACCCAGCCCTAATATCTTTAACGGACTACCTGGCCACCCCTCCACCATAAGGCAGAACAAATCCTAGTGGGGACCTTAACGTAAATTGGCTCAGCACCTCCGCATCCACCACCAGAGACTCATTTGCCACCCAAGATCTGACACAACCGTCACCCAGCCCACGAGACTTAACCCTAAGAGTGGTACTCAGCACTTGCTGGATGTTATTATAACTAACTCAATTCATAAAAATCCAAAACATCCAGGTCCTCCCAGACTCCCTGAGTGACCACTCCCTATCCTATTCCACTGGGTAACCCCCAATCCCAAACCCAAAGCCCAGACCACCCTCCAGGCGCCCGCCCTGGTGGGCTGAAGAAACTTAGGCACCACCCAGATAGACTGGTCCCCATTCAGCGGGCAACCAACATTGATACTGCCTCGCCTTTTCACTCACAACTTCAACATGGCCTGTGATCTCTTTGCACCCTTAACCAAAACCCGGTCCAAAACAGAACGCACTCTTGGGTTAGCCCGGCCTCCTACAATTACTTAGAAACCGGGATAACTTCTGGCACCTTGCCACTGAAACAGGTCGCCTGTCTGATAGGCAAGCATACAATGCAGCCCGAAATAAATGCTCATGGGCCATCAGGAAGCCAAGGCAGACCATTACCAGGCCTCCCTTACTCCTCCTGGGGCTCTGCCCGACCTTCTGGGATAACATTAAGCAACTCAATGGTAAAGCTTGCTCCCCCCCATCCCAGCTCACTAGAAATGGCACAACCTCCACCGAGCCTGCCACCATAGCTAACTGGTTCAACACCACTTTCACTGACCTTAGCTCAGTCCTCCCTAGTAATTTCTTTGACCTCCCCCAGCCAAACTCCCTGTCCTCCAGCACCCCAGCTTCCTCCTCGCGAAGATTTCCACCCGAAGCCAGACCCATCCTAACCAAAGCTCTCAGTGGCAACAATCCGGCAGTGACTCACTGGACCCCAGCATCCTCAGGCTGGTGCTAGATGAAGTCCTTGCACCTCTCACAAACCTAATTAACCAGTCACTCTGCCTGGGACAATTCCCCACAGCTTGGAAAACAGCCATTATCACACCTATTCATAAAGGAGGCAACAGGTCGCCGCCAACAACTACCGCCAATCTCCATCCTCCTCCCTCTCTAAAGCCCTGGAGAAAGTGGTGGCCATTCAAATCACTGATTATCTGGCTAAGCATAACATCTTATGCCCAGAGCAACATGGCTTCCGTGCTGGTCACAGTACCAGCACTGCCCTTATTGAATTCTCCAACTTCCTACACCCTCCTTGGATACCAGCTCCTAGCTGGTGCAGTGTTCATTGACCTCTCAAAGGCTTTCACACTGTCTCCATCCACTGCTGCTGGAACGACTCTGCCTCACTGGTCTCTCGGCTGGCCCCCTGGCATGGTGTGCTAGCTATCTTGACACTTGATCCCAGTGTGTCAAGATTAATAGCACACTCTCCGATACCCGTCCCATTCTCTCTGGGTCCCCAAGGCTCCATCCTGGGCCCCCTCTTCTCACTGTATCTGAACACCCTGCCCAGTGCATGCTCTGGCAAAATCCTGCTGTGTATGCAGATGACGCTGTCCTGTTTGCCACCCACCATAATCCCATCTCCCTACAGGACTCCTTACAGCAGTCTTTCAACTGTGCTGAGGCTTGGTTTAAGGAGCTAGACTCATCATCAATCTCAAGAAAACCAAAACTATGCTCTTTCACACCCCAAAACAAAGCTAGCAACCACCCACTCTATATCCTTCCAAGCACCAACCAACCACTGGAACAAGTCTGCTCCTACAAATACCTTGGGGTTACCTTCATTCAGCCTCACATTTCACACCCACATCGACACCCTAACATCCGCCACCAACACACGGCTTGGCATCCTATTCCGCCATAAAAGCTGCCTTCCCCCAAATGCTCTCCGGCTAGCGGTTACATCGTCCGTTCTGTCCCTTGTAGACTATGGTCTACCAGTATAAGGTGCTGCCGACACCACTGCACTAAACAAAATTCACCTAACCCTGAATAAAGCATGCAGATTAATTACTGGTGCCCCCAGACTCACACACACCTGTCAGCTATATGTCGATGCCAACCTGCTTACCCTGGATGAACGGCTCTGATACCAGACCTGTCTCTCACCAAAAACCCTACTTGGGCTCTCTCCTGGGGTAACAGCATCCATCCACCAGAGCCCTCCCACCATTGCAACACGGTCTTCCTACAAGACCACTCTAAAGGTCCCCAGAACAAGAACCAGCCGTGGCCAGAGGTCCTTCAGCTATAGAGCCCCAACCTGGTTTAACTCTCTCCCTGCCACCATCACCAATGCCATCACCATCTCCACATTCAAAACCGCACTTGAACCACATCTTCAGCACTGTAATGCTCCTGTCTCTGGAACATAGCCTCCACCTCTTTATTTTCTCTCCTGACAATGCCCCCCGGGCAGCTCTCCACCCAACCATCCCCTACACCACTTCCATGTCCACCTTGCCTAGGTTTAACCTGGCCAGTGCCAGCTGTTTCAATGTTTATCTACCAGAATTGCTCACTTGATACCAACTTGTTTAATACCTGCTATCGATTACATGTACCCTGTACCCAATTGTATCTGTCTGACCACAATGTGACGTGGCACCTCTGGTGAATGCCTACTGATTTTTGGCAAATCTGTGCTATGTAACTGAAATGCAATGTATGTCTTTATGTGACTGGCACTTTGTAAATGAGCCCTGGCTCAAAGGTTGTAAACTGATTCTTAAATAAATAAATAAATAAATAAAAGTGCTGTTTTAAGTGACCTAAATTATGAGGATGTTAAATGGATTTCACATGAAGCCACGTGGGACCCAGTGAAGAATTCTTAGTGTATGCATGTCATTAAATCTACCTCAACATGTACAGAGCCCAATAAGCAAACAATAACACATGACAAGGTGTGGGTTACGTTGTTGATAACAGCACACCCAAGGGTGCACTAGGTACGGGTAATTTGTCTGAGCTGAGTAATTTTTGATGGGTAAAAAGAAAACATAAAATAGTCAAAATATTAAAAACCTCAAACAGGAAAAAATAGTCCCTCTATTAAGTCATAGTTAAATTAGCAGTACAGTGTGTTTGAGAGGTTATGTGTATTACTGTTGTTTTTAAAGTTTAGATCACCTGCAATATTTTTTTGTGTTTTGCTGTTTAAGTGATGAGAGCAGTGGTTTAATGCAGATTCAGTGAGAGCTGCCGAGCTATCATCATTTGCTGTGATGTATATTCAGTGAGAGCTACCAAGCTGCGATCGTTTCTGTTAATGTCGCTGTCGGTTGCTTTTTTCACACACACACACACACACACACACCCCAAGTCAGAAAAACTGAGGGAGAAAGAGAAACTATTGTGTTTTGTGGCAGAAAGAGAAATTACTGTGTTCACGTTTTCTGTGGATTTTTTTTTTTTAACGGAAGTAGTGAAACTGCCAGTAGTATCGGGAGCGAATGTGTCCATTAGTAACCACCATAGACAGCAGTTACTCTTCGTGGGTCTGAAATTGCAGGATATTTGTACTGTACCACAGAAAACAAGTTCATTTTTGGCATAAACAGGATTACAGAGGACCACAGATGAAGAGATTGAGGGGACTGGGAGCGAGCTTGAGTCTTGCAGAGGCTGCCGTAAGGCATTTTAGGTTCGCATTTGTGAAGTAAACGAAACTGTAACTTTTGTGCTGTTGTTTCAATGTCCTGAAGTTACGGTACTATATATATATATATATATATATATATATATATAAAATGTTTCTTAGGTCTGCTGTTTTGCGTGCCATTAAAAACAGTTCAAGTTGGGGATGGGGACTGTTAACTCAAGGAGGGAACTGTCTTGTTTGTTGTGTCCATGACAAACCGCAACTGGGTCGGTAGCATTTTTAAACTTTGTCCTGTGGTTTCATGCTTGCCATCAGTTTAAAAAAATGAAAGCTGAGATGAAATAGAAACGGATGGTAGTTTGTGTGTGTGTGTGTGTGTGTGTGTGTGTGTGTGTGTGTGTGTGTGTGAGTGTGAGTGTCTGCATGTCAAGGTTTGGGGCATAGCGACAGTGGTTGCACATCTGGTTAGCATGGTGCGGGCTGCAGGTCATTTTTTGAGACAGGATGGTGTTGGGGACAGTGATATTTTTGTGTGGTGTGGTCAGCTTGGCAGAATTAGTGCCAGTTGGCACAATACATGCTGATAAAGACACAGCTAAAACTAGGTTTTAGCCAATCAGCATTCTGGATTTTTAATCCCATTTTATAAGAGGTAACAACATATTGGATACTGTACTGAGTACAGCTGTTGGAAGCACCTCTGGGGGATAGTGACCACATAACAGTTCTCTTTGAACATAGACTATCAACAAATAAAATACTGTATTGAGATTTACTTATGCACCACTGAGGATGTTACTGCTGTACTTACTGATGTTAGAGACATTAACTGGGAAGAAGTTCTATAAGATTACACTGTTGACATCAAAAAATCAAAATAATCATGCTATAATTATGTGTCAGACACATTACAAAAATAAAAAAATAAAAATATAATGGTAAGGGTATAAAGCAAAAATGACTGAATAAGGGGGTCTTGTAGTTAACAAAAACTTAAAAAAAACTTTACACTAAATATGTTAAGAGTAAAAACACTGTTACATGGATGAAATATAAAGATACTCTCAAAAAATGAAAAATAAAATTAAACATGTAAAACAACAAATGGAGCTGAAAATGGCAACCAATGGCATGGAATACAGTTTAAAGCAGTTCTACAATTCCTTAATTCCTTAAGAATTTCTAATACAAAATGATGGTCCATAACTGTAGACAGTAACCAAACTGCAGACCTAAATGAAATAGCAAATACCTTTAATCAGTATTTTTGTTCAGTGTTTAATAATAAAGGTATAGAGACGAGAACCTATCATCACCCAGATACTGGTATCTTTCAAATGCCTATAATCACAGAAGAAGATGCTATTTTAAAATTTAATAAACTCAAAAAGCAAATCTGGTGGAATTTCTTGACATACTGTACACCAAAAATATTAATATATAATACAGCCCATCTCGGTTTACTCGGTTTCAAAGGACAAAAGAAGGCTACTGCCCATCGAGATTGTCCCCCACCACATTGGTGGGACAATTACACCCTGAAGTTGTAGGACTTGAGCCAGCTATCCAGCCCCTTTTTGAAGACTGTATTAGAGCTACTGTTTACTAAGTCTTGTGGGAGGAGATTCCACAGTCTGGGGGTTCTTACAGTAAAGTAGTTTAACCTCTTCGTTGTTTTAGCTTTAGATACAAATATCTGGTTGTTGTGATACCTTGGAGTAGTCCAGCTGGAAGAGAAATGTAAGCCACAGTCGGGCATTAACTCCTGAGAATTCTTGATTTTGTACATTAGGAGACGGTCACCTCTAGTATGTCTTGTGCGTAGTGAGTGTAACCCTGTAACTCTTAATCTCTCTTCGTAATCAAGTTTGGATAAATAGGGGACCATTCTTGTGGCTCTTCTCTGCACCCTCTCAACCCCATCAATGTCCTGCACCAGGTAGGGGCTCCAGTAGGGGGATCCATAGTCCAGATGGGGCCTGACATAAGCTCTATACAAGGGGATTATGCATTCCTGTGTCCTAGACACAAATGAACATTGGATTCGAGTGAGCAAGACATTAGACTGCCTAGCTATCATCCCGCATGATCACTAGAGGATAGTTTATTATTAATGGTTACCCCGAGATCACGTTCTAATGGTGACACATGGAGGGCCACGCTGTTCAAAAAATAAGTCTGCCTAGGGTTGTTTTTACCAAAATGTACAACATGACACTTGTCTGAGTTGAGTGTCATTTTGTTTGAAACTGCCCATTCTTCGATGGATTTTAGGTTATTCCTCATAATTTTCCTGTTTGTCAGAACAGAGCCACACAGTTTGGTGTCATCAGCAAATTTTGAGAGAACATTTTCAGGGCTAGCCTGCAGATCACTAATAAAGATGTTAAACAGGGTGGGTCCCAACACAGACCCTCTGGGACCTGCTGGTCACACTCAGCAGGTGGAAGTGTGCTGCCATTAATTCTTGACTTGCTGATCTCTTCCATTCAACCAACCTGACACCCAGTTGATTATGTAGTAAGAGAATCCCATATCATTCATTTTGTCAAGTAGTATATCATGGGGGACTTTGTCAAATGCTCTACTATAGTCGAGAAGTATCATATCAACAGGAATGCCATCATCCATTGCTGTGCTGACATGATTATAAAAGGAAACTAAGTTAGTAGTACAGGAGTATCCCTGTCTAAAGCCATGTTGTGTAGTGTCAGTCAAGTTATCCCTAATAGATTCGTGCTCTAATAGATTCTTAATAACTTTCTCCATGATCTTACTTACAACAGAAGTCAGACTTATTGGGCGTGTAATTTTCTGGTCTAGAATGGTTACCCTTTTAAAGATAGGGACCACAGTAGCCATTGTCCAGTCCTGAGGGATAATTCCCTCATATAAGGATTTGTTGAATATAATTGACAGTGGCTTTGTAATAGCAGCTGCTGTCTCTATTAGAAATCGGGGGCTGATGTTATCAGGACCTGGACTGGAATTAGGTTTTAGGGATAAAATTGCTTTTAGTGTATCATCCTCGGTGATGATGTAGGAGGGGGTAACATTGTTTGCAGTTTTGAATCGTTTAGGAATCTCTTTATTGGTGAATACTGAGCAAAATTGTTCATTAAAAGTGTCTGCCATATCTTTGTCTGTTGATATAATTGTGTCATGTATGCATAGGGGTCCCATGTGTCTATTATTTATCTTTTTATTATTAAGGTAGGAAAATAGTGACTTATGGTTATTTTGGTATGGGCTAGACGAAACTCAAGTTTTCTTTTAGATTGCAGAATAGCTTGTTTTAGTGATTTTAGAGTTTCCCTATATTGGGTGAACAATAATTTTCTGGTGTTACCCTTACTGTTTTGGGCTCGTGCAAATAACCTTTGCTTCTTCTTTATTAGAGCTTTGATAGTTTTGTTAAACCACAGGGGTATTTTCCCCTTTTTGTTATATTTTTTTGTTGTGGGAACATATAATTTTTCTAAGTTATAAATGGAAGTTTTAAAAAAGTCCCAAGATTTTTCCATGGTGAGAGAGGATAGTGCTGTATCCCAAGAAATTGAGTTTAATTGGATATTAATGCCATTGAAATTCACTTTTTTATAGTTTTTCAATTCAGTACAGTTGGTGGTATGATGACAAAATGACAGTGTCAGGGAAATGGAGTAGTGATCACTTGATCCTAGTGGTGCACCAATTATAACCTTGGATATTAGATTCCCTATATTAGTAATAACCAAGTCCAGTAAATTATCACCTCGTGTTGGTTCTGTAATGATTTGTTCAAAGCCCATATCGGCCATGAGTGTGAGAAGGTCTTTCTCAGCCTGCGTACTTCAGATAGAGAATACCAATTTATAGTGGGTAGGTTGAAATCACCCAGTATGAGGATTTTTCCTTTAGAGGTCATGTCTAATATTTCATTATTTAAGCAAGTAGAATATTCTGATGTCGGGGCCTGTAGCATGTCCCTACCATCAGCTGTGGGTAGCCCTTGAACTGGATGTTAACCCAAATAGATTCAGTATCGCTTGTTGAGGGGATTTGAAATGAAGGTATGTCATCTCTAACATATAGACATACCCCCGCCCCATTTGTCCCTGGCGGTCCTTATGATATAGTTTGTACCCTGGGATGTGCTGGATCCAGGAAGTGTCAGGGTCCCACCAAGTTTCTGTAATAGAGATGAGTCCATATTTATTCAGTTGACACATAGCTTCAAGTTCAGCCATTTTAACCTGATTTAAAGATCTAGCATTTAAACTGAGTACCTCACACTCAGAAGTGTCTGTAGTAGGTTTCTTTAGAGAACAGGATCTTCTGTCACTGATCTCGCCCCTGTGTTTTAGTTTAAAAGTTTGTTAATGGCTGTTGTAAAGCTTTTTCCCAGGAGTGAACTTCCCCTGCGACTGAGGTGGAGTCCATCCCAGCAATACAGTGAGTCCCTTAGATAGAAGGTTTCCCAATGTGTTAGACAGAGAATGTTCTGTTGGAGACACCATCACCTGAGCCAGTCGTTAAAGGCCTCAATTTTTGTATTTATAATATCAGGCGCTCTCGGTACGGGTAGAATCTCTGAGAAGCAAGCTATGCTATTTTTTTCCGCTAGTACATTATTGAGAGCTATGATGTCCTGTTTGAGTTTGTCAATACTACCTCTATTTATATCATTTGTACCTGCGTGCACTATGAACACTTGATTTTCACCTGTCCCTTTTAGTATATTTTTAGCAGTAGTAGTGATGTCGGAGACACGAGCACCTCGCAGGCTAGTGCAGGTACAGTTGAATTTGTCCACATTGCATATAGGGCGATCCAAGTGTTTAATAATTGAATCACCAAGAACAAAGATTTGTTTGGTTATTGGGTGAGGTTTTGTGATGTTAGAATTCGGTGGTAAAGTGACTGAGTTGTGATTTTGGTTTTTTGTTTGGGATTTTTTTTGTTTGGGTGAGGGGAACGCTGTACAGTTATTCACTCTCCTACGGGAAGGACTACTGACTAGGGACATTACAGGTAGAATTGATAGTGACATCATGGGGTGTAACATTTATATCCTGGTTGAGTGGATCATATTTGTTAATAGGGCAGGGTGACATATTGCATCCAATCTGTCCCCCTACGTTGGGATTTCCCTTGGGTACCATTGCCCAACTATCAGACTCCTCTTGAAGTACAGCAGGGGTAGAGGAGGTCAAGACATTAGTATTTATAACAGTTGCTGTCTCGTCCGCAGATAGGGAACTAAAGATAATGACTGTCCCAACATAGAGTCAATATATCCTCCAATGCTTCGATTTCAGGACCAACTGTTGTGGAAGCCAGTAAACGGGCAATTTCTTCCTGGAGGGCTTCCACCATTAAGCATTTATTACATACAAAGTTGGCAGTCTGGGGACCAATAGCATACATAGCACATGACAGGCAATAGTTATTTGAGTCTCCATGTTGGTATGACAGAAGAACCCTTAGTGAAGTAACTATGTATTATCAAGATCGTTTACTTACAGTTTGGGGCCCTGGTCCCTGCAGACCAGCGGACCACGGCAGACCGCGCCTGGCCTTACGAGTCTCTTGCTGCAGGGGTAAGCCTTCTAACACAGGGGTGACCGGAAGTCGAACCAGGGGTCACGGGTCCTCGCTATTAACAGCACAGCACAAAACTCTGCAGGTATGAATTTACCTTTGCCTTTACGATTTTACAGTGGCAATAGACAGTAGACACAGATTCACAGGCAGAACAATGTCAATTTGATACAGAAAGCCCACCCCCAGCTGGTGCATGGACTGTCTACAGTTGTCCTGGCAACCAGCTCTCCACCTGGATCCTGCCTCATCGGCAGTGCAACAGGGCTCAAACACGTAACAACTGACGTTTGTCTAGGTTTTTTAAAAACAAATAGGTCCTACCCGGCACAGTCAGGGAGCTGTGCACCTTGCAGTTACAATTTCATTGTGCTTGCTCGCTGCAGGGGCGAGCCTTTAACGCGGGGGGCGACCCGGAAGTCAAACCAGGGGTCACGGGTCCTCGTGATTAACAGCACAGCACAAAACTCTGCAGGTATGAATTTACCTTTGCCTTTACGATTTTACAGTGGCAATAGACAGTAGACACAGATGCACAGGCAGAACAATGTCAATCTGATACAGAAAGCCCCCCCCAGCTGGTGCACGGACTGTTTACGGTTGTCCTGGCAACCAGCTCTCCACCTGGATCCTGCCTCGTCGGCAGTGCAACAGGGCTCAAACACGTAACAACTGACGTTTGTCTAGGTTTTTTAAAAACAAATAGGTCCTACCCGGCACAGTCAGGGAGCTGTGCACCTTGCAGTTACAATTTCGTTGTGATTGCTCGCTGCAGGGGCGAGCCTTTAATGCGGGGGCGACCCAGAAGTCGAACCAGGGGTCACGGATCCTCGCGATTAACAGCACAGCACAAAACTCTGCAGGTATGAATTTACCTTTGCCTTTACGATTTTACAGTGGCAATAGACTGTAGACACAGATTCACAGGCAGAACAATGTCAATTTGATACAGAAAGCCCCCCCCAGCTGGTGCATGGACTGTCTACGATTGTCCTGGCAACCAGCTCTCCACCTGGATCCTGCCTCATCGGCAATGCAACAGGGCTCAAACACGTAACAACTGACGTTTGTCTAGGTTTTTTAAAAACAAATAGGTCCTACCTGGCACCAGTCAGGAGCTGTGCACCATACGGTACAATTACGTTGTGCTTGCTCAGTGCAGGGGCGAGCCTTTACTTGTGAGGGGCGATCCGGAGAGTCGAACCAGGGTCCGCGGATCCTCGATCACAGACAGCACAAAACTCTGCAGGTATGAATTTGCCTTTGCCTTTACTATTTTACAGTGGCAATAGACAGTAGACACAGATTCACAGGCAGAACAATGTCAATTTGAAACAGAAAGCCCCCCCAGCTGGTGCAGGGACTGTCTACGGTTGTCCTGGCAACCAGCTCTCCACCTGGATCCTGCCTCGTCGGCAGTGCAACAGGGCTCAAACACGTAACAACTGACGTTTGTCTAGGTTTTTTAAAAACAAATAGGTCCTACCTGGCACAGTCAGGGAGCTGTGCACCTTGCAGTTACAATTTCGTTGAGAATTTTATTTCATGAGTCTGTAAAGGAGGGGGTACTACCACGGGATTAGCTATCAGAAAATGTAATACTGATTCACAAAAAAGGAAATAAAAATGACTTCCATAACTATCGATCTATAAGTTTGACTTTAATCCCTGGCAGATTGCTTCAGTTTGTTTTAAAGTTATGCAACTGAACAACCCTAGACTCAACTACAGGGAAAGTTGACTTGGAGCAACATGACTTTACCACAGGGAGATCATGTGTCACAAACCTGAAACCTCCTAAACTTTTATGTAAAAGTATCTGAAAACCTAGATAAACGTAAAACCTGTTAACTTCATTTTTCTAGATTTTACAAAAGCCTTGCTACTGTCCCACACTGGGCAACCATAGAAAAATGAACCAATTCTGGTTCAAATTAAGTACATTATTAACTGGATAAATTCTTCAGTGCTTGTAACATTGCTGGTACCTCAAACTTCCTCCTATAGACTACGTTCAGTAGATAAATCCCTGCTGAATGTATCTAGATGCAAAACATCAAAAGGCTCTGTTGCCTTCAGTCACTGTGCTCCGAAGCTTTGGAACTCTCTCCCACAAGCACTTTGAATATCCAGATCCCATGACAGCTTCAAAAAGGAGCTGCATCTACATCTATCCCTTACTGATCTCTGCACTTGTTTTAATCCTCCTTAACCCACTCACCTGCCAGATGCCTCCTGGCCTAACTTTAACCTCCCTACCTTATAGCACTTAGAAACATAGAAGTTGACAGCAGATAAGGACAGCAAGGTCCATCCAGTCTGCCCATTCCTTTTTCCACCTTATGAATGTGCCATTGGTCTTTGCTCTGTCAATGGCCTATCTATTCATACTAACCTGTATTGCTCCCTTATGCCTATCCCATGCCTATTTGAAGCCCTGCACTGTATTCATATCCACCACTTCCTGAGGTAGGCCGTTCCATGCATCCACCACCCTTTCTGTGAAAAAGAACTTCCTCACATTACCCCTTAATCGGCCTCCCTCTAATCTCATGCTGTTTCCTCTTGTCCTGCTATTTTTCTTATATTGAAACATGTTAGACTCTTTCACCTTGTTAATGCCCTTAAGGTGTTTGAATGTTTCAATCATATCACCTGTCTCCCTCCTTTGCTCTAGGGTATACATACTGAGCTCCGTTAATCTGTCCTCATATGTATTCTGATCCAGTCCCTGCACCATTTTGGTTGCCCTTTTCTGGACTGCCTCAGTTTGGTTAATGTCCTTGTGAAGGTGTGGCCTCCAGTACTACATGCAGTACTCCAGATGGGGCCTAACCAGCATCTTGTAAAGAGGGATTATTACCTCCCTCTTCCGACTTGTGATACCCCTACTAATACACCCCAATGTCCCTCTAGCCTTACCTACTGCTTTAGTGGTCTGCTTGGCTGATTTCAGGTCATTGGTGATGATGACACCAAAGTCTCTTTCTTCCCTTGTGACTGTCAGCAACTCTCCTCCCAGCCTATAGGTGGCTTCAGGATTTCAATTCCCTATGTGCATGATCTTGCACTTCTTTGCATTAAACCCCAGTTGCCACTCTTCCGATCATATTGCTAGTTTATTCAGATCTCTTCTCATTCTGCCTACCCCATCTGGATCATCTACTATGTTGCAGTGTCATCTGCAAGCAGACAAACCTTACCCTCCAGTCCATCTGCTGTGTCACCGATGAAGATATTGAAGAGGACTGGCCTCAGGACTGATCCCTGAGGTACCCCACTTGTGACTTGCATCTCTTCTGACTGTATACCGTTTACCACCACTCTCTGTTTTCTGCCCGTCAACCAGTTTGCCACCCAGTTGACCAACGCCTGACCCACCCCTAGCCTACCCAGCTTATTAATCAATCTTCTATGTAGAACAGTATCGAAAGCTTTGCTGAAGTCAAGGTAGGTGACATCAACTGCTCCCCCTTGGTCCACCACTCTGGTTACCCAGTCAAAGAAATCTATGAGATTAGTTTGACAGGACCTTCCTTTTGTAAACCCCTGCTGTCTTGGATCCTGTGCCCCTATGGATTCCAGGTTTTGCACTATCCTTTCCTTAAGGAGTGTCTCCATAATCTTGCCCACTACTGAGGTAAGACTGACTGGTCTGTAGTTCCCTGCCTCCTCCCTACTACCACCCTTGTGGAGTGGGATCACACAAGCCCTTCTCCAGTCTTCTGGGACCTCTCCTGTGCTTAGAGACTACTAAACAGTTCTGATAATGGCTCTGCTAGTTCCACCCTTAGCTCCTTTAGTACCCTGGGATGTATGCCATCAGGTCCCATTTCCTTGTCCACCCTGAGCTTATTGAGCTCTTGTAGGACCCTTTCTTTTGTGAAGGGACTAGTGCACACCTCCCTCCACCCTCTGTCCATGGTGCTGAGCTGTGGGCCCTGCCCTACCTTCTCTTCAGTACATACTGAGCAGAAGTATCTATTTAGGATAGATGCTTTTACATGGTCCTCCTCCTCACATGCCCCCTTATCCCCTTTGGTCTTAGCAATACCCCCTCTGGACTTTCTCCTTTCACTAATGTATCTATAGAAAGTCTTGTCACCTTCTTTTACTGTTCGTGCTAGTGTTTCCTCGGTTTGTGCCTTTGCCTGCCTTACTGTCTTCCCTACTTCTCTTAGGGAAGTTTGGTATGCCTCCCTATCTTCATCCTGCTGCATTCCCTTATATTTCCTGAAGGCCAGCCTTTTGACTCTGACCTTTTCTGCTACTGTGTTTGAGAACCAAAGTAGTTTCCTTCTTCTTTTGCACTTCCTTTTCTCACGAACATCTACATCAAAGATAGATTTGTGGCATCAACACTTAATTCTAACTCACTGGTAGTGGGATTTGAGTGCCTGGACATAAAAATCGACATATCCTCATCTTTAGCACTCTGAGTCATAGGATGCTATAGACCACCATCTGCCGGTACTCAGATCTTGTCCTATCTTACAACTATCTTGGACACTAGCCCCCTGGAAACAATTATCCTCAGGATCTACACTATGATTGGTTGTTGGAAGCCAGTCACCTGCTTAAATCTTTCTGCAACTCACTTGGTTTCACCCTACTCAACGAAGAGCCCACCCATATCAACAAAAAGAATACAGCCAAAAGTACCCTTCTGGATGTCCTGCTTGTGAATAAACCCCATTCTTTCTCCCACGTTGGAACCTTTGACATGGATATTAGGCAATGGTCACTAACAGCTGGAGTTTGGGCAGTCAACAAAGTGCCAACTATGGCCAAATTCTCCACCAAAAGGTCAACCAGGTCATTCGACCCAAAGGCATACCTACTTGACCTAAAAAACTCCCCCTTGTGGCAGAGTTTTTACCTTGCTAAAACAGTGGAAACTGCATATTCTATACTACATGAAATCATTACCTATGCCATGAATCTACATGAGCCTCTGTCAAAAATATGCATAAAGGCTAGTAAATGCCATTGGTTCACTCAAGATCTCAAGGCTGCACTACTGTCCATGGATAAACTCTGGAAAACTGCCCACAAATCCCAAAAAGAGGAAGACTGGCACCTCTTTAGAACAGCAAGAAATCACTGCACCAAACTGATTAGGGAAGCTAAAGCCTGCTATTACCAAGCAGAACTAGATACTGCAGCCAATTGTCCCTCCAAATTCTGGGCCATAATCAAAGAACTGGTGGGAGCCACGTCACAAAATATGCTCCCTACAAAAATTAACTCTGACAATACAGTAATCAATGACAAAAAAGAGATACCGCAGGCATTCAACATGCACTTCGCCTTTGATAACTCGCCTGCATGTAGCCTGGGCACCCAACTTGGGATGACCCCACCAAATGTTGGCTCCGTTAGTCAACATTTCTCATTCTCATTGGTTTCCCTCAAGGGAGTGGAAGACTTGATTCTCCATCCCGATACTAAGAAAAGTGCCAGCCTAGATGCACTTGAACCATACTTCCTAAAGATAGCATGCCACATATTGGCGGTGCCTATTACTCATTTATTCAACCTGTCCCTAACACAAGGTACCTTCCCTCAAATATGGAAGATCGCACACGTTATCCCGCTATTCAAATCTGGAGACCCTTGCAACCTTAATAACTATAGGCCAATTTCTCTCCTACCCACACTCTTGAAGCTACTGGAAAAAATAGTAAATGGCCAACTAAGATCCTTCATTGACAGAAAAATGACTAAACCCCCTTCAATCCAGATTCAGAGCCAACCACAGTACAGTCTCGGCATTAGCTAAAGTAACCAATGACTAGCAACTGGAGTTGGAGCATAAAAAGTCAGTATGTGCTGTGTTTCTTGACCTCAGCAAAGCATTCAATACAGTCGACCATGACCTGCTTCTCGACTCGCTAAAAACTCTAGGACTGGATGCTACTTCTCTAAACTGGTTCTCTGAATATCTGACAAACAGATACCAGCAGGTGAAAGTGGATTTTGAACTATCTGCCCTAAAACTCTTACAAAGAAGTGTCTCTCAGGGATCCATATTAGGTCCCCTCCTCTTTGCAGTGTATATCAACAACATTGATGAGGGAATCAAGGATGCAAGTATTCACTAATTCACGGATGACACAGTGCTGTACCCGAGTCGTCCCACACCAAAAGAAGCTTGTACTAACCTACAAAAAGATTTCAACCTCCTGCAACTCTAACTAATCAATAAAAAAACTGCTATTAAATGCTAAGAAAACTAAAGCCATGTTATTTTCCCCCCGCAAACTACACAAGCGCTACTGACTCCTTCCCCCCAATAACCACAATGCTGGGAGAGTGCTTAGAGTACGTTCCGAAATTCAGATATCTTGGGGTCTGGATCAACTGTAAACTCTCCTTCACTGACCACCTGGAAGACTTGCTGAAAAAATTAAGGCAAAGACTTGGCCTTTTTACAGGATAAGAAGACTTCTTATAGCAGACGCAAAGAAACTACTAGCCCAAGCCATGTTTCTGTCCTTAATTGACTACGCAGACTTCATATACAGTAGCTGTGCAGTTTCCTATCTTGGAAAATTGGATACGCTCTACCACAGAGCTATACGATTCATCACTGACCTCCCCTTCTCTACCCATCATTGCGCACTATATGCCGCCACGGGCTGGACCTCACTTCACTATAGGCACAACTTTAATACAGCACTCCGGACACTTATAACCCTCAGTGGCAAACTCCCTCAATACATTGTTTACTGTCTGTCTCCGATTGTGCCCAGGAATTATTCTCTTAGAAGCTGCTCATGACTCCTGCGAAATATACCCAGGGCACTCATACGAGTCAGGAGAGCCACCTTTGGATTCTCACTCCCATCAATATGGAATAAAACCCAAAAAATACTTAAGCTGAAAACCCCAGTAAGTACCCTTTTGTTCAAAAGGCTTTACCATGATGGCATTACGGAAATTTGCAATTGCTTTACTAGACACTAACTAACCTCCCTCCCTCCCTCAAACGGTGGCCCACAAATGGTGGCCCCCCAGCTGAAATGTGTGCCTCTGCCTCTAGCATGCCCACCAACAGATCCACAGGATTTATTGCCGAACTCCCATATCTTATTCTTTGACACTCTGAACAGCTGCAGCCTGATTCTAGCACAAGCTACCGCACTTGGGGATAATTATCGTCTTTCGCCCCAAAACATATTCGGTCCCTCGTTCATCCAACACCTCCCTCTGCCCCAACCTCCAGGACCCTCCCAGTTATGCCCCTGCTATTATACTTCTCCTCCTGCACTTAGTACAATGGCAGCTTTTCTCGTCCATATGTCGCCGTGTTTTGGGGCAAAAATCACTTTGTCACCTTTCATACAGTCCTCCTTCCTCCCAATCCCTCACTCTGCTCTAATAATTGGGTCCTCTTCACTTGTGCCCCTATTCCCCACCTCTCCCTACATTATGCGCTTGATATCTTCTATCTGGTATGCCTGCCCTCTCCCTAACATTTCCCATTACAAAATGCACAGTTTTTGGGCTTGAATCCAGCACAAGTTCATTATCCATGACTCCTTGTAGTTCTATGTTCAATGTATATTACCTGCAAATGTGCATTTTTACTATAATAGCAGCTATTTTTACTGTTTGTACTATCGTAACTTGTCTTTCTGTATTATTACTGTAGGACCGCAGGTCCACCTTGTAAATGAGCTTGCTCAATTGTGCCCGCCTAGATAAATAAAGATATTGATTGATTGAGCACAATGGGATGTTGCTTCAAGTATTGCATCTTTAATGCTTGCCCACTTTGCCTTTACGCCCTCACCTGTATTTCTTTTTGCCAGGGCTAGCTTAACTCTGTTGGCCATCTTATCAAAGTCAGCTCCTCTGAAGTCCCATATTTTTGCCTTGGAATGGGATGATTTTGTTCTAGTGGCCAAATTGAACCATACCATGTGATGGTCACTGGTACCCAGGTGAACTTCTACCTGGAGATCTTTGATCCTTTCCCTGTTAGTCAGTACTAGATCTAGGATAGCCCTGTCACTTGTGGGTTGTTGTACCAGTTGTTTGAGGCCCTCTCCCTGCAGGGAATCCACCATATGTCTAGTTCTGGCATTTCTTACTCTTACTATCTCCTTGACGGCTAATCTACCCCAACCCCCCCACAGCCGGGTCTTGTTTCGGCGGCTGTGATAATGCATCCTTCCCAGTCAGGAATTTGCCCTTGCCTTGTTTTGCTGCCTATTTGAATCTTCATTGTTGTGGCTAAGTTGAACAACATTTCTTTGCTGCTGTGTTGTGGTATCTCCTCCTGGACTGTGTTTTTTTTTTATGCCACAAAATTCTATGTGAATTTCATTGATTGTTATTGTCCTGGCTGCATGTATTCATTACTATTGATTGTTTTAACCTATATTATTGTAATTTCATTGCGCTCATGCTATGTACCTGTCTTTGATTATTGTACTCTCCCAGGTCGTGCCTGAAAATAGTCATTTCATGGCTAGTGCACCTACCTGGTTAACAAAAATTAAATAAATAAATAAAATAAATAACAGGACAAAGAGTTAGCATACATGGCCATCTTTCAAATCTAGGGCAAGTGACAAGTAGAGTTCCATGGTATCCTGTGATTTCAGTGACTCAGAAACAGTGAGCCCAAAATTAGCGAAGGCAAAAGAATGAGGCTACAAAGGGTGAGGGGTTCAAGTCAGCAATCACCCAAACTGTGATCCACGGCTTTTCCCCCTCCACGAGTTGCTTCCCCATCAGAGTTGGTTAATTTAATAAGGGGGTGTGGAGGGGTGAAGCCCTGCCCAGAAAAGCCCCTTTACATTTTTGTCACCATTTAGATGATTGTTGACTTTAACCCCTTGCCCTTTGTGGCTGCACTCTTTTGCCTTCACTCAGTTTGGGCTCGCTGTTTTTGAGTCACCCAAATTACATAGAACTGAGTTCCACAAGAGTCAATAACTGGCCCTATACTTTTTCAGATTTTCATATCTGACGTGTTCATAAATGTCCAAAATTAGGCCAAGAAATACGCAGATGATACAAAAATAGAGGGTCTGCAATATCTTACAAATAGAGTCCTTACAACCAGATTTAGACCATATCTCAATATGGGCCTATAGTTAAGGAATGCATTTCAACACTTATAAATGTTATTGTAACCCCTTGTTACCCGGGGTTACTAAAATCCCAGTAAGACCTAGTGGTAGGCAGGGAAGGCAGCTTGTGAAACTCCAGTTAAATGGGTTTCACACTGTCTCACTCTGTTCTCAGTCTCAGCTGAGACTGAGAGATGACATCACCAATAGAACTGTCGCAGCTGCATAAGCCACATTGGAATCTGCAGCAGAGGGAGTGAGATAGAACATTGGGAGTTTTCAAAGTCAGTCTCCTGTTTTGTTTTGAAGCAAGAAGGAGTGAGTGTCCAGTGTTCAAGTGGTGGAGACCGTTGTCCAGGTCTCAGTGCCCCCCCTCCCTCCATGGGGGGAGTAGAGGAAGTAAAGTATCCCCATGTAGATTCCAGGGGCAATCCACTAATTTCTGCTAAAGAGAGAAAGCTGCCTTTTACAGTTTCAGTTTGTGCTTGAAAAGTGGAAAAAGCTGTACTTCGCCTGTGGGACACCTGCAAAAAATGGGTGAGTGTTTGCTCTAATATGAGAGGGCAAAAAATGTGTTTCTTCAGCCTGGGAAAAGTGAAGAAATCTGGGATTTGAACTACTGTTTGGGAGGCCTATAGTACTATGACAAACAAATGGAGTAGTGTCAAAAGCTAAAGTACTGTGTGGATTCAAGTAATGTTGTAGAGGGGGTGCGACAGTTCATCCACCATTTAATCTACATTTCGAAGTTTCAGTTTGTCCAGAGAAATGGCCGGGTATGGGCTGTGGGAGCTGGAGGTGGGAACACCCCCCATCTTTAGTAACCAGGTCCACCTCTACAGATTTCTGCTGTGATTGCTACTTACCTCATGCGCTTGGACAGTGATGAGGGAAGTACCAGATGTGGGTCTCAAATGGGAAAATCTCTAGGAGTCGCAGACTCTAAGTGGTGTGGGGAGCCACAACATGGGTAAAGAATTCTCTTTGTGAGATGGGAGTCAGAAGTAAGAAGGAAATCTCTAGGGGTCACAGACTCTAAGTGGTGGGGAGCCACAACAAGTAAAATGGGTTCATTCTTCCAATGAACTGCCAGTCAAGTGGCCGGGCAGGGGAGCCGGGCTGTCGGGCTGTGTATCCAAAGTGCATGCAAGTCCGGGCTGTGTGCCTGGTGGGTCCAGAGACTGAAAACAGTAGAACTGGTCCATTCTTCAAGTGGACCGCCTAGTAGTCTCTAATCTGCATTATCAGTAAACGTAGCCCCTTGGGGGTCCATCTATGCTTTGTGTTCAGCTAGTTATGAATAAAAGCCACACTGAAAAATCCCATTCCTGGTTCTGGACATTACAGTTATTGCTTCCTGTGTTTGGATTTACATGGGTGCCCCTGTGCAGAGTAGCCAAACCTAGGTCCCCTTGTGCCAGGTAACCTCATTCTCCCCGAACCCAGGTCCCCACCAGGTATTGCTGCCAGCGCCAACAGCATGCCACCTGTCATTTTGGCAAAAAGGCAGGGGTGAGAGGTTACATTATGTTGTTCACCTTAAACACCAACTCATCTGTCACACATATATGCTATTCCACACAGTAATAAAATCCTCAGATAGAGAAAAGGACCAGGGGTGCTTATAGATAATAGACTTGAATTTAACAATCAACATGTACCTGCTATTGTTAAAGCTAATAGGGGTTTGTGGACTACCAAATAAACTGTAATAGCAGAAAAGCAAAGGTCATTATGCCTTGATATAGAGCATATGTGTGACCAATGCTAGACTACAGTAGCCACTTGTGGTGTCCTTAAAAAAGGAAGGATGTTCTCATGGTTGAGAGAATGCAGCATAGAGCTGTTAAAATGATTCATATACAGAAAAATGAATCCTATGAGGATCAGCTAAAAAATCTGCACCTTATATCCCTTGAAACAAGGAGACTGAGAGGAGATAACTTACTTATGTATGACATCTGCAGAGACCCGTATCTAACATATGAACTACAACTAGAATTTAAAAATAACAGCAAGGGAACCGGAAGTCATCCTTTACAATTTGTGTGACAGAATTCTAATACAAATAATAGAAAATAGTAATACACTCGGTGAGCCATAACCCTATGGAATAGACTGCCATTAGCACAGCTTAGGGACAGAGTGTAGAAAGTTTTTTAATTCAGAAAAGGAGGGAGGAAGGGTTAAGAGTTTGAAAGTAAAGAAAGATGTTGGCCTGGTTCATTGGCTTAGCGGTTAGTCAGTAGACTTTGGAAAAAAGGGTACCAGGTTTGAGGCTGCCGGGTGCTTAGTGGTAGGCTGATGGGAGGAGTGAGGAAAGTAGGTGGCAGAAAGGATTCAAAGGGAACTGCAGGGACCTCTGGTGGGTAGGTTGCAAACAGTTTGCTAGGAAGGGTGGAGTTGAAGAGGAGCTAGAGTGGAGAGTGCAGCAACCCCTTGTGGTTGGTGTCTATAAGCTGCAAATGGGAAAGTGGACACTTAGTAAAAAGAAGGGTAGGTCACGTAATGTGACACGTGACCTGCCAGCAGCAATAAATGAAGTGCTGACTCTGGGTGGGGTGGGCGGCAAGTGCTACACAACAGTCAGGCTGTAGTGCAGAAGTGCAGGACACTTTACCTCTTACAGGCTCTGGCAATCTCCGAGTTCAGTCTCCGCTGCTGGGCAGAGTTCTAAAGGGAGTGGGCTGCTTCAGGGCCTATAAAGGGAAGGGAAACAAAGGAATCACATTAGTATGCAGTGGGCTAGATCAGGACCCTACTGCGCATGTGTCAACTATTGGTACTGTATCCCGATACAGGAGGCTACTACGCATGCGCAAGATGGCGGACACACTCTATGCAATTCTACCAAAGGTAAGCACTGTAACAACAGCTATTAAATCACAGGATAATACTTTCAAACTCTTAACCCTTCCTCCTTTTCTGAATTAAAAAAACTCTCCACACTCTCCCTAAGCTGTGCTCAAACCCAGTACCCTTGCAGTCAGAGTCAGCAGCTCTACCTCTTAACCACTTTGTCTACCTATTTTATTCCTACTTCCTATGCCTTTTAGTCTCTTACCCCCCCACCTGCCAAAATATAAGTTTACCACTTCTTTCTTGCTGCCTTTGCAGGCTTTGAACCCTGCACCCTCGCTGTCAAAGTGATTAGTTCCGCCACTCAGCTAGCACACCTGTCTATTATTTCTGCAGGATTTCAAACTCTAAAAAACACTCTAACCCTCAGACACTGCAAAAGTGTTATCTGATTGTTTCTGCACACCTTGAACCCAACTCCCAGCTGCTAAAGCCACTGGCTGGGGTCCTTTCTGCTACCCTGGGCAAGACTTGAACCTAGTGCCCTGTGCACCAGCTCTGCCACTGTACCAAAGCAGCAACTGCACTTAGAGGTGACCTCTCACTACTATCTCCCCCTCCATCATCCTAGTTCCCCCATTCTTTCTTCACTTCAGCTCTCCCACCCTTACCAACTATGCATGTGCACCTCCTGCCCACTGGCCTCTCTCTTCTCCTCCTCCTTCTGCTTTTGCCTTCCACCAACCCTATTGTCCCTATTAACCCTCAGCCTCACTACTCCAGTGTTCCTACCTACCCTCCTGTCCTCCCCTCCTCCTTTACCACTGCTCCTCCCCCTCCCTCCTCCTCCTCCACACACCCCATATGCTCCTCTCCACCTCACCCCCCATCCAGACATTACCTTCCTCCCCCGCTCCCTTGGGCATCTGATCACGCAAGCCTTCTCTGCCTGTGCTGCCCTACCCACCCCTGTGCTATGAAACCCCTTTCTCATCCTATCACTCCCGGCGCGAACTCTCCATCTGCCACCCTCTGACCAGAGCAGTTCTCCTCCTTCTACTCCTGACAGGAACATACATCCCAACCCAGGCCCTGCCCCTCCCACCCACCCACTCGCCCACTGGTCTCCAAGTAGCCTCCATGAACATACAGCCTGCTGAAAAAATTTGACACCCCTACAGTGCTGGGCCTTGGCTCATCAACCAGACATCATAGCCCTGGTTGAAACCTGGCTGTCCAAATCCACCCCTGACTCATTTGTCTCCCTCCCAGGCTATACCTTATACAGAGAGGACCGAGTAGGCAAACGAGGGGGAGGCTGTGCAATCTACACTAGGGACACAATACTTGGACACGCACTCCCCACCCCTGCCCTTGTAAATGGGGCCCAGGCTCTTACCCTCAAACTCACCCCGGACCCCTCTAGGAGCCCTCTCTATCTCACCACGGCCTACGTTCCCCCAAAGAATCAGCACCCGGCCCTGGTATCTTTAACTGACTACCTGGCCTCCCTCCACCATAAGGCGGAACAAATCCTAGTTGGGGACCTTAACGTAAATTGGCTCAGCACCTCCTCTTCCGCGATCAGAGACTCATTTGCCGCCCAAGACCTGACGCAACTCGTCACCCAGCCCATGAGAATAAACCCTAAGAGAGGTACCAGCACCCTTCTGGATGTTATTATAACCAACCGACCCCAAAAAATTCAAAACATCCAGGTCCTACCAGACTCCCTAAGTGACCACTCCCCTATCCTGTTTCATTGGGCGCCTAATCCCAACCCAAAGCCCAGACCACCCTCCGTGAGGCACCTCGCCCTGGTGGGCTGAAAAACTTAAAGTATTCCTCACCCGGATAAATTGTCCCCATTCATCGTGCAAACCGACATTGACACTGCCCTCGCCTTCTTCACACACACCTTCAACATGGCCTGTGATCTCTTTGCACCCTTCACCAAAATCCGGTCCAAAAAGCAGAATGCACCCTGGGTTAGCCCTGCCCTTCTACAATTACTAAGAAATCGGGATAACCTCTGGCACCTTGCCACTGAAATGGGTCGTCTGTCTGATAGGCAGGCTTACAATGCAGCCCAGAATCAGTGCTCTTGGGCCATCCAGAAGGCCAAGGCCGACCATTACCAGGCCACCCTTACCTCCTCCTGGGGTTGGCCCGGACTTTCTGGGATAATATTAAAACAACTAAACAGAAAATCTCACTCCCCTGCCCCATCCCAGCTCACTAGAAATGGCACTACCACCACCGAGCCTGCCACCATAGCTAACTGGCTCAACACCGCTTTCACTGACCTTAGCTCAGTCCTCCCTAGTAATTTCTTTGATCCTCCCCCCATCCAACCTCCCCCTGTCTTCCAGCACCCCAGCTTCCACCTGCGCAAGATTTCCACCCGGGAAGCCAGACCCATCCTAATCAAAGCTTTGAATAGCAACAGTCCCAGCAGTGACTCACTGGACCCCAGTATCCTCAGACTGGTGCTAGATGAAGTCCTTGCCCCACTCACCAGCCTAATTAACCGATCTCTCTGCCTGGGACAATTTCCCACGGCTTGGAAAACAGCCATAATCACACCAATTCATAAAGGGGGCGACAGGTCGTCGGCCAACAACTACCGGCCAATCTCCATCCTCCCCCCATCTCTAAAGCCCTGGAGAAAGTGGTGGCCATTCAAATCAATGATTATCTGGCTAAGCATAACATCTTATGCCCAGAGCAACATGGCTTCCGTGTGGGTCACAGTACCAGCACTGCCCTAATTGAATTCTTCAACTTCCTACACTCCTCCTTGGATACCAGCTCCCTAGCTGGTGCAGTGTTCATCGACCTCTCAAAGGCTTTTGACACCGTCTCCCGTCCACTTCTGCTGAATGCTCTCTGCCACACTGGTCTCTCGGCTGGCCCCCTAGCATGGTGCACAAGCTATCTTGGCCAATCACAGTGTGTAAAGTCAATGGGATACCTCTGATACCAGTCCCATTCACTCTGGGGTCCCCAAGGCTCCATCCTGGGCCCCTCTTCTTCTCACTCTATCTGAACACCCTGCCCAGTGCATGCCCTGGCAAAATTCTCCTGTATGCAGATGACGCTGTCCTTTTGCCACCCACCACAATCCCGCTCTCCTTCAGGACACCCTACAGCAGTCTTTCAATAGTGCCAAGCTTGGTTTAAGGGAGCGAGACTCATCATCAATCTTAAAAGACCAAAGCTATGCTCTTTCCCACCCCAAAACAAAGCTAGCAACCACCCACCTATATCCTTCCTAGTACCAATCAGCCACTGGAACAAGTCTGCTCCTACAAATACCTTGGGGTTACCTTCGACTCAGCCCTCACATTTCACAACCACATAGATGCCCTAACATCCGCCATTAACACACGGCTTGGCATCCTCTTCCACCATAGAACCTGTCTTCCCCCAAATGCACTCCGGCTCGCTGTTACGTCATCCGTTTTGTCCCTTGTAGACTATGGTCTACCAGTCTATGGTGCTGCCGACACGACTGCACTCAAAAAAATTCACCTAATCCTGAATAAAGCCTGAAGATTGATTACTGGTACTGAGCTCACACACCTGTCAGCTGTATGACGAGGCTAAACTCCTTACCCTGGATGAACGGCTCCGATATCAAACCTGTCTCCTCACAAAAAAAACCCTACTCGGGCTCTCCCCCCCTGGGGTAATGACATCCATCCACCAGAACCCTCCCACTATTGCAACACTGTCATCCAACAAGATCACCCTAATGGTCCACAGATCAAGAACCAGCCGTGGCCAGAGGTCCTTCTGCTACAGAGCCCCATTCTGGTTTAACTCTCTCCCTGCCCCCATCACCAATGCCACCACCATCTCCAAGTTCAAAACCACCCTTCGAAACCAACTCTTCAACACTCGTAGCTGCTCCTGTCTCTGAAAGTAGCCTCCACCCCGACTTCTCATGACAACGCCCACCGGGTGGCTCTCCACCTAGCCATCACTTCCCGGTACACCGTGCCTATGTCTAACCTGGCCAGTGCCAGCTGTTTCATTGTATACCTATTAGATTGCTCAATTTTTGATACCAACTTGTGTAACACCTGTTCTCAATTACATGTACCCCATAACCTAAATGTATTTTGTCTGACCTCAGTGTGACGTGGCGCCTCTCTTGAACGCCTATTGTTTTGCAAACCTATGCTATGTAACCTAAAACACTATGTATGTCTTTAATGTGACGAGGTACCTTTGGAAACGAGCCTCTGGCTCAAAGGTTGTAAACTGATTTTACAAATAAATAAATAAAATAAAATTAGATATTATACTGAGTAAATATAAAACTGAGTTTAAAGGAAGATTAGACAACTATATGCATAGTGGAGCACAACTACAGTGCTATTTGCTATGGCAAGGGTGATGCTAGGGTACTCCTCACCAGAGAATTCAATGAATGGTTGAAAAACTGGTGTGGAGCTCAGGGTTTTGACTTCATTGGGGACTGGGGAGCCACCTGGAGGATGCAGACCTATACTGGTGTGATGGTCTGCATCTGTCCAGGGGGGAACCAGGATCCTAGGTGAGAGGTTTAAATGCTTCATTGGCAAGCATTTAAACTAGCCAAGGGGAGGCACTGAAAAGGAGCAGGGAAATCCAGCCTCCCCCCACAAACAACAGTAATTAGTGAGGTAAACACCAAGGTAGAGAAGTCATTAGGGAGCAGGACAGAAGTAAATGTAAAAAAAGGCAAAGGCAGTAAGGACAGTAATGGGGCTAAAAGGGGTAAGGCCATCAAAAAGTGGAGGGTGATGAGTACCAATGTCCATAGTCTGTGTAACAAGCTCCCTAAACTAGTGGCCTTGATGGAAGAGGGTTGCCTGGATATTGTGGCAGTCACAGAAACATGGTACACAGAGAACCATGACTGGGCTGTCAACATACCAGGATACACAATCTACAGGAGGGACAGGGAGGGCAAAACAGGAGGAGGAGTAGCTCTTTATGTAAAGGAAGGGATCAAAGCAACAGAACTAAAGAGTAAACAGGGAGCAGATGAAACACTCTGGGTCACCCTGGAGACAGGAAATGGCACCATAATCCGCATGGGGGTTGTATACAGACCCCCATCTCAGGGGAAGGGAATGAACAAGGAAATGATAGAAGGCTTCCTTAGAATGGCAGAAAAAGGGGAGATATTGTTGATGGGGGACCTGAATATGCCAGATGTTAACTGGAGCACCTTTGCTGCAGGCACATCCAAGAGCAGGGTCATTCTTGATGCCCTACAGTGGGCATGCCTCAGACAGCTAGTATTGTAACCCACTCGGGAGGGAGCAGTCTTAGACCTGGTACTCTCAAATGGGGATGGAGAAAGAATCTCAGATTTAGAAGTGGATAGCCATCTGGAAACAAGTGACCACCAAACAGTGTGGTTCACGATAAACACAGCCATACAATCAAGCCATACAAAAGCAAGAGTATTGGACTTTAGCAGGGCTGACTTTGAGAAAATGAGAGAGTGCCTCAGAAAAGCACTAGCAAATAGGCAAGAAGGAGGGGTGGAGGAACAATGGAGAGTAATCAAAACAGCCATCACAGAGGTAACAAGGCTTTGTGTAAAGGAAATCAACAAAACACAACGAAGGAAAAAGACGCTTTGGTTCTCAAAAGAGGTGGCAGGGAAGGTTAAGGAGAAAAGGATAGCATTCAGGAAATATAAGGAAACACAGAAGGAGAAGGACAGAGAACTGTATCAGTTAAAGCAGAAAGAGGCTGGGAAGGCAGTCAGAATAGCAAAGGCCCAAACCGAGGAAAGGATATCCAACTCTGTTAAGAAGGGGGATAAGACCTTTTATAGGTACATTAGGGAGCGAAGAAAGATCAAAAGAGGGATACTGAGGCTTAATAAAGGGGAAGGAATGTGGGTAGAGGTTGACAATGAAAAAGCAGGGATACTGAACCAATATTTCTGCTCAGTATTCACAAAGGAAGAGGAGGGGGAGGCACCTAAACCAAACAAAAGAAACACTCTGAAGACGAGGGTCGATGCCAGTCCATTTACAGAAGAAAGGGTTCTGAAGGAATTAATAAAATTGAAGGTGGACAAAGCAATGGGGCCTGATGGGATTCACCCAAGAATTCTAAGAGAACTAAGGGTAGAACTAAGGACACCGCTGACTACTCTCTTTAACAAATCATGGTAGGATAGGGTGGTACCTGAGGACTGGAGGAGGGCAGATGTGATTCCTCTTCACAAAAGTGGGAGCAGGACAGAGGCAGGAAACTACAGACCAGTTAGTTTGACCTCATTGGTAGGTAAAATGATGGAATCACTTCTGAAGGAAATAATTGTTGAGTACCTAGAGGCCAGTGGGACACAGGGCCCAAGGCAGCATGGATTCACGATGGGAAGGTTGTGTCAGACGAATCTAATAGATTTCTTTGACTGTGTGACCAAAGTAGTAGACCAGGGAGGGGTTGTGGACATGGCTTACCTAGATTTTAGCAAGGCATTTGATACAGTCCCACACAAAAGATTAATACACAAGTTAGCCAGCCTTGGAGTGGGTCCCAAGGTGGTAGCCTGGATAAAAAATTGGCTAGATAACAGGACACAAAGGGTAGTAGTAAATGGAGTCCACAGTGAAGAAAGGAGGGTTACTAGCAGGGTACCGCAGGGTTCAGTACTGGGACCGGTCCTTTTTAATGTCTTTATAAGTGACATTGCAGAGGAAATGGAAGGAAAAGTATGTCTCTTTGCAGATGACACAAAGATCTGCAACAGGGTTGATATACCAGATGGAGTGGAAAGGATGAGAAGGGACTTGGCAAGGTTGGAGGAATGGTCAAATGTATGGCAGCTCAGATTAAATGCAAAGAAGTGCAAGGTAATGCACCTGGGAAACAAAAACCCAGGGCAAGAGTACACAATGGGGGGTGAGATACTGACAACAGTAAAAATGGAAAGGGACTTGGGGGTAATTATATCAGATGACCTAAAGGTGGGCAAGCAATGTGAGAAGGCAGTAAGGAAGGCTGGGGGGATACTGGGATGCATAGGGAGAGGCATCAATAGTAGAAACCAGGAAGTTGTTATCCCTCTGTACAGACAGTTGGTGAGACCCCATCTGGAGTACTGTGTGCAGTTCTGGAGACCCCATCTCCGCAAAGACATAGACAGAGTGGAGGCTGTCCAGAGGAGGGCAACCAAAATGGTGCAGGGTCTGCACCAGAAGACTTATGAAGAAAGTCTAAAGGAGCTTAATATGTATACCCTTGAGGAAAGGAGGGAGAGGGACATGATAGAAACTTTCAAGTACCTCAAGGGAATCAACAAAGTCCAAGAGGGTGGCATCTTTCAGAAAAAGAGATGTGCAAGAACAAGGGGGCACAATTTGAAGATAGAGGGGAGACAGCTCAGAGGTAATGTGAGGAAGTATTTTTCACAGAGAGCGTTGTGGATGCATGGAACAGCCTCCCTGAGGAGGTCATGGAGTCAAGAACAGTGGGGGAATTCAAGAATGCATGGGACAGACATAAGACAGTCCTAGTGGGGAGTAGAAGGAAGTAAGCTGTTGGTTAATTAGGATCTGCAGCTTATCTGTTAGGTAGGAAAATGGGCAGACTGGGTGATCCAAGCGGTCCTTATCTGCTGTCAAATTCTATGTTTCTATGTATTTAAAATACACAGGTGCTAATATGGGCTAACACCTTCTTGCTCCTTACTGCCTTAGTATGAACCTTAACTGTATGAAACTAGATTGTTATCTAGATCCATCATTGCATAATCACATCACCCATGAAGAGTTTACCTTGGATACCTGAATCTCAGGGGGTGAAATATACACACACACACACACACACACACACATCACACAGACAGGGTGTTTCAATGGCAAAGCAACTAGGCTGTACAAACATATAGCAACAGGCAGCAGTGCATCAAAAGCAAAAGCAAACAAGCAGAGCAGATAAGATCAGTTAATAGTACAGCACCAAGTCCAGAGATGCAAGTTTAAGGTAGGCAGTAAGTTACTTAGGCACAGAGTGCCCACGGTAGCCCTAAGCAGATTCGGGTTGATTACTTATATTTAATGCTAGAGGTTGTTTTTGAATGGGCAGCATAACCAGCCACTGGCTGCTTTCCAGGCTGACTCCCAGGCAGACTCCTGTGCTGCCCTTTGCAGTAGGTCCTCAGCATGGAGGACCGCAGTGTGGAAGGACCTCTAGGAGGCTCCTGCCTATTAGAGGAGGTGCAGGGATCTGATTGCAGGCTTTTGTAGGGATTGTGCCAAGTGCTTTTAAACATGAGAGAAAAGTGTGATTATTGAACATAATTACACATCCCTAATGTGTGTTATTGCACTTACAACACGAGTTCTATTTAGGAATGTTTTAAGAAATATGGTTTATGATTTTAATAAGAAAATAGGCCAGCCCGGTGGTGCAGAGGGCTGAGACGCTGGATGCCACACCTTGCACCATGCTGGTGACCCGGGTTCGGGAATGGACTCGGGATGCCTGGGCCTGGCAGGGGAAGGAGAGGATCCAGCATCTGGAGGACTGCTCTCCTCTCCTGGGGTGGGCTGGGTGGGAAGCCTCGCTCAAGTAGTGGCCCCGGTGGAGACCGGGGGCACTACAGGTAGTGGCACAGGAGGGACAAAAACCAGAAAACGAGAAAAATTGCCTGGATTGGCCGGATGATGGCACCCAGTTCAAGGCATGTCTGAAGACTTCCTGCAGAGTCATCTCCCATCTCAGCAGCGCCTGAGGCCAAGAAAAGAATAGTGTACTGAGCTGCCCCCACCAGTGCCTTTCCCCTTGGAGGAAAGAGACCCACTCGGTGAAGGGTAACACCGAGCTACCTCGAGGTAGGCTGCAGATATGAGGTGGAAGGACACCCAGGGAAGTTGGAGGGGTGCAGGGGCCCTAGGATGCACAAAGGAGTGGAAGATCTGGAGCCTGGAGGGGAGAAAATAGATAACACACATAAAAAAAAAGAAAATATTGTCTTCTGTATGACATATGAGCAGAAGGCAAAAACAAGGTTCCAGCTGAGGCATATTGCTATTGTAGCTGCTGACGCTAAATGTAGTAGACAGGCTAAATGAATACAGGAGTGTGATTTTTTTTTTCTAATGTTTGTACAAATATTGGGATTAAGAGAAATTGTTTAATCAGGAAAGGTACACTAAACCAAAGCTCGTTTCCAGGTGCGATCTGGGAGCACAAGGAAGTTAAATGACTTGCTCAGTGTCACACAGTATGCAAGTGGGAGCTGATGGGATTCAAACCCAGGACTTCATGTTTGCAGCTCTTTGCCCTAAACCACACTGCTATACTGCCTCCAGACTAAAAATGAATGAAAAATGAATATTTCACTTGTGTAACTATACGTCTTTACACAATGTAAAGGCTTAAAATAAATAACAATGAAATTAATACCTTAACTTTATCTTTCAGTGGGAGGAAATAATTCAAGCAATCTCCTCATTTGTATGTCACAGGATATCTTGTTGAGAAACATAGACAATGTTGGCAGAACAAAAGATCGATCCATCTAGTGTTCCCTGTTATACCTTATTCTACACCAACACCTGCTGTCTATATGATTTTTACCCCTCCTTCCCCTTGCCCCTTGCCTTTCTGCTACTCCCCTCAATAACTATTATGCTCTTAACTCTGTCCCAGCCATGTCTGAAACCATTAATGGTTGTGGCACCCACTGCCTCTGCAGGTAGGCTATACCATGGCTAAACCACTCACTCTGTAAAATAATACTTTCTCACATCCCTCCTGAACCTCCCCCCACCAGCTTCTACTCTTGTCCCCATTTTTCTCTGACTCTCTCTTCCTGCTGAATAGCTCCTCTCAGTTTCCTCTGTTCATTCCTTTTAGGAACTTGATAGTCTTTATCATATTGCCCCCTCTCCCTTCTGACCTCCAGTGACTACATGTTCAGTTTCCTAATCTGATTCTCATATGATGTACCCTGCAGGCCCCTAATCATGTCAGTTACCCTACACTTCATCATCTCCACCCTGTCCTTGTCTCTCCTTATCTGGGGATTCCAGAACTGGGCATAATTCCACATGCGATATCTCCAGTGACCTATAAAGAGGTACAGCTGTGACAGCCAGGATGCAATGCAGAGATGCTGCAGAATATCACAGAATGCTGCAATTTACTGCAGGTGCCATTGTAAGTTAATGGCAATTAAGCCCTTTTGTCATCCAGGATTTTGTGACGTCATTACTGCAAGTTACTGCACTACATCGTGGTTGACTCCACTGCAGTATTACATTCTTCCTCCTATTATTGAAACGCCACCCAAAACATCACAACATTCTGGTTGCCTTGCTGTACGCCTTATTATATTGGCTAGATTATTTTAGGGAGTCACCTACAATGACTCCCAGTTCCCTTTGTTTGGAAACAGTGCCCAGCTTAACTTCTTCCATCCAATATTCAGCTCTGAGTTTTTTGTTCCATATGTGCATCACCTAGCACTTTTTGGCGTTGAATATCAGCTCTAATGGAATCCAGAACTACCAAGAGTACTGTAACTAAAGGAAACTCCATTCAGGGGTAATCTGAGTCTAATATGCCATCATATACTTCACAAGAAATAGGAGTAACTGACCACTCACCCAGATTCAATAGTTTAATGACCATATGTTTATAGTTTATTTAGGCACAGATCTGAGGACACTCAAGGCTCCCACCAACATTTTGGGGTGGATCTCTTTTCTCAAAGGGAGCACCACTAGAGATAGAAGGTGGACGCCATGCTAGTGAGCAGCCTGAATTTATGAAAATAAGACCGAGTATTACCCGAAGAGAACAAAATCTTGGACCACCTCTCTAAAGTGTGCAGGTCCCTATGCATCTTCCTCATTCCTTCCACACTGCACCCTGCCAAAGAGTTTAGTGTCAGTTGTGAAGAGTCACATCTTACCTTGTATTCCTTCTCTCATGTCGCTAATCACATATCACATATATGATCCATAAACCTTTTGTATAAGAGGGTTCCTTTAAATATCTTACACCATGTGTGTTTATTGAGATTGCCTGTTGCAGATGTACGCCAGTTTTGTAAAATTAATCATTTGGATGCCATTGTTTCTAAAGCTAAGAGTTAATATATTGTTTTATCATTAATAATATTGGTAAAATAATTAAAATTAAACAAATCCATAGTAAATGGAATGACTATTTTAATGTAACCCCTGCTACTTTACACAGTTACAGTAGCTACCCCTGGTACCCTTGACTGGGCACAAACCACTGCAGAAATTGGTACCATCCCCAGCTATGGGAATGTATACCAGGCTCATTACTTCTAGAGGTCAGAAAAAGGGGTGTGGGTGTACAAAAGCAATACTTATGACCAATTAACCCAGGTCCTGAGGACAGAACTTTTTGCTAGGGCTATGCTAGAGCTATACATCTGAAGGGGTACCCAGAAACTCCACACAGGAAGCAAAAATGTAAATGTCCAAACCAGAGTTGGGGTTCTAGAGTGTGACTTTATTCCAAAAGATGTTCTCCAAAGCAAGGGTAGACCTCCAAGGTTTTACACAACGTGGCACAGAGCAATTGCAGAACAACAAAACGACTGTATCTGACAGAAACTCTACATATTCCCATGTTTCATAGGACATTGAATTCTCTTCAGTGGCAATGGCCTTAACTGAACACACATTTCTCGTAGTATCACTAGCCACAATTGAGCACACACATCTCCCATAGGACTTTAAAACTTCTTCAAGTGGCAACTGGCCACAATGGAGAACACAGGGACTCATTAGTAGCACAACCCACACCGATGGGCTAAATTATTTCTCTTCAGGCATTGTCCACCATGTCCTGAATAACCAGGTGCCCTTAAGGAACCTGTAGTGCTGAGCTGGTTACTCCATATGGGGGGGCTTCCCACCCTTCACTTCCATATTCATACCTAGCCATTCTTTCAGAGTTACACCTTTAAATTTCCTGTAAAACATGTAGGAAAATGCATCTTGAAATGAACTTTCAACATCCAGCACATGAAAAAACACTACTCCAGGAGTTTAGAAATTAAAGTCCTGAACAATGTGCATTAGTCTGCCTCTGGACCCCACAATTGTTAGCCAACTTTAAAGATGAGAAAAGTCTCAGACTTGGAACAAAACCGGGTGTACCCTTTCCCTTTTAGTCAGAGAAACACCAAAATACAGGTACTTTTTTCAGGAAGCACAAAGTCAGATTTACTCACAGTTAGAACAACACAGGCAGCTTCAGTGTCCTGGATCAAATAGGGGATTGCCCCAGGATCCATTCTCTGGATGTCCTTCCATCCCTCTGGGGATGAAAATCATGAGCTCCTGCTGTAGACAATGGTTTCCACCACTTATATTGGCAGGCTTATGACTATCAGGACTAGGGTGAGAAAATAGGCTCTCCTCACAGAGCCCACAGCAGCTCTTACTCTTCACACTCCAACTACTACTTCAAAAACTGAACCAAGTGTGATGGCGTGGGATACAAAGACATCACAACCGAAGGTAAAGTGCATAAAACATACACAAGTGCATTTATCAATTTATTTTCAATAAATAAAAATAAAACAAAATAATACAGAAACAAAAATAACAAGATAATACAGAAATAAAAATAACAAAATAATACAGAAATAAAAATAACAAAATAATATAGAAATAAAAATACCAAAATAATACAGAAATAAAAATAACAGTTGATTAATTCAACACAATAATTCAGCCCTCTGCTTCCATCAGCAGAAGCTGCAGCTTTACTTCAGCCAAGATAGCCTAAGTGTAATCCCTTCTTGCACTTCTCAATTCTGGTACTCCAGCAACAGCATACTCCACAAGTAGGTCCTTCCCTACTTACTGTCAGCACTAGACTGACTCGACTATCTAACATTCCCCTACTGGTGAGCCCTATTTATACCCTAGGGATTACATCACACTTTTGGGGGGAATTCCCATTTGCTGTGACATTACATAATGGGGAGTTTTCAAATTATCCCATGCTTTAACATGTAGGGGCTTTTTATTTGGACGTTTTTTTCACAAATAAGCTTTATTTCTACAAGCAGTGCCAGTCACAACATCTCTGGGGCTGCAGAAACTAATTTTCTTATTTAATTTATTTTAAAGCTGCCCAAGCACATATGGGGGAAGATGAGGGTAGACCAGGGCACCCATCCATGACAGAGGCCACCCTGTCACACCAAGATTCTAAAACTTCCCACTCACAGCCAGCTGTTGTGGCTTATGCTGCTGCAAGAGTTCTAAATGACCTTATCTCTCTCATCTCAGCTGAGACCAAGCAAATAAGGGAGTGAGTAGGTGAAAAAAACATTTAACTAGTTATTCAACAGCTGTCTTCCCTACCTAGCACTGACACTGATGGAATTCTAGTAACCCCAGGAGACTGGGCGGTTCCATTATTAAACCAAATTAAACTGTCATGTGTAGTCTTCCACCAATTCGTTCTGTTTGGATAATACCAACATATATACAACAGATTCCCAATCTGACAAAAACCATGCCAGCAGCCACTTGATGACAAAAGATACTCCTATACAAATTGTATAGAGTATAACAAGTGATGATACTTGTGATAGTTTGTAAAGATTTGTTTTTAGCATTCATGTATAATTTATTACCATTTATTCTTCTAGTCCTCCAAGAATACTGGGAGATCTTAACATGTAACTTTTCCCATATAGTTTGAACTCCCTGAATTCTTCCAATATCCAAGGATTTACCCCTTCAGGTCCCATTGCTTTGTTTATTTTCAGACTAGAAAATCCCTCTAGTACCACTCATCTGAAAATGCACTGTTATCCCTCCCTCTGTGCAGTCTCCCCATCCCTTTTTAATCTTACAATTCCTCCCCAGGTCCACCTCTTTTCAGTTATATACCAAAAATGTTGTGTCCCCTTTCATTACTTTTGCCTTAGCACTCCTTACTGCTTTCCTGCTTCTCTGTTTCTGTTGATACTCTTCCCTATTCTTCTCCCTCTGTGTGTCTCCTTATATCTTCTGAATGCCACCATTTTAGCTTTTCCCTTTCCAGCCACCTCTCTCAAGAACTACAGTGGTCTGTTTTTCCTCTTACTTTTACTCACTTGCCTAACCCAGAGGTTTGTAGCCTTCAGTATGGTCCACTTTAATTTCTCCCATTGTTCCTCCACTTCACCTACATCATCTCTCCCTTCCAGATCACCGTCTTGGCATTCACCCATCTTTACAAATAGTCTTGTGTATCATATGCTGCTACTGTACTGCCCTTATATCTGTCAGAGCCATATATTCCATGGTCCAGTGACACAACGGAGTAGTGGAATTGCAATTCATTGCATCATCCTTACTTAGATGCCACTGCAAGATCAATATTTTTTCGGCCCCATCAAGTAGCATCCCATCTGAGAGACTACTTAGCTCTGCTGGGGACATAAATGCTGAATACAGATGCAAGCTTCTATCTGAAAATGCTGAAAGACTTATAGTTTATAAAATGTTACTTACCCATGATAAATCACAAGTATCGATTGCTGCATATTTGCAAGTCTGTACAATTTTTCTGCTTAATTCTTTAGTGCAATGTACTAAACATGTGCATTGTATTGTACAAACACATGTATTGTATATGAGCAAGCAGACATACAAAGTGCCCACAAGGATATGTGATGCTCATGAATGAGGAATAGTCTCATAAACATAACAATTCAGGTTCTCACCACCTCAAAAGATAATGGATACCAACAGCATCAGTAATATTCAAAAGTCATTTACTGACATAAGGCGGTAGTGTAGAACATCCCACAAAAAGAACATGTCCCATCTGAAGCTTTGCAGACAAGAGTAGTCCTTTATCGATATAGGACAGCTCTTGTCCAAAATGCATCAGGTGGGATGTGTTCTTTGTGTGGGGTGTTCTACACTCCTGCCATGTGTCAATAAATGACTTTTGAATGTTACCGAAGCTGTTGGAATCCATTATCTTTTGAGGTGGCGAGTGCCTGAATTTTTATTTTTACAGTGTATTGTATATGTTGGTAAATATCTGTCTCAATGTATGATGTGCTGTTAGATGTATGTTGCTAGATATCTGCCCCATTTGCCCAAGTTTTATGCTGCTATGACATTACAAATTTGCACAAAAAAAATAACTACCTCACTCTTCTCTCAATACTTGATTTTTTAAAAAGAAAACTACAAAAAGCAATGAATTAAAAATACAATAAAAAATAAATAAAACTTATCTATATATCAAATCTTATGTGTGTTCATTCACTATTCATATTCATTATTCAACATTTAACCCCCTTGTTATCCGGGGTTACTAGAATCCCAGTAAGACCTAGTGGTAGGCAGGGAAAGCAGCTTGTGAAACTCCAGTTAAATGAGTTTCACACTGTCTCACTCTGTTCTCAGTCTCAGCTGAGACTGAGGGATGACATCACCAATAGAACTTTTGCAGCTGCATAAGCCACATGGGAATCTGCAGCAGAGGGAGTTAGATAGAACATTGGGAGTTTTCAAAGAGTAGTAGTCAGTGTCCAGTTTGTCTTCAGTAAGTGAAGGTGTGCTCAAGTGGTGGAGACCCCTGTCCGGGTCTCAGTGCCCCCTCCCTCTGGGGGGGGGAGTAAAGAATCCCTAGCAGATTCCTGGGGCAATCCCCTTAATTCTGCCAAGTGGAAGGAAAGCTGCCTGTTTAGATCAACATTTATTTTGAAAGTTGGAAGATTTGTGAGTCGCCTGTGGGGCACCTGCAACTAACGGGTGAGTGTCTGCTCTGACTAAGAGGGCAAAATGTTTTCTTCACCCTGGAACATGTGTGGAAATCTAGGGATTGAGCTACATTTTGGGAAGCCTATAGGACTGGGCCAAACAAGTAAAGTAGTGTCAAATGCTAGAGTGCTGTGTGATTCAAGTAATATGTAGAGGAGATGCACCCAGATCATCTACCCTTTAATCTACATTTAGAAGCTCAGAAAAGGAATTGTTCAGTTTTCCCAGGGAAATGGCCGGGTATGGGCTGTGGGAGCTGGAGGTGGGCAAACCCCCCATCTTTAGTAACCAGGTCCACCTCTACAGATTTCTGCTGTGGTTGCTACTTTGCCTCATGCACTTGGCCAGTGATAGGGGAAGTACCCAGATGTGGGGTTGCAAAAGGGAGAATCTCTCTAGGAGTTACGGACTCTAAGTGGTATGGGGAGCCACAACAAGTAGGAAAAACTCTATGAGATGGGGAGTCACAACAAGTAAGGAAGAATTCTCTCTAGGAGTCGCTGACTCTAAGTGGTGTGGGGAGCCACGACAGGATAATTGGTTCATTCTTCCAATGGACCGTGGGGAGAATCCAAGTGTGTACAAGTCAGGCTGTGTACCCAAAGCTGCGTGCAAGTCTGGGCTGTGTGCCTGGTGGGTCCAGAGCCTGAGGGCTGAAAATGGTGAATAAGTGTTCTGTAGTCTCTAATCTGCGTTACCAGGAAATGTAGCCCCGTGGGGGTCCGTCTATGCTTTGTTTTGTTCAGCTAGTATGTGAATAAAAGCCACACTGAAGAATCCCATTCCTGGTTCTGGACATTACAGTTATTGCTTCCTGTGTTCGGATTTACTTGGGTGCCCCTGTCCAGAGTAGCTAAAGCTAGGTCCCCCTGTGCCGAGTAACCTCATCCTCCCCAAACCCAGGTCCCCACTAGGTACTGCTGTCAGCTTCAACAGCATGCCACTTGTCATTTTGGCAAAAAGGAAGGGGTGAGGGGTTACAAACAAATAGTGTAAGCACGTAGTAAGTATTCAGTCAAACAATCACTAGTTGTCCCATCCCTAGAAATGGACTCTAATGCAATATGAATATACGTTTCATGTGTATTAAATAACTGTTATGATGATAGAAAGATCCTTACACTCCAGATCTATTCTGATGTAATTATGGGAAACACATTTTGATTAATAAACTTCACAGTTTGACATTAAGTGATTTAGAACCATTCTTTGAGTACTTTCTCCCCCGGGGTCATGCCCCGACTGTCAGTGAAAAAAGTATATATAAAGTGAGGCATTCACAGTTTCTTTACATTATGATAAATTGCAATAACAGTTAAATCTAGTGTACAACAGCTAGAAATGCAGCAAATTTAAAATTCGCCTGTGAAGTGAACACGAAGTGGCCACTTCGCATTGGCACTTTCCTACGTGGAGTGCCCCATAGGAAAGGCTCACTTCACCTTGTTATTATTACTTTGCATTATCATTCCACTTTAAACACAAAGTAAGGTGGAGTGACAACAATATTGGCAGCACTGCACCCACACAGTCACCAGAATTAATGTGCATCCCTAGAGTGCTACTGTCTTGTGTCCAGAAAACTCTCCAGTGCTAACAAAGTGAAATGAGAGCATAACAAGAAATGCAAAGTCTCCCAGAATTAATGGCGCACTCAGTCATGCATGCAGTGGTCACACAGAGTCACCAGAATTAATGTGCATCCCCAAAATGCTACTGTCTTGTGTCCAGAAAATTTCCCAGTGCTGACGAAGTGAAATGACAGAGTAACGAGAAATGTAGTCTCCCGGAATCAATGGTGCACTGCAAATGCACAGACAGATTAGATTGCGGTGCGCACTCAAGGGATGCATACGAAAAGGCACAACACCACTTAACCAGTGCTCACAAGTCACAAATCCAAATCTGGAAAGGAATACATTTGCCAGTTGGGGGATTAATGCATGGCAGTAACAATCCACTACCAGTAAAGATACCACAAAGCAGTATAAAAAAATGTATGCAGGTGCGGTGGATAGCAGGTTCACACTGCTGCATTTACTCTATGACACAATAAAAGGTGTCTGATTTAATGGCATGCATTACACGCACACTCACACACACACTCTACAAGTAATGCGTAGCAAATTGAAAACCTTTAGTAATATAACCAAATGTTTTAAACAGACAAATTATACACTGCTGCACCACAACAATCAGCAAAAAAATGTCAAGAATTACTGAAAATATTACTGTGTGTACATTAACAAAGTTATTCAAGAAAAATATAACAAAAACAGAAAGACTGCCTTTTTCTCCCAGTTAATGTACCTACACCACAAATACGCCAGTCCCCCAAAGCACACTTCATAGTACACAGACCGACTGTTCTAAATTAACATTCAAAATCCACACACAACAATAATCTCTTGATGATACGAGCACAGAAGGGTTTCCTGCAATTGAAGTAGTAAATTTTGAGCAACAAAAATAACTCAGAAAGGTATTATAGTGTATAATGGAGTGTTGTTCTATATAGAATTCCATCCCTTTCAAAATGCTGTTCTACCACAGTTCCAAGGTCATGGAATGTTGTTCTACCCTTCAGGGGTTGAAAAGCATTCTAGAACCTCTAGAGACTGCATGAGTCAGTTTCATTTTGAAAGCAAAAGAACTCACAAAACACACATTTCACACAGTACTATACACTATAAAAAATACAAGATGAGCAACTCTAAGCACAACCAGTATGCTTTGCCACCTCGGGGTTCTGATTCCCATGGACCTCTAAAGTTTTGTTCTCGAGGTCAGAGGGATTCAGAATCCCTCTGTGGCAGAACACACTGGTTCTGCATAGTTGCCCATCCAGTATTGTCTATTTAAACAGCTTTTAAAGGTTTTGAATTGCAGAACTCTGAGAGCAAACTGACTCCAGCTACAGTACCACTACACACACACTATCCAGGTCAGAACTGAGGCTGTGCAGAACAATCTAGAGCCCATGTGACCTGCAATCCCATGAATCACTGCAGAATTTCATTTGAAGCTCAATTACAAGGTCAGGTGAGGCAAATTACATTGATTTCAATGTACTTCACCTTAAAATTGGTGGAGAAGTGGCTTGGGGAAAGCGGAATAATGCAAAATCATTGGTTTCAATGGACTGCTCATTCCTCATTATGAAGTGAAGTACTACACTTCACATTGTGGAGTACTCTTCGGGTTCCACTTTACTCTGTGAATCACTTCGTGGAGCAAATTGGGGCCACTTCGCCCACTACTACTTATACTACTGTAACTCACATGCTGTACAGAAAGGAATGCGAATGCCTTTGGCTGTACTTCCCCGATGAGCTGCAGCACAAAACTCCCTGACTTAAAAACATGTATTAATGAGTACAATGATGGGGTGATGAAGCCTGGAGAGATACTACAAAACAGGCTTACAATACATCCAAGTAACTAGAAAAAAAATTAATGTTGTGATTTGTGTCGTGATCGTTAATCGTGATTTATGACTGCATTTGTGACCATGATAATGAAGAACGTGATTCGGTGTCGATGGTATGAGATAGCCAATATGAAACTGCATTGGGAATGCGAATGCCTACTGCTGTAATTCCTCGATGAGCTGTAGCTTAAAACTCCCCAACTTAAAAATATGCATCCATGAGTACAATGGTGGGGTGGTAAAACCTGGAGAGATACTACAAAATAGGCTTACAATACATCCAAGTAACTAGTAAAAAAATGTATGTGATTCATGACGTGATCGTGAATCATGATTTGTAACTGCATTTGTGACCGTGATGATGAAGAACGTGATTTGTATCATGAGTGACTTGTGATGATGTCCTGACTTAAAAATGCATATTAATGAGTACAATGTTCATGCAAAATTATGCACCACACCTGTCCAGTACTCTGAAGGAAAGCCAAAGAAACAACTGTGACTTAAGTTACAGATTGAGATTGGGCCCTAAAAAGAAGCAAATGCACAGACAGATTAAGATTGCACTGCGCACTAAGGAGATGCAGACACAAAGGCTCAACACCTAACCAGTGCTCACCATCAGAAATTCACATCTGGAAAAGAATACCTTTGCCGGTTGGGGCAGGCCACAGGGAGGGGGCAGTGTACTGCACTTCTGCAGTAACAGTCACTAGTGCTAGTACCAGTAAAGATACCACAAAGAAGTACAAAAATCACACAGCTGCAGAGGATAGCAGGTTCACATTGCTGAAATTACTGTGTTTCACAATAAAAGGTGTCTGATTTGATGACACGCATCACAAACATACTCACACACACACACCAAGTAATGTGCAGCAAATTGAAAACTTCAGTAATATAACCACATATTTTAAACAGACTAAAATTATGCACTGATTCACTACAACAATCAGCAAAAAAATGGCAAGAATTATTGAAAATATTACTGTGTGTACATTACCACAGTTATAACAAAAATATCACCAAAACAGAAAGAACTGCCTTTTTCTCCAAGTTAATCTATCTACACCACAGATACACCCCTCCCCAAAGCACACTTTCACTGTCTGTCAGTACACTGACTGAATGTTGTACATTAACATTCAAAATCCACACACAAACAATAAAAGCTCCATGATATGAGCACAGGAAGGTTTCCTACAAATCGATGAACTAAAGTTTCAGCAAAAAATAAAAAGACTCAAGAAGGCTTTTCTAACAGCTTTTAGAAGGTTTGAATCACAGAGAGCTCTCAGAGCAAACCGTCTCCTACAGCTTTCATACACACACTACCCCAAACTGAGGCTGTGCAGAACAATTTAGAGCCCATGTGACCTGAAATCCCATGAATCACTGCAAAATTCACTTTTGGAGCTTAAAAACAAGGTGAAGTGAAGTGAAGTACATTGTTTTCAATGTACTTCGCCTTAAGAATTGGTGGAGTAGTGGTTCGGGAAGGCGGAGTAACACAAAGTCATTGTTTTCAATGGACTTCGCGTTACCCATTATAACACGAAGTACTCCACTTCATGTTGCAGAGCACTCCTCGAATTCACCTTCACTCCATGAATCACTTCGCAGAGCAATTGGGGCCACTTCACCCATCTCTAACAACAGCCTGAGACAGCAATCTTTTCTATGTTGTGTGTAGCTCTGTAGTAGTGACAACTGTACCTTGGAACTGTAACCTGTTATCTCAAAGTGAAAATACTTAACAGGTTAGTAAGTAAATTACCGGACTTGTGAGTTTTTGCCATGACTCAGTTATTTTTTTGGTTGTTTTATTGCCAAGAAGTGGGTGAGGGCATTACTCAAGGCAGAGCAGCATCTGGTCACCAAATTTTAATCATAAACAGACATGCTGCAGTCAAGTCAATATTTTGCTGCATGTCAGTTGTTCTGCAAAAAGACATCACTCTGAGGTTTACAGCAACAACACAAAGACAAAACAACACTCACCAAGAAAGTTGTCTGTCAGGAGTTGGAAGAACACATACAGTAAATTGAACAGACTGGTAATGCACTACAATCACAAAAGGGAAAGGAAAGTGACTGAATTCTGAGCATACTGTATATATCTTATATCTATAATCTGCCCACACACCGTCCAAACTGGTTATTTAAAATATCAAAATCTCTGTTCATATACAGTCCACATCTGCACATTCACTGTGCAATGGCATGCATGCCTAACCAATGGCTATGACAATATTAGCACCCAATTAAGTTCTATTATAACACTAACAAAATATCAGGGTCAAAGGCACCCTCGCAAATTCACAGTCAGTGATACGGTAAGTAAACGGATTTCCTTTGAATCTAATGAACACTGTTAAACATAGAAACATGGAATTTGACGGCAGATAAGGACCACTTGGCCCACCCAGTCTGCCCATTTCCCTACCTACTGGATAAGCTGCAGATCCTGGTTAACCAGCAGCCTACTTCTTCCTACCCCCGCCCCCTAGAATGACCTTATGATTGTCCCATGCATGCTTGAATTCCACCACTGTTTTTGACTCCACAACCTCCTCCAGAAGGCCGTTCCATGCATCCACAACCCCTTCTGTGAAAAAATACTTCCTTAAATTACCTCTGAGCCGCCCCACCCTCTATCTTTGAATTTTGCCCCCTTGTTCTTGCACACCTCTTTTTTTGAAAGGTGCTACCCTGTTGGACTTTGTTGATTCCCTTGAGGTACTTGAAAGTTTCTATCATGTCCCCCTCTCCCTCCTTTCCTCGAGGATATACATATTAAGCTCCTTAAGTCTCTCTTCATATGTCTTCTGGTGCAGACCCTGCACCATTTTAGTTGCCCTGCTCTGGACAGCTTTCATCCTGTCTATGCCTTTTCGGAGATTGGGTCTCCAGAACTGCACGCAGTACTCCAGATGGGGTCTCACCAGCTGTCTGTACAGAGGGATAATAACTTCCTGTTTTCTACTGGTGATGCCTCTCCCTATGCATCCCAGTCTCCCCTAGCCCTCCTTGCTGCCCTCTCACATTGCTTGCCCACCTTTAGGTCATCTGATATGACTACCCCCAGGTCCCTTTCCATTTTTGTTGTTGTTAGTATCTCACCCCCCATTGTGTACTCTTGCCCTGGGTTTTTGTTTCCCAGGTGCATTACCTTGCACTTCTTAGCATTGAATCTAAGCTGCCATACATTTCACAATTCCTCCAACATTGCCAAGTCCCTTCTTATCCTTTCCACCCCACCTTGTGCATCAACTCTGTTGCAGATCTTTGTGTCATCTGCAAAGAGACATACTTTTCCTTCCAGTCCCTCTGCAATGTCGCTTATAAAGACATTGAAGAGGACCGGTCCTAATACTGAACCCTACGGTACCCCACTAGTAACCCCCCTTTCTTCAGAGTGGACTCCATTTACTATTACTCTCTGTGTCCTATTCTCTAGCCAATTCTTTACCCAGGCTGTCATCTTGGGACCCACTCCCATGCTGGCTAACTTGTATATTAATCTTTTGTGTGGGACTATGTCAAATGCCTTGCTAAAGTCTAGGTAGGCCATGTTTTCCCATGAAGAGCTCTGAAAAGAAAAAGGGAAAGTGAAAATGAGTACATCCACTGCCCAGAAACAGATAAAGCAGCAAAAATGATATGTTGCTTTTCCCCACGAATACACCATTCTGCTATAATAATTGAAGAATAACCCATGGCCCAGAAGAGGCAGGACCCTGAATGGTATTTGGCTCAGTGGTGGGATTTATACTTATTTACTAGCCCCATTAGCAAGTAATCTGAACTCTGTAACTAGGGTGCAGAAAACAATACATGGTAATTACCCTGTCCTGGGTTGCAAGGCCACCTTGACACCTTTTGAATTTTCTCAACAATAACCTGCTCACTGCTTTCCCAGGACTCACCACAGACTACACAAAAGGTGGACTGGAAGAGGGAATAATCTCTCCATATGACTGCCAGTATTATAGCAAATCTCCTTATTAGCTCTAACTATGCCAATTGACTCTTACCAAATTTAACTAAGCAGCTTTGATTTGACATGGTTTATCAGGTAGACTGGACACCTACATTGTGCTAAATGTTCCTGTTCTCTATCTCTGACACTAGGCTTCCTTCTGCTGCCTTTGTGTGCTCTTGTAGCAAACAGGTTAGGTGTTAGTCTTTGCATGGGAGCACACATTCTGGAAGATCGAGCAGATGTGTTTAGGAGACTGATGTTGGATTTGCTTTATTTCTGAAATAAACAATGCAAAAGAAATAACTGTCATATCCTGTTATGTCACTTATTTCCTTCTGGTTAAAACTGGGTTTCAAATACATAATGTAACCCCTAGGTGGCGCTATCTCAAGGGCTACTACCCCTGCTTGTTTGACTATGGACAGGTTGAGGGGCCTAGATTCTATGACGGGTGGCTCCACCCAGAAGTCAGGGTTTGTACTGGTTGGTCGAGTTTGGTCACAGTCCTCTGGGACACTGAGACCACATTTTGTTCCCTCTAATGGTCCACATGATATACAAGGATGGCAATACCAATACCCCACATGTATACCCTATCCAATCATAAGGTACCACTTGCCCTCGAGACCTATTCTGCAGTTCGTCTTGGAGGACCCCCTGTGAAATAAGGTTGGTCAGTTTACACAAAATAATGCGATGTCTACTATATAGGTACTGACACTCTAAACAGGTTAAAGTCAATAACAGCCAATCTGGTTTATTTAGGGGAGTGAAACACAGGAAGGGGGAGATCAAGCTGATTGGCAGAAATAAATCACAATACTGTGCACTCATACAAAGTCATAAAAGTCACACACTGGGTACCCAGGTTGAGGGGCTAGCCAGGTCCGTTGCCCGGGGTTGGCCAGCAGGTGCAGATGGAAAGGGCCCTATAAGAGAGATATGCACAATACCCAATTGTAATCTGGAGTCGGATGGCTCAGTCCTTGAAAAAATGAAAGAAAGAAAATCAGATGAAACACTGGTGATTGTTAACAGGTCACAGGGGATGCCCTGATTTGTACTCACGCTACCCCACGCTGATGAAACCTGGTGCAGATGGTGGTTCTGGATGGCCAGACACACAAGTAGGTAGACGAGATTCTACCACTCAGGCCACACTGCCTTGATCAGTAGATGGATTCAGTCCAAACACATTCGGCTCAACATTCAGCTTACACTGTGTGGTGACAAGAGAACTGGAATAGCTGTTCTTCATGAGCATTCAACACAATTATATGTAAAGGAAATTACTATACCAGACAGCTGCTTTCAGGTCCCAACGCACTTACTGCAAATACCAGTGAGTTCACACAGCAGCTTCAATTCCTGACAGACCAAGCGCGATTCAGCAATTTCTCCAGTCTTCTACAGAATGAGCCTGGTTTCCACTCTTTCAGCCTTCCTTCCCTTTGGTACTCTCGGATTCAGTCCAATTCGAGATGGCAATGGCAACAGCCCGACTTTAGGCATCTCACGCGCTTACTGCGCGAAACTACACAATGCAGAAGCACAGAGCTCCTTCTCTCCTCACGGTCGCAACGGATCTGACTCCCCAGTAGCAAGGCAGAGCATTTTCTTCGGACGCCACCCGGTCCAGTTGGTGGACTCAGCTATTAATCACTCAGAAACTCTCTCCGTTGGTGCAGATAGGTGCCAAGGTCCAGAACTTCACTTCCCAGAATTACTAGCTATACCTCCTCATTGCAAGCCAGCTCCCAGGAGAGTCCGAATTCTGGTTGGTCCAAACAGACTCCATTTTAAAGGTCCCCTCACACTGATTGGACCCATTCGGCAGTTCAGATCCAAAATGGATGGGCAACATACACAGAGTCCCAACTGCAAGAAAGGCAGGTTAGACAAACTGCATTTTTACTAACACTTTAACTGGTTTCAGGCAAACAGTTACATCTTTCATTTAGGCTCCCTCTATGCTCTTAGCGACTGCAGAAATGGAGCAATTTCCCCACAGTTCAGGTGGGTTTCAAGCAGAGAAACACTAGCCCTCCCCAGGAACAGTAATCATGTCTGCAAGCAGACAGCTCTAAAAGAGACAGTATGAGGAGGCTCTATCAGCACTCACAGTGCCAGTCTTAACAGCTTAATCACCGAACGCCAGCAGGCAGGAGAACACCTAGGCAAGCTCCACGGAGGCTTTTTAGGACCCCCCATTTGTAGGGGGGTTACACCCTTCCTGGCCTGAAAAGAACTTGGTGTCTGCATCAATTATATACCCCTATAACATTTTTAAAATGACTACTAAATACATTCACATTACTAACCGTTAGATTTGCATTCTTTAAATCACAATCATATCTACTTATTCTGTATTTCACAGCTTCCTACATGTTATCATATTGTATACACAACAACATTTCAGCATCAGGTCACCCTTCCTGCACATGAAACTGGAAAAGATGGGGCTCTTCCCTATCAGCTACCTTGGGGCTGGACGGGGCAGGGGCACCATACTCAGAGGGCAAGACAAATAATTTGGAATTATTTCCCAGGCTGAGTTTGGGCAACTAGCCCGGGGTCACATACACTCCCTTACAGACCATGTTAAGGGGCAGGTCCACAGGTCTGCCAAGGGACTATAGCTTAAACATATCACAGGCCTCACAGCTCGACCAGTCCTCTAGGGGGAACCATGACAGTCTCTGTGTTCTGATCCCCACCTTCAACAGTGTCTTCATACATCAGAGGGACTGCTAGTGGGGTAAAGGGGCTAGAACTTGGGGCATTTTCAGCTCCAGGAGTGGCAAACTCAGAGTCCACAACACTTAGTCCACAGGGGGAGTTTGGTGACATCGCTAGTGAATCATCCGTGCCTTGAAAATACTCCTCTGGTTCTGGTATATCACCAGTCTGTTCTAGTTCAACATATTCCTCCTCGGGCAGCTCATGCAATTCCACCAGGCACAGTGACTCTAGATCATCCGACTTGGTAGTTGGTACTTCACTCTCGGGGGTAGTGACTCCAGGGACAAAGCAAGGGGCTTAGACAGTCCAGAAAGCCCAGCTTCATCTCCAGAATTTACTAGGGGGTTGCCCCAAAACAATTGACTCAGTTCATAAGAAGGGTAGTATTCAAGATCACACTCACTCTCTTCGGACATGGACTGACAGTCTGGTTCAATTGGGGTTATTGGTGGAGAACACTGTAACTCAACATTGGTAGGTGAAGACTTTCTTTGTTTTTTCTTTGCAGCAGCTCTAGTCACTGGTCCAGAGGGGGCATTTTCTTGAGGCTCAGCCTCAATCAAGATTTGACCAATTGGCAGTAAATGGTTTCTATGCATGGTTTCCACTTCTTTTGAATTGTTCTTAGGCCTCACTTTGGATACAGGCAGATCATCTAGTTTGCCTACCACTATGTGGGGGAGATGGTGCCACCTATCAGCAATCTTATGTTTGCCATGCAGTCCCAGATTTCATAGCAACACACGATTCCCCTCCTGGAGCTCCAGGGCTTTCACTTTTTTGTCGTACCTTTCCTTGTTAGCCAGATTTCTTATCAGCTCGAACCCCATCAGGGGAAACTCCAAAACACACATCTACCAGCAATCGGGCTTCTCTTCCAAACATCAGGCGGTAGGGGGAGAACCCAGTGGCATCACTTTTAGTGCAGTTGTAGGCATGTACCAGTGTGCTGATTTGTTGGCTCCATTTAGGCTTGTCTTTAGGGTGAAGGGTGCCCAGCATATCTAGCAGGGTGTGGTTGAAACATTCAGGCTGTGGGTCCCCTTGGGAGTGATATGGGGTGGTTCTGGACTTTCAGACTCCCCACAGGGAAAGCATCTCTTTGATCAGATGACTCAAAATCCCTTCCTTGATCAGAATGAATTCTTTGTGGTGCCCCATAGTGAACAAAAAAGTTTTCTATAAGCACTTTGGCCACAGTTGAGGCCTTCTGGTCCCTGGTGGGGAAAGCTTGGGCATATCGGGTGAAATGGTCAGTGACCACCAGCACATTACTAATGTTTCTTTGATCTGGCTCCAAACTCAGAAAGTCAATACAGACCAGTTCCATGGGGGCATTGGTGGTGATGTTAACAAGAGGGGCAGCCCTTTGTGGTAAAGCTTTTCTCTGTAAGCAGCAACTGCAAGTTCTAATGTGTTGTTCGATATCAGCTCCCATTTTAGGCCAATAAAATCTGGATCTCACCAAGTCAAGTGATCTGTCTATACCAAGGTGTCCCATGTGATTATCTAGTGATCTCAGCACCAAGTCTCGGAAAGCAGTGGGCAAAACCAACTGTTGCTTGTCTATTTGTCCCCACTCTGTCTACTGTTTCTCTGTATAGCAGTCAATTAATCAGTTTCAACTTAGGACCTTCTTTGTATAACAATGCAGTTCTCAAATCAGTAGAACGTAACTTTGACACATCTTTCCCCTGCTTGGAGGGCTTCTAGAGCTGATTTGATCATGGGATCTTGGGATTGAGCCCACTAAATACTGTCATTATTGAATTGAGGCAAAGCACCAGTGTCCAAGGCACAGAAGTGGCAATAAGCAGCAGGAATGCACTTTTCAGAAGGCCCAAACAATCCACCATATAGTTCACTGCATCCGTGGACATTTGTTCCTCCATGTCAAACTTCTGGCAGAGTGCTCGAATATCAGGTTCTGATAGTCTGACCCAGTCATTCTGGGGAACAGGCCTCCGTGAGAGAGCATCAGCATCTATATGGTTCAGGCCTGCTCTGTATTCAACAGCATAGTCGTATGTAGATAATGCAGAAAGCCACCTATGGCCAGTGTCGTCCAGTTTAGCTGAAGTCTGGACATATGTCAAGGGATTGTTGTCAGTTTTTATCGGTATCTTAGCCCCATACAAGTACTCGTGGAATTGGTCCACAATGGCCCACTTCAGAGCTAGGAATTCTAACTTGTGTACTGGATAGTTCTTTTCGGAAGGGGTCAGGCTGCTGCTGGCATAAGCCACAGGTCTTAAGCCCTTCTCATGTTCCTGGTACAACACAGCCCCCAACCCTTGCAAGCTAGCATCAGTGTGCAGGTCACAAGGTTTTGTTGGATCTGCATAGGCCAACACTGGAGCATGGGTAAGTTGATATATGATCTCATGAAAAGCAGTCTCACAATCAGGAGTCCAGTGGACCCCAAATACCTAATTTGGATGAAAATACACTCTCTCAGTCTCAAGGGATGCTGATTTTTTGTATATTTTATGGGTTGGAGGGTACCCTTGAGTGAGGTTAAGTAAAGGACGGATCACTCTTGAATAGTCCTTGATGAAACGCCGATAATAACCATAGAAACCCAGGAATCTTTGCAGTTCTTTTAGATTGTGGGGCTGTGGCCAGGTGGTCAGAGCCTCAATTTTACTTGGCTCTGTCTCTATCCCTTTGGTTGAAACTATGTGCCACACATACTTTACGGATGTTTGAAAGAATTTACACTTATCAATGGACAACTTCAGACCAAAGTCTTGTAGTCGGTACAACACCTTGAACAATCTGCCCTCATGATCCTCCAGTGAGCTGCCAAATACAATAACATCATCCAAATACACCAGGCACTCTAATAAATTCATGTCCCCCACTGCACGCTCCAACAATCATTGAAAAGTGGCTGGGGCACCGGAAATCCCTTGAGGCATCCTCATGAATTCATAGAAACCCAGCGTACAGATGAAGGCCATTTTCTCACGGTCTTCCGGGGCCATCGGGATCTGGTAGTACCCGCTGCGAAGATCCAGCACGGAGAACCACTTGCTACCATTCAGGCAGTCCAATGCATCTTGAATGTGTGGCATTGTATACTAATCAGGGATGGTTTGGGGTGCGATAATCTACACACATCCTCACGGTCCCATTCTTTTTCCTCACTACCACAATGGGAGAAGCATATGGGCTTCTGGATTCTTGTATTACACCAGCAGCTAACACCTCTTGCAGATGTCTCCTCACATCGTCTATGTCAGCAGGTGCCAGGCATCGAGACCTCTCACGAAATGGCCTATCATCATGCAGCCGGAATATGGTGCTCAGCCCCCTGCACGCAGCCTACATCCCACTCCTTTAAAGAGAACACCTGGTCCCTTTGTGCAAGCTTCTTACTGATCCTCGCTTTCCATTCGGCTGGCAACGGGGAGTCACCAAAATCAAACAAGTCAGGTGTTACTCTATCACTTTTTCTTGAACTCCTGTTACTGGGTAGTACGTCAGTATCCGCACAATGCACAGTAGCCAGGGTGCAACCTCTGGTTACTCGACTCTCCCTGTCAGACACGTTGTGGACTTGAACCATCACTCTTCTGGCAAAAGCATGGGCTCTAGCAGGCAGAATACTGGGCTTGATCAGCAGCCCCTCGGGCAGTTTTCCATCTCCTGGTGCATCCAGCATTAATATTTTGTTCTTGACATCCTTTTTCATATGAACCTCTCCTTGCAGGATACATTGGGCATTTGGTGCCAAAAGCAGAGATTCAGGATCCTTCTTCCAGACAACCCTAACGGGTCCTCTGGTTCCATTCTGTCAGCATCTCTCTGTGCCTCATAGGCCTTCTTGATCAAGACCAGAATTCTTAGGGCCCTACCAGTCCAGGACCCTTGTTTTTCATAGCACAACTGTGCCAGTCACCCAAACATATGTGCATTAGTTCCAATCAGCAATGGAACCCCATTGTACAGTCCAATAGGGGGACACACTAAGGCTAAGGTCTCCACTTGCTCTGCCACTCCAGCTGCAGAGGTGGGAAAGAACAACCAAATCCAGATATAGCCAGAGTAGGGTAGGCCTTTTCACTCATGCCCCCAAACATGTAGTCCTTCCAAAGGTTGCAGGGGTACATTAGACAAATGCTTCTGATACCAGTTCTGAAACATAATTGTCACTTGGGAGCCCCATTCATTTTCACAGTAGTCTCCATGGAGGGACCCACCACTTTGTACCATTAGGGAGGCATTGATTGGGATGCTGATTGGGCATTGGCCCTGGTGGCAAAACTTTTGTGGGTGGCTCCACCTCGTGATTGGGCATAGGTTCTGTGATGCCAGGCCACTAACCTGCTGGTAACCTTTCTCAAGTTCACTGGCAGGCAACAAGCAGATTGAAAGTGTTCATCCTCTCCACAATGGTAGCAGGACTTAGTGTTTCTGTTGTTCTTGGAGGGAGAGGGGATCTCTTATCTGGTTGGGAGTCTCTGGGGCCCTGCAGGGCTCTTCTCGAACTGGGGGTTTATACCATTGGGCCTCTGGGTCTCCACTTCTATCGGGGGTGAGAGCAGCCCATTGCAGTTTCCTCACCATCTCTCTTAAGTCCCTTATTTCTGCTCTCAGGTTGCCCTCAATCCAGGCTTCAGGGGAAATGACATGTACCCCCACTCCACTCTTAGGCTCAGGGGGAGCCTGATACAGGTCTGGTTCCCTGTAGGTCTCAGTCAATTCCTTAATCAAACCTCTCAACTGTTGAGCTCATCTGGCTCACTCTTTTCAGGGGTCTGCCAAGGGTTCACAGCCCCAGCATAGGGTTCCCAGCCCTCTTCATCAGTTTCAAACTCACGGATCTTTCTCATCAAGTGGCAATACTCAGGAGGGCTGGCCCTTCTGTCTTGCAAGTTGAGCTTCAGCAATATTACACTTGAAAATCTTGCTGACTTCAATATGTGGTCTAATTGGACCTGGTTTAATGCTTGGGCAGGCACTCCCCCTTTTCAATGGGCCTTTTGTAAAACCCTTTCCATCCTGGTAACAAAAGTAGACAATTTCTCATTCCTCCACTGTTTAGATGACTTGAACTTCCATAATAGGTCATCTCCGGTTTCTGTGCTGCCAAATACCCCCTCTAATGTGGAAAGATATTCTGCTGCAGTGGCCTCCAGACTAGTGGCCCGTAGGAATCAAATGGCTTCCAGTGCAGGACCTCTCAAACTTTCCATCAACTGCTTCTTCTTTCCCCCCTCAGAACACTGCCACTCTTGTACTAAAGGGGTAGCATAGTCCATCCAGGTCTCCAAATCATCTTCCCCTGAAGGCACTGGAACAGTACTGGAGAAAATTCTCAATCTCCAATAGGAATTCAGTTGAATGGGGGGAATAACTATAGGGAGTGTGGCTAGTATGGCGCTCTTAGAGGACCTGGGAGATGTACCTGGGGAAGGCAGGGGGGTGTGGTCGCCTGAGATGTCTAATACCTTTACCAGTTCCTGAGTAGTTCTCCCTTCTGCGGCTAACAGTTTGAGCAGTTTTTCATTAAAGCTATTGGTACTAGGGGACCCACCCGGGTTGGCCAGGCCACTACATATGTGAATAACCCTCCATCCCTTCTGGGCACCTTCGGGCAAAATCACAGGGGACACCTTCTCAGGGTTTATTGGGATACTGCATGAAAGTAGCACTTGCAGGGTCTGTTCGAGCAGGTCAGCATATCTCCCTTTTACTTCCACTTTGCCCATACACTTAACGTGTTCTACAGTAGAGACTATGTCAGCTCTTTTAATCCCCAAGGGGACATCCAGCAATATAAAACAGCCTTTTGGGAGTCCATTTCCTCAGCTACGCTGAGCATGGTACAGCAGCTTCAATTCCTGACAGACCGAGAGCGATTCAGCAATTTCTCCAGTCTTCTACAGGGTGAGCCTGGTTTCCACTCTTTCAGACTCTCTTCCTTTGGTACTCTCAGATTCAGTCCGATTCAAGTTGGCAATGGCAACGGCCCGACTTTAGGCCTCTCACACGCTTCCCGCATGAAACTACACAACGCAGAAGCACAGAGCTCCTTCTCTCCTCACAGTCACAACGGATCTGACTCCCCAGTTGCAAGGCAGAGCATTCTCTTAGGGCGCCACCCGGTCCAGTTGGTGGACTCAGCTGTCAATCACTCAGAAACTCTCTCCATTGCTGCAAATAGGCACCAAGGTCCAGAACTTCACTTCCCAGAATTACTAGCTATACCTCTTCACTGTAAGCCAGCTCCCAGGAGAGTCTGAATTCTGGTTGGTCCAAACAGACTCCATTTTAAAGGTCCCCCCACACTGATTGGACCCATTCGGCAGTTCAGATCCAAAATGGATGGGCAACATACACAGAGTCCCAACTGCAAGAAAGGCAGGTTAGACAAACTGCATTTTTACTAACACTTTAACTGGTTTCAGGCAAACAGTTACATCTTTCATTTAGGCTCCCTCTATGCTCTTAGCAACTGCAGAAATGGAGTGTTTTCCCCGCAGTTCAGGCGGGATTCGAGCAGAGAAACACCAGCCCCCCTAGGAACATTAATCATGTCTGCAAGCAGACAGCTCTTAAAGAGACAGTATGAGGAGGCTCTATCAGCACTCACAGTGCCAGTCTTAACGGCGTAATCGCCGAACGCCAGCAGGCAGGGGAACACCTAGGCAAGCTCCACGGAGGCTTTTTAGGAACCCCCATTTGTAGGGGGGTTACAATAATACTTCATCACTAAATAATTAATATTTATCTTTAATGAAAGGGATTTCTATGAGAAAAGATGTTTGGGCTGATCACAAGCCCTTATAGAAAACATTATGACCTACACCGTTCCAGCATGTTATGGTAGCAAATTCAAATGGAAGAAGTACCAGTGTGACCACTGTTAATATTAATAGTCCTTGCTTTATAGTTATCCTGTCCCTAGACTAATATACAACTAGGTGTAGTGTCTCTGCCTCCTCGGTCAATAGTTCTACTGAATATGTAATCACATTGTTTAATGCCTCCTCTGTATCTTTTGCTTATAATGTATAATGTTTACTCTGTTTTGACTTCTGCACTTGGATTGCTATTCTCCTGTTATTGTGCTATACGTTATCCTTGTATGTGTAACCCCTAGATGGCGCTATCCCAGGGGCTACTACCCCTGCCTGATTTGCCACTAACAGCTTGAGGGGCCTGGATCCAATGGCGGGTGCCTCCACCCAGAGGTCAGGGTTTGCAATAGTTAAACTAACTTGGTCACAGCCCTCTGGGACACTGCAACCCCCCTTTCTTCCCACTAGTGGCCCACACAATATATCAGAATTACCTTCACAGTATACACTTACCCCCAGGTCTGGTTCCAGCACTGGGACCTCCTGTGAAATGAGATACAGTGCAACAATCACAGTACAGTACTTTAACATAGACAAATACCTCAGGCAGTATAACTTTGCTGAAACAAGCAGCTCTGATTTATTTAGGGGGCTATAACAAGGACAGGGGGAAATCAGGTTAATTAGCTTATCACTCTAATAATCTACACATGGCTCTGTGCACAGGCCTATCCCTATCAGTTACTGTCCCTGGGTACCCAAGCCCTAGTGGCTAGTCCAAACCGTGGCAGCTGGTAGGGGCCCTTTCACACAGAGAAAAGGAGAATTAAACAGTCAGCAGTACAGTAATTCCATTTGGATTTAATGTGGCAATTCAACAGGGAGCGACTCTGAATTAGTACTCATGACCTCCAAATAAGATAGGGTCCTTCAATGTCAGCAGGGCTCACTTGAGGTACACAAACCTCTTCACACATCCATATAAAAGAAAGCACTATACCAGGCAGGCTGCATCTGTATCCCGATCGCAATTACTGCACAATACCCGGGAGAACACACAGCAGATTCAGTTCCTGACAGACCGAGTGCAATTTTCAGCGATTCCTCCAGTCTTCTACAGGGTGAGCCTGGTTTCTACTCTTCAGAGATCCTTTGATTCTTTTCACAGGACGGATTCAGTCCTAACAAGCTGTTACACAAGCTGCAGACCGGAACTCTGGGCCTTATACATTTTTGACTAAAACTGCACACTGAAAAAGCACAAGGCTCCTTCCTTCTTCACTGCCAAAGCTCAACTGAAACTCCAACCGACAAAACCGGGCACTTCCTTTGAGTTCCTCCCAGTTCTTGACTGGATTGGCTGTCACTCACAATAGACTGCTGCTGTTGGTCCAAAAGGCACTGAAGTCTAAACTACATCTCCCAGAGTCACTGCCCATACAATCCTCTTGTGGCTGGCTCAGATTATGAGTCCAAGTTCTGATTCGTCCAAGGCACCATTTTAGAGCTAGCTTACCTCCCCACACTGATTGGTCCAGTTCAGCAGTTCAAAACTAGAATGGGAACTAGCAGACACAGTTCTGACTGCAAAAGCAGGTTAGACAAACTGTAATTTCATTATTACTCTAAATAATTTCTGGCAAACAGTTACATCTTTCAGATAGGTTCCTTTGCACTCTAGTGACTGCAAAATGAAGTGAATTGGCAGCAGCTCGAGTGGTACTCAGAGAAGCACACAGTCCCCCCATACAAACTAATTATGTCTGCAAGCAGACAGCTCTTAAAGAGACAGCACCAGAGGCTCTAAAAACACTCACTGATAAATGGCTTAAATGCCAAACACCATTCAGGCTTGGAGCATTCAAGCAAGCTCCTGGAAGTCTTTTGGGAACCCCCATTTGCAGGGGGGTTACATATGTACCAAATGTGTTAATCTTCATGATTTTGTGCTCTATTTATGTTTGTAATTCTGTCTTCTCTGCTGATGTGGAACCTTTGAAAATGAGCTTCAAGCTCAAAGGTTTTCCTAGTACCCAATAAATAAAAAATAAATAAATAAACAGACCAAAATGAAGGAGGCTACATGTGCTATGTGCAGGTAACGCGTTATGTCACTGGATCAAATTACAATTAAAAATGCCTAGAAATGTTGGTGTGAATGTTTGAAATGTAGGTCTGACAAGCAGTTGGGTCTCAGTGCCTTCAGGATCCTGGCAGACAGTGACTTTTCTATGGGGTTGGAACACATCATGAACTATCAAGTACAGCCTGCAGGTCAAAGGATTATGCCATTTGGTCAAACTACAATGAAGAAATACAAAAGTAAAAGCTTCAATATTGTTGTAGTAGTAGTGGTAGATTTTATTTCTTGTGGCACCCTTCTCCTGAAGCTCAGTGATCCATCACACATGGCAAAACAGTAGCACAAAAACAAACATTAAAATACAACTAAATATCCCAGACAGCAGATTCTATAATTAAATAAAACCGCTACAAACTAAATCTCAGTGCAAGGATGACATAACATGGGGGCCTGGAAACCCTCATTCCCCATGAGTATGTGCAAAGAGATGAATCTTTAGACCCCTTTTAAAGTCTTCCACTGAGGGAGCTTCCCTCAGAGCTTTCTTAGAGAGTTCCATAGGACTGGGTCCACCACTTCAAAAGCCCAGTTTGCCAAGGTTTTCAGCCTGGCCCTGGGAATAACAAGGAGACCCTCCTCAGTGGAGTGGAGGGGGGTGAGAGGACATGTAGGGATGTTGGCAATCAGACAGGTAACCTGGACCCAGCCTGTTCTAGGCCTTATAAGCAGGTAACCTGGGCCCAGCCTGTGTAGGGCTTTATAAACTACTGACCCAACTTTAAAGGAGATACATGTCTTAACCAGTGGCCAGTGCAGTTCACGCAGTGGCAGGGAGACAAGATTAGACCTAGAAAGGCCACACAGCAACCTAGCAGCTATGTTCTGCACTAGCCATAGGTGTCGCAGAATACCTTGACTGATCTGAGGTATAGAATGTTACAGTACTTGAGCCTCAAAGTCACAAAAGCATGCACCATGTGGCCAGGTCATCGAGGGGGGATAAATGATTTAATTTGGGAGATGCTTCTTAGATGGTAGAAACCATTCCCAACCCCTGGATGAACTGATATTGCCAGTCAGATGCGGGGCCATTATTTATGGCTGTGTTGTGAATGTTTGGTCACAGTAATACTGGAACCCAATCTGAAATGCTGCCATAGCAGAATATTTTTGATATGAACCCTGCTATGAACATTGGTGTCTGTGTTTTAAGTCAGGACAATTAAGTCTCATTTACTATTTCTAATATTACAAATCAAATGAGAAGCAGAATCCTCATTTTTTAAAGAGCTACATGAATTCTATATGGGTATGCACAAGTGAGTTGTAGATGTATATGATATTACAGGATTCATTGTGTAATACAGAGCACTACAGTGGGTACAAAACAAAGGGTGTGCAACAAATACAGTACTTAAACCATGAACTTAGAGAATGTACAGTTTCTGCTTAAATTGATAAGTTTACATCAAAAATGTAAGGGACTTGGCAAGGTTGAAGGAATGGTCAGAAGTATGGCAGCTTGGATTCAATGCAAAGAAGTGCAAAATAATGCACCTGGGAAACAAAAACCTAGGAGAAGAGTACACAATTGGGGGGTAGTAACAACAACAAAAATGGAAAGGGACCTGGGGGTAATCATATCAGATGACCTTAAGATGGCAAGCAATGTGAGAAGGCAGTAGGGAGGGCTGGGGGGATACTCGGATGTATAGGTAGAAGCATTGCCAGCAGAAAACAGGAAGTTGCTATCCCTCTGTACAGACAGTTAGTGAGACCCCATCTGGAGTACTGCATCCAGTTCTGGAGACCCCATCTCCGCAACGACATAGACAAGATGGAGGCAGTCCAGAGGAGGAGGACAACTAAAATGGTGCAGGGTCTGCAAGAGAAGCCATACGAGGAGAGACTAAAGGATCTTAATATGTATACCCTTAAGGAAAGGAGGGAGAGGGGAGACAGGATAGAAACTTTTAACTACCTCACTGGAATCAACAAAGTCCAAGAGGGTAGCATCTTTTAGAAAAAGAGATGTGCCAGAACAAGGTGACACAATTTGAAGATGGGGGGGCAGCTCAGTGGCAATGTGAGGAAGTATTTTCTCACAGAGAGGGTGGTGGATGCATGGAACAGCCTTCCTGAGGAGGTTGTGGGGTCTAAAACTGTGGGAGAATTCAAGAATGCATGGGAAAAACATAAGGCAATTCTTGTGGAAGGTAGGAAGAAATAGGCTGTTGGTTAACTAGGATCTGCAGCTTATCGAGTAGGTAGGGAAATGGGCAGACTAAGTGGGCCAAGAGGTCCTTATCTGCTGTCAAAGTCTATGTTTCTATGAAAATCAGTCTGCATGGGTTTATAAGAATGATGCACTGACTGGTATGTGCATTAGCAGAGTGCAAGACAATGGGATCTGTGGAATGACAGAGTGAGGTGATGATGACTGGGAGAGATTGCTGATGCCTATTTGTGCTCTGTGTGTGTTGGGGGGGTGCTATGTAGTGGTTTGATGCAGACATCATCACATTGTCAACTGTCTGGGTTGAAATGCAATGAAGTCAGGACAGTAATAATAACAACAACAAAAGAATAGCTTTATACAAAAAAAGTCAGTTCCAGATGGGAATACCATGTCAGCAATATATTGTGTGTCTTGTCCTGCTCATCATGTTGGAATATAATTAAACAACACAGATGCAGTGATAAAAGCTGAAACAATACCCCACACACAGTCAATACACTTATTTGCTTTCTTTCTTCAAATATTGGTACTATGAGATAACAGCAACTGCCAAATGGCGAGATGTGTTATCGTGACGTCAGATCGGTGAAAACATTTTCGCCACTCTGACATCCTCGGTGAATGGAAGAACGGCACCAGGGACTTAGGTTTTTTGCTTTCTCCCATACTCCCTACTAAAAGATTCTCAACTCTAGGGGGGTGCATGTTGGGGGGTGCGAAAGCAAAAAAAATTAAGTTTTGGGCCGGGCGCAACAAAATTGCACCAACGCCCAGACCCGCACCTAGTACCTCCTCCTCCACAACTACAGGCCAACCCCCAACACCATGGCGCAGCTCCACAACCCATCACAGCCCCACCCCCCTACATCCCCTCCACCCCTCCCAGCCCACACTTGCCATGCTTGCTCCCCCCCACGCGTGTGTACATGTAGTGACATCCTGTCATTGCATTCGCCCACTCCACCACATCCGGTTGCCCTACCCTCACCATCATCATTCGGCCTTTCGCCCATAACACATCGCTGTTTCAGACGGTGCCTTAGTTCAGGTGCCAACATCACAGGCTACCCAGATATGAACCTCAGAATATCTCAACGGCTGACCAGATGCCCCACGTTGGAATGCAAATCAAACAAATAAAAAAAATGATTGTACATTTAATAAACCTTCCCTTCTTGGCAAGTCATGCAAAAAACTTCAGTATTCAAGAGCCCAAAGCTCCATGATTGATGCTGGGCAAGTGCATCAAAAGGAAATCATGCATGGGGCACCTTGTGTCAAACAATGCAGCAATCCCAATTCTCAAATGTAGGCTGCATTGAAGTCAGGTGCTCTTATGCCTGACAGGCCTGGCACCAGCCCAGTGCCAAACATAGTGTTGTGCCAGACATTGACTGTCATATCCCCTAATGTGAGATTCTGCAAAGGTGCCAGTGTTTGCAATGCTGGCCCAGTGTTAGATCAGTCCTGAGCTGTTCTAACACCCCGTACAGCAAAATGGGTACCACCTGCAGACCCAACAGGGAGTGGCAGTACCCCACAGCCATACAGGGGCTTCAAATGCTGTGCTATTGGTGGGACAGGTGGTCTGGCAATACACAGAAACTCCTGTGGCAGTGTGTAGGGCTCCACACCATAGCCAACACCAGTGGTACTGGGAGGCTCACTGGGACCCAGTGCCCACTGCCTGCAGGGCTGCCCACCTGCACTGAGGGTGGTGGACTGCTGATAGGCATGGACCACAGGCTGGCTGCACTGCTGGCAGCATGGTGTGTTGCTGTGGGGGGTGTGCCCTCTGTCATTCCAGTGGCACTTGCAGGGCATGCGTAGTGCCCTGTCTGACATGCTGCTGGAGGGCAGCAGGGACATATTCTGGCATGCCAGACAAAGGTGCCAGTGCTAGTAGACTGCATCGGTTCCAGTAGTGGGGCCAGAATACTGCAGCAGACATTGGCCCTGCACTGTAGGCAACACTTCTGTTGGTGCTGGCATTGCTACAGACTGTCCCACAGCTTGCAGCATTCCCCTTCCTGCACCAGTCCTTTGATGCATGAGTGTGCTTGGTGCATGCTGCGGGAGGTTGGTGCTAGGACCCCTTCCATTCAAGAAACAGATGCAGGGACCCTGGTGCACCAGTGACTGGCACAAGCTGCTGTTTGCTGCAGCTTGCACCAATCTAAGTGGTGCTTTGAGAATCGGGCCCCTAGTGTTTAGATGTCAGTGAGCATTGATGGGAGATGGATTTTGTTTGAATAGTGAAATAAAATCACTGACAAACTAATCAAGTCAATTCCCTGACAGTAAAAAAACTCAAGGTACCAAAGGTGCCAAAAGTCATCCAACTGAATTATGTGAAGTGTCAGTTAACTGCATGACTGGAGGAAGGTTCTTTTTACCCGAGAGCTGGTTAATCCTACAACACTGTCACCCCCCCATAGAAACATAGAACGTGTCAGCAGAAAAATACCATCTAGTAGGGACTTAATGTCTAGTTGGGGTTATTGACCTCATCTCCCTCCCCCTTGGCTCTGGCCCTACTGCTTTCCCCTTATGTAACTGCTAAACCCTACACTCAGTCCTAACCATGTTTGAAACCGTTAATGGGACTTGCACCCATCACCTCTGCTGACAGGCTCTCCCATGGTTCAGTCAGTCTCTGCAAAATAAAACCTTCTCACATCCATCCTGAATCTTCCATTCTGCTTGCTTCCACTCATGTTTCCCTGACCTTGATTCACCAGTCCAATTTTGTCATAATCTACCTTGCCATTCTTTTCTGGAACTTGAAAGGTCTCTATCTCCGCTCTCCCTTCTGGTCTCTAGCAAGTACAGGTCCAAGGCCTTAAGCCAATAATTGTAGGATCTGCTCTGTTGGCCCTGAATCATTCTTATTACCCAGTCTGAAGTAGGGATTTGGCTACATCAGTGACTGGAGGCCAGCCTAGAAAATATGAGCTTCTGTAAGGGAGATGGCCTGCATCCTGCCAGGAAGGGGACCACAGTTCTTGGTGGGAAGTTTAAATGCTACTTGAATCAGCATTTAATCTAGCCAAGGAGGGAGGCAGCAAAACCAAGAGAGGTAACAACTCTCACCAGATGATGGAGTAGCAGAGACAGGGGGTCTGAGGGGAAAAATCTCCCTTAGGGCAAGGGCACAGAAAAACAGGGATGGGGTCAAGACAGAAAAAAGGGGAGTAAAACTCAGGGTAGAGGAATGAAGAAGACAATGAATAGGAAAGGTAAAAAGGGCTTCACATATGCAGGGGTCAGCTGATAGCTACGCCAGCCATCCCCCAATTTGAAGCTGGAAAGGCAGCCAATGAAAACAACCTTTTTAAGGAGTGCTGTGACATTAACATGACACAGAAATGAATAGAAGACATAAAAAGAAAAAAAAAATGATAATTATAACAATTGACATGGGAGAGACACAAGAGGGCCAGATGAAGTGGTAAAACCACAAAACGTAGCCCATCTAGTGTACATTCAAAATAAAGCACATTAATTGAACTTTCTTGGTATGAATGGAGTTCATCCAGTAACATTGTTTCCCCTGAGTAAGGTAAAAAGAGAAGATGAGATTAAGGGAGATCTTCAGGAAAAAACACAGGCAGGAATGGGAGGGGTAGCAGGACAGCAGGCTGGGTGGAAGTATGATGTGGATAGCCATGTTCACTGAGGCCAGGAGTCTTGGAAACAACATTTAGGACCAGGAATCCACCATGACAGAAGCTGACCTGGATTTAGTGGCTATAGTGGAGTAAATGTTCACTGAGCACCATAACTGGGACTTGACCATACCAGACTACTCTGTGTTCAGGAAAGACAAGGCAGGAAGGGGTGGAGGAGGGCCTGTTTTATATGTGAGGGAGGCAATCAAGGCCACAGATGTACAGCGGCACCATGAGGAAAAGGAGTGGCTGGAGATGCTGTGGGTTACCCGGGGTGGTATCTGTACGGGGTAATGTACAGACTCCAGCAGAGGTAGAATAAATGAATAAGGCACTTGGGGAAGCTATAATCAGAATGGTGTGTAAGAGGGAGGTGCTGCTAGTTGGTAACTTCAGTCTTCCCAATGTGAAGTGGAGCCTTCCATTTTCAGCTTTGGCATGGAGCAGATCCATTCTTGACTCCTTGCAGGGGTCTTTTCTCATGCAGCTAGTCAAAGAACCCATTAGGGATGAGGTAGTGCTGGGTCTGGTTCTTACAAACAAAGACAGCATAGTGGGTAGTCCCCGGGGTACCAGTAATCACCTTACAGCATAATTTAACATAAAGACAGGAACAAAGCCTAACCATAGAAGGATGAGGGTCCTGGACTTTAGGAGTGATAATCAGAATGAAATGGAGACTGCCTCAGAAACTGCCTCAAATGAGGGGTTGCCAGGGAGGATAGAGACACAGTGACCAGAAATGAGGGTGGGCATAATTAAAGCAACCAACCTCTGTATGAAGGAAGGAAGTAAAAGCAGAAATAAAAAAAGACTGTTATGGTTGTCTAAGAAAGTGGCAAAAGTGATGAAGTAAAGAAGGGTTGCTTTCAGATATAAAGAAACACAGAGGGATGAGGACAGGGAGATACACCTAGTAAAGCAGAGGGAAGCAGGTAAAGCAGTAAGGGGAGCAAAGGTGCAGACAGAGGAAAGGACAGCCAAAGGAGTTGCTAAGGGGAATAAGACTTTCTTCAGCTACGTAAGTGATAAGAGGAAAGCAAGGGGAGGAATAGTGAGGATTAGAAAGGTGGAAGGGGGAGACTGCATAGAAGAGGATCAAGAAACAGCTGATACCTTACAGGTATTTCTTTGAAGTCTTCACAGTGGAGGGAGGGGGGAAGGACCACCAGGAAGTAGCAGAAATGGGGAGCGAGGAAGTGAACACAAGTCCATTTTCAGAGGAAAGAGTTTGGTAGGGACTTGCAGCTCTGAAAGTGGACAAAGCTTTGGGACTGGACGGGATACATCCAAGAGTTCTAAAAGAACTCAGGGAGATGCTAGCTGCCCAACTAATAGCCTTATTCAATAGCTCACTGGAAACAGGAGTGGTTCCAAATGTTTTGTTATTTTACCAGGAGAGACACATTAAGCTGAAAGCTTGTTTACAGGTGCGACCTGGGAGCATAAGGAAGTTAAGTGACTTGCTAAGGATCACACAGTATGCAAGTGGGAGCTGTGGGATTCAAACTCTGGTCTCCAGGTTTGCAGCTCAGAGCTCAAATGACTGATGAAGAGCTGACATGGTCCCACTACATAAGAGCAGCAGCAGTGAGGAAGCTAAAAACTATAAGCTGGTCAGTCTAACTTCAGTGGTGGAGAAATTAGTGGAAACTCTGCTAAAGGAAAGACTGGAAGAGTATCTTGAATCCAATGGACTGCAAGACCACATGCAGCATGGAATCATGGGGAGATGCCAAACTAATCTGATAGATTTCCTTGACTGGGTAACTGGTGAAATAGATCAAGGGAGGGCAGTGGATGTGGCTTATGTAGACATTAGTATAAGGCCTCTGACACTGTGCCAAACTGGAGCCTAATTAAGAAAGCCATCAACCTGGTTGGCTGGGGAGAAGGAGATGAGCTGGGTATCAAACTGGTTGAAGGACAGGATCAAAAGATAGTGGTAAACAGCAGTCACTTGAGGGATGGGAGTGACCAGTGGGGTGCCACAATGATTGGTACTAGATCCTGTCCTCCTCAATGTCTTCATAAGTGAAATAGCTGAGAAGCAGGAGGGGAAGATTTGTCTCCTTGTGGATGACTCAAGAATCTGCAACAGGGTGGACACTTAGGAAGGGGTAGAAAGAATGCAAAGGGATCTGAGGAGACCATAGGAGTGGCCTAGAGTTTGGTAGGTGGGTTTCAATGCCAAAAAGTGCAAAATCATGCACCTGGGGAGGAGAAACCAGGGGTCTGAGTATAAGATGGAGTGAGGTACTTACAGTCACCAAGCAAGACAGGGACCTTGGGGTAATCATATCTGATAATCTGAAGGTGGCAGGGTAGTGCAACAAAGCAGTAGGCAAGGCTAGCTAGATGCTGGGGTGTATAGGGAGGGGATTTTTAGTAGTAGAATGGAGGTGATGTTGCCACTGTATCACTTACTATTGAGACCCCATCCAGTTCTGGGGGTAGCAACTCCACAAGAACACTGACAGGGTGGAAACAGTTCAGAGGAGGGCTACCAAAATGGTGTGGGGGTTGCACAAGAAACCATATAAGGAGAGGCTGCAGGAGTTTCAACATGTATTGCCTAGAGGAGAGGAAAGTGAGAGGGGACATGACTGAGATCTACTGTACAAGTACCTCACAGGGGTGAACAAAGCACAGGAGAGGAGTCTCTTCCAGAGGAAAAGGAGCACCAGAACACAGGGACATGCTATGAAGCTTGGGAAGGGGAGTTTAAGAGGGATGTAAGAAAATATTTCTTCACAGAAAGGTTGGTGGAAGGTTGGAGCAGCCTGCCAGAAGAGGTAGTGGAGGCAAAGACAGTGAGGAGCTCAAAGCATATGTGGGATAGGCACATGGGCATATTAAGCAGATGAAAGGGAGGAGGGAGAGACACCTGAGACTAAATAGGGTTGAGGGTGCTATAATAGGCAGGGAAAATAGGGCAGACTACATGGTGCTACCAGTCCTTTTCTGCCAACAAATTCTATTTCTATGTTAATTCAGTTAGAAACTGGGTTAACAGATAGGAGACAGAGGGTGGAGGTAAATGGCACTCACTCTAATGATGGGAGCATGACCAATGGGGTGCAACAGGGCTCAGTGCTGGTACCAGTCCTCTTCAACATCTTCATAAGTAACATTGCAGAGGAACTGGAAGATAGGGTATGTCTTTTTGCAAATACCATAATCGCAATAGAGTGGACATTCGGGAGGGGGGTGGAGAGAATGCTCAGGGATTCTGTGAAACTGAAGGAGTGGTCAAGTACATGGCAGTTGGGGCTCAATGCAAACAAGGGCAAAATCATGCACTTAGAGCATATGAGTCTAGGATGCGAGGAGATACAGTACTGACAGTCACCAAACAGGAAAAGGAACTTGGAGTTATCATACCTGATAGCCTCAAAGTGGCAGGGCGGTGTGACAAAGCTGTGGGTAAGGCTAGTGGGATGCTGGGGTGCATAGGAAGGGGTACCTCAAACAGGAGAAGGAAGTGGTTTTGCCACTGTATCACTTACTGGGAGACCCCACCTGGAGCACTGTGTCCAGTTTTGGAGGCCACACCTCAGAAAGGACATAGGTGGAGGCAGTCCAGAAGACAGCAACTAAAATGGTGTAGTAGTTTAACAAGAAGCCTTATGAGAAGAGACTAAGGGATCTCAACATGTACATCTTGGATAGGAAAAGGGTGAGAGATGACTTGATGGAAACTTACTAATACCTAACATGGGTAAAAGTGTGTAATAGAGAGACCTGACTGTTGTGGAGGAAACAGCTCATAGTACATGCAAGTTTTCATGTGCTAGGAATCTATTTGTCTGGAAGCAAGCCTGGAAGTTGTGCACTGAGGGAACTGTGCACTGTTTTAAACTGAAAGACTAACCAACTACAGTATTTTCTTTCTGTACGTTTACTATTTTCTTTTCTTTTCAGAAAATAAATACCTCAAAGTGTGTTCTACACCTTTTACCTGTATATGTTGCATCTTTCTACCCACTAACCTTCACATCTGGTGTTAAAAGTGGGATACTTGTGTGTCAAGGCTAGGATAGAGATGTGACCAGGGATATTGCCCAGATATCCAGGCAGATGTCACAGGAAGTACAATAGCAGCAAGGCAGAGATGCTGGTATGAGACGATGGTCACCATCTGCTGACAGTGGAATCTTAACAAGAACCATGGCAGAAAAACTGTGTGCACCATTATTTCCTGGACTAGAGCTGGTGGTTCTGTCCAAGTTAAAGCCTGAAGGGGCTTCTGTGGAGCAGTTACAGACTATGCTGACAAGCCAGTTGCAATCTACCAGTACCAGTTATAAGAGTCCAGTGAAAGAGACATATGGTCTGACTGTGGGGTTCCAATTGATAGAGGCCTTGATGACATGGCTGATCTGAAGATGGTTAGAGGCATAGCATCTTTGCCTGAAGGTAGAAAATAAGGTGTTGGAAGTCAAGAAGAGTTTGAGTACAGGTGCTGCACACTTTGAGGTGGAGGAACTGGAGGAGACAAGAGTCCTGTGCCCAACTGCAGGAGCCAGTGGAAATGTTTGAATTGTGTAATGACTGTCCAGAGCTCCCCATATTCCCAGGTGTTATCTGTATGATATGGACTCTGAGAGTGAGGATAGTCTGTGTCAAGAAAGCATGGACAACTGCCTGAATACCATTGAAATCCCATGTGAGATTGGTCCTTTAAATATTGCACTGGACAGGGAAACTACAGTCAAGCAAGAAGAGGCCTGTAAGTTGACTGAAGGGACTTCATTTGTAGCTACACTAGGCAAAAATGGGAAAACAGTGGATTGGGGTAACTTGCAGGCAGGGGACCATACTATAGAGAAACTAAAACCATGTATTAAAATGAAAGATGGTGTACCTGTGAACGGTGGGGTGGGTAATCGAATGTATTCATGGTATGAAAGTATTAATGAGATTTTGCACCATATGAGACCAAAACTCAGATCTAACAGGATAGACACAGAGTACAAGTGGTGATGCCAAAGAGATATCAGCAAAGGGTACTAGAGGCTGCTCATTCCAGTACTTGTGGGCACCTTAGTCATAAAAGCACACTGAACAATCTGGTGCCACATTTCTCCTGCCTAGGAATGAACGTTCAAGTGTCAGCTTACTTAAAATCCCATTTGGTCTGCTAGTCAGAGATGCTCCATGACTCTTGGGAAGGGCTTATGCACAACACTTGAGCTGGTAAGCAATGAGTGGAAATTCCAACCATTCCGGGGTATTTTGGAAGGTGAAAAACTGGTTGAGCTGTTTTCCTCTTAAGCGGGGGGATGTGTGATAGGGAAGCCCTATCTGATGAATTCAGGACCATCATTATTTTTTTGTTTTGCTTGACATTTTACCCCCTTTCTAAGCCTGTTGCAACAGCACCTCTTTCTCTACTTTTAGCTCTAAATCTTTATTTCTACTGTCAGGTTGACTACCTGCAGTATGTACCCTTTTGACCTTCCTTAAATCTTTTGCCTATGTTTCTATTTCTTTTCTTCCCCTCCTGTTTTTATGGTCCAGCAGATAGCTGTATAATGCAATAAAATACAACATGATGTAAATACAGACTGACTGTAGTCTGTCTAAGAAGCAGCAGCCTGTTGTTCAAAGAAAGAAAGATGCTGCACTGTGGAACTCTCCATTACAGTGTAGCTGAACAGCATGTGCTATTGTTTTGTTTTGTATTGTTTCATTCTCTCTTCTGAGTTGGTGGGGAAAGAAGATAAAAGGGGCAACTAGCTACAGAGGATACTGTAGCTGTCCCCAAGCTGAAGAGCCAACCACTCAGTAAGATGAAAAGCCAGTTCTTTCATACTGTTACCACAAAATGTGATGTCATTTGAATGGGGGTGGGGGCTTGTGCCAATTTAGAGGGGTAACATTGATTTTAAGAAAATGAAGAGAGATGCTGTAATAATCTAGGTGTGTAACATGCTATACCCTATTTTCTGAAGAAATATGATCTCATGTCAGATGAGTCAGCCTGTCTGTGTTCATTTAGGATGAGTCAGCCTGCCTGTGTTTACTTAGGATAAGTCAGCATGCCTGTGTTTACTTAGGATATGTCAGACTGCCTGTGTTTACTTAGAGAATTGTGAGTCAGACAGCTCACATGGTGCTGACATCATCAGTAGGCAGGTGTAAAAGCCTATCTCCTAAGATGCAAAACAGATGAATCAGTCAGTAGAGACCTGACTGTTGTGGAGGAAGCAGCTCATAGTACAAGCAAGTTTTCATGTGCTAGGAATCTATTTGTCTGGAACCAAGACTGGCAGTTGTGCACTGAGGGAATTGTGCACTGTTTTGAACTGAAAGGCTGACCAACTATTTCTTTTCCGGATGTTTACAATTTTAATTTCTTTTAATTTTGGAAGAATAAATACTGCAAAGTGCGTTCTACACCTTTCACATGCGTTTGTTGCATCTGTCTACCCATTAACCTTCACAGACTCAACTCCCTCACCCTGGGCTGCTGGAGCCTTTGTAATGATGTGGAAGCAGAATTTACAGACCACAGAGGGAGGGCAGTAGCCTGTGTGTAAACCAAGGGCTTCCTGTGGGGGGCTGTGGATGGCTTAGGTCGTCATGGGTGACCTCTAGAGCTGAGTGGAATAACAAATTCTGCTAGCTAAATTGATTCAGCATGGCAATTTCACTTCTGAAATGCTTTTCAGAATTTCTTTAGTAATTCTTCAGAATTCCCATTCTATAGATTATGTGATCCACAGGTTTAAGGAAAATTAATCTACAGTTTGCATAAACTGCAGAAAACAATTCCATGATTAACAATCTGCTTTCAGAGTTTCTCAATTAGTTGGAATTTGAAAATTCTACATAGCTCTGTTGACCACGTGACAGCCTGCCTCCCATGTCCAGACCATGTGTGACACTAGACTGGTTTTGAAGTGAGTGGAAGGAGAATACAACCGAAGCGAAAGCTGTTCTTGATTGCTGAGTGACACTTGTTCTCCAGCCTAATGTCTGCACACCAGACATGCATCCTTAGGCCCTCCCCAACTGGACGATGAACTAAGGCATACCCAAGGTATCCCAACTACACTGGGGCCCACCACTGGGAGGCATTTCACTATAGGATATGGTCCAGTGGGTAAAGCCTCAAAGGCCGAAGAGAAAAGGTAATCTAGTACATGTGTAGACTGTTGGCTGGCCAATTACCTGAAAAAGCTAAATTGCAGGAGAGTTTAAGTGGAGAATGAAAACAGGTAGGACAAATAGTAGATTACAATAAAATAGTATAGACACTTTTACTGGAGATCTGGATGCAAGATGAGTCTGCTGTGATTGAAATTTAGCTGATGATCTAAGCACTCTTCTCTGTGGACAGCAGTTCATATCCCGCTACACAAATAAGTTTAGAATGGCTAGAGTATGTAGACAGCACAACTGTCTCACTCATTTAAACACCAGGGCATACGAGGGTAAGGACGTTCCTTTTGCCCTTAATCACATTATTCAGAGTCTATGAATAAATAACAGATCTGAATTTCCAGAGTTAACAATTCTTTACTTTTTATGGGTACTACCTTTTCAATTAAATTCTAGCATTTTAAAGCAGATAGGGCTCCTTTTCATACTGTAGCATGTATTACATATAGGGCTATGCAAATCTGAAGATTGAAGAGTACCAAACCCAAAGAGTAACCCTTGTGGCACCCCCTAGTCACTACACTGACCATGAAGTACACACCATTTAGTACTACCCACTGCAGGGCCAACTTACCATGGTACAAAGTATGCCCATGTGTAGAGCCCTGAGTTCTGGAGGCCTCTGTCAGCTGTAATACGGAGCCTGAATGTAGCATCATTTTCTTTTTGAATGGCAGACTCTGAGCCAGGACAGTGAAGTCACTCCTTGAAGGGGGGGGCATCGGCAGATGAGTCTTGGCTAGCCACCACAATGGCAATCGCTGCACACTTCCTGCGCACAGTCAAAACATTACTCCACCCCCAACCTTCACTTTAACAAAAAATGCTGAAAATCATTCATCTTGCCTGTGCTCATACAGGGACAGGACCACTAACAACAGTTTGTAGTCAGCAGCCCTTCAATTTTAGCACCATTCACCTACTTGTCTCATTCTGACAGTGAGGTTGTTGTGTGAGGAGCACAGCGGGGTGGACCATCTGTAGCTGAGCAGCCTGGTGCATCATTTGTTTGCAGTGCAGAGTTAGTCTGTATGACGTGTTGCCTGCAGAGTGCGAACTGGTGTGGATGGGTGGTGCCTGTGGTGAGGCAGCTCAGGCAGTAGGCAGGATTGTGACTGTGAGTAGGATTGAGGAGGAGGAGGAGGAGGTTAACATATGCACTGTTACTGTCCATTTAGAAGGGCGTGCAGGCCGCTGTGACAGTATACTTTGTCTATTCATTGGTGGGAGTGGGAAACAATCATCATTTGTTTGCAGTGCAGAGTAAGTTTGCATGGTGTGTTGCCTGTAGAGTGCAGACTGAAAAATAGAAACATAGAAGTTGACAGCAGATAAGGACCACAAGGCCCATCTAGTCTGTCCATTTCTTTTTCTACCTTATAAATGTGCCATCGGCCTTTGCTCTGTCAATGGCCCATCTATTCATACTCATCTGTATTGCTCCCTTATGCCTATCTTATGCCTGTTTGAAGCCCTGCACTGTATTCATACCCACCGCTTCCTGAGGTAGACCATTCCATGTATCCACTGTGAAAAAGAACTTCCTCACATTACTCTTTAAGCAGCCTCACTCTAATCTCATGCTGTGTCCTCTTGTCCTGCTATTTTGTCTTATATTGAAACATGTTAGTCTCTTTCACCTTGTTAATGCCCTTAAGGTGTTTGAATGTTTCGATCATGTCACCTCTCTCCCTTCTTTGCTCTAGGGTATACATATTGAGCTCCGTTAATCTGTCCTCATATGTTTTCTGATGCAGTCCCTGCACCATTTTGGTTGCCCTTCTCTGGACTGCCTCAATTTGGTTAATGTCCTTGTGAAGATGTGGCCTCCAGTACTGCACGCAGTACTCCAGATGGGGCCTAACCAGCGTCTTGTAAAGAGGGATTATTACCTCCCTCTTCTGACTTGTGATACCCCTACTAATACACCTTAACATCCCCCTAGCCTTACCTACTGCTTTAGTGGTCTGCTTGGATGATTTCAGGTCATCGGTGATGATGATGCCCAAGTATCTTTCTTCCCTTGTGACTGCCAGCAACTACCCTCCCACCTATAGGTGGCTTCAGGGGTTTTCTTCCCTATGTGCATGATCTTGCACTTCTTTGCATTAAACCCCAGTTGCCACTCTTCCGATCATTTTGCTAGTTTATCCAGATCTCTTCTCATTCTGCCCACCCCATCTGGATCATCTACTCTGTTGCAGATCTTGGTGTCATCTGCAAACTGACAAACCTTGCCCTCCAGTACATCTGCAATGTCACTGATGAAGATATTGAAGAGGACTGGCCCCAGGACTGATCCCTGAGGTACCCCACTTGTGACTTGCATTTCTTCTGACTGTATACCATTTACCACCACTCTCTGTTTTCTGCCCGTCAACCAGTTTGCCACCCAGTTGACCAACTTCTGACCCACCTCGAGCCTACCCAACTTATTAATCAGTCTTCTATGTGGAACAGTATCAAAAGCTTTGCAGAAGTCAAGGTAGGTAACATCAACTGCTCCCCCTTGGTCCACCACTCTGGTTACCCAGTTAAAGAAATCTATGAGATTAGTTTGACAGGACCTTCCTTTTGTAAACCCGTGCTGTCTTGGATCCTGTGCTCCTATGGATTCCAGGTGTTGCACTATCCTTTCCTTAAGGAGTGCCTCCATAATCTTGCCCACTACTGAGGTAAGACTGACTGGTCTGTAGTTCCCTGCCTCCTCCCTGCTACCACTCTTGTGGAGCGGGATCACATGAGCCCTTCTCCAGTCTTCTGGGACCTCTCCTGTGCTCAGAGACTCACTAAACAGTTTTGATAATGGCTCTGCTAGTTCCACCCTTGGCTCCTTTAGTACCCTGGGATGTATGCCATCAGGTCCCATGCCTTGTCCACCCTGAGCTTATCACGCTCTTGTAGGACCCTTTCTTTTGTGAAGGGACTAGTGCTCACTTCTCTCCCCCCTGTGTCCATGGTGCTGAGCTGTAGGCCCTGCCCTACCTTCTCTTCAGTAAATACTGAGCAGAAGTATCTATTTAGGATAGATGCTTTTTCATGGTCCTCCTCCTCACAAGCTCCCTTATCTCCTTTGATCTTAGCAATACCCCCTCTGGATTTTCTTCTTTCACTAATGTATCTATAGAAAGTCTTGTCACCTTCTTTTACTGTCTGTGCTAGTGTTTCCTCGGTTTGGGCCTTTCCTGCCTTACTGCCTTCCCTGTTTCCCTTAGAGAAGTTTGGTACACCTCCCTATCTTCATCCCGCTGTGTTCCCTTATATTTCCTGAAAGCCAGCCTTTTGACTCTGACCTTTTCTGCTACTGTTTTTGAGAGCCAAAGTGGTTTCCTTCTTCTTTTGCACTTTTATTTCTCTCAAACACAATGGGATGTTGCTTCAAGTATTGCATCCTTAATGCTTGCCCACTTTGCCTGTAACCCTCACCTGTATTTCTTTTTGCCAGGACTAGCTTAACTCTGTTGGCCATCTTATCAAAGTCAGCTCCTCTGAAGTCCCATATTTGTGCCTTGGAATGGGATGATTTATTTGTAGTGGCCAAATTGAACCATACCATGTGATGGTCACTGGCCCCCAGGTGACCTTCTACCTGGAGATCTGTGAACCTTTCCCTGTTAGTCAGTACTAGATCTAGGATAGCCTTGTCTCTTGTGGGTTGTTGTACCAGTTGTTTGAGGCCTTCCCCCTGCAGGGAATCCACCATGTGTCTAGTTTTGGCAGATGTTCCTGCTGGTATTGACCAATCTGTATCTGGCATGTGTAGCAGACTGGTGTGGATGGGTGGTGCCAGTGGTGAGACAGCTCAGGCAGCAGGCAGGAATACGACTGTGAGTAGGACCAAGGAGGAGAAGGTTTGTGCATGCACTGTCTCTGTCTGTTTCAAAGGGGGTTCAGGCTGCTGAGACAGTATACTCCGATTCATTGGTGGGAATGGGAACTTTAGGTCTGATGAGCTGCCAGGAGCCTGAGCATTTCTGACTGCTTGCGACTTCAAGGAGGGGACTGGCGGGAGGTAGTATCATCGGAGTCAGAGAATGACAGAAAAGTTCCATCACTGCATGTGGCCACAGACTCTTGGAGTAGATGTGGGGGACAGGGAACTACCAAGTCCTCACCTTATGCCCTCTGTCTGATCCAGTTTGACTCACTGTCCTAGTGTGAGGAGGCAGTGGGAGCAGGCTGGGCCATAGCCAGGAAGGTGCATCCCACTAAAGAGAAGTTAGAACTAGCAGTGGGGGACAAGACTCAAATGTCAATCACACAAATTAAACCAGACCCAGCAGCAGCAGGCAAGAAGTGGGCTGGGCTGATCCCAGGCTGTTGATGTCACCTGCTGGCACCTCAAGCAGTACAAGCCATGCAGGGAGGCACCACACGGCATTCCGCACCAGTAGGCTACAGCACAGTGCTGTGCAGTTTGCCAGTCTACTAGTCAATAGGTATTGTCTTCCAGCAGTGGCTCAGCACAGCTTATGGACAGCCCAGCAGTGTGACTGTCTACTACGAGGACAACTTGAAGCAGAAGGAGTTGGGAGAGGCTGCCTGGGTGTGGACATTGCAGCTGCAGCCTCAGCCTAGGAATCATCATCTTCATCACCAGCAACCCAAGGAATTTGGTGGGACAGGACTTAATCTGAACAAAAGGTATTTCACTCTCATTATTAATTCTTTATTTTGATAATGTGATGATCTGATTATGGGAGGACTTTAAGCCCGTTGTTCGATGGGCGGAGCAACGTCGTCACTCCCTCATCGAGCTTAAAACGTCACAACATCCTGGGCTTTGACAGGATTATTTTTCATTGCAGCCAGAGGCGTTGCCTCTCCTCATCCTATCTCGATTTCTGCTATGTTTTTCTGTTGTCTCTGTGGCGCCTCCAGCCGCACATTTCTTCCTCCTTGCCTTCTCCTGCATGTTTCACCATACCGTCTCTGTCGGCGCTTTCAGGCGTTCTTCTCTCTCTGCTCGTTCGCACCCCCCCACCCACGCTACTGACAGCTCCTGCTGCCAACACTTGCAGCATCCCCAGTGCGGAATTTGATCTGCATCCCTCTCCTAGAACCACGATGATTGATGCTCTGGTCCCATCAGACATTCCCCTCTGTCCTGGCCCCCACCTTGCACCTTCTGTGGCTCATTCAGGGCCTCATTCCCCCTCGACTGCTGCATCTCCTCTGCCATCATTGAAGACCTCCCCTGGCTCCTCCACATAGCTGGTCTAATCGTTCAGCGTCTAATCGTTCACATCGCATAATAAAGCACGCCTCTTCAATCTCAGTGTCTGCTCATTCGTATCGCTCAATCAAGCACATCGCTCATTCATGCCAGTCTGCATCATCATCTGTCTCCTCATTAGCACATCTGGAATCTTCTCATGAGCACATCTGAGTACCCCTTGCTCCTCTGACTCATACATGCATTTACTCCCTTCCATCCTTGCTCCTCTGATCTACTGTCTCTCATCGACTACTCAAGCGTACCCTCCTTGGGTCCCTGCTACCTCATGTTCCTTATTTAATCTGTGCTTCTTTGGAGCTTTTTCCCTATCCTATCATCATCCTCCCTACTTATATCACTCATCTATGAACCATTCTCTTTACCAACATATGTTCTCAAATCAAACATCGTCAGCCTGGAGGGAAGGTGACCTAGGCCTTGGATCCCCAGAGCTTTCCTCCTCAAAGGGGGTTTTTCCTCCATGCCAATGGTCATAAAATGAGTTAGAGTTAGTGCTTTCTTCTCATTAGTTAGTTATGTTTTGCTGTTGGATGGAGGCGGATGGTGACCTGGCTTTCCCCTCTCTCCTTAGGAAGTTAGCCCTTCTCTTCACAGAATTCATTCATCATCCTCGCCTCTTCAAAGCTTGACATCTTTGGGTATTCTTTTTGGGCTTCTTTCTAACCTACCTTTAGCCGATGTATTCATTCCTGGCACCTGTAGGGGGGACCCTCATACAGGGTTCCTTGCGTCATACCTCTACAGGGTGGTATATCCCATGGATAGAGAGGTGAAAAGCCACAAAGCAAATCCAAGTTACACAAGCATCATACTCATATTATTTCATTCCAGTTGCATACGCATTACTGAATGGGAGGGCTTGTTGTCGTGTGGTTCGATGGGCGAGCAACAACATCACTCCCCCATCAAGCTTAAAACATCACAACATCCTGGGCTTTGCCAGGATTCTTTTTCATTGCCCACCATCCACCCTTCCTCCTCCTCCAGCCGCTCATCTCTCTTCCCCGTGGGCTTCATCCTAACCTACCTTTAGCTGATGCATTCATTCCCGGTACCTGAAGGGGGGAACCCTCCTCTAGAGTTCCTTGCATCATACTCCTACAGGGTGGTATATCCCATGGATAGAGAGGCAGAAAGCCACAAAGCTAATCAAGTTACTCAAGCATAATCTCATATTATCTCATTCAGTTGTGTAAGCACATCGAACAATTGTTAATATATTATCAGGTGGGGTCAACATAAACTAATCAGGCAGGTTAGGTTCCTTAGCAGTCCAAATGAATGAAATAACTGGCTTCTTCATATGGGTGTCTGACAATTTGTGGTTACTAGTGCCACAGTCCACAGATAAAAATTGTGATGACCAAGTTTTGTTTATTTAATACAGATTAAAAAAATGTCATATGGGCCAGGAGTAGCCAGGGAGGTACACATGGTCAAGTTAGCTGGGGGTATAATTATATAGATCATATAAATCAAATTGTATGCATTGGAATACTATAAGCTAATTAAAAAAAAATACCAAAGCACATTGACAGAGTGTGTAAAGTAAATCAAATGCATGCAACAGGCACAATGTGTTGGCATTAATTTGGCATTGTGCTTGTGTGTAGTGCTGGCTATTTTAGAATTGTTGGTGGCTATTATTTAAAAAGTATGCTTTATTGGTTGCTGCGGTAAAAGTGAATATTTTAATTGCACCGATGTCATTAATTTAATGCAGGACTTGATGAACGTGTCTGTGTGTGGTGTTCTGTTGCCATATTGATTTGCCAATGTATCGCCAGGTATGTCAGTTTGTAAATTTGCATTGTATTATTGCATCTTATCACCATTATATCTTATGCAATGTATTGTATTCTGTTGTACTCCTATTGTACCTCATGTAGTTCTATTAAATTCTGTTGTTTATGCTCTCCTAGAAATGTGGACTGACATGGTGAAGGGACGGGGGCCCATTTTTACTGCTGTGGAGGAAAGGCAATTTTTATTTGTAGGGTGCACATTCCCGGATGCTCTGGGTGCCTAACAGACAACAATAAAATAAAAGCAAACATTTAAAATGCAATAGAGAATTTTCAAAAGTAGCAAAATGTACTTTACAGCTCAGCATCTTTAAAAGAAAAAGCTTCAGGTTTGCCAAAAAAGATGGACTGGACATCAAGAATGAAATCAGTAATCTGCGAAGGCCAGGGTGAAGAGGTGGGCCTTCAGCCTCAGCTTAAACACCTCGATCAAGGGAGCCTCCTGGACTGCAGCTGGAAGTGAGTTCCACAGGGTCAGCCCAGAGACACTAAAAGCATGGCCTCCCGATGTCCTGAGACGAACTCTGGGAACATCCAGGAGGCCCCTTTAAGAGGAGTGGTGGGATGGAGCAAGCAGAGGTTGCCAGTGTCAGGATCTCTAACAGGTAACCAGGACCCAGTCCATATAGAGCCTTACAGGTGAGTAAACCCACCTTGAAAAGGACCCTCCTCCTGACAGGCAGCCAGTGCAGATCACGCAGGACCGGGGTTACATTACTGAACCTGGAAAGGCCTGTCAGCAACTGGGCAGCTGCATTCTGTACCAGCTACAGTCTGCAAAGGGTCCCTTCTGTGACCCTGAAGTACAGAGAGGTGCAGTAGTCACGCCTAGAGGTAACAAAGGCATGCACCAGCCCATGGCAATGTATATCCAGCCCTAACCCTATGCATTCACCCCCCCAGCCAGTTCTCCACTGACCTTGTGACTTCTCCCCCAAACTTTTCACTAGTCTTCCATGGGGTACCAAGTCAAAGGCCTTGATGAAACATAGAAATTGTCAGCAGATAAGGACCGCTAGACCCATCTAGTCCACCTGTAGGCCCTATACATTGTATGTGGCCACTGACCCTCATAACAGTCTTCCCTGTTTCACTTAGACATTCAAGGTACACCTCCCTGTCCTCCTCCCTTTGGCTCCCCTTATATTTCCTGAAACTCAACCTTTTAGCCCTGACTTTGTCCCCAACCTCTTTGGAGAACCATGGTGGTTTCCTTCTTCTTTTCCCTTTGACCACTATCCTAATGCAATGGTTTGTTATCTCCACTATGGCTCCTTTAAGTTTCTCCCATTGTTTTTCCACCCCCTCTATTACCTCTCCCTTCCCCAGGACTGCTTGTTTACATCTACCTTTTTCAGTGAAAATCGGCCCACTGAAATCTAATACTCTTGCCCTTGTGTGGCTTAATTGAGTCCATGTCTCCATGTTGAACCACACCATGTGATTGTCACTGGACCCCAGCTGCCCTTCCACTTGTATTTCTTCGACTCTGTTCCCATTGGTCCATACCAGGTCCACAATTGACTTATCCCTGGTTGGCTCATGTACCAGCTGAGTGAGGCCAACCCCCTGCATAGATCCAAGGATGGCTGTGCTTCTGGCTGAATCAGTCATCTGGGTGGCCCAATCCACGTCCGGCATACTGAAATCCCCCAGAAGCAGGATTTCCCCTTTAGCTGCCATGTTGTATATGTTCTCCACTAGTTCCCTGTCTACTTTCTCCCTCTCTACTGGAGGTCTGTAGATCACCCCTGTGCATATTGCTGTTCCATTCCCTGGCTCCAGGATCGCCCACATTACCTCGGCCTCCCCCTGTCTTCCCTGAACTTCTGTAGCCTTTATACTATCTCTAATGGACCCCACCCCGAAGCAGCCGGCGGTTGATGGTCACGAGGGCCAGGCGGCTCCTGAAGCCCTCCCTTCCCTCCAGCTGAACCCATTCCTCGGCGCTACAGGTACGGATAGCTGAGCCGCGAGCCACTGCAGCTTTTACAGGGACAGAGTTGGACTTTGGCACCTTTTTCCTTTAAATTGTAACTGTAGACAAGTTATTGCTAGCCACTGCCGTGTCTCCTCACTTTGGACCCCCCCCCGAAGCAGCCGGCGGTTGACGGTCGCGAGGGCCAGGCGGCTCCTGAAGCCCTCCCTTCCCTCCAGCTGAACCCATTCCTTGGCGCTACAGCATCTCACTTTGGACCCCCCCAAAGCAGCTGGCGGTTGACGGTCATGAGGGCCAGGCGGCTCCCGAAGCCCTCCCTTCCCTCCAGCTGAACCCATTCCTCAGCGCTACAGGTACGGATAGCTGAGCTGCGAGCCACTGCAGCTTTTACAGGGACAGAGTTGAGACCCCGCCGGCCCCACCACCACCCTTGGTCGGCTCTCCCTTATATAGGGTTGCCCAGGCGAGTTTTAGCCTATCAGCTCACTTTCCCACCCGCAGGTTGTAACTTTCTACCACTTGAGGCAGCACCACCATTTCCCCTATCTCTAGCTCACACCTTTACTTCCGACCACTGAAACACTTGGAACCTACAAAACTTAACTGTACATTAACTAACAGCCTGTAGTACAGTCTGGACAGCTCCTAGGCATTTTTCTTTTGAGATCAACTCGTCTAGTTCTAAGTGCTACTGTTCATAGCAATCAACAGAACCTCCTATCTATAATTTCAGTTTGCATAGAGCAACAACCTGTTGTGCACTCAGATCAGCCCCTCAGCAGCTTGTGTGCTCGGATTGTCTAAACCTAACGCTCGCTGCAATCCCCAGTTGGAGCAATCTGCTAACTGAATCTGAGGTGGATATCGGTCTCTCTCTTGCTATTCTAGCCTTATTATAAACAAATATAGTTCTCGCTGTCTAGTTTCCTCTCATTTAAAGTGGCAGCTGCTCAACACAACCCACCTTACCACTGACCCTCCATCCATTCCAGTGTGTTTCCAAAAGTCTTAGCTCCTCTCACACCAGCTCAAAAACCCAATCTTGTCTGGCTAGATAAGTTCTGCGTCTCTCATTGCAAGAACTTCCCATATCCCCCTCTCAAATAACTCACTTGAGGTATCCCAAAATGGCACTAAGCTCATTTTGTATGATACTACTAATCTTTTCTCTTCTTAACCTTATGTGGCTGCCTATTTTATATTACCCTCCAAGACCTTATCATCACCGCCCCCACCCAGATGACGATACTCTTGCCACACAGGGATCACCCTCAAACTGGCCACGTGACACCTTCCCTCTTCTTGTCCCTCACAAACTCATCTACCACCTGTCCTATACCCGGCAAAAATCACCAGTGCCTAGTATAACTCTGCCCATCCCTTTCATTCATCGTAAGCTATGATACCTCTTCCTCCTGGCCCTAATGCTAGCTGGTGATGTTGAACTAAACCCGGGGCCAGTGGGTACCCTCCCTCTATATAACACAACTTGGAATAATACCAAAGGCCTTCGTATCACTCACATGAACATAAGGAGCCTCCTTCATAATATTGCTGAACTCAAGGCATGGTCTGTTCAACACCATCCTGATATCCTGTGCCTATTTGAAACTTGGCTAAAACCCTCCACCCCTGATGCTCTCTGCTCCCTGCCCAACTACAATATCATCAGACAAGATAGACCTTCTCCCAAACGTGGAGGAGGTGTTGCCATCTTCTATAAGCCACACCTGTTGCTATCCCATAATGAAATGTCTACACTATCTCACTGTGAAGCACTTCATGCTACACTGCAGCTAGGCTCAAAGAAACTACACATAGTCTGCACCTATAACCCTCCTGTTAGTGGCTACAAGGGTCTTGAAGAACTCCTCTCCTTAATAGACTGCACCGTCAGTCATAACGAAGTCCTTATTCTGGGTGACCTAAACCTGAACTGGTCTAGTACCACAAACCAGTCCTCCCACACTCTGGTACAATGCCACAACCTTCACCAAATGATCACAGACCCAACTATGGTCATGGCTCCCACTAGGAACAGTACTCTGATCGACTGGGTCCTAACTAACCATCCAGATAGCATAATAGGTGCAGGCACCCTTGTAGATGCTATTAGTGATCACTCCCCTTTCTACTGTATCTGGCACTCTACCAGTAAACCATCTCCACCCCCAAAACTCATTATCTTCAGGAATCTGGCCAATATTAACCTAGAGCAGTTTACTTATGATCTCTCACTGATTGACTGGTCCCCGATCTACGCCTACTAATGCCCAGGCTGCCCTTGACTACTTCTTGTGCCACTTTAGTCCTCTCCAAGACATCCATGTTCCCCGTGTCACCCACCGGATTTGTGGAACCCATACAAAATGGCTAACAAAAGCCCTATTTACCCAAATAAGAGAAAGAGACAAGGCCTGGCGGCATTTCAAGATCACTGGATCACAAACTGACCACAACCTATATCGCTCTCTAAGAAACTCTTGCAAGAAAAACATATGCATAGCCAAGAGTTCCTACTGCAAGGACCTGCTTATAAAAGCCTCAGGAAACTCTAGGAAATTTTGGCCCACCATAAAATCGCTCCTCAGTGCCAACCACAGGGCACATACCAGTGACATGCTGTTAAAAGGCATTCACTGCAATAACCCGACAACCATAGCAAACTCCTTTAACCATCATTTCTCAGACCTCTCTAACTACCTCACCTCCCTCCCTCCCTCCTGTCCCCAACACCATACCCCCTAGCAATATCAGCCCAATACTCAAGCACCCACCTTTTAGGTTCCGAGCATAAAGAGGGGTGAAGTGTTAAAACTGCTACTCTCACTATTCCTGACAGCACCAGCACAGGGTCCAATGGACTCGAACCAAAGGCTCCTAAAAGCACCTGCCCCACTCATCACTTCTCCCTTAAGCAGAATTTTCAACATATCTTTATGCCATGGCATGGTACCAAATATATGGAAAACAGCCAAAGTCACACCAATCCCAAAAAAGGGTAACCCCAAGGAAATAAATAACTACCACCCCATTGCAATTCTCTCTGTACTTAGCAAACTCTTGGAAAAACTAGTGGCCACCCAATTCATAGAATATCTCCACAGATACAACCTTCTGTCTAGCTCACAGCATGCTTCCATAAAGGAACTAGCACCCTCTGCCCTCCTCAAACTCACCAAGACATATATGCTTCCATGGACTCGGGCCTCTAACAGATGCAGTCTTCGTTGACCTAACTAAGGCATTTGACCTGGTCAACCACTCCATTCTTCTAACTAAACTACGCTCCCTGGGCTTCGCCTCTGACGCAGTGGCCTGGTTTGAAAGCTACCTGTCCGGCAGGAAACAAGCGGTAGTGTTTAATTCTGCCATATCAGACCTCTCTGCTATTAATTTTGGAGTGCCCCAGGGCTCAATTCTTGGGACCTTACTCTTCTCTGTCTTTATCAATGACATCCCACTCCTTGCAAACAATTGCTTTTCACTGCTCTATGCTGACGATCTAGTTATTTACCACAGTGCCAGAACTGTTGCTGACTTAATCCACCCTCTTGCCATTGATTTTGCTAATATTCAGTCCTGGCTCACTAATAACCAACTCATTCTCAACTCCAGTAAAACTTACTCCATGCTCTTTGGCTCCTCTGCCAGACTTAAAGAGAATCAATATGCCCTAACTATCCCCTGCGCGGACAGATCTTCTCTGATTAGCACCAACTCCTTTAAATACCTTGGCGTTACTCTCGATTCATCCCTCGACTTTGACCTACACATTACAACCACCTGCAAGTCAGTTAACGCCAAGATAGGTAGTGCCTACCATACTAGATATGCCCTTACCCCATCTGCTAGACTCGCTGTGGCCCAAGGCTTTCTTCTCCCAGCCCTTGCTTATGGCTCAGTCACCTACCTCTTTGCCTCCAAATCATCCCTCCATAAGTGGGACACTACCTACAACAGCATTTGCCGCTATGCTTCCGCATCTCCACGTTACAAACATCATTGCCAGCTCTATAGTGACCTAAAATGGCCGTGCCCCTCTGCCCACAGACTCCAGGCCTTCGGCTCATTAATTGACAATATTGTCAGATCTGGCCTCCAGCAATCCCTGTCATCCCTACTGGATGCTCAGCCTCTCTCTTATGGCCTGCATTCGACTGACCAAGCTCTCTTTCATATACCTAGGCACAGAACCAATATGGGGGCACGGGCCTTTTCCAACATTGCTCCCAAATACTGGAATTCCATACCCCAGGCTATTCGACAAGCAGCCTCCCACGCCACCTTTAAGTCACTACATAAAGAGCACTTACACTTTATCAACCCCTGCACCTGCTTTAATCTACCTTAGCTCCTCTCTTCTTCCCCTGTTGCTCTGTTTCAATCATCCTTGTTTCCTTCCCTCACCCTCTCTGCTTTCTCCCTCGCATCTCTTTTATTACTTGATATTTTGTCTCTTTGAATGCTTGCTATTGCTATCACCTATGTTCCCACTTAACTGTATATTGTGATCCCTATACTACTGTGCTGTATTTTCATCTTACTGTTGTAAACCTAGTTGTGTTTGTTGTCAAAAAATTTTTTCTCCCTGTACCTGAAGCTTTGACTTGACTCTGTAATGTACTGCTTTCATGTGCTGCGTCACATATGCAAAATTGTGTATCTAAAATGTACTCTCCCGGGTCGTGCCTGAAAATAGGCATTTTGTGCCTAGTGCACTTACCCGGTTACCAAAAGCAAATAAAATAAAATAAAATAAATGTACAGGGCCACTCACCCACCCTTTTTACCCTCCCTGTCCCTCCTGAAGAGTGTATAGCCTGGGACATTGACTTCTCAGCCATGATTAGCGAAGTACCATGTCTCTTACTGTTGCTATGTCAAGGTCTGCATCTGCCAACAAGGCCTCCAGGTCTGGAACCTTATTTCCTAGGCCACGGGCATTTGTTAGCATGACCTTCCATGTTTTACAGTCTGCCCTTGCTCTGCTCTTGTTCTCCCTCTCCAGTATCTTCCCCCACCCCAGTTTCCTTTCCTATGTGCTGTTGCCCCACCGTATCACTCGTTATACATTCTTCACTTGCCTGTCCATCCCTGCCTGCTGTTCCTGTAGTCCACTTATGTTCCTGCATGTTCCCATGAGGGGTGTTCCTAAGACTCCTGACCCTTCTGGCTCTCCCTCCTTGGCCAGTTTAAATGCTCACAGCTGAAGCATTTAAACTTCTCACAAAGGATCAAGGTCCCCTTCTCGGACAGATGCAGGCCGTCCTCCTTATATAAACTCGCATCTGCCTAGGTCAGGCCCCAGTCCCCTATGAAGCCAAAACCCTGTCTTCCGCACCAATCCTTCAACCTCCTAAAACCATTTCCAGTAGAGTCCTACCCCATGGCCAAACTGACCCATCTCAAATCCTGTCTTAGTCGGCAAGACTGGTCTCCCATATACAATGCACTGGATGTTGACTCGGCCCTTGATTATTTCATCACCACATTCAACGTTGCCTGCGACTCCTACGCCCGAGTAAAAAAGCGCAAAGTCAAGGCACTCTCTAATCCCTGGCTCACAGCTGAGCTACTGGCTCAGTTAAAATCAAAGGACCACCTCTGGGCAATAGCTAGGGTCACAGGTGCTCAACTGGACATTCAAAACTACAAACAGACTTGCAACAACTGTGCAAAACAAATACGACTGCCGAAGAGTACCTACTACAAGGAAGCCTTCACCAACACCTGGGGAGTTGGGAGAGCTTTTTGGGACAATATTAGGGAAATCACAGGGAAGCAGTCCAGATCCTCCCCAATCCTACTGATGGTTGATGGAGCCACCACCCTTAACCCAAATGTCATTGCCAGTACTTTCAATGCAGCCTTCACCAACCTTAGTGCTGTTATCCCCCCAGACTTTTTCTCTGAAACCAACTCCCCTGCTCCAAATTCCCTACCTACCTACCTACCACCTCAAATCATCCGCCGTTCCACTTCAAAAAAGTCAAGGAGAATGATGTCTGCAAATACATAACAAAGGCTATCTCCAAGTCCAGGGCCAGTGGTGATTCACTGGATCTTATACTGCTATCCCTCACCCTTGAAGAGGTATTGCTCCCAGTTACCAGAAACTTCAACCTCTCCCTCAGCCTCAGTCAGTTCCCAAGCAAATGGAAATCTGCTATTGTCACTCCAGTCTTTAAAAGTGGTAACAAGTCCATACAGGGGAACTACCGACCAATCTCTATATTACCCCCCTCTCCAAGGCCCTTGAGCGCATTGTTGCTTACCAGCTTATAGACTACCTGGACAAATATAACATCCTATGTTCACAGTAACATGTGTTCAGGCAAGGGCACAGCACATCAACAGCCCTCCTGGAATTCACTGGAGTCCTTCACAACTCGCTGGACAAAGGCCATCTAACTGGAGCCGTATTCATTGACTTGACTAAGGCATTTGACACTGTTCACCATGGCCTGCTTACCAAACAGCTGCTGAATTCCGGGTTCTCCCAGGACTCCACTGCATGGTTTAATAGCTACCTGGACCAGTGCTCACAAACAGTAAAAATCTCAGGAGTACTCTCTGACTCCAAACCTGTTCGCTCAGGCGTCCCTCAGGGATCCATACTGGGACCACTACTTTTCAGCCTTTTCCTGAACTCCCTTCTATCCTGCCCAGAACAACTGATCCTCTATGCCGATGATGCTGTGCTTCTCACCCCCCATAAGGACCCACAACCCTTACTTCACAGCCTACATCTTGCTTTTTCCGCTGTTGAAAACTGGTTCGCAAAACATAAACTGGTTCTAAACCACAAAAAGATGAAATCTATGCTTTTCTGCAGCTCACAAAACAAACACAGGCGATAACCCTTTGATATCAATATAAGTGCAGGAAATACCCTCAAACAAGTGTCATCTTTTAAATACCTTGGAATCTCACTTGACCCTTGCCTATCTTATGGGACTCACATTGATAGTGTTGCCAGAGTGGTAAACTCACACATTGGAATTCTCTACCGAAATAGACAGCATCTTACCCAGGCAGCACTGAAGACTGCTATCCAGAACTCTGTGGTCTCTGTCACAGACTATGGCCGCATAATTTATGGCTGTGCCTCTACTACCGCCCTCAGGCGCATAACGACCTCCCTAAACAAGGTCTGTCGACTGCTTACTGGATCCCACTGACTCACACATACATGTGAGCTTTACGCTCAAATGGGGTGACTTCAACTCACTAACTGCATAAAGTACCTTACCTGCTTGATGGTGAAAAAAACTACTTTGAACCTTACTCCACCTAGTGTCCAAGCCCTCCTGCACCCGAACACTAATCACCGTAACACCAGAGGGTCTGAACGTCAGCTTCTACAGGTCCCCCAATGCCGCACCACTCTGGGCCAAAGATCCTTTGCACACCGTGCACCCAGCTGGATGAATGCCCTCAACACCCATCACCTCCACCTCCTCACTGGGCATATTCAAATCCAGCCTCCATCATCATCTCACAGCCTCCAGCTTATGTGACTGCCACCCCTAACTTCCCCTTTCCCCATTGAGATCAACCACCTCCACTCTGATGTTCTTTGACAATGCCGTGAGCTGCTCTAGTCTCTTTTTCAGCTGCCACCCCCCATCCTCTCACCCTTCCTCCCTGATTTCTTCTAGGTTTCTGAAATGATTCCTTGTATATGTTGTTCATGTATCCTATTTACCGTGATGCCGTACCTGAACTGATTTATATGGTTGTATGCTCTCTTTAATGTTGTATGCCCTTGTTTAACATGTTTAACATGTATGTACTCTCCTGACATGGAACCTTTGTAAGAGCCTTGGCTCAAAGGTAACTGTAATCCTAGATCTAAATAAACAAATAAAAAACAGTAGTTGAAGGTATGGATATGGAGTGCCCTAGCCTCCCCTGTGTCTTGGACAGGTAGAACCTCAGAGAATGAGATGGAGCATGCTGTCTGTTCCAGGTTTCTCCCCAGCTTCCTGAAATCTTCCTGGACTCTGGCTAACTCCACCCTTCTCCTGGCCAGGTCATTTGTCCCCAGGTGGACAATGACATCCAGCTGCTCCCTCCTAGCTATTGCTGTGGTGATCCTATGGATCCACTCCCCATCCCTCTATGCAGCACTTCCTGGGAGAGACTTGACCTCCCTCTCTCTCCCCTGCTAGGTGACCCTAACTGCATGCCCTGGACAATAGAGTCCCCCACTAGGAGAAGCTTCCCCTCTTCTGGGGTTCCCTGCCTCCCTTTCATGGGGCTCCATCCTGGAGAACCCTCCCATTCTCCCTGGTCCCAGCTTCAGATTCCTGAGTGGGGCTTTCCCGTTCCTCCAAAACAGTGTAGGAGTTACTAAGAGGGGCCAGTTGGGGAAAGTGCTTTCAACCCCCCTCCCTCACCCTCCTTGAGCCCACCATAGTCCAATCACTCCTCTTCCCTGGCATCCTTTGAAGTACAGATTGTGAACCTGGTGGGCTCTGGGGGGATGCTGCCTTCAGCTTGGCCAACTCTGCTCAGAGACAGGCAACCTCCTCCCTTAGCTCAGAGAGGTGCCTGCAGATAGGGCAGCATCACAGCCTTCTGAATGTCTCCCTGAAGACAGTTGCTCCACAATCAGTGCACTGCACCACTCTCATCATGTCTGTTTCCTTCCCCAATCAACAGCCTGCTAAAGATGGCTATTTGTTATCTCCCAAATATTTGTTTTATTTCTGTTGTGTTTTGTTATGCTTCCTCTCTTTGCTACTTCCTGTATGGATGCAGGATGTTGCACGGCCCTATGGGACCCACCCAATAAAGTAAAGTGAGCCCTGGGGTGGGTGGGTAGTGGGGTGGGACTACACCACAGGCTGTGTCCAAAAACAATCAGCCAACAAGTCCTCTGGCAGTGACTCCTCACTCTACTCACCGTGGTCCAGACACAGCCACTTTCAAAAACAGTCACAATCTTGTCAGCTAGAATCCCTCAATCCTGCCCAAATTAAATGGAAGCGCACACGGAAATGGCAGTTAAGAAAAGACCACAAATACAATTGCAAACAGTCACAAACTCACCAGCTAGAGTCCCTCCCCCTGCTCCAACTAAATGAAGAATCAAACTGAAATGGCAGTTAAAACCTCACATACAAACTACACTAATCCCTGTAATATTATGCCTGCACTTAAAGTTCAGGTACAGATACAATTACAAACACAGCCACAAACCTCACCAGCTAGAGTCCCTCCCTCCTGCTCCAACTTAAAGAAGAATCAAACTGAAATGGCAGTTGAAACCTCACATTTAAACTATACTAATCCCTGTAATATGATGCCTGTATTTAAAGTTCAGACACAAATACAATTATAAACACAGTCACAAACTCACCAGCTAGAGTCCCTCACTCCTGCTTCAACTAAAATCTGAAGTCCAGGTACAGGATGCCCAGCACTTGGCCAGTTGTCCAGTGCCCGAGTCTCAGCATTGAAGAACTCTTGTTGGTTCATTTGATGAGATTTCCCCTTCACAAAGTCCTGCTGCTTGCTATCATGGAGAATATGGGCCTCTGAGGTCAGCCATCTTCTCCTTGATTACACTCTCATGGAGCTTTCCTACAATAAAGGTAAGGATGATCAGTCTGTAGTACCCTGGGGTCTCCCCTGTTCCCACACTTGTGCAGAGAGATGATATCCATTACCCTCCAATCCCTGGGGAGGTTACCAGTCTCAGTCAAACAGCTGATCAGATCTGCCAGGGGTTGCTTGGGAGTGCCCCACTTCCCTAAGTACCCATGCATACAACCCATCTGGTTGCTGGTTCTTCCCTACCATTAGCCTGCTCAATCTGTTGAGCACCCTTTCTATGGTGATAGTCACTATTACCATTTCTGTTTTGCCATCTGCCCTGAGGCTGCACTCTTGCAATGGGTCTCCCTTTCAGCTGTGAAGACTGAGCAGATGCATTCCTATACAGCATATGCTTGCTGTCCATCCTCTTTTATGCAACTACCCCCATTTTAACCTCCTGTGTCCCCCCTTTGTTCTTCTTCCTTTCCCTAATATACCTAGAAGGGCCTTACTGTGTTTCCTTACTCAGCTGTTTTAAGCTCCATCTCCACTTTGACTATCCTCACAACCTTACTGACCTCGTTCCATGTGTTGAAGTAGAGCTGCTTGCTTGCCTCTGACTAGCTGGGTTTATATACACAGGCGCAGACCCTCCCTTACACAATGTCTTCAGCTGGATCATCATTTTGGAAAACAGAAACGTGCCCCTCATTTGGATGTTTTTTCAGCAACCAGATGAGGGCAAGTTTCTGTTTTTTTTATTAAATAATAAAAAATTAAAACCAAACAATTATTGGGGAGTAGAAACTAGCAGCATTGTTTTGCATTTTATGTTTCCAACCATATATCATATAAATTAAGACATAGGCAGCCATGCACATTTCAAATGTGTTTCCATCTTTGGATTCTGATTTCTGATGGCATCAGGGAATTCTCAAGTGTCACTCTCGAGATACCTATGACATCATTGGATCCTCTCGATGGAAACAGAAGCTTGCTGTGCATGGCTGTCCATGCATTATTCTTTATGTAGACACGTAAATAAAAGTTTCTCCCTAGAGGTGAAACAGTCTGGTTAAGATGAGGGAGTTGTTTCACTAGTCTCAATTTTTGACTCAATCTACTGTTCCCCTTCTGCGGTATAATGGGTCACAAATGTTTTAGTCACCCCATTATCCTGTTTGAATAAAGACTAGGTATGGGTAGCAGAGGTAAGTCTATGAAGGCAGTGTCAGAAAACTTTCTTTAAATTATCACAAGTGAAAAAAAAAACCTACATGATGGTAACCTTGGGAGAACATGCTTGTAATTAGTGAATGCCTTTCAGAGTTTTTTTAGGAAACATAAAACTGCTGCAGTAAGAAAAAGAACAAGCACAATTTTACATCATACTGACACATAGCCCAGATCAGCACATTTTCAGAATTCTACATACAAGTCAAGCTATTTTTCCAAACAGCTGATTTCATGATATCTGTAACATGAATGGTAAGTGACCAGAGCATGCTGCAAAGTTCAGTCATCTCAGAGGAAGCTGAAATCACCTGAGGGTTAGATTATCCAGAGATATAGGGGGCTCTGAATCAAATTTTAAAGTTGAACCTCAAAGCCTTCGATTTTCGTTTTTGCTTTCATCCTAAATGTTATAATTCCAGCATCTCAAATGGCTGTCATGCCTGCCATTGCACACTTTATTTTACTTTGTAGTGAATTTTGTGCTCACAGGGGGTACCAGATTGGCAACACAGTTGACTGAAGCCCTCTGTCTACCATATATATGCTTGTATAAGTCTAGTGTTTGATACTAAAAATAGATATTCAAGAAGGGGGACTTGATTTTTCTGTGAGGTAGACGTTTCTGTAGGATTTACAATGGTAAGTCAGTTTTTGCAACTAACTAACCCATTTTCATCTCTAGTTCTGGCCTCAAAGACAGATTCTGTTTCTGATCTTGGTAAGAGAACATTCAATTTTAGCAGCAAAATGTCTGCAATTTTGATAAAATTAACAGTAAAAAGAGGGACCAAGTTATATGTGAGATAAACTTAGAGGTCCAGATATTCAGACTGCACCTGGCAGTGGTGCAAGCCTGGGCACAGTGCAACTGGGATGTGCTGGGGCCAGGACCAGGTGATATTCAATGGCGATGCACCATGGCGCAGCACCATTGAATATGGCATGGACTGCGCATGGTGCAGTGGCACTGTGCCAGCACAAGCCACAGATAGGGAACATGGGGATGCACCAGCGCTAGTGCAGCTGCGCTAGGTGTATCACCCATGATATTCAATGGGGGCATGAAAATGAGGCTGTAATATATGCAAGGTGCAAATGGGGCCATTTGCATGTCATTATGGCACCATTCGCATGCCTTGTGCAGGGCAGTCTGGTGACTTGCACCTGGTGCCATGCACAGTATGACATGCACAGTGGGGGTCCTGGGGCATTCCCTGCCCTGTAGCCACGATTGTGGTAAATGCCATAGCACACACAGCTCCGTGGTGGTCTAGTGGTAACTCCCTGCCGCCCGATCGCCCAATTACCAGTAAATGTAGGAAAAATCATGCCCTGGTGGTCTAGTGGACACCCTTCCCTCCCGATCACCTGATCACAGGTAAGTGTAGAAATATTAATTCCCTGGTAGTCTAGTGGACTCCCCCTCCTGCCCAATTCCCTGATCACTGGTAAATGTAGAAATAGGCATTCCCTGGTAGTTTAGTGGACCCCTCTCCTTCCTGATTCCCTAATCACCGGTAAAGCACCGTAACATCAGACCCTGATGATCAGTGGTACCCCCACCCTCCACCAGGACCCCTGCCCACCCTACTCCCCAATCATCAGTGGGGCTGCATCCCACCCTCATACAGCCCAGTTGCCAGCCGACTGACCAGTATATTATGGACTGCAGCCCATTGGTCCACAGTATGGATCAATGGGCTTACAGCCCATACTGTACCTATCAGTTGGAGGGTGGGAGGTGGTATGCAGGTATGGACAGCCGCCGATGATGGGGGAAAGGGGTGAGCAAGGGGTCCTGTGGGTAGGAAGGGTACGGGGTGCCACTGGATCACCAGGGTCTGATGTTACAGCACTTTACCGGTGATCGGGGAATCAGGTGGGAGGAGGGTCCACTAGACCACCAGGGCATGATTTATTCTACATTTACTGGAGATCGGGAGGGTGGGGGATGTCACAAACCCACTCAGCAGATCAGGCCCTCTACTCCCAAAGTACCAACCTCTGAGCGCAGTCTTGTGAACAGTGTAACAGAACAAGGTAACCCTCTTGTCTGTTTTGTGAGTTCGGATCAACCTTTGGCCTCAAGTCTTGGAGGGATTCAAACTGTTAACCTCTTGCTAGTGTACCCAATGTATAGGCTCAGATATTTCTGTCTTCGGGGGGCCAGATATCTTTGCCTACAGGCATCCAACCAAGTATACAGAGATGAAGCCTTAAAAACTTTAATAAAGATCTCAGATTAAAAACTCTTCTGTTTCCAGTTTGGTATCACCATTCAAGCTTATGTCTATTGTCTGCTTTAACTATATATACTTTTTTTTACAACTAAAAGAAATTCATAGACAGACCAAATATGTTCTAAAAAGAGTTTTACTAAAAATAGATAAAAAAATATATGAAACACAAAATACAGAACTCTTATATTGCAAGACATACAAATCTTTTAAAAGAACAAGGTTTAAACAGTGCAAATTCTTACTTACAGTACTTAGATTTGACTCTCTCTTTAAATACCTTTTTAAAAGTGCTCACAATCTTTCCTTGTCAGAGTCTAGGTAAAAGTGTGTCTAAGTAAAACATAATTATTCCTTAAAGTAAACTGTATCTGCCAACCCCTTTTGTGTGAGGTAATCTAGCTCCTCCTCTGTCAGATTATATATAAAAATATATCTAATAAAAAAAAAAAACAGGATGTCTTTTCAAAGTATTACATTTTGCAACCACAGTATAACTCGTATGTTTCAAATGACATCTCTTTGATCCATACTGCATCCTCCCTCACACAGGCTTCGCAGGAGCATTTACAACCTTGCACCAGTTTGCTAAACCTGGTTTCCCCTTTGGAATGTCATAAAAATGGATATGCTCAACTCAAGCTTCTACCACCCTATAATTGGGTTCAGGCCTTCCACGTAACATCTGGTATCTAAAAACTGATTGTGTGTGATCTCACATGCTGTCTTCAGCAATTTTCTCATGGCTTTCATCTTTCTGCTGAAACCTGGGGGGGGGGAATGAGTAAGGTAATTCTAAAAGCACCAGATTTTTCAGCAAAGACAGTCAGTAATACATTTTATATTAAAAAAAGCTATACAGCACTCAGAACTGGCTGTCCATGTCACAGGGGGTACCACTAGACCACCAGGTAGATGTGGGTGCTTGTGGACGATGTTCTGGGTGGGCAGGTGGCCACCCACGGCTGGCAGCTGCTGTGTTGTGCCCTGCAATATGGCAGCCAGCCTGTGCATGGCCAGGAGTTGTTCTAACATTTCACGGGCTCAACTTTGAGCCCCCCCATGGGGCGCAATGCAGGGTTGTGCCAGCATATGTGCTGCACATCAAGGTCTGACTATCAGGATGTGCCGCATATGCATGGGCAGGCCCTCTGCATCTGCGCTGCATACATTATCATTGCACTCCAGTGCATTGGGATTTGCACTGCACCAGGCAGCCTTCTCAATATCCCACCAGGGCACAATGCGGGGTTGTGCCAGCGCAACTCTGTTGTGCCATGTGCAACCTCTTTGAATATCCGCGCCATAGTATACAGTAAATAACACATGCAGCATACATGGTCTGAATGCAGGCTTCCCTACACTGCTTCACTAATGCCCTCAACCTTCCCTATAGGGGACCACTTTGCAGACAATAAGACAGGTCAAATGCCCTGCCCATTCAATGAGTTGCCTCACACAAATGAGCTACAAAGCTATTGATAGTGCAAACTTTGTTGGTGGTTTTGTGATGAGGATATTGGTCTACCAGATACTGGACTGAAAATTTCACAGCCTCTGCTGAAATGGGCTCACCGTGTACTATAACCTCTACTATACTATTCCTGCCTCACCTGCTATTAGCTGCACTGCTACCTGAACTTTCACAGTTATTTGTAAATTTTGTATAAATTCACCACTTGTCTTATTTACTCTGTCTCAGTGTTCTACATCTATATTTTGCACCTGCCATTCTGTATTCATTGAAACTGTATTGATTCATTTGTGCACATGTACAGTATATATTTAATATTATATTCTATTAGCTACTCACTCTCCCCTTTCCCCTAGGATGCATCTGGAAATGAACTCTTTGAGCTCAGTATGTCTTTCCTGGTGAAATGCTCCAATAAATAAATAAATAACAATGTTCTTGACTGTTCATGTTATTCTATAGGGATTTACTGAAGCTTGACTCCCAACAAGGATTCTAGGTTGGCTGAACTATGAACTGAATGTAAAATAATCAGCTGATTAAGAATCATTATGCAACTTAACACAATGTTTTGCATGATTTGTCTTCTCATGCCGAAATCTTCTTAATGAGAAGAAGAAAGAGAAGAAATGCTGAATAGTTGTGGATTTGCCTTGAGGAGAGATATCTTTCGGGTTGCTTTAATTGTAAATCTTGGTTAGGATATCTTTCCGAGTCTGTGATGCCATTTACGGTCACATTGAGAGCATTTCCTGCTCATAAACTAGATCAGTGTGGCTATGAACTAAAGAAAGCAACATAACAAAAACAGCAAGGCACACAAAATGAAACTGAATCACATGCAGTAAAGTACTCAAATTAGCCCCAGACTCCAATGGATATGAATAATTATGAGTGACTGATCCAAACAAAAAAACGTTGATACTGCTTCATTCTTACATATTGCTAGCCATGTGCACCCAGAGGTTAATGAGGATAACTATGCTGAAATCAAAACTACTTCAATTACAAGAACTGCAGAACCGTTATCAATAGTGGAGCCACAAGCCCTTTCATTTGCATAGCAGCAACCAGAGACCGTATTTTTTTAAACTGTGATACTCCAGTCAATATGAATGAGTGCCCTATTATATCATAGCTCTAGTATCTAGTAACTGTTAAAAAGGCTAACATGCTTATTGCTGTCCTAATATGGGCATCAAGCTGGCCTACTGGAACCCTATGTAGAATGTTGTGTTAGAGATCAAAACTCAGGAGATAGATACAAGCCATTTTGTATGAACATGTCCTGCTGCATGACCAAACAGCACTAACGATACTATTTGCAGAAAAAAGTTGTATGCTCTGGTTACACTGAGGCACCTTTTATTTGGTACAACAGCAAGGCTGGATCCTAAGCTTACTCACTACACAGTGAGTTTGAAATAAATGAGAACAAATCTTTCTATACTGACAGTAAAAACTCAGGCCACAATATTCAAATGGTAAGCATGGCACTAACCAGGTTAGTGCTATTTTAACCATGAAAAGTGCTGGTGGTCTGGGTGGGGGCCATATTCAGAGGTCCCAGTGCACTGCGCTAACTCGGTGGCGTACCCATGCAGAAGATACCCCTGCACCTATGATAACGAGGGATCCCTCATGCATGAAGAGTGCAGTGGTATAGTCATAGATTTCAGCAATGCTAAACAGGTGCCATTGTAGCATGGTTTATTGCTACTGAAACATTGCTCATAAAGTCCCTTTCTCCTGGCAGAGTTCTCAACACCCTGAAGGGTAACTTGGTATTGGCAGTCAAACCCCTCTCCTCACAACACTTGTCCCTGTCCCTTACCTATAGCACTTGTCCCCCTACCCCTGTTGGTCTCTCTTTGTACTACCTAACACTTGTGTGCTACTGTTTAACTCCATATTATATACCATAAAACTATTGCCTGCATTGTACTACTTCTACATTGTTGCTTTCACTATTATGTAATCTGTACCATTCAGTGTCTGGTTACTCTGTATTTGTCTTATCCTCTTGCCCCCTTCCCCCCAGGTCACACCGGGAGATGAGCAACTTGTGCAGTGTGCCTTCCTGGTGAAACATTTCAATAAATAAAAAAATAAAAATAAATAAAAAAGTTGCAAAATGGCTGTACCCCAACCCCTGATCACCCATGCTGGTTTTCTGCATAATTCTTCCCTGGTGTCTTGTGGCCCCCGTCGCACTCTCTGGTCACCCATGCTGATGTTAATCATTATTTTTCCCTGGTAGTTCACCCAACCCCCTCCATCTCCCATGCTGTTAGTAAACCTTATTGTCCCTGGTGTCTAGTGATCCCCCACCCCAATCACCCGTACTGCAATTAAATTTTATTTTCCCTGGCATCTAGTAGTTCACCCATCCCCAATCACCCATGCTGTTATTAAACCTTATTTTCTCTGGTGTCTAGTGGTTACCAACCCCCTCAAACTGATGGTGAATCTCCCTAATGCACCTGTTCCATATGCCCCCGTACTCCCCCAGCCCAGGCACTGGTCAGTATTGCACACAATGGCAACCAGTAGAATCATCTGCTCACCTCTTCAGCTGTCTGCTGTCTGTGAGTGATTATTAGTGTACTTATCAGTTGTTGGAACTGACTCCTCCCTGTCTTCTTTACCTTTAACATAGAAACTTACAATTCGACAGCAGAAAAGGACTGTTTGGCCCATCCAGTCTGCCCAGATGTTTCCTGCCTATTCTGTCTCCACAGCCCCATCTAGTCTCTAGGGACCCTCCCGCCTCCTTGTCTCTTATCTAATATGCTCTTATGTATATCCCATGCATGCTTGAAGCCCCCCCTCCACACTGTTTCAGCTTCTACCACTTCCACTAGCAGTCTATTCCTGGTGTCTATCACCCTTTCAGTGAAGAAATATTTCCTCACATCATTCCTGAGTTTCCCTTCCTTCAGCTTTATTGCATGCCCCTTGTTCCTGGTGTGTGTTCTTGTTTGCAAGACACTAACCACATGCGCACTGTTCATCCCATTTAGATACTTTATGTCGTTATCATGTAAACTCTTTTTCTCCTCTCTTCCAGGGTACACATGGTGAGATACCTTAGTCTCCCTTCATAGGACTTGTCATGCAAACACTGCACCATTTTAAGTGCCCTCCTCTGGACTGTCTCTAGCCTGTCTATATCCTTTCTGAGGTGTGGTCCACAAAACTGAACAGAGTATTCCAGGTGTGGTCACACCAGCAAGTGGTATAACAGCATCACCACCTCCCTCCGTCCTCCTGCTGGAAATGCCCCTTGCTATGTATGCCAACATCCCGCTAGCCCTACCCACTGCCTTGTCACACTGCCCTGCCTCCTTGAGGTTCTCCAGTATCTTTTTGCCTAGCGACTGTTAGTACCTCTCCCCATCTCATACTCATCACTGTGGCTCTTATATTGGAGATAAATGATTTTGCACTTCTTGGCATTGAACCCCAATTGCCATGCTATTGACCATTCCTCCAGTATCCCAAGATACTTGTAAAGTTTTCCACCTCTTTCTGAGTCTTAACTCTATTGTAGATTTTGGTGTCATCTGCAAAAGGCAAATATTCCCTTCAAGTACTTCTGCAATGTCTCCTATGAAAATATTGAACAGCACCAGTCCCAACAGTGAGCCCTGTGGTACCCCCTGGTCACTCTCCCCTCCTCAGAATGAATGCATTAACCACCAACCTCTGCCTCCTATCTGTTAACCAGTTTCTAATCCAGTTTACCATTTTAGGTCCCACTCCTAGGCTGGTTAACTTCCTAATCAGCCTCCTGATTAGGGACTAAGGAAAGGATAGCGAAGGGGGTAAAAAAGGGCGACAAAACTTTCTATAGGTATATAAGTGAAAAGAGGAAGAGCAAAGGGGAAATTATTAGATTTGCAAAAAAGGAAGGTCAGCGTGCAGAAGATGATAGGGGAGAAAGCAGAGATCCTGAATGAGTATTTCTGCTTCATTTTCAAACAGGAAGAAAGCGGCAGCAGTCCTGCCTTGCGTAAGAAGGAGCACCATGTTGGGGGCAGACACAAGTCCCTTCACAAAACAAAGAGTCCTAGAAGAACTCAATAAATTAAAAGTGGACAAAGCAATTGGGCAGGATGGAATACACCCAAGAATTCTGAAGGAGCTTGTGGAGCAGTTTGCCGCCCCACTTTTGAAATTGTTCAAAAAATCATTGGAGAGTGGAGAGGACCCTGAAGACTGGAAAAAAGCTACAGTGATGCCCCTCCACAAGAGTGGGAGTGGGGAAGAAATAGAAAACTACTGTCCAGTCAGCCTTACCTCAATAGTAGGGAAAATGATCAAGACACTGGCAGTTGGAATTCAGCACTAAGAAATGTAAAGTTATGCACCTTGGGAGTGTGACGCTTGGCCAGCTGGTTATGATTGTTCTATGACATTTGTAATATAAAAATAGTGTGTGATTGTCACAGTGTGCCGTGGGTGCCCCTCCCAGGTTTCAGTTACAGTCAAGTGACCTAAAACCAGGAGGTAATTAAAAGACTAGAAAGACTTAATTAAGGGTCTTCTGTCTTCTATCTTAATTAGAACTGACCCAGCTGTCAGGATATAGAGCTCATAAAGTTTTATGAGGTCTTAGAGGGGAAAAAACATGTTATACACCATGATGTGAAAAGTCATACAAATCCTTTGATGAGCCCTGGGAAAAGGAACTGCTCGAGCTCAAAGAGGGGATGTTAATTAGGGAGTCATATTGGGAAATTAGTTTTTGCTGAAGTCACAGTATTTAAAATATCTCCTGACAGGAAGATCATTGTTTGTATAATTTTTATATTCTAAAAGAAGGAGCTAGATGACATCATAGAAGGGGTGGAAACACATAGTTTTGAACTGTATTCTGTGTTTCAGCTGAGTGTCTTTTCTTTTGGGGCTCTTAAGAAATGACATCTAACTATAAGCACTATAGAGGTAACACATTAGATATAAAAAGTCTAATTGTATTATGGTAGGAGTTTGTAGTTTTCCTTGTTTTTCTTTATGTGATTGTATGCTGTTTGATATATTGTTCTGCGTTTACATTTTACATATTTGTATCCATTTTAGTAAAATTATTATTTTGAAAGACTGCCTGGGTGAGTCCTCAAAGTTCTTTTTGCATGTAACATATGGGAGGGTTAAGACTGACAAAAACTGTTCATAAGCTTGATGGTGTTACTAAACTGGGAGAAGATAAGAATATACCTAAGGTCTTTTATAGAATTTTAAGGGTTCATTTTGGATACCTGGTTAGGTGCCCTTAGGTGAAAGATATCTGGCATCCCCTGAAGAGCAGATTATCTGAGCCTGTATATCTGAGTACGCTAGCATAAGGTTCATAGTTTGAATCCCCCCAAGAAATTGAGACTAAAGGTGATTCGGACCCACAAGCAGACAGGAGGGTTACCCTGTCTGTTACCTGTTCACAATACTGCGCTCGGAGGTTGGCACTGTGGGAGCAGAGGGCCTGACCTGCTGAGTGCATTTGTGACAAGGAGATGCAACCCAGCATGGAAGTACAACCTGGGAGGTGAGCAGCTGGCCACGACTAAGCAGAAGCGTGATCTAGGTGTAATCAGCTCAGACCACCTGAAGGTTAACAAGCAATGTGAAAAAGCGACACTAAAGGTTAGTGGCATCCTGGGATGCATAGGGAGGGGCATCACTAGTAGGAAGCGAGAAGCGATTATGCCCCTGTACAGGTCCCTGGTGAGGCCTCACCTGGAGTACTATGTCCAGTTTTGGAGACCACACCTCAGAAAGGATATAGACAGATTGGAGATTGTACAGAGGGTGACAAAGATAGTACAGGGTATGCTCCACAAGCCATACCGGGCATGACTACAGCAGTTCAACTTATACTCCCTGTAGCAGAGAAGAGACAGGGAAAACATGATAGAGACTTTCAAATATCTTAAGGGTATCAACATGGTACAAGCAAATAACCTCTTCCAGGTCAACTGCAACTGGACTAGAGGTTATGACATGCACCTGAAGGATGACTGGTTCAGGAGCAACATTAGGAAGTTCTTCTTCACTGAAAGGGTGGTGGAGCCTTGGAATGGCCTCCTCTGGGAGTTAGTGGAAGCCAAGACGGTCACAGCTTTTAAGCTAGCCTCGGACAGATAGTGTGGAAACCTTGGGAAGGCAACAAGCTGGGGGGGGGTTGTCTCAACTGGGCAGACTAGATGGATCTTGCGGTCCCCATCTGCTGTCACATTCTATATTCTATGTTTAGGTTTCCGTGCAGCACCATGTAAAAGGCCTTGCTGAAGTCCAGATATGACACATCTACTTTCTTTCCCCGGTCAAATTCCCTAATCACGCAGCCAAAGACACCTATTTGATTAGTTTGGTATGCCCCCCCACCCCCCGAATCTGTGTTGTCCGTGATCTTAGAGACCACTGGATTCAAGAGCCTTCTACCAGTTTTTCTTTCAGTAGAGTTTTCATTAATTTCCCCACCAATAAAGTGGCACTGCCTGACCTATAGTTCTCATTCTCCTCCCTGCTTCTGCTTGTAATAGGGTTAATTCTGTGCTCCTATTTCCCTGTTGTTCTGAATGAAATAAAGTTAGAGGTTGTCATGGCTACAGAGTTGTTCTTATGGCTTAATTGCCCTGCTCTGTTCCATTCCTTTGGTTACAGTATGTTACTCCTTCCCCTTAGTTCCCGTCTTCTTGGTAGAAATGTCAGGTTTAGCTAATGTTACAAATCAACCCTTTACGGAACATTTTGTACTGTTATTTTTAATATTGTTCTCTCTTTTATTATTGAAATCAAGCATTTTGTATTATTTACTTATTTTACTTAGTTTTACTGAGATACTGAATCCTGAATGTTTACTAATTTGAAGAAAGGGCATTTCTTATGATCCAGGAGTATACAAAACCCCTTCAAGCTGACCTACGGAACCCCAGCTCATTCCTCTCAAGCTTGAGAAGGAATAAGGTCTCCTGCTTAGACGACGGACTCTCACTCCAACTCATAGTGAGAGACCTTCTAGGGACAGAAGATGCCTTGCAGACTCACCCTAATAGAAACACTAGAAATACATGTTGCCTTGGGACTTTTTAGTGTTATGGGCTGTTGCAACTTCAACAGGTATGTATGTATGTTGTCCTGTATTTAAGGCCTATTTTCTTATTTTTGTATCCTGAATTATTATGTGCCTTAAAAAAATGGCACCCAGAATTAGGTTTGTTAAAAGTAATTTCTGTGTGCTTACCTTCTACCTTTCTCACCCCCTTCGCAGATTGGTGAAATAAGTGGGATTGGTGGTGCTAGTCTGCATTTAGGCTGAAGAGGGATGTGGCTAGTAGGTCTCTACTGAGGTACCTAGGAAGTATGCAGAGTTAAATATCAACAAACCCCTGGGATGTACACAGTTCCAACCAGTATGATAGCAGAAAAAAAAAAAAAGGCCAGCCTCTGATGACTGGTCTGGGGCCAGCAGTCTGACCAAAATGCCTTAAGGCACAGGCGATCCTGCCGGCTTCAGAATTTAATGAGACGGGTGAGGAAATGTCGGATGATCCTCCAGAGAGTATCTCTGAATTACTGTGATGGGTAACGATCAAGAAGATTGAAGCTGACTTGTAACATGTCAGGCAAAAGGTTAACTGGACAGAAGTCTTAAGAGCTCTCCATGGGAGTGAAGCGGTCACTGGGAGAGGGTAACAGGTCACTAGCTCAAGGCTGACAGACATTAAAATAACAATGCTAACTCCTGTTGACAACATCAAGGTGTATCTTGCCACATTTGAAAGAGTGGCACAAGCTTGCCAATGGCTGAGGGACAAGTGGATAATCTGGTTGGTGCCATACCTTACTGGAAGGATCCAGCTTGAATACAATCACATAGACTCAAATGATGCATTGAGGTACGACTTGGTGAAAAAGACTACCCTGCAGTGACATGACATCTTAGGACAGATGTATCACTAAAAGTTTCACACCTTGCAGGGCCATTCCACAGATGCACCAAGAGTGGTCTTATTAGCTGCCATGGTGACCAGATCCCAAGCAGCCAATGCCCAGAAGGACACTGATTTGGGGGAGATTTGCCCTTTTGAGGGACCAGAGTTTTTTTCTTCCCCAGGGCCAGGAAGCCACCCCCCAAAGCCTACAGAATAAGTCTGAAGGAGATTGAATAGCAACTGTTGATCAGTTACAAGAGACATTACCACCTGTACTAAATTGCCATAGCATTGGTAAAGAGCAGCAGAATGATGTTAACTTGCTAGATTTACACAGGCAGGTGGGGATAAAAACATGAAAAGGTGCTCCTTGTATTGAAATGTATAAAGAGGGTTGGCCAATTTAAAAGGGGCAGGACCCATTGTCCCACGGCCCAGGCCAAAAAAGTGTGAGGCTCAGTGAGGGAAGAGGAAGGGCGAAAAGGGGGGTTGGGGTTAGGAAGAGGGAGGCACAGTGACCTCACAAAGGGGGCAGGCAATAGGCCTAGGGAGTGATGAGGTGGCAACAGAGGATTGGGCAAGGGAGAAAAGGGGTGTGGTAAAGGGAGCAGCTAAAAGGGGCTGCACACCAGGGGGAGCTCACAGTTTTACTCCATAAGGAATTTCCTGTGGAAGCACATCAGTTTATGGTAAAAAATTTTTGAGCCATTGGGCATTTGATTTTGATTTTGGAGTTAATATTAACGGTGGAAATAAAAATAAAAGAAATAAAAAGAGAGAAGAAGGAAGGAGTATTGTGAGCAGCAATGAGGGGACAAGAAGAGGCCTGGAGGTAAGGGATAATGAGGTAAAAAAAAGCACTTGGTTTGGGGCCAGGAGGCCATTTTGATTGTTGTTTTCCATATGAGTTGTTTGGTGGCCTCAGCGAGCGGTGAGGCACATGTGGTTTGAAAGACACTAGGGGCGACTGGTTAAGAGGGAAGGTTTTTTTCTATGGTACGTTTGGGGCAGGGGGTTTATTCAGAAGGAGAGAGAGGGCGGCAATGTGGCTGCGGTGGTGGCAGCCCGCGAAGTCACGAGTGAGTGGGACAGGGCTGCGTGAAGAAGAGTATGGGGGAAGAGACAGGGAGTGATGCATGGCAGCATGGCGGTCGTCAGACCAGTATTGTGGGAATAGGGTGAGGCAGCCTGTAGGACAAATAAAGTTTAAGGGTGATGGGTTGCAAGGCGCAGACTAGTGGGGGGCCGTAATGCCCTGGAGAATGGCATAGACCATGTGGCATAATTGGTCAGATACTAAGCAGCAAACCCACGGGCCTTTCAGCAAAATCAAGCCCTCAGAGGTAGTGGTTTTTTTTTGTTTTTTTTAAATTTATGCTTTTTGTGCCCTCCTCCTCTCTCCGCCGGTCGTCCGCCCAGTCATGGACCCCTCGGCTGCGGCATCCCCACATGAGCCGTACTCCCGGGACCTCCTGGATTATTCCCCAGGGTGGAGACGTGGCACCCATCCCCTTTTTGAGTGCCACGAATAACGGGATAGGGCAGGAGTCAGCCTGGGGAGCCGATAGCAGCTCGAGGGGCGGGCATCATTTAGGCGGCGAGAGGCTGGCTGAGATTTTCTCCCCTTAGAGGTGCAGGAATGTGCAATGACACCAGCGTCCATCCCACCCCTTGGAAACCTTTCTGTCCCATATGCTGAGGTACTCCTGGCCTCCACCAGGTGTCCCCATGCATCGGCGACATCCCACACCCTCCCCCCGGAGAAGGAGAGCAGTCATGGGACACTCTATCCTTCTCCCCTCGGCTGGCCTCCGACGACCTGGAGCTCATTCCCCGAACCCAGGTCACCGCATCGCAAGTGGAATCCGGAATCACGCGCCAGCGGCCAGCATTCAGAGGTAGTGTTTTAGGGTGCAGGTTGCTAAGCCTACAGAGAATGGACTAGCTGAGGCAGCCGCAGGTAAAAAAAACGTGCTGGTCAGAGTCACAGTGGTGCTGGGAGGAGTGGCTTACATCAGGGCAATTTTAAGGAAGAGCCTAAGGAGGTGAAGGTGGATCACATCAGTTGAGTATTTGCCAGGGGTAGGCAATATGGAGAGAAAGGGTGTTTGTGGCAGGAAGGACCATGCAGGGGTGTTCGTGGCTGTGGTGCTCGCCAACAAAGGGGTTGGGGCAGAGGATCAGAGCGCAACACAGAATGAAAAAGGGCTGAAGCACACGGTCACACCAGAAGGCATTGTTTTGGAGCTTTTGCAAAAACGGGAGTGGAAAAGGGGCTATGAGACTGCAGGGGCCCGACCGCGTGGCGATGGCGTGTGACGTCATCGCCACGTGGGGTCAGAAGGAAAGTGGGACCCGAGGGCGGAGGACGTCCTAGCGGGGGGGGAGTCAAAAGGGAGAGTGGCAAGCTAGAAGGGAGAAGAAGGAACAGGGGCCATTTTTATGCAAACAGAGGGTTTCTTTCAAATTCAGATGACAGAGGCATGGTCGCGAGGGCCGTGCGCAGAACTATGGTAGATGTCTCCTGGGTAACACAGGGCTGGAAAGAAACAAAAAAAAAAGTGAGTGGGGGATTACATAAGGGATGAAGCTCGGCGGTTGTAGGGGAAGCGGGAAGGGAGGGGCTGGCAATGTGGGGCGGTCAGGGAGAAGGGCCCAGCTGCAAAGCAGGAAAAAAGGCCCACAAGAAGGTCGAGAAGGGGGGGTTGCAATTAGTTAAAAAGTTGCCCTGGGACACGATTGGGTAGTGCAGGGCAGTTTTAACCAAAAGTTGGGTGGTGCAAGTCCACCTAACAACAGTTTATCAGATGGATATAAAAAAATATAGATACAGATATAATAATATGAAAGGAGGATACGTGGAAGGCAGTGGTTTGTTGGTTAACAGATGTTTGTCATTATAGATACAGACGGAGGATGGCACCAAGAAAAACAAAGCCCAACAAGGAGAAGTGCTTCAAGGTGGTGATGGAGTTGGTGGAGAAGGCTAATCAGTTGCTGGAGGTGGCAGAGCCAGAGGGTGTGGAGAAGGGTACAAAATGAAAATGGAAGATGGGGAAGGGTAAGGAGGCTAACAAAAGGGTACCACCATGAGTCACCGCTAGGGAGCCCAGTGGGGTGATACCAGTGATGGAACCATGGGCACCTTCCCTGGTACCTGAGCCGTGCCCGGACAGCACCCTAGGGCCAGAGATAAGAGAAGAAGACGCAGCAGTACCAATTTGCCAGTCCATCCTACCAATACCGGTTTTAGTGCCAACACCGCCGCAATCGGGCTGTCCCCAAGTACTGGGAATACCGACGCTGGGGCTCGGTCCTTCACAGACACCTGCACCAGGTAATCAAGGGGTACAGTGGAGAGCAGTATAAAAGAATATATAGTGCAAATGTTGAAAAAATTGGGGGAGAATGGGATTGGCCAGCTAGAAAAGGCATTGGGCGAGTTAAAGGGGGTAGGGATGATGGGGGCAGTGGTGGGTAATCAGGGGTGTGCGAAAGGAGGTAGTGGTGCCTGGAGTATGGCTAGAAGACCATGTTCTCGCAGCAGTGAAAGAGAAGATACAGAAAGGGGAATATGTCGATATCCTTGCATTAGCAAATGTAGATAACATGGAGAAATATGAGGAGAAAGATAGCTTTGAGAAAAAAGACATGGCAGCGGCAGTAGTGCTGCTTAGAAAGGAAGACGAGGACAAAACATGGAAAGGAAAAACGTGGGACAACTGGTCTACGGGCTTTACATGTTTCATGGCCATAGTGATAGAGAAGCGGTCGGAATTAGCTATCCCCCTTCTCACCTACTTCCTCATCATAAAAAATGTATACAAAAAAGGAGGGCACAGTTGGTTACGGTATGATAAAAAATTTAGGAAGAGAATGGTGCATTTCGGGGATGTACAATGGGACGCCAGACAAATAGATTTGTGGTTGGAGATCTACACGGGTCCTTCAGACAAAGAAACAGAAGGTGAAAAAGGGGCATTGGCAGCAAGGAAGGCATGTTGGGGATACAATAGAGTAGCCTGTTCCTGGCCGAACTGCCGTTTTCGGCATGTGTGCTCAAAGTGTGGCGGGCATCACCCAGTGGCAAAATGCAGGTACAGTTGGGAAAAAGGGACAAACAATCACGACAGCGCCCCTCAGACATCTTTTTGGAATGGACAGAATCCCTTCCGGGGGCATCAGTAGGGAAGGGGGAACAGGGGTAGGGGAGCAGGGTGAAAATGGCAGGGCTATCAACCTCAACATCAGGACACATAGGGGGACAATGAGGCGTGGTTTCCAGTTGGCGCGGACACCCATAAACATAAGAGGGATGGAAAAATTGTGGGGGGGATATCCGGACAAGGTGTCGGCAAAAATATTGGGAGAGGGTTTTAAGTATGGTTTTAGCTTCCAGTTTAAAGGGTGCAGGAAAAAGATGGTGGCAAAAAACTTAAAATCAGTACAGGGGAAGGAAGGGGTGTTGACACAGAAGATTAAGAATGAGGTAGGGAAGGGGAGGGGTGAAGGCTCCTTCACGATCCTGCCACTAACCAGCCTGAGGGTTTCGCCTCTGGGTCTGGCCCCCAAGAAACAAGAGGGTGAGTATCAGGTAATACACCATCTGTCTTACCCAGAGGGAGATTCAGTCAATGATTCCATAGGGAAGGAGGACAGCAGAGTCACTTAAGCCACACTGGAAGATGCAGTAAAACTGATTAGAACAAAACGGGAAGCATGGGAGGCAAAAACAGACATAGAATCAGCTTTTTGCCTCTTACTGGTTAGGTTGGAAGACTGTGACTTACTGGGTTTCTGGGTGGAAGAAAAGTATTATTTCAATAAAGCCATGCCAATGGGGTGTTCAATAGCTTGTGCGACGTTTGAGATGATTAGCACTTGGCTGTAATGGGTTTTTCAGAGCAGGTTCGGGTACAGGGCAGTGGTGCACTACCTGGATGATTTCCTGTTCATCGGGAAGGGAAAGGTAGAGACCCAGGACATGCTTAGGAATTTCCAGAGATTATGCCAGGAGGTGGGGGTCCCACTAGCCGAAGACAAAACGGAAGGACCGAGTCGCATAATTGAGTTTTTGGGACTAGAACTGGACACAACAAAGGAATTGTTCCAGCTGCCAGAGAAGAAGGTTAAGAAGCTTAAGGAACTATTGAAGGCAGTAAGGAAATGCAGGAGGGTGAGGCTGCAGCAAGCGCAGTGGTTACTGGGTCACTTGAACTTCGCATGTAGAGCGATCACACCAGGACGTATGTTTACATGGCATTTAGCCTGGGCTACGAGAGGGGCCACAAGGCCCCACCACTGGGTAGACCTTAATAAAATGACTAGGGAGGACATGGCGGCATGGGAGCAATTTCTACAAGAATATAACTGGCACACATTCTGGCAAGATGATTGGGTCTAAAACACAGACTTACAGTTATATATAGACGCTGTGGGGGTATAGGGATGGGAGGATACTGCCAAGGAAAATGGTTTGCAGAACCTTGGCCATTGGATTGGAGACGGGGGGGTGACAAAAGACATCACCTTTTTGGAACTATTTCCCATATGGGTGGCTATGATAGTATGGGGGGAAGACCTCAGGAACAGGCAAGTCACATTCTGGAGTGATAATAGAGCAGTTGTGGAAGTACTGAACAAAAAAAGGACAAAGTCAGAGAGAGTTATGAGGGTATTGAGCAGAGTGGTGTGGTTGGGTTTGTCCTTGAACATGTCTTTCAGGGCAAAACACGTCAATGGAGTTGACAACGTGATAGCCGATTGCCTGTCCCGATTGCAGATGGACAAATTCAGGACCTTTGCACCTGGAGCAGAGACAAAACAGACTGCCATTCCAGATCACGTATGGGCAATTGGATTGGGGGAGATGAGGCATTGTTCTGCAACTCCTGGGCCCCTTGGATCCTGAGAGCGTATGAAACCTCCTGGAGGGCTTTTCAAAAGTTTTGGGATGAGTACTGTGGGCAGGTAAGTGGTCCAGCAACAGGGGAACAAGTGGCGCAATTTATAGTCAAGGGTTAGAACCAGAGCATAGTGCACTCAACCATGGGGGTGCACTTGGCAGCCATAGGTCAAATCTGTACATTAAGGGGTTGGGAGGACCCCACAAAAACTAACCTTATTAGGAGAATGATGCAGGGCTGGATGAGGGGGACAGGGAGGAGACAAGATAGCAGAAAGCCGATATCAGAAGGACTGATGGTAAGGCTACTGGGGGCCTTACAGTATATCTGCATTTCTGTGAGGGAGGCGGTGTTATTTTAGGTGTTATACACCACCATGTACAGTGGGGCTTTCAGGCTGAGTGAAATAGTGGGCCACAGCAAGAAGACGGAAGGTGGGGGTTTACGTTGGGAAGACATGGAGTGGCGGAATGAAGCCATAACAGTCAAGTTGCGGGAGTCCAAAACTGATCAGAAAAAACAAAGTAGGAGGGTGTGGTTGTGAACACACCAAAATAAAGCCATTTGCCCAGTGATGGTGCTGCACGTGTACACGGCAGACCGAAAAGACCAGGGTAATGGAATTATATTTTTACACTGGGATGGCAGGCCAGTCTCGGGGTACCAGGTGGCTGCGGTATTGAACAAGGTACTCCGGTTTATCGGCGAGTCAACAGAAGGATATTCCTCACATTCATTTAGAATTGGGGCAGCGTCAACAATGTCTGCCCAGAGCAAGGGAGCCAAGGAAATTAAAGAGAGAGGAAGGTGGTCCTCAGCATGTTATAAACAATACACACGAGAATTACAATGCTAACATGTTTGCTTTTCTTTCCCATAGCAGGTGCATAAAGAAGAGGGAAGGGGGGGAGGAAGAGGGAAGGACATGGACAGATATTTCATTCTTTTTGCTTTGATCAACCAGGTGCAACCAAGAAGCTCGAGGTGTGGATTTGTGGGCACTCTTTTGTGCATTGGGCGGAAAGATGGGCAGCCCGGAGGCAAGGGGGAAAACAACTGCACCTGGGTATTGACACAATAAGGCTGGTGTGGAAAGGCCTACGGGGCATGAAATGGGCACAGCTGTTGCCAGAGCTGAGGGAAATCAGGAAGGACCATAAGCAACTGGACCTGACTGTGGTACACCTCGGGGGCAATGATTTGGGAACAAGGCCTTGGTTGGACATTTTTTATCAGATAGAACATGATGTTAAAATAATCAAAACATGGTGGCCAGAGGTTACATTGGCATGGTCAGACATCACTCCTCGCAGGGTGTGGAGGCAGGCACAAGAACATAGACAAGGCCAGAAAACACATGAATGTGAGAGTAGGGAGATTATTCCAGAGTATTGGGGGAACGGTAATTAAACACGGGATCATGGAGTGGGTAGATGAGTATTACAGAGGGGATGGAGTGCATTTGTCGGGTCTTGGCCTGACCATGTTCAACACTGAGATATCAAATGCAATAAAGTCATGGCTGGTACGGCAATAAGGGTAAAAAAAAAAAAAATTTCTGGGGAGGGGGGAAGGGAGAAGAAAAGGGGGGAAAGTCCACCGTCCATCGCAAGCGGGCAGTGGACTAGTGGAAATAAGAGGCAGGGGCACAGTGTGTACACCCGTGTCCCCGGTGCAGGACATAAGAATAAGAGGCCAGGATACCCCCCATGATGTACGTTGGGGGGAGCAGCAGAGTGAGAGAGCTGGCTATTTAATTAAGAGAACAGCAAGAAAAATTATATAATGTATGCACCGAATGGAAATGTAAGTTTAGGTACATATGATGTGGAATATGAAGAAAAATGTACCAAAGTGAACAAGTGGTGAATTATCATAAATATATAAAAATCAGTAAAATTATTGCCAAGACTGAGCAATCTCACACTACTAGTCCATGTCTTTATTTATTGGCTGGGTTCTGGGGACAATGGTGTTGTGCACAGGGCAGTAGAAAACCCCAAAGAGCAGGTCGATCAGCTGGTAGTCCCTTCCCAGGTCTGAACCCAGTTGATGATGCTAATACATGATCTACCCCTTGCTGGTCAAGCTGGAAGAGAACACACTTTATCCCAGCTGCTTACTAGCTTCTTTATGCCTAACATGCACTCAGATGTTCAGATGTGTTGGAGTATTGTAAGGCATGAAGCGAGTGTCAGCTAGTGGCACTTGTGGGAAAGCAGAACAGGGCTCCCTTAATGTCCCTCCCTTTGGTAACCATTTCTTTTGATCTTACTGGTATAGAAATAGTGGATCTTTTGGAAAAGAGATGAAAGGGAAACCATTTCATTTTAGTGGTTTGTGTCTGCCACAAAGTACCAGAAGTGGTGCCCCTATGAACGGTTACTGCTTCAAAAGTGGTCACAGAGCTGGTAAAGATTTTCAGCTGGGTGGGTCTCCCATGATAAATCTCATCTGACCAGGGTAGCAATTTCAATTCCCAGATGTTTAAAGAATTATACAGGTTACTGGGTATTGAAGCTATATGTACTTCCCTATACTATTCAGACAGATGGGCTGACAGAGCGTTTCAACCAGTCTTTAAAAGAGAATGTTGAGAAGATTTGTGGAGGGGGAAGAAAAGAGCTGTAACCAGTTTCTACCATATCTGTTGTTTCCATACTGGGAGACTTACACAGTATGGAAAAAAATCAACTTTTCTGTGCTTATTGTGTATGGCCACCCATATGTTATTTCTTACATCTGCACTAGGGTTGTGTGAAGTGTCACTTTGAATAGTTCTTCACCCGACAGAGTGTCTACTGTACCTGGCAAAGTCTATGTAAAATGGCACTCTGCTAGTGAAGTGTCATAAAGCATAGTTTTCGCTGGAGGAAGAAGCACTTTGTTAGCCAAGAACTATGCAAAGTGTGCTTCCTTTTAACAAAAAACTCTATCTCAATATTTACCCACCCCCACTCACTGTGCAACTACCTCCCACCCTTTTACACCCTCCAGACCTTTATAAATAAATTTCCCCTCACCTTTTCACCCATTAGCACCTATCTCTCCCCAACAGTCCCATTAAAGATTCTTATTAATAAACTGGTGGCATCAGTGATGGTAAAACTCCATTCCCCCACCTGCACCAAATCAAGTAAAATCATCCACAATCCTCACCTCTTCACTCACCCCACTGACTCCCTAAGTCATGAGATCACTCCACACCATAGACTGCAATGAGAGGTGCTCAAGTTGCCCTTGTGAGACCCATTAGGAGGGCTGCAGATCAGGGACTGCTCACAGAAAAACTGTACAAACTGTAGGTGGTGTGGTGTGGTGTGCAATGATTAAGAATAGAAAGGATCTACTCCTATGGTGACTGCTTGAATTATCTTTTTATTTCCACCCCAAACAATGGTTGACATTTTGTGGCTTCAAATGTCACTTCATGAGAACAGTGGGTGTTCCCTTGACATTAACTTATTATGTTTTAGGGAAAGTTCATAAAAGCAAGCATGTCTCCTCTGTGAGCTTGCTTGGCCGTCACACTCTTCTATGTGATATTGTTTATTTAGAATTTCCTGAGCAGCATCTCAGAAGCGTCAGCAACCTCCTCAGTTTCGATCTTGATGAAGTGGCATTTAAAGCCATGAAATGTCAACCACTGTTTGGGGTGGAAATAAAAAGATTATTCAAGTAGTAACCATAGGAGTGGATCCTTTATTTATTTTGTGATTGTACACCTCACACCCTAACCACCTGTCAGTAGTCTACTTCCCTCCCTCCAAACCTTCTAAATTGAATAATTCACTGGAGCTGCATCTAAAGAAACATGAAAACAGTCAGTCAGAGGGAAGAGTGTACACTCATCTGTATTCTTCAATATAGGAATAAATGATGATGTTCTCTAGTAAAACCTAATTGGCTGAATTCAATTTTAAAGAGCTAGTGGAGCCAAAACAGGCAGACAGGAAAATAATACAAATTATATGAAGTAGTCATAACTTTTTATTTCTGAAGTATTGTTTGTTTACCTTTTGCTTATTAGAAAGCCTTCTATGTAACAATATTGGGCTGGATGTGTGGAACAACTCTTAGCCTGGCAGCTGACATATCTATCTGTATCACCCCAACTCATCATCAGCATTGTGATCTCACTGACTGTGACATCACAGGTGGCTGACCTGGCAGCCAGTGACTGGCTGTTCCTAAGCAGCACTGGTGTCACATTCCATGAGGTCACAATGCTGATGATGCAGTGGGGGTGTTACAGATAGATATGTCAGCTGCCAGGCAAAGTGCTGTCCCACACATCACGCTCACATATCAGGTAAACAGTCTTCTAACGAGACAACGACCTCTTTGGAGATAAACAATATCCCCCACAGGTGTGATGAAGGCAGTCCAGATGGGCCTTGAGCCTATTTCTGCCTTTATACTTACTGAGTAATTAAACAAAAGGAAATGAAAAAGTACTTCAGATATAAAGGTAATGGTTGGCTGGCTTAAAAATCGAACATTAATGTTATGCAGCACACTAATTCTTTAAACCTTCATTTCATGGGGAGTGGCTGGCCGGATCACCCTGGTTTTCATTATTGTTAGTGTTCCTAACAAATCTGCTTTCCCAGTGTTGGAGTTGCACTTTATGAGCTTTGGGATCTAGGGGGCCTATGAGGGGCCCTATCTTTAAACTGCTCCCCCTTCTCATTATAAGTCAAGGGCAGTGACACTTCAGCTACCAGGGCTCACTTCAGAGCTAGGGGGCCACACCCTGGCAAGCTCCCATGTAAGTCCAGCACTTATCTCCCAATTAAACAGATTCTAATATACTGTGCCCATCCTGCTCCCAGCATACTCCTCTCTTCCTTGTTGGGGTGCAGGTCACCCTTTTTGACATGTCTCATGGCGGTCATGCTCGCACACCTTCATGACTTGTTCCACTCCCCCTACAGTGGATAGATGCAGCCAACCCACAGCTCTTTCTGCCAGCACAGAAATGATCACACCACACAGTGCTTAAGCAGTTGTCACGCTTTACTGAACAGTCACTGTATTTACAGTTATTCCCTGGAGCCACAGTCCACAAACACTCTCCTGGTAGGCACTGTACAGATAGGTTTGATCCTGACTCTGAGCTTCAGTCAAGACCTATGGTCTGTTTGTATAGGTCATACTGTCTCTCATCACATGCATGGCCATTGGACCCTTACTATTCCATGAATTCACCAGTGGGTGAGGTTATAGCTCTGGACACAGCATTTCTAGTCTACAATGAATTTATCAAAACTAGCAGCTTTCTTTTGCACTACTGCACACAGTGACACAGCACCCGGTGACACCATAGCATCTCATTAGCTAGTTTGTCAGAGGCAGCACCTCTGTAGGGACTTTCTCTCAGTCACACCTGACTCATGATTGACTCTGTTCTGTGCTCATAGGTGCTGGAACCTATTGGCAAGGGGTGGCAGCAGTCCCCCCACTTTTGTCCAAGAGCATTTAAAGTGCCCCTTTAATGCATGCAAGATCAGAAGGGAAGCAATCATTGTTTCTTGTGTTATTACTACAGCCCCCCCAACACAAACACACTTTTCCTCGTGTTCTGGCACTCTTGTCTGTGCACCTCACATAAAACAGTGTGTTCTCTTACCAGACAAGGTGCTGAGTATTATGTGGCAGCACATACACCAGTCTGACTGCAAACAGCAGTCCACTTTCACCCTAACCCTTCTGCCTCAGGCCACATCTCCAGTGTTCACTCTGACATGGGATTCTCCTTTACAAATAGTAGGCACATCTCCTATCTTGGTCAGCAGACTGGTCCCTTTCACCAGGTTTCTCACCACCTTCAGTACAGATGGAAACATCTCTTGGGAACAAGACCTTGATCAGACCCCAAAAGAATGAACAGAACACATCTTCGGTGGGATCCTCTGTGCACTGTAAGATCATGAGGAACTTCACTTGACATGCAGCTCCTTAGAGCAACCACATCCTCCCACTGTCTCTGTTATACGTACCCTATAATTAATGGTGATCTAAACTTAAAGCCTCCACACTTTGAATCCCCTGGTATCACAACAGCTGTTTGTAAAGTAAGTAAGTAAAGTAAGTCTGTTTTATTTATATTATGTCACCCAATTCTGGAGGCTCTGGGTGCCATTACAAATGAAGGCAGGGTTCAGGAACATAGACAGTAACATTATATTAAAAATTCCTACATAAAATAGCATCGTATTAAAAGCTATTATCAAATGCTTTATTAAAAAGATAGGTCTTCAGGACCCACTTAAGAACCTCCACAATTGTCGCCTCCCTCAAAGATCTTGGCAGCGAATTCCAGAGGTCCAGTCTGGCCACCTCGAAGGAGTGATCCCTCAAGGTTTTCAGCCTGCCCCTCGGAATCACCAGGAGGCACTTTGTAGAGGAGCAGAGGGAACATACTGAGGTGGCTGGAGTAAGGAGGTCAGGCAGGTAACCAGGGCCCAGGCCATATAGAGCCTTGTAGGTGAGCAAGCGCACCTTGAAGAGGATCCTCCACCTGACTGGCAGCCAGTGCAGATCCCACAGAACCAAGGTCACATAGCAGGATTTTGGTAGGCCTGCCAGCAACCTTGCCGCTGCATTCTGCACTAGCTGCAGCCAGCAGAGGGTTCCTCCATTGACTCCAAAGTAAAGAGCATTACAGTAATCATTCTGGATGTCACAAAGGTGTATAACAGTGATGGCAGGTATTCAGGCGGAATCAGAGGTTTAATTCGCACAACATTCCTTAAATGGTAGCACCCACTTTTGATGACAGATGACACCTGGGCTTCCAGAGTCAATCTGTTGTCAAGGATGATGCCCAGATTTTTCACCTTGGGAGAGGCCATTATCAGGATGGGTCCCAGGACTAAACCTATTGCCATTCTGGAGGCTTCCCCTCATGCCTTTGACCAGGCTCAATCACTAGCACTTCTGCCTTGTCTGTGTTCAGCCTCAACCAGTTTGAGGATATCCACTCCTGGATTTTGGCCAGACATTTGTTGAGCACATCAACAGCACTCTCAGCTCCTGGTGCAAATGACATATACAGCTAGGTGTCATCTGCATAGTAGTAGAAACCCAGACTGTATTGTCTGATTAGCTACCCCAGGGGCAGCATGTGCACTGCAAACATTGGTGAAAGAATCGAGCATCGAGGCACTCCACATGAAAGGGGCTTCGAGGAGGAGAAGAAATTCTCCAACACTACCCTTTGGCTCCTGTCAGAGAGATAGGACTCAAACCATTTGATGACTGTTCCAGTGAGTCCACAGTACACTCTAAAGTCATCCAGAAGCACAATGTGGTCCACGGTGTCAAATGCTGAAGAGAGATCGAGGAGGATGAGAACTGATCATTCTTCTCTAGCCCTTGCCCTGAGGAGGTCATTTTGCACCCAAACTAGTGCCGTCTCTGTGCAATGTCTAGCTCTGAAACTGGACTGGAACAGCTTATAGATGTCAAAAGCCGAGAGATGTACCTCGAGCTGCAGAGCCACTACTTTCTCGACAACCTTCCCTAAGAATGGGAAGTTGGAGATTGGTCTATAATTCACCAGGATGTCAGGGTCAAGTGATGGTTTCTTCAGAAGGGGCCTTACCAGCACCTCCTTCAAGGTGCCAGGGAAGCACCCCTCTGAGAGTGAGCACCAGACTATCCTGGTGAACACTGGACCAGTGGTCCCAACCCCTCCCCCTAGGAGACAACTCGTACCAGGTCCAGTTCGCAGCATGTGGGCCACAGCTTTAAAATCACCTCAGCCACTTCAGCCATCTCAACTGTCCGAAACTCCCCCCAGACAATTGGAGTGCCTCTGCTCAGACCAAGCCAATCACTGCAGGACAAAGTGTGTCTCACTGGAGAGATCCCTGCCCCAGTGGAGGACACTCTGTCAGAGAAGAACAGAGCAAACTCTTTGCACAGTGTGGTTGAAAATGCTTCTTTTGGCTGCAGATGGTGCCTATCCCTTGAGGCTACCAGGTGACTGGACAATGAGATCTGCTGTTCCCATACATGGATTTATAGACAACTACTGCTGCAACCCTTACTTCCTGAGATCATGGCCTGGCAAGCGACCTGAGGCACACATGTACAATCCTATCACTCTGCCATCCTGACACCAAGTCTGCCAGCACACAACTGGCTGTCAGAGGCTTTTTCAATTAGTGGGCTCTGTGGTATGTTATTGTAGTAAATAACTGCTCCCCTTGCAGGAGTTGTTACACAGACTGTTCTTGTTTTGAGGCAGTGTCAGGAAAACAGAAGTGATGTCTCAATAAAACAGTTGTACTAGTCATGAAAATTGAAAATACTGTTGTGAAAAACACCTTATGAATAGAATGTTAAGAAACAAAAACAAAATGTACATGTGTGAAAATGGATTTTCTTTTCTTTTTAATTTAAATGCTATACATTCTTGTAAAACCATCTAAAAAGGCACCTTCTTGGGTCAGACTGTAATGAACCAGAACATTTCCGATTCCAGCTGTCAGACATTTTTGAGCTACCGGTGATCAAAAAAAGTCCTAAAAAAGCTATTTGCATCAATTTCAACCTTCCTGGAACTGTAATCCACTGCACCAATTATTACCATATTTTCAGGATTCAGAGACCCTGGTACTGTTTCACGAATGCTCATGTCAAATCGGAGGCTATCCTATCCAGGGACAGCCATGTTATTTAACTATAAAATTAGGAAATAAAAAGTTTTAAAAAACAGGGGTTTAACATAGAACACTGAAACCATAATGATAGAGGTACTACCATGACCCTATAATATATGACGAATTTTGCTGAACTATAATATTCTGATGTCTGTATAGTGTAGGTTTGCAGATCTCTGTTCAATCATCCTGAAAGCCATAACACAGAATAAAGTCTCAGCGTGAACAATCCTGCCGCTTCTGTCATACAGTATGGAAACACAGTGAGGCATTAACATAGTGAGCCACTGTCCAGTACCAGCAAGATGCCTTTCAGCAAGGTGCCTGCCGGAGTCAGAACCACTGCTCTTGTGCGGCCTGGAATGCTGGAAGAGAGCTGTGCTTGCTAATGTCTCATGCAGTTCCCATTTTCAGCAACAACAGATGGCCAAAGTGTTTAATTGATACAAGAACAGATTCCTTCCCTTGTGTTTTGGGTGACTGTTGCTAGTGCTTTGCTGTTAAAATCCATGAGGCATTGGCAATGTATGAACAAAAGCAACACACATATACTGTATACACACACACACACACACACACACACACACACACACACACACTGCTTCTCCATAAGCATGCAGCACAATTTAAAATGTAAGGTAATTTTCACTGTTTCTAGTTGAGATGCACTGCAGGCAAGGTGTCAAGCAAAAACGAAAATCTGTGTTTCAGATTTCTCTTTCAAATTTCTCTTATGTTTGGCAATATTAAGTTACTGCACCCTTTACTGAGAGAAAGCTGCTTGTAAACAGTTGCCATATTTGTCCAGTGGTTTGCAAATGTTACCATGGATTCAGGGTTGATGGATCTGGGGTTTACTGGTTGGACTTCCCGAAACTCACTTGGACTTAAAAACATAGGAGGGCAAACAGCAGCCACTCAAATGATTGCATGGAGCAGGGCCGTGACCAGGGGGGTTCAAGAGATGCGGATGCAGTAGGGCCTGCACTGTCATGGGGCCCACTGCCTCAAAGATCAATTGTAATAAAACCGGTGAAAGTCAGAGACAACCCTGTAACCATCTTTACATAGAAACATAAAATTTGATGGCAGATAAGGACCGCTTGGCCCACCTAGTCTGCCCATTTTTCCCTTCCGCTTTCATACATCGCAGTGCCTAAATGATCTGTGGCTTACACTCTTTCTTATCGCTAGAGTTCCCTTATGTCTGTCCCATGCATTTTTGAATTCCCCTACCATTTTTGCCCCTAGAACCTCTGCTGGGAGACTGTACCATGGATTCACCACCCTTTCCATGAAAAAATACTGTCTCACGTTACCCCTAAATCTACCCTCCTCTATTTTCATATTATGGCTCCTTGTTCTTGAAAATGTATTTTTTAAGATGCTACTATCGTGTACCTTATTTACACCCTTGAGGTATTTGAAAGTCTGTATCATAACCCCCCCCTTTCCTCCATGGAATACATATTGAGATCCTCCAGTCTCCCCTCATATGACTTCTGGTGCAGCCCATGCACTATTTTTGTCACCCTTCTCTGAAGCACTTCTACTCTGTCTATGTCCTTCCAGAGATGCAGCCTCCCGAACTGGACACCGTACTCTAGATGAGGTCTCAGCAATGTTCTGTACAGTGGTATCACCACCTCCTTCCTTCTACTCGAGATAACTCTCCCTATGCACCCCAGCATTCCAGTGGCTGTCTTCACAGACTTCTCGCACCATTTAGTAACCGTTAGATCATCAGATATGATTACTCCTAGGTCCCTTTCTTGTTTGGTGGCCATCAGTACCTCCCCCATCATGTACCTGCATTTCTGTGCCCCAAGTGCATTATGTTGCACTTCTTTGCATTGAATCTTAGCTGCCACACCCTTCAACACTCCTCAAGCTTGCATAGGTCCCTTCTCATTTTCTCTACCCCTCCTGGAGTGTCAACCCTGTTGCAGATCTTTGTGTCATCTGCAAAGAGACACATCTTTCTTACCAGCCTCTCTGCAATGTCATTTATAAAGACATTAAAGAGGGCTGGTCCAAGTACTGATCCCTGTGGGACTCTGCTGGTCATCCCCCCTCTTCGGATTGAACTGTGTTAACCACTACCACCCTCTGTGTCCCATTGCTCAGCCAATTTTAGACCCAGTTTACTACCCTGAGATTCACTCCCAGGCTGCCCAGCTTGTTTACTAGCCTCCTATGTGGGACAGTATCAAAGGCCTTGCTGAAATCCAGGTAGGCCACATCCACAGCCCTTCCCTAATCCACCTTCCTAGTCACCTAGTCAAAGAAATCTATCAGATTTGTTTAACAAGATCTTCCCACTGCGAATCTATACTGCCTTGGATCCTGTGCTCCATTAGATACGAGATGTATCACAAATGTTTCTTTTAGTAGTTATTCCATTAGTTTCCCCACCACTGAGGTCAGGCTGACTGGCCTGTAGTTGCCAGCCCCCTCCCTGTTCCCACATTTGCAGAGAGGGACTACATTCGCCTTCCTCCAGTCCTTTGGCATGACACCTGTTTCCAGCGAACTGTTGAACAGGGCTATCAGTGGTGCTGCCAGCACCTCCCAGAGTTCTCTTAATACTCTGAGACGTATCTCATCTGGCCCCATTGCCTTGTCTGCTTTCAGATTGATGAGTTCCTTTAAGACTCTGTCCTCTTTAAATGGACTGGTGTTCACCTCCCTCCAGTGGTGCTTCCATCACCTAACTTTGGTCCCCTCTTCCCCTTTTTTTGTGAATATTGAACAAAAATACTTGTTTAGAATTTCTGCTTTTTTTGTGGTCCCCCTCTGCATACTCCCCCTCCTTCCCTTTTTTTCTCACAATCTCAACCTTAGTCTTTTGTCTTTCACTAATGTATATGAAAACACTTTTGTCCCCTTTTCTTATTGCCTGGGTTATTTTTTCTTCTGTTTGTGCCTTTGCACTCCTGACTGCTTTCCCCACCTCTATCTGCTTTTCCAGATACATTTCCCGCTCTTCTTCCCTCTGGATTTACCTTGTACCTTCTGAATGCAACCCTTTTGGCCCTTACCTTCCTTTGAGAACCATAATATTTTCTTTCTCTTTATTTTGCTTACTTGCCTAATGCAATGGCTTATTGCCTCTGCTATGGCTCCCTTAAGATTCTTCCATTGCTCCTCCACCCCGTTTCTCCTTCCCTGCCAGGGATTTTCTAAGATATTCCCACATCTTTGAAAAGTCAGCCTGCCTGAAATTCAGGACCCTTGCTCCTTATGGCAATTCTGCTCTCTGCAACGTACAGCTAAACCCAGGGCCTGTTAACCTTGCACGTAACCCTATTAGCAATACAAAAGGCCTACAAAATTGTTCACCATAACATCAGGAGCCTTGAGCACAATTTCTCCGAACTAGAAGCTTGGACCTTCCTCTACAAGCCTGACATCATTTGCCTAACTGAAACTTGTCTCTAACCCTCCACTCCTGACACTATTTGCTCCCTCCCATCCTACAATCTTCTAAGACAGGACAGACCTGCAGCCAAGAGAGGTGGTGGCACAGCTATTTATTTTAAAAACCACTTTCAGCTCTCTGTTATTAACTCATCTCCCCTCCTACACTGTGAAGCGCTTCATGCCAATCTCACTCTTGGGACCAAACTACTTCATATTGTCTGCGTTTACAACCCCCCTAAAGGTGGCCAAAGAGGCCTGGATGAACTACTGGCTTAAACCTCACTCTTATCTGGAAGAAATGAAGTTCTCATACTCAGAGACCTAACCATAAACTGTCTGGAAAGCTCCCAAGCCTTAACTCTATCCAAATTACAAAGCAAACCTGCACCAACTGATCTCTGAACCTACAAGGACCATCCCCACTCCAACACCAGAACATTACTGGACTGGATAATGACTAATCACCCGGAACACAGTCTACGCAGGAGTACAAGCTGACACCATCACTGACCACTCCCCCACTTTCTGTATCTGGGGTAAAGGGAGGACAGAACCTACTCAGCCCAGGTGCATCTCCTTTCGCAACTATGCCCATTTTGACTCTCAGGCATTCTTACAGGACATTGTTAGCATTGATTGGTCCTCTTTCTATGAGTCTAGTGATACCCAATCTGCTCTTGGTCTCATTCTGACCCACTTACTAGCGCTACAGGACAAGCACTGTCGCTTAGTAACGTGTCAGGTGAGAAACAGGCAAACCCGATGGCCAAAATCTGATCTACTCAGTAAACTTTGCCAAAGAGATAAAAGCTGGCTCTGTTTCAGATGCACTGGCATAGCTATTGACCTTATCACTTATAGGACTATATGTAACGCCTGCAAAAAGGAGATCAAACAGGCCAAAAGCTGCTACTGCAAGGACCTCTCAATGAACTCCTATGGTGACTCCAGAACATTCTGGTCCCACATTAAGTTCTTCCTTGGCTCAAACTTATCCTCCACCCCTAATGAAATGGTACTAAATGGAGTCCATTGTAACAATTTAAGCACCTATTGCCAACTTTTTCAATGACAAATTCTCTGACCTAACTAATTATACCTCCACTTTCTCCTCCAACCTGACCTTAGCATATCCAACAAATGCCACTGGCCCAAACTTTTTCTTTAGATCTGTCTCCATACTTGATGAGTTGAAATTGCTTAATAATATCTCTGAGCATACGGCTGCCGGTTCTGACAATCTTGAACCCAAACTTCTCAAACTAGCTATGCCGTTCATAGCTACTCCCTCAGCCAAAATCTGTATCCTCTCCTCATGCCAGGGTCATGTCCCAGATATCTGGAAGATGGCAAGGATTACCCCTGTTTTTAAAAAAAGGTGACCCAAAGGACCCCTTTAACTACAGGCCAATTGCTATCCTGTCTGTTCTCGGGAAAATCCTTGAAAAGCTTGTAGCAAACCAAACTATTGAGTTCCTCCAGAAAAATGACCTATTAAACTCTGCCCAGCATGGCTTCCAGTAGGGATGGGTGGGACAGTCCACTTAAAATCATAACCCCCCGGACTTCATAGGGTCCGACGGACCCGGTTAGATCAGGACCCTGCTGTTAAGTGTACCAGGTCCGCCTTGCTGTTTTGTATTCCTCACAAATGGCTCAAAATCCCCTCTTCTGTCTGCAAAATAAAGTCACTCCCATGAAAATGTGAGGAAAAAAATTATTCAACACTGCCATTGCTCTAGGGAGGAAGAGAAATGAAAACCGAGCAACTCGCAGCATGAAATAAAAACCGCTCAGATACGTGAGCTACAGCTGCAACATTTATTCAGCATAAAGCACACAGGTACACAGAAAACTTTATACTGAATAAATGTTGCAGTTATAGATCATATATTTGAGCATTTTTTTCTTTGTATTGCGAGTTGAGCAATTTTAATTTGCCTTGCTAGCCCGTTTACAGTACTAGACCGGGTCTACCGAGCTGCCTTTGCTCTCGCTGCCCCTACTACTGTCACTGCTCCCCCAACCCCACATCATGAACAGAGAACCACCAGTCCACATATAAAGAGTGCTGATTGGCCAATTGGTGGAGATCTGATGTATTCTGTGCCCAGCTGAGTAAACTTGAAGCTGCGCAGTGCTTTGGGGCCCTTACTTCAGTAAACAATGCAGCAACAGCGCAGGTGAGGTCAGGTTACTGGCACGATGTTAAGGCAATGGGCTGCAGTTGTACTGAGTGGCTTGAGCCTGGATGGTTAACTGTATTGCAGGGATTCCCACTCAGAGAGGAACTAAGAAGTCATGCGACTGGACTGACAGCCCCCGCTGGATCTGGGTCAAACATGACTTGCATCATGTAAGAATGGATGACCAGTCATTTGTGGCTGGAGCAGTGACTTTGGGAAGAGTGCCCTACCCAAGATGGTCACAGTCCACATGGAGGACCCAACAGAAGGTAGGAGGAACTGGAAGGGTAGCTGAACTAGGAGGGTTAGGCCAGGAGGTGAAAGTTTTTTGCAGTTCTATTAAAATACATTGAAACCATCTTTCTTGGTTTTAGAATTGATCAGGTTTACCAGAGCACTGTTGTACATGCTGTGTTTATTCTTCTTTCTATATACTGGGGCAGGGGGGTCCATACCGGGGAGGGTAAGTGCAACAGATGGGAACGAGCATTGGTGTTCATACTGGGAGGGTGGTTGCCAGCAAATGAGTGGGGTACAAGTTAAATACTGGAGCAAGGGTGTTCACACAGGGGCAAGATAGGGGCTAGCAGATGGGTGGGGTAAGGGTGTACATGCTGGGGTAGGGATATGCTTACTAAAATAGTGTGGTTACCAGAGGATAGAGAGGATAGGGAATGCATGCTGGGGCAGGGTGAGTGTCCAGTAATGTGAGGGTCCAGGGGTGGGTATAATGGGACAGAGTAGGTGTCAGCAGAGGGGTAATGGTGGTGTCTGTGTATGTCTGTGTGTGTAATCTATACTGTGCCATCTGGGTGTCAGAGGAGCAGGGATGGGAATATTACTGGTGCAGAGTGGGTGTCACTAGATGGGATGGGGATCAGTAACCTGCCTACTGAGGTGGAGAGTTTGTAAGTGGATAGGAGGGGCTGGGGGTATGCATACTGGGACAGGAAGGATGCTGATGTGTTCATCAGAGATACCATGCCCTAAAACAGATGGTAAGGGAGCATAGCACGGATTCTCTATAGCTCTGAAAAACTGTGAGACAAACATGGACCATATATGAAATAAAGGCAGAAAGAAACTTGGACCAACACACTCAAGTTAGAAAAAATGCTTAATTTTTACTTTCTGTTTGAACCTCTGGGTCTTTTTCTACCAACACAGTCTATTTTTTGATGTTTTGTGATTGTTTTCCAGCATTACCTTTCATTTCCTAAAAGTTCTGATTTGAATCAGAACCAGTCAGAACCAATCAGGACTTTGACCTAGATCCTGATCCTGATAATAAGGACCAGGACCTTTTTGGGTCCGCCTATCCCTAGCTTCCAAAAGGACCATAGTACTACCACTGCTCTACTCAAATTCACATCTGATGCCCTGATGGCCATGGACTCTGCCTCTCTGTCACAGGGGCCATTTTCATTGATATGACCAAGGCCTTTGACCTAACTGACCACCCCATCCTCAATCACTAGGTTTCTCACCCAATGTTATGAACTGGTTCAAAAGCTACCTGACTGACAGAACACAATTTGTGAAGTACAACTCCACCCTCTCTGACAAGGCCATGACTAACATTGGAGTACCCCAGGGGTCCATACTTGGCCCTTTGCTTTTTTCTATCTTTATAAACAGCATCACCTCAAACCTTATGAAAAACAGCTCCCTGTTGTATGCAGATGACATAGTGCTGTACTCTAGCGCCAAATGTATTAAAGATATAAATCTGAAGCTCTCCCACGACTTCCAGCTACTCCAGCAGTGGCTGGTTAGACACAAACATGTCCTAAATGAAACAAAGACCCAAGCTATGCTCTTCGGATCCAGTTTTAAACTTAAACACTTCCAGCACAAGTTTAAAGTCTCCACGATCAGTAGCACCTCAGTAGAAGTTGTTAACTCTTTTAAGTACCTGGGGGTCACACTGGATCCACTACTATACTATGATCTCCATATTGAGAAGACCTGCAAATCTGTAAACTCTAAACCTGGAGCTGCCTATCGAACCAGCTATGCCCTCACCCCATCCTCCAGGCTTGCTGTAGCTGCCCGTGGAATACCACTGCCATCACTTAACTATGGGGCAGCTACCTATATTTCTGCAAGCAAATCAAGTCTTCACAAATGGGATGTTACCTACAATAATATATGTTGCTATGCATCCTCTCATCAGCTGAAACACCACTGTCTCCTCTACTCTGACCTTGATTGGCTCCCTCCACAGGCGTCAAGGCTTTATTCTTTCGGCTCCCTCACTGACAATATAATTAGGACTCAGATACCTAAACCCCTAGCGGTACTCTTCCAAAGCCAGACCTCCTGCTATGACCTTCACTCTGCTGACAATGCCCCTATCTGTATCCCTAAATATGCTACCACCACTAAGGGCTCTAGTGCTTTTGCCTGTCAGGCCCCCAGTACTGGAACTCCCTCCCTCTAACCATTCGTCAAGCCTCTTCCCACTCCTGCTTTAAGAAAGCACTGCACCACCATCTCATATCTTTCTTTATTTGCTCCTATTTAAAACCTCCATAGACACAAGGTTTTATTCTGACTCCCCTTGCCTCCCTGTTAATTTTGACCACATTCCTGCCTCAGCACTTTCTCTCAATCTGCCAGGGTTACTCCCATACACTGCTGTTTTTGCACTTCCTAATCCTATTCCCTTCATCCTCCACTGCAAATTGCTACTATTTACTTCCCTAACTTTCTTCTTTCTCTCAGACCTGCTCTGGTTGTCGAAAGATTACTTTCTCCATTCCTTCCTCTCTAATCTACTCCATTATTGTCTACTTAAAGTAACAATGCATTTTTTCATTTTTTATTTCCTCCTCATGTTAGTATAAGCCCTAATTTTTCTTGCAATTGTCAGTGTTGTTTACACATACCTACGATACTGTATTGCCTATGTTGCTACCTGCTTGTATGTATCCATAACTTTGACTATTTCTAAGAATGTACTGTTACTGTTAGTTCCAGAAATTTGTTTTGTATTCTCCCAGGTCGTGCCTGAAAATAGTCATTGTTATGGCCAGCGCACCAACCCGGTTAACAAAAACTAAAAATAAATGTGAATTGACTCTTCTGCTGTTCATACACTGAACTACACTGTATTGTGATTGCTTGGTCCCAGATGGCTCCCCACTTTTTACAGTACATCTGTAATTCTTTCCCTGTTGGTGAGTACCAGGTCCAAGGTTGCTCCCTCTCAGGTGGGCTCCATCACTAGCTGTCTTAGGCACGCCCCCTGCAAAGCATCCAGAATGTCTTGTTCCAGGCTGAGGCTACAGCCTGGTTAGTCCAATCCACATCTGGCAGACTTAAGTCACTTACAAGCAGCACCTCCCCTTTAGCTGTCATTCTGTGGATGGTTTCTACAAGTACCCTGTCCAACTCTTCCCCTTATGTGGGAGGTCTATAGATCACATCAGTGCAAATGGTAGTGCCATTTCCCCTCTCCAGGGTGATCCACAGTGCCTCTGCCTTTCCCTGCATTCCCTGTATTTCAGTTGCCTTAATTCCTTCACTGATGTAGACAGGCACTCCTCCTCCCTTTCTACCCACCCTGTCCCTCCTGACTAGGGTGTTACCTGATATTGCCATATCCCAGTCATGGCTCCACATGAACCATGTCACGGTAACAGCGACAATGTTCAGATTTGCCTCAGCCATCAGAGCCATTACAACCAGGATTTTGTTTCCCAGACTGCGGGCATCTGTGCACATGGCCTTCCCATTTTTACTGCCTCCTCTCCTAATAACTCCCTTCCTATCCCCATGTGCTTTCTCCATACCCTCTTGTCCTACTCCCATTCTGCCTTTTCTCTGCATTTTTTACCTATTTTGGTTTAAGGTTTCTTTGGCAATTTCTGAACCTTAGGGTTCTTTCTACTGTCTGTATCATTTTGTGGGGGGGGGAAGGGCTGTTTGCTTCACCCAGCTTATTTCTGCCACCCCCTTAGCTAATTTAAATGCTTGCTGATGAAGCATTTAAATCTCTCACTGAGGATTCTGTCCCCCCCAAAAAAGATGCAGGCCATCACTCCTGTACAGGCCTGCATCCCTCCAGGTGGAATCCTGGTCCCAGTGCAGTCAAACCCCTTCTCTCTGCACCAGTTCTTCAGCCATACATTGAATCTCTTGGTGTGGAGTATCCTGTTCTCCCCTTGCCCTTGACGGGTAACACCTCTGAAAAGGTTACAGAGTGTGGCACCTGTCTAAGACCCCTCCCCAACTACCTGAACTGCTCTTGCACTACCCTAGACTCTCCACTTGCCAGGTCATTTGTTCCCAGTTGGACAATGACATCCAGCTCACCCTTCCATCCTGCTGCCCCAGGAATCCTTAGGATGTGCTGTCCATCCCTCCAAGCTGTGGTGCTAGGTAGGCACTTGACCTCCCACACTCCCTCCCCTCTTGGCCCCAAGTCTACCCCCGATGATAGAGTCCCCCACCAGGAGTTGCTTCCTCCTCCTCCTCCTCCTCCTCCTCTGGGGGTCCTCTGCCTCTCCCCTTGGGATCTCAACTGGGGAGGACCTCTGCATCCTCCTTGGTTACTACTGCAATTGCCTCTTTGAGACAGTCCCACCCTGCCAGAACAGCATAGGAGTTGAGGAGTGGAACCTTAGGAGGGATGTGTCTCTTCATCACCACACTCACCCTTCCCCAGCCCACAGTCATCCAGCCGCTCTTCGTCCTTGACAACCGTTGAGGCAGTGGGTAGGACTTGGTGTTCCCTGGGCATGAGAGGAGGTCTCCCAAATCCTGGCCAACTCAGCCTGGAGACAAGCAACCTCCACCCTCAGCCCAGAGAGGTGCCTGCAGATGGGACAGCACCGCAGCCTCCAGAAAGTCTCCATGAAGATTGCCTTCCCACAGACACTGAACTGCACCACTCATCATGTCTTTAAGTCTCCCTTCCTCCTCCCCATCCTCCCCCTTATCTCCTGACTCTCTCTCCTCACCACTCACAGTCTTCTTTCACTTTCTGACCTCCCTCTACCCCCTCTATCTCCACCCATTATCTTCCATACACCCTTCACCCCACCACTCCTTACCATTCCTACTCTTTTCTTCCTCCACATGCTTTCCTTCACTCACTTCCCACCCCTCTGCTCCCTGCTCCTCTCCCTCTTTCAGTCTTCTCCCCATACTTTACACCCCTCCAATCCCCCACTGACATTCCTTTTCCCATGCCACAGCTCTGCCCTCCTATCTTCCCCCCTCACCACCACCACAGCAGTGCTCTTCTCCCCATACTTTACACCCCTCCAGTCCCCCACTGACATTCCTTTTCCCATGCCACAGCTCTGCCCTCCTATCTCCCCCTCACCACTACCACAGCAGTGCTCTTCTCCCCATACTTTACACCCTCCAATCCCCCACTGCCATTCCTTTTCCCATGCCACAGCTCTGCCCTCCTATCTCCCCCTCCTCACCACTACCACAGCAGTGCTCTTCTCCCCATACTTTAAGCCCTCCAATCCCCACTGACATTCCTTTTCCCATGCCACAGCTCTGCCATCCTATCTCCCCCTCACCACTACCACAGCAGTGCTCTTCTCCCCATACTTTACAGCCCTCCAATCCCCCACTGACATTCCTTTTCCCATGCCACAGCTCTGCCCTCCTATCTCCCCCCTCACCACTACCACAGCAGTGCTCTTCTCCCCATACTTTACACCCTCCAATCCCCCACTGACATTCCTTTTCCCATGCCACAGCTCTGCCCTCCTATCTCCCCTCCTCACCACTACCACAGCAGTGCTCTTCTCCCCATACTTTACAGCCCTCCAATCCCCCACTGACATTCCTTTTCCCATGCCACAGCTCTGCCCTCCTATCTCCCCCTCACCACTACCACAGCAGTGCTCTTCTCCCCATACTTTACAGCCCTCCAATCCCCCACTGACATTCCTTTCCCATGCCACAGCTCTGCCCTCCTATCTCCCTCCTCACCACTACCACAGCAGTGCTCTTCTCCCCATACTTTACACCCTCCAATCCCCACTGACATTCCTTTTCCCATGCCACAGCTCTGCCCCCTATCTCCCCTCCTCACCACTACCACAGCAGTGCTCTTCTCCCCATACTTTACAGCCCTCCAATCCCCCACTGACATTCCTTTTCCCATGCCACAGCTCTGCCTTCCTATCTCCCCCTCCTCACCACTACCACAGCAGTGCTCTTCTTTCCCATACTTTACACCCCTCCAATCCCCCACTGACATTCCTTTTCCCATGCCACAGCTCTGCCCTCCTATCTCCCCCTCCCCACCACTACCACAGCAGTGCTCTTCTTTCCCATACTTTACACCTCCAATCCCCCACTGACATTCATTTTCCCATGCCACAGCTCTGCCCTCCTATCTCCCCCTCCTCACCACTACCACAGCAGTGCTCTTCTTTCCCATACTTTACACCCCTCCAATCTCCCACTGACATTCTTTTTCCCATGCCACAGCTCTGCCCTCCTATCTTCCCCCCCTCACCACTACCACAGCAGTGCTCTTCTCCCCATACTTTACACCCCTCCAATCCCCCACTGACATTCCTTTTCCCATGCCACAGCTCTGCCCTCCTATCTCCCCTCCTCACCACTACCACAGCAGTGCTCTTCTTCCCATACTCTGCACCCCTCCAATCCCCCACTGACATTCCTTTTCCCATGCCACAGCTCTGCCCTCCTATCTCCCTCCTCACCACTACCACAGCAGTGCTCTTCTCCCATACTTTACACCCTCCAATCCCCCACTGCCATTCCTTTTCCCATGCCACAGCTCTGCCCTCCTATCTCCCTCCTCACCACTACCACAACAGTGCTCTTCTCCCATACTTTACACCCCTCCAATCCCCACTGACATTCCTTTCTCCCATGCCACAGCTCTGCCCTCCTATCTTCCCCTCACCACTACCACAGCAGTGCTCTTCTCCCATACTTTACACCCCTCCAATCCCCACTGACATTCCTTTTCCCATGCCACAGCTCTGCCCTCCTATCTCCCCTCCTCACCACTACCACAGCAGTGCTCTTCTTTCCCATACTTTACACCCCTATAATCCCCCACTGACATTCCTTTTCCCATGCCACAGCTCTGCCCTCCTATCTCCCCCTCCTCACCACTACCACAGCAGTGCTCTTCTCCCCATACTTTACAGCCCTCCAATCCCCCACTGCCATTCCTTTTCCCATGCCACAGCTCTGCCCTCCTATCTCCCCCTCCTCACCACTACCACAGCAGTGCTCTTCTCCCCATACTTTACACCCTCCAATCCCCACTGACATTCCTTTTCCCATGCCACAGCTCTGCCTCCTATCTCCCCTCACCACTACCACAGCAGTGCTCTTCTCCCCATACTTTACACCCTCCAATCCCCACTGACTCTTTTCCCATGCCACAGCTCTGCCCTCCTATCTCCCTCCTCACCACTACCACAGCAGTGCTCTTCTCCCCATACTTTACACCCCTCCAATCTCCCACTGACATTCCTTTTCCCATGCCACAGCTCTGCCCTCCTATCTCCCCCTCCTCACCACTACCACAGTAGTGCTCTTCTCCCATACTTTACACCCTCCAATCCACCACTGACATTCCTTTTCCCATGCCACAGCTCTGCCCTCCTATCTCCCCCCTCACCACTACCACAGCAGTGCTCTTCTTCCCATACTTTACACCCTCCAATCCCCACTGACATTCCTTTTCCCATGCCACAGCTCTGCCCTCCTATCTCCCCCTCCTCACCACTACCACAGCAGTGCTCTTCTTTCCCATACTTTACACCCCTCCAATCCCCCACTGACATTCCTTTTCCCATGCCACAGCTCTGCCCTCCTATCTCCCCCTCACCACTACCACAGCAGTGCTCTTCTCCCATACTTTACACCCTCCAATCCCCACTGACATTCCTTTTCCCATGCCACAGCTCTGCCCTCCTATCTTTCCCCTCACCACTACCACAGCAGTGCTCTTCTCCCCATGCTTTACAGCCCTCCAATCCCCCACTGACATTCCTTTTCCCATGCCACAGCTCTGCCCTCCTATCTCCCTCACCACTACCACAGCAGTGCTCTTCTTTCCCATACTTTACACCCCTCCAATCCCCCACTGACATTCCTTTTCCCATGCCACAGCTCTGCCCTCCTATCTCCCTCCTCACCACTACCACAGCAGTGCTCTTCTCCCATACTTTACACCCTCCAATCCCCACTGACATTCCTTTTCCCATGCCACAGCTCTGCCCTCCTATCTTCCCCTCACCACTACCACAGCAGTGCTCTTCTCCCCATACTTTACACCCCTCCAATCCCCCACTGACATTCCTTTTCCCATGCCACAGCTCTGCCCTCCTATCCCCCCTCACCACTACCACAGCAGTGCTCTTCTTTCCCATACTTTACACCCTCCAATCCCCCACTGACATTCCTTTTCCCATGCCACAGCTCTGCCCTCCTATCTCCCCTCACCACTACCACAGCAGTGCTCTTCTCCCCATACTTTACAGCCCTCCAATCCCCACTGACATTCCTTTTCCCATGCCACAGCTCTGCCCTCCATCTCCCCTCACCACTACCACAGCAGTGCTCTTCCCCATACTTTACCCTCCAATCCCCACTGACATTCCTTTTCCCATGCCACAGCTCTGCCCTCCTATCTCCCCCTCACCACTACCACAGCAGTGCTCTTCTCCCATACTTTACACCCTCCAATCCCCACTGACATTCCTTTTCCCATGCCACAGCTCTGCCCTCCTATCTCCCCCTCCACCACTACCACAGCAGTGCTCTTCTTTCCCATACTTTACACCCTCCAATCCCCACTGACATTCCTTTTCCCATGCCACAGCTCTGCCCTCCTATCTCCCTCCTCACCACTACCACAGCAGTGCTCTTCTCCCCATACTTTACACCCTCCAATCCCCACCTGACATTCCTTCCCATGCCACAGCTCTGCCCTCCTATCTCCCCTCCTCACCACTACCACAGCAGTGCTCTTCTCCCCATACTTTACACCTCCAATCCCCACTGACATTCCTTTTCCCATGCCACAGCTCTGCCCTCCTATCTCCCTCCTCACCACTACCACAGCAGTGCTCTTCTCCCATACTTTACACCCTCCAATCCCCACTGACATTCCTTTCCCATGCCACAGCTCTGCCCTCCTATCTCCTCCTCACCACTACCACAGCAGTGCTCTTCTCCCATACTTTACACCCTCCAATCCCCACTGACATTCCTTTTCCCATGCCACAGCTCTGCCCTCCTATCTCCCTCCTCACCACTACCACAGCAGTGCTCTTCTCCCCATACTTTACACCCTCCAATCCCCACTGACATTCCTTTTCCCATGCCACAGCTCTGCCCTCCTATCTTCCCCTCACCACTACCACAGCAGTGCTCTTCTCCCATACTTTACACCCTCCAATCCCCCACTGACATTCCTTTTCCCATGCCACAGCTCTGCCCTCCTATCTTCCCCTCACCACTACCACAGCAGTGCTCTTCTCCCCATACTTTACACCCTCCAATCCCCCACTGACATTCCTTTTCCCATGCCACAGCTCTGCCCTCCTATCTCCTCACCACTACCACAGCAGTGCTCTTCTCCCCATACTTTACACCCCTCCAATCCCCCACTGACATTCCTTTTCCCATGCCACAGCTCTGCCCTCCTATCTCCCCCTCACCACTACCACAGCAGTGCTCTTCTCCCCATACTTTACACCCTCCAATCCCCCACTGACATTCCTTTTCCCATGCCACAGCTCTGCCCTCCTATCTTCCCCCTCACCACTACCACAGCAGTGCTCTTCTCCCCATACTTTACACCCCTCCAATCCCCCACTGACATTCCTTTTCCCATGCCACAGCTCTGCCCTCCTATCTTCCCCCTCACCACTACCACAGCAGTGCTCTTCTCCCCATACTTTACACCCCTCCAATCCCCCACTGACATTCCTTTTCCCATGCCACAGCTCTGCCCTCCTATCTCCCCCTCCTCACCACTACCACAGCAGTGCTCTTCTCCCATACTTTACACCCTCCAATCCCCACTGACATTCCTTTTCCCATGCCACAGCTCTGCCCTCCTATCTCCCCCTCACCACTACCACAGCAGTGCTCTTCTCCCAATACTTTACACCCTCCAATCCCCACTGACATTCCTTTTCCCATGCCACAGCTCTGCCTCCTATCTCCCCCTCACCACTACCACAGCAGTGCTCTTCTCCCATACTTTACACCCTCCAATCCCCCACTGACATTCTTTTCCCATGCCACAGCTCTGCCCTCCTATCTCCCCTCACCACTACCACAGCAGTGCTCTTCTCCCCATACTTTACACCCTCCAATCCCCACTGACATTCCTTTTCCCATGCCACAGCTCTGCCTCCTATCTCCCTCCTCACCACTACCACAGCAGTGCTCTTCTCCCCATACTTACACCCTCCAATCCCCCACTGACATTCCTTTCCCATGCCACAGCTCTGCCCTCCTATCTCCCCTCCTCACCACTACCACAGCAGTGCTCTTCTCCCATACTTTACACCCTCCAATCCCCCACTGACATTCCTTTTCCCATGCCACAGCTCTGCCCTCCTATCTCCCCCTCACCACTACCACAGCAGTGCTCTTCTCCCCATACTTTACAGCCCTCCAATCCCCCACTGACATTCCTTTTCCCATGCCACAGCTCTGCCCTCCTATCTCCCTCCTCACCACTACCACAGCAGTGCTCTTCTCCCCATACTTTACACCCCTCCAATCCCCCACTGACATTCCTTTTCCCATGCCACAGCTCTGCCCTCCTATCTTCCCCCTCACCACTACCACAGCAGTGCTCTTCTCCCCATACTTTACCCTCCAATCCCCACTGACATTCCTTTTCCCATGCCACAGCTCTGTCCTCCTATCTTCCCCTCACCACTACAGCAGTGCTCTTCTCCCCATACTTTACACCCTCCAATCCCCCACTGACATTCCTTTTCCCATGCCACAGCTCTGCCCTCCTATCTCCCCTCCTCACCACTACCACAGCAGTGCTCTTCTCCCCATACTTTACACCCCTCCAATCCCCCACTGACATTCCTTTTCCCATGCCACAGCTCTGCCCTCCTATCTTCCCCCTCACCACTACCACAGCAGTGCTCTTCTCCCCATACTTTACACCCTCCAATCCCCCACTGACATTCCTTTTCCCATGCCACAGCTCTGCCCTCCTATCTTCCCCCCTCACCACTACCACAGCAGTGCTCTTCTCCCCATACTTTACAGCCCTCCAATCCCCCACTGACATTCCTTTTCCCATGCCACAGCTCTGCCCTCCTATCTCCCCCTCACCACCCACAGCAGTGCTCTTCTCCCATACTTTACACCCTCCAATCCCCCACTGACATTCCTTTTCCCATGCCACAGCTCTGCCCTCCTATCTCCCCTCACCACTACCACAGCAGTGCTCTTCTCCCATACTTACACCCTCCAATCCCCCACTGACATTCCTTTTCCCATGCCACAGCTCTGCCTCCTATCTCCCCTCACCACTACCACAGCAGTGCTCTTCTCCCAATACTTTACACCCTCCAATCCCCCACTGACATTCCTTTTCCCATGCACAGCTCTGCCCTCCTATCTCCCCTCACACTACAGCAGTGCTCTTCTCCCCATACTTTACAGCCTCCAATCCCCACTGACATTCCTTTTCCCATGCCACAGCTCTGCCCTCCTATCTCCCCTCACCACTACCACAGCAGTGCTCTTCTCCCATACTTTACAGCCCTCAATCCCCACTGACATTCCTTTTCCCATGCCACAGCTCTGCCTCCTATCTCCCCTCCTCACCACTACCACAGCAGTGCTCTTCTCCCCATACTTACACCTCCAATCCCCACTGACATTCCTTTTCCCATGCCACAGCTCTGCCCTCCTATCTCCCCTCACCACTACCACAGCAGTGCTCTTCTCCCCATACTTTACAGCCCTCCAATCCCCACTGACATTCCTTTTCCCATGCCACAGCTCTGCCCTCCTATCTCCCCTCACCACTACCACAGCAGTGCTCTTCTCCCATACTTTACAGCCCTCCAATCCCCACTGACATTCCTTTTCCCATGCCACAGCTCTGCCCTCCTATCTCCCCTCACCACTACCACAGCAGTGCTCTTCTCCCCATACTTTACACCCTCCAATCCCCACTGACATTCCTTTTCCCATGCCACAGCTCTGCCCTCCTATCTCCCCTCACCACTACCACAGCAGTGCTCTTCTCCCATACTTTACAGCCCTCCAATCCCCACTGACATTCCTTTTCCCATGCCACAGCTCTGCCCTCCTATCTCCCCTCACCACTACCACAGCAGTGCTCTTCTCCCATACTTTACACCCTCCAATCCCCCACTGACATTCCTTTTCCCATGCCACAGCTCTGCCCTCCTATCTCCCTCACCACTACCACAGCAGTGCTCTTCTCCCCATACTTTACAGCCCTCCAATCCCCACTGACATTCCTTTCCCATGCCACAGCTCTGCCTCCTATCTCCCCCTCACCACTACCACAGCAGTGCTCTTCTCCCATACTTTACAGCCCTCCAATCCCCACTGACATTCCTTTTCCCATGCCACAGCTCTGCCCTCCTATCTTCCCCTCCTCACCACTACCACAGCAGTGCTCTTCTCCCCATACTTTACAGCCCTCCAATCCCCCACTGACATTCCTTTTCCCATGCCACAGCTCTGCCCTCCTATCTTCCCCCTCCTCACCACTACCACAGCAGTGCTCTTCTCCCCATACTCCTTGCTCCCCTCTTCCTACGTTTTGCCCTTCACTCTCACCCCTTCCCTGACCACCCTTCTCCCTCCTTTCCCCTCCCCATTGCCATCCCCTTCCCTTGTTCCCTTGTTACTACACCCTATATCCCTATGTCTCCTCTATCCTGTCTCCCCCATTCCTCTTCTCCAGGTATGCCGGAGCCCCTCCATGCACTTACTGTAACTATTTGCACTTCCTTGACAACGTCACCTTAGTGACTGTCTCCTGTCCCCCACCTTTATCCCTCCCTGGTCTATTCTTATCCCCTTCTGACTTTTGTACCATGACACTGTTATTCACTTTATTTTGATAATGTTTTCTGATTTCTATACTATATCTGCACTATGACACTGTTACTCATTTATTATCTGATTAGTTTGTTTCTGTTCCTCTACCATTGTTTGTTCTACTGACTGTATTATGACACGGAACCTTTGTAAATGAACCATTTGTTCAAAGGTATTTTGTAATCATAGTAAACAATAAATAAATATAAAATAAAAAATAAATGTGTCCTTCCTGTTTAAGGGTCTCTCTCTCTCTCTCTCTGTCTCTCTCTCTCACCTCCCTTCTCTACTTTCCTTCAGTAAAGAAACACCCTTACTTATTTGCCTTTATGCCCTGTAGCTGTTTCTATGTGTTTTGGTGAACACTCCCATCCTGCCTCCACAGGAAGTCTCTATTTGCTGCCAATCACCCCCTAGATCCTATAAAAGTGAAGCTAGCCCCGGGTGGGTGGAGGGTTGGGAAAGAGGGCAGTATCGTGAGAGTGTGTGTGTTGTGTCCCCTCTTTCCCTTATGTCTCTTTGCTGCTGCTAGCCAAACACCCTGTAGTAATCATTTTTTTTTTTTTAGAAGGCACTAATCTTCTCTCAGCTCATCCCCCAATTAGCTACTGAAGAAGGATTGGTTGGTCCGAAAGCCACAGCACTTCGTTCTTGTTGTTACATCTATGTTGGTCCATTAAAAGTTATCAAATCATTTGCTTCTGGACCAATTAAACCTCTGATTCACAGGTGTTTGTGTACACTGCCATAACAATGATAGCAGGGACTGTCAGCAATGGCAGCTGTGGGGTCTGCGTTACAGATTCCATCCCTAGTCCTAAGGGGTGGGGTAGGGTTAGAGTACAGGACAAAGAAGCAGTGGGGCCCATTACCCTATCATCCGATCCTGGTGCCAGAGTTACCAGGAGGAGCAGGAACAAAGTACATAAATCAGTGTCTTATTCAGGGTGCCAGATAAGAGGTAAGGGTAAAGCACAGACAAACTATAGATGCTCAGCATGGCCCATGCAAAGTAATCTACAAAATATATATGTAACACCCTTACAGATGGGGGTTCCTAAGAGCCTTCCCGAAGCTACTTAGGAGCTCCTGGCCAAACTGATGTTGGGTGCAATGCTGCCAAAATGCGGCCGCTGTGAGTGTTTTGAATGCCTCCAGTACAATCCCTTTAAGAGCTGCCTGCTCACAGGGTTCCATGGCGTGTACAAGGGGGGAACGGGGTTTCTTTACTCAAATCCTGCCTGAGCTGCGGTGACACCGCTCCCGTTGTGTAGTCGCTGAAAAGCACAACAGGAGCCCTTTTGATAGATGAAATTGTTTGGTTATAGTTAGTTAGAGTATTAGTGGAATTGCAGTTTGTCTAACTTGTTTCCTTTGCAGCTGAGACTTTGTGGGCTTGGCCCTTACATTTTGGACTTGGACTATAGCCTAGGCCAATGGTGAGTGAGGGGTGCCTAAAATGGAGATTTTTTGAGCCCACCAGGAGCAGGGCTCATGATGGAGCTGGCTGCCCATAGGAGATGCAGTCAGTAATTCTGGGAAATGAAGTTCTGGGCTAGGGCGCCCTTTTTGCACCAATGGGGACAGACTTAAGTGCCTGGTATGTGCAGCACACCAATGGGATCGGGTGGCGCCCGAACTGAAACCTGGGTCAAACTGCCAAGGGGCAGAGTCGTTGTGGCCATGAGAGAGGAAAGAGCTCTGGGCTCTTGCGCCGTTGAGTTTTCACACAGGAAGCGCGTGTGGAAGGCCAGAGTTGGGTGGCCAGACCGCCTACAAGTGTCGGACTAAATCCGCTATGGATCGGTCAGAGGAGGCTGGGCAAAAGCACAGCTACCTACCAGGCTCACCCTGTAGAGGACTGGAGAATCTGCTTCAATTGCACTCGGTCTGTCAGGACAAGTCAAGCTGCATCGTTGGGCGTGGTATACTGCGGTAAAAGCGATCAGGTATAAACAGCAGCTGCCTGGTATGGTACCCCTCTGCTCTTCATATAAGTGTGTGGAGGAGTGTTGGAATCCCAGACTTGTCCCTGCAAGTGGTGTGAGAGCAATCTTTCTGCTGGAGTCGTGAGTACTACATCAGGGTAGCTCCCTGTCAGATGTCCATAGTGTGGGCAGGATTTGTCTGGCTGCTTTACTGGCTACAGGAACTGAGCCTACTGGCTCCACTTAACCTTCATAGGAATCAGGTGCTTGTGTGTGAATGTCAGGGCCCCAACCAGCTGCATCGAGAGGCTAGCCTCCTATAGATTGGGTACCCAGAGACAGTGACTTAAAGGTTAGGCCTGTGCACAGTGCTCTAGATATATTATATATTAGAGTGGTAAACTAATTAAACTTGATTGCCCCATTCCTTGTTATCTTCCCCCCCAAATAAATCAGATTGGTCATTTTGTTTAAGTATACTGGCTAAGCTGTGTGTTTATGGTGAACTACTATACTGGGATTATTGTGTAACAGCATCTTACTTTTCAGGGGGGCCACAGCCCAAGCGGACTGGTTCAAGCCTGGGGGTGAGTGAATGCGGTTGGGCCATTGGGGGTTACTTGAGTGGGCCACTAGTGGGAAGGAAGGGGGGGCTGCAGTGGCCCAGATAGCTGTGACCTTTTGATACCAGACCGTACCAACCCCAACCTCTGGGTGGAGGCACCAGTCATCAGATTCAGGCCTCTCAACCCGGTAGTGTTAGAGCAGGTAGGAGTAGTATCCCTTGGGATAGCGCCCCTAGGGGTTACATTTTGGAGGCACCGCTGGGATTCAGTGTCCCCTAGTGGCCGAGTGGATGAAGTACCTCAACATGGCTAAATTAAAAGAAAAGTTGGAGGGGGATATGGTGGCTAAGATTAATCTGGACCCTGTCAAGATGATGGTGCATAAATTAATGGGGTGGGGTGAAGCAGAAGAGTTGGATTCCCAGAAAATCCTGTTACTACTGGATGTACCTCTTGGGACAATGAACGCTGACCTTATTTCTGCAGTGGAGCATGTTAAATGTTTAGGCAAGGTAGCGGTGAAGGGGCATATGGCTGATCTGCTCAACCAGACCCTGCAGGTGTTACTCTTATGCAGCATAGCTATAGATCTGGAGAGGGTACTCCCAGTGATTTACCCAGAAGGTGCCCAACAGGGGTGGAGGGTTATTCAGTCAGGGGTCAGTCATCCCTGGGAGGTCCCCTAAGACTAATAGTTTTAGAGATAAGCTGCTTAAGTTATTAGCTGTGGAGGGGAGGACTACCCAGGAGTTATTCCAGGTCTTGGACCTGTCTAGTGAACCCACCCCCAAGCCTCCCTGGGTACCTCTCCCGCCCCCCCAAGAGTTCGATTTTGGCTTCACCCCCCCCGGTTATTCCACCTATACAGCTAGATTCTTACCGTAGACTCAAACTTTTTTCTGGTACTGTGCCGGTGCCCTCGGGGGAAGATGATTTGGAGGCGTGGATGGACTATGCTACTCCCCTAGTCCAAGAGTGGCAGTGCTCTGAGGGGGAGAAACAAAAGAGACTAATGGAGAGCCTGCGGGGCCCAGCTTTAGAAGCCATTTGGTTCTTGTGGGCTACTAGCCCAGAAGCCACTGCAGTAGAGTACCTTTCTGCCTTAGAGGGGGTGTTTGGGAGTACAGAAACTGGGGAAGACTTGTTATGGAAGTTCAAGTCTGCCAAACAATGGAGGAATGAGAAATTGTCTGCCTTTGTTACTAGGGTGGAAAGGGCCATGCAAAAAGCTTATCAAAAGGGGGAGTAGCTGCCCCAGCCTTGAACCAGGTCCGGCTGGACCATATTTTAAAATCTGCTAGGTTTTCCAGTGCGATATTGTTAAAACTTAAGTTACATGACCGATGGGTTGCCCCTCCCGAATACTGTCAATTGATGAGGGAGATCCGAGAAGTAGAGACTGATGAAGAGGGGTGGGAACCCTATGTGGGGGCTGTGAGTCTCTGCCAAACCCCTGAATCCAGTGAACCAGATGAGGCCTCCCCCTTAAGGGGGCTTGATGTTTCTCCTGTACCCCCCAGAGACCCAAGGAGGAGTGGGGGTGCATGCTATTTCCTCTGATCCCTGGGTAGAAAGTGATTTGAGGGCTGAGATTAGAAATTTATGAGAGCTGGTGAGGGACTTGAAGCAAACTGCTACCCACCCTGTTAAGTTCCCAACCCCAGGATGGCCCCCAGCAGGCGAGGTATCTCCCTTCCAGTAAAGACCCCCGAGACGCTAAGTTCTGTTACCATTGTGGGGAGGATGGACACTTTCAGACTGAGTGTCAGTCACCAGAGAATTGGAGGAGGGTCAACAACAGGCTGATCTCCTGGCATCGCAAGACCTATACACGACCCCCTAAGAAGAGTTTTGTGACCTGGGCCAATGCCCAAGCAGCATTCAAAACTGTGCCCCCCGAATGGTCTGATGTGGTGGGGCCTTCAATGGAGGCCACTGTGCGGGTGAATGGGATACCCACCCGGGCTGTGTTGGACAGTAGCTCCCAGGTGACCATTATGTTCCGGGACTGGTATCAGCAATACTTGCCTGAGGTGCCTTTGCAGCCTTTGGATGGTCTACACTTTTGGGGGCTGAGTGATAAGGCCTACCCTTATTCTGGGTATATATGAATTTGATTGTCTTTTCCTACTTCTGTGGTTGGGGTGGCCGAACAAGTGGAAACCTTGGCCCTAGTATGTCCCCCTACTGGACTGTATGATAGGGTTCCTTTACTAATTGGGACTAATGCACATGTGCTTGGATGGCTGGCACAGTTGTGTTATGAAAAACAGGGGTCAAGGACTAGTAGAGCTTTAAGAATTCCGGCCTTGATCAAGAAGGCCTGTGAGGCACAGAGAGATGCTGACAAAGTGGAACCAGAGGAACCAGTTGGAGTTGTCTGGAAAAAGGATCCTGAGTCTGTGATCCTGGCTCAAAATGCCCAGTGTACCCTCCAGGGGGAAGTCCGTATCAGAAAGGCTGTCAAGAATAAAATCCTCATGTTAGATGCACCAGGTGATGGGAAATTGACAGAGGAACTGCTAGTCAAGCCTAGTATTTTGCCCGCTACAGCCCATGCTTATGCCAGAAGGGTAATGGTTCAAGTTCATAATGTGTCTGACAGAGAGATTCGAGTAAATAGAGGTTGCACCCTGGCTAATGTGCATTGTGCAGACACTGCAGTGCTACCCAGTAGCAAGAGTTCGGGGAAGAATGACAGAGTAACACCTCACTTGTTTGATTTTGGTGACTCCCCATTGCCAGCTGAATGGAAAGTGAGGATCAGTGAGAAGCTCGCCCAGAGAGACCAGGTGTTTTCCTTAAAAGAATGGGATGTAGGATGTGTGCAAGGAGCTGAGCACCACATCCAGCTGTATGATGCAAGGCAATTTCGTGAGAGATCTTGACACCTGGCCCCTGCTGACATAGATGATGTGAGACAGCATCTGCAAGAGATGCTAGCTGCTGGTGTAATACAAGAATCCAGATGCCCCTATGCTTTCCCCATTGTGGTAGTGGGGAAAAAGAAAGGGACAGTAAGGATGTGCATGGATTATCGCACTTTAAACCGGCGGACTATTCCTGATCAGTATACAATGCCTCGCATTCAGGATGTTTTGGACTGCCTGAATGGTAGCAAGTGGTTCTCTGTGCTGGATCTTCACACTGGGTACTACCAGATCCCGATGGCCCCAGAAGACCGTGAGAAGACAGCCTTTATCTGTCCGCTTAGCTTCTATGAATTCATGAGAATGCCTCAAGGGATTTCAGGTGCCCCAGCCACCTTTCAGCGACTGATGGAGTGTGCAGTGGGGGACATGAACTTATTAGAGTGCCTGGTATACTTAGATGATGTTATCGTGTTTGGCAGCTCACTGGAGGAACATGAGAGCAGATTATTTAAGGTGTTGGACCGACTGGAAGATTTTGGCCTTAAACTGTCCATTGATAAGTGTCAATTCTTTCAAACATCAGTAAAGTATGTGGGACACATAGTATCCACCGAGGGAATGGAGACCGACCCAAGTAAAGTCGAGGCCTTGACCACCTGGCCACAGCCCAAAAATTTAAAAGAACTGCAAAGATTCCTGGGATTCTGTGGCTATTATCGGCATTTCATCAAGGACTATTCAAGAGTGATCCGCCCTTTACTTAACCTTACTAAAGAGTATCCACCAACCCACAAAAAGTATAAAAAGTCAGCGTCCCTCGAGACTGAAAGAGTGTATTTTCATCCAAGTGAAGTATTTGGGGCCCGCTGGACTCCTGATTGCGAGACTGCTTTTCATGAGATCATATATCAACTTACCCACGCTCCAGTGTTGGCCTATGCCGATCCAACAAAACCGTATGTTCTTCATACCGACACCAGTCTGCAAGGATTGGGGTCTGTACTGTATTAGGAGCACCCAAATGGTCTGGGACCTGTAGCTTTTGCTAGCCGCAGCTTGTCCCCTTCGGAAAAGAACTACCCAGTGCACGAACTAGAGTTCCTGGTGTTGAAGTGGGCCATTGTTGATCAATTCCATGACTACTTGTATGGGGCTAACATACTAGTAAAGACTAACAATAATCCTTTGACCTATGTGCAGACTTCAGCTAAGCTGGATGCCACTGGCCATACAGTAGGTGGCTCTCTGCGTTGTCCACCTATAACTACGCTGTTGAATATAGAGCCGGCCTGAACCATATAGATGCCAATGCTCTCTCCCGGAGGCCTGTGTCCTGAGTTGATTGGGTCCGGTTATCAGAACCGGACATAAGAGCCCTTTGCCAAAAATTTGACAGGGAGGAACCAGCTTCTCCTGATGTTGTGGACTGCATGGTGGACTGCTTAGGGCCCTCTGAACACTGCTTACCTACTGCATACTGTCATTTTATTTGCTCTAGATACTAGTATGTTGCCTCAGTTCAGTAATGATAGCATCCAATGGGCTCAATCCCGAGATCCCCTGATAAGCCCTGTCCTGGAAGCCTTGCGGGGGGGGGGAGATGTACCAAGATTGCGCTCCTCTGACCTGAGAACTGTGTTGTTGTACAAAGAAGGACCAAAGTTGAAACTGATTAATGGGCTATTGTGCAGGGAGACTGTGGGCGAAGCGGGGAAAGCAGTCAAACAAAAACTGGTGTTACCCATTGCTTTTAAAGAACTGGTATTAAAGTCCCTACATAACCACATGGGCCACCTTGGTATAGACAGAACCCTTGACTTGGTGTGGGCTCGATTCTATTGGCCCAAAATGAGTGCTGACGTAGAGCAGTATGTCAAGACCTGTGGCCAATGTCTACAAAGGAAGACACTGCCTCAGAGGGCTGCCCCCCAGTCAACATCACTACTAGTGTCCCGATGGAACTGGTTTGCATTGATTTCCTGAGTTTAGAACCAGATCTTAAGAATATCAGCAACATATTGGTCATTACTGATCATTTCACCCAGTATGCTCAGGCTTTCCTCACCAAAGATCAAAAAGCAACCACGGTGGCTAAAGTCCTTGTTGAGAATTTCTTTGTTCACTATGGGGCCCCCAGTGAATTCATTCCGATCAAGGGAGGGATTTCAAGAGCTGGCTGATTAAAGAAATGCTATCCTTATGGGGATACGGAAGTCAAGAACCACCCCGTACATTCCCCAGGGTGATCCTCAACCTGAGGTTCAACCACACCTTGCTCGATATGTTGGGCACCTTGCACCCTAGAGATAAACCTAGATGGAGCCAGCAGATCAGCACCTTAGTCCATGCTTATAACTGCACCAAAAGTGATGCTACTGGTTTTCTCCATATATGTTGATGTTTGGGAGAGAGAAGCTAGACTACCAGTGGATGTATGTTTTGGGGTTTCTCCTGATGGGGTTCAAGCAGCTAATCATCTACAGTATGTGCAGAAGTTGAAGACTCAACTCAATCATGCCTACCAGTTAGCTCAGACCATGGCTGCCAAGCGGAATCTGGCCAACAAAAAAAGGTATGATAAGAAAGTGAAAGCAATGGAACTGAAAGAAGGGGACAGAGTGTTACTGAGGAATTTGGGACTGCATGGTAAACATAAGATTGCTGACAGATGGCATCACCTCCCTCATATTGTCATGGGAAAACTGAAAGATTTACCCCGTATATAAGGTGCGGCCTGAAAACAATTCAAAAGATGTGAAAACTATACACAGAAATCACCTATTGCCAATCGGACAGATTTTGATAGAGGCTGAACCTCCCAATGTCCCCTCCCCGGGCCTGTAACTAGAGCTGCTGCCAAGAAGAAACCCAGATGGGTTGACTCCTCAGAAATTAAAATAAAGAGGCCTCCTCCAACCCCCTTTGATGAAACTGAACTACAGTCTGTGTCAGGGGACAGTGAGAATGATGCTGAGTATTACCCTTCTTATGAATTGAGTCAACTGTTTAGGGGCAATCCTCTAACTACCTCTGGGGATGAAGCTGGGTTTCCGGGACTGTCTGAGCCCCCAGCTTTGTCCTTTGAGCCCATGCTTTCAGAAGATGAAGTGAGTGGCAGCAAGGGTGAAGAGGTGGGATCCTTGAGCCTGGCTGAATTATCTGGCCTGGCTGAACTGTCTGACTTTTCAGAAGAAGGAAGTGCTAGAGGAGAACCCGCTAGTGATATGCCAGAGCAAGAAGAATACTTTGAGTGTCCTGATAGCCCCCCGGTAGTACCAGAAATGTCCCTAGCTGAATCAAGCAGTGTGGGTCCTGACAAAGGGGGTTCTGTTCCTGAAGGTACTATGGGCCCAGGGTCCCCTGTTCCTATAGAGGTTTCCCCTGCCATCCCAAGTAGGGCTGGAGTGGAGTTTGAGCTTTCAGAAATGTTACCCGAGACTCCTAGGCACACTGGCCGAGAACTGTGGCCTGTAGTAAGATTGAGCTATGAGTCCCTGGGTCAGCCTGTGGACCTGCCTTTAAATGTAGTCCATAAAGGGGTGTATGTGTCCTCAAGTTCCTTGCCCAAGTTAGCCTTGGGAAATGATTCCCAACTGTTGGTATTGCATATTGTCACACTAGTAGTCAGGCAATCCCCAGCACTATAAATATGACTCCACCAAGGTAGTGCATTTAAACAATTTATTGCACATATCACATTGAAAACCACATAGTCCAGGCATTTCGTATCTCTTTGGATCCTTTCTCAAAAGCTTTTGAGAAAGGATTCAAGGAGATCCGAAACATGTCTGGCATATGCCTGGACTATGTGGTTTACTACGTGATATGTGAAATAAATTATTTAAATGCACCACCTTGGTGGAGTCGTATTTTATAGTGCTGGTGATTGTCTGACTACTTGACTGACTGTAAACATTTTTTCTCATGAGCACCACCACCCCAGTGGGCACTTCTCCAGTGTTGTTTTGAAAATATATATTGTATATGCAATAATGGATGTTGATATACATATGGTGGGGAGGTTGGGCCCCAAAAATAATTCTGCAAGGGGCCCCTAATGCCTGTGGCACAGCCCTGGCATGGAGATCCAAAAGGAAACAACCCTGAATGACTAGGTGGGCCCCATAAATTCAGTTGTTATGGGATCCAGTGGACAGCCTTCTTCTAGTCACACGTTATGGCTCCTTGGCAGAAATTTCAGTTTAGCTTTGAGAAGTCAGGCTCTTTTTCTGCCACAAATTAGTGTCAAATTACCCAATGCTAGGCCAGTAGTAGCTTGAAAATTCTAAGCTGTTTGAAGGTATTCACCGGTATCAACTATTTCTTGTCAAGAAGTGTTCAAACCTTCACAGGATACAGGTGCTGTTTGTCTACGAACAGACTTTTATAAAATGGATAGGCTGAAGGTCAGTAGTCTCATTGGCATGGGAGTTCACATGAATGCATAGAAATCCTACAAGACTGAAAAAGAGTTTGTACAATCCTAAACAGCAGGTAGCAATTAGTTCTTACAGACAGGGCCATATACTAAGAAAACTATGTCGCCAGACAAGGCTAGTCTTGAGGGTTTATAGGCTTATAAAATAAGCTGAGGAGGAACACAGGTGTCAGCTGAATGTTCAGATGGCAATATACTTACCTACGTACAGTGGCAGTAATTGTTGCAGAATTTAAAGGGGTACGGTCAACCTTTTTTTGCATCACATTATTTCTAATTGAAAACCCACATTTTATGATTGCTTACCATTTCTGAAATGCACTGATTTTGCTGGTTGTTTACCTGCATCCTTTCTCAGTGGAACTGAAATGCATGCTAATTGTATAGTTACACCCAACCTTGTTTTGTTTCAAATCCTTGATATACTTGTACTGCAGACTTCCTGAACATTAGTAACCCCACAAAAACAGCACAATCACTCACGATGCAATAGTTTCCCCTCCTCCTACTGCATCATGAGTGGCTAGACTGGGGTGGGGATGTTTCCACGTCCAGGAAAGAGGCACAGGCACTTGAACAAGGATCATAAAGTAACACGTTTTTGTGTGGTAACATGAGTATGGTGGGGAGTCTGTTTTTCACTTTTTTAAGAGAAAAAGGGAATCAGACTCAAACTACCGGCTACATCAACAATCTCTCCCGAATGTGACCAAGCATAACCTGTATTTTGTTAAACTAGAGACATTTTGAGGCCTAAGGGGGTTGACAGTGTCCCCTTAAAACCATGAGCGAGACTTTGGATTCAGTGCCTTATTGCACTAGATGACAAGAGATTTGTCAGAATTGCAGAGATGTGATCAGTTTTCTTCATGCCAATAAAGTACATGATGGCCTTTTATACCACTAGTGTACACATGATTTTCTTTACAGGTAGGCCAGCAAGGCTAGGACTGCAGTTGTCAAGGTACTGTACAAACAAACAAATTTGTGAATGAGAGTAGTTGCAGTTTCCTGATTTAAGGAGGAACAAATTTTTGTAAAGACTGCACGAGTGACCAAAAGTGGAGTTAGCAATGTTGTTGATATGAGAGTCCAGTTGTAAGGCAGGATCCAGTATGACTTGTAGGTTACATACAGGACCAGAGGGACACAAGACAGTAAAGCCATCCTAGAGGCCTTGTTTCGATAGAGAAGAAAGAGCTTTGGTGTAACAGAAAAGAAACTCACTTCTACCAATGCTTAGAGCATTTGTGGACATCCAGGCCTGAATGTCAGTTAAAAAGCATAAACACTGACCAAGGATGACTTGAAGTGATTCGGTGACTGTGGCATTGATCTGAGTGCCTTTGCATATGTGTGGTGGGATAATCCATGGAAAGAGATTATGTTACCTAAATGGGCCATGTAGAATAGATATTTGCAGTGCTCCCAGATTGCCCCTGAAAGCAGGCACTTGTGTCTAGCTGGTCTTACTCCTTCATCAAGGAATAAAAAAAGAATAGCAGAGGTCACAGAATGGGGAGTTGACAGACACCAGAAATAACAGGCTTAAGTAAGGAGACTGTATTAATAAACTGGATTTTGTCCAGTCAGATATATAGGATTGGAACAAGGTCAGAAAGGTGGAGCTGCAGTCAAAATGAATTCCCTAGTAATTGAATCAAGTGTCATGAGAGATGATATAGCAAAAACAGGCGAGCTGTCCTACACAACAAGATGGTAGGAACTTATTGGTCATTAGACAAACACAGGTCATCTGAATTCTTAAAGAATTTCTGTGCTGCAATACTGTAGAACTAAACTGCAGGCTAGGAAGGAGCCCATTAAATGTAAGGCAGTTGAGAAGCTGGTTAGGCAGTAGCTTTGAAAGAAAAGGCAGCTGAGCAATTCGGTGATATAACTTGGGGAGTTGATATTAATAAAGTGCTTTTTAGGGACAAGAATAAAAGCGCAGTTCTGAATGCAGCGAGGAAAGCACCAGCCGACACCGAAGCTTTCATAACCTAAGTGATGAAAAAAAGAAAAAGGATGAAGAAATTGTTTTTAAAGGGACACTTTTACCCCCTTAGGCCTCAAAGTATCTTTCGTTTGCAAAACACATACATTATGATTGCTCACATTCTGTAGGATTTGCTGATGTTGCTGGGAGTTTGAGTCTGATTCCATTTTTATTTTTAAAAGTGAAAAACAGTCTGCCCACCATACTGGTGTTACCACACAAAAACAAGTTTGGTTATAGTCTTTGCTTACCTCCCATTTCATCTTTCCTGGACTTGGAAACACCCCCAACATGATCTCAATACTCAGGATACAGTGGAAGGAGGAGGGACGACTATTGCATCATGATTGACTTCACTGTTTGGTGTGCTACTAATGTTCAGGAGGTATGGTATAACAGTGGATCAAAGTTTGAAACAACAAAGGCTATAACCACACCATTACTATGGACTGATAAAGAAATTAAGCAGCCTGGGGTTTATCCGATAGGCAGCAGAGAGTAGTAGTTAATAGTTCTCATTCTAATGATGGGAGCATGACCAGCAGGGTGCCACAGTGCTCAGTACAGGGGCCTGTCTTCTTCAATGTCTTCATAAGTGACATTGAAGAAGGAACTGGTAGGGTAGGTATGTCTTTTTGCGTAGGATACTAACATTTGTAACAGACTGGACACTCAGGAGGGGGCAGAGAGAATGCACAGGGATCTTGGGAAACTCAAGGAGTGCTCTAGAGCTTGGCAGTTGGGGTTCAGCACCAAAAAGTGCACCATCATGCACCTAGCACATAGAAACCTAAGAATTGAGTACAGGATGGGGGGAGGTACTGATAGTCATAAAGCAGGAGAGGGATTCTGGATAGAGATTTTGTGAAATTTTATTTCGTGGGTGAAGTTGCCACAAAATTGGCAATTTCGCCTGGTGAAAAATTTTATGAAATTGTGAAATTTCGCCTGCAATTTCACCAGCATATGCCCATGTGACAGAAATGGGAAGGAAGGAGTTAATGTTTGGATTTTCCAAACACATTTGTTTTATTAGTCTGAAAAAAAAAAAAAAAACACTCACACAAGCTTAAGTTCCACAAGCTGGAATTCTCACTGTCCTCCCTAGCTGCTAGATAAGATCTGGGTCACAAATCTCGAGTGGATCTGTCCACACACAGACTCACAGTTTAAAGGGATTGGTTCACTCAAGTATAAACTTAAGGTTAAAAAGGAATATAATGGGTCACTGATAGGTGTTCAGTCTGATTGGGACAATTAAATACATACATGGTAGATGGTTGGTGCATTCAAAGGGGGAATAGGAATCACCTATTCTCAAGAGAGTATATAAGATGCTGAAAGACAGTGAGTGGGGTTAGTTAGTTACTCTTGAAGCAGGAGGGAGAAACATAAGCTTGGAGCCTACACTTCTAGCTATGTCCATGGGAGCTGGCAGTTAGCATAGGGTCCAGTATTCTCATGAAAGGACAGGGAAGGGTAAGTTTAATACTAGTATATTGCAGTAATAGCCTTTTTCTTTCGTCATCTGTTATTTAAAAACATTTGTTTACTTTTCCTGCATCAGTGTTATTCTCTTGTGTTGTAAATAGATATCCTGTAATGCTCTGTTCACTTTCTGTTAAGTAAAAAGCTATTTATTTACTCAACAGTTGTGACTGTGATGTAATTTTTCTAAGGTAATATATGGTTTCCACTGGCTAAGGTAAACTCTGTTTAGCATCCGCCACCCGAGAGAGACCCACTACCAGACTTTGATTTGTGCAATTGCACGTTTAATTACCCAAGTTGGTTAACTTAAAGGTTGGCGCTGGACAACTTCAGCTGGTGGCAGCGAATACCCGAGGACAGACACCTCTCTAACAGCTGTTCCAGCCCAGAGAGAGAGAGAGAGAGAGAGAGAGAGAGAGAGGTGGGTTGTTACAGCCCATCCTTTATATTTTTATTTTTCCCCCTTCCTATTGTCTAGTGCCCCTCCAGCTGATCACTGGCTACATTCAAGAACCCTTCCCTCTCCAGTCACCCAGAGTTATTCCAGGGCCCCCGGTCTTTGAAAAAAACAACAACAATCCCCTCCTCTGTCCCTGGTGTCTAGTGGACCCCCTCTGGCTGATTACCAGCCAAATTGAAGTAAAGAACCCTCCAACCCTCTACCCCCAAGTCACTCCCAGTTGTTTTCCCTTCCCCCAGCCATGACCCCGACCCCCAATCTTCAAAATAAAAAATATCCCCTTCCAGTCCTTGGTGTCCAGTGGGCCCCCCATCCCCCCACCCTGTCTTAAGTCAGAGCCCACCCCGCTCCCCCCAGTACCCTGATTGGGCCACTGGCACAGCCCTCCACTCACCTCCACAGCCGGCAGCCCATCTGAGCATTCAATGAATTAGTGTGTGCTTGGATGGTGGGTCCACTAGACACCAGGGACAGGGGAGGGAATTTTTTTTTTCCAAAGATTGGGGCCAGGGGCCCGGGGAAAACTCGGGGTGACTGGAGGGAGGGTTCTTAAATTCAACTGGTGATTGGCCGGGGGGGACCACTAGATACCAGGGACGGGGGGGTTAAAAAGATTGGGGGCCCGGTGGCAAAATTGAGAAATGTCACCTATTGGTGGTGAAATGTCACCCCTGAGTGGCAAAATTTACCAGTTCGAAGGCGAAATACCTGGAGAAATATTTCATGAAATGCACAAATCCTGCTAAATATTTTGCCTGGTGAAATTTTCCAATTTCGCACAACACTAATCTTGGGATTACGTATCGAATAACCTCAGAGTGTCATGGCAGTGTGACAAAGCATTAGGCAGGGCTAGTGGGATGCTGTGGTGCACAGGAATGGGTATCTCCATGAGGAGGAGGGAGGAGGTTCTGCCACTCTATCGCTCGCTGGTGAGACCCCACCTACAATACTTTGTCCAGGGTTGGTGTCCTCACATCAGGAAGGACACAGACAGAGTAGAGGCAGTCCAGGAGATGGCAGCTAAACTGGTGCAGGGGCTGCATGAGAAACCCTATGAGAAGAGACTTTGGGATCTCAACATGCACACCTTGGAGGAGAGGAGAGCGAGAGGGGACATGATACAAATCTGCAAGTACCTCACATAGGTTAACAGGGTCCAGGAGTGGAGTCTTTTTCAAATAAGAAAGAGCACCAGGACCAGGGGGTGTGCAATGAAGTTGGAGGAGTGAAGTTTAAGAGAGATGTGAGGAAGCATCACTTCACTGTCAGGGTGCTAGGTTCCTGGAACATACTGCCAGTGGAAGTGGTGGAGGCAAAACCAGGGCAGGGCTTTATGCATGTGTGGGATAGATATATGGGTATATTAGTTAACAGGCAGGCACCTAAGACCAGTCAGGGTCTGAAAAGACCAATTAGGCAGGGAAAATCTAGGCAGACTGGGTGGCTAAGTGATCCTTTTTTACCAACAGATTCTCTGTTTCTATGCTCATTAACATGTATTTAAGTTTTACTAAGAAAGGAAGCAGATACTACAACCAGCAACATCACTGAGTTTTAGAGAAGATAAGCAATCATACAATGTGGGGTTTCAACTAGAAATAACGTGATGCAAAAAGGGATGACATATTTGTCCCTTTAAGTAAAGTAGGGTCAGGATCAGAATATGATGATTGGAGGTTGGAAGATAGGAGGACAGAAGAGTGTCAGTTTCAGAGACAACAGAAAAGGTTGACAGCGATAATGAACAGCTGACAGAAGAAGAAGCTGGGTTGGGGAAACAGTAGGAAAGGAAAAAGACAAGGACCACTTTCAAGTTTGAAAATGATTGAAGGATAGCTGTGGAGAGAAAGGACCAAGTTAAACAGTGACAGCTGGTAAAAAAAGCTTATAGACAAATAGTTGTCCAGGTTTGGATTTGTAAGAGGTGGTAAGAGTCTGACAGTAGCTAAGTTTGGCTTTGATCAGCAGCAGCTTGTGGTAATGACAGGATTGGTCATAGTATACAGTTCCTTAGAAATGAAAAGGGCACCAGCCCACCGATGCAGAGACAGGGCATCTACCTGTGATGCCTATGTCCTGGGTTTGGGAATGGACTCAGGCATTGGATGGCTGGCCAGGGGGAGAAGGACTGAGTGTCCTAGGGACTGCTCTTCTTCTCCGAGGAGATGGGGTAGAGTATTCGACACACTACATACCTCTGGCAGAGGCTGGGGGTTCCATCATGATGGTGCCATCACCTGAGGGGGTGGAAGGCAAACATGAGATGTCATGGCATGTCCCCACCCCCAGGGATCCACAATGAAATAATTGCTGCCATGATATAGGACGCCTCACCTCATTGGCTCCGATAACCAGCCACGGCACTCCTGTAGCCAATCTGTCCTGTCTCCACCAATCCAGCTCGACCTCACACCCTGCCCTGGGGGGCAATCCAGGGAGGAAAGGCCAGTAGGCACTCCTGCCAGCATCCGTCTCCCATCTCCATGCAAGTTTGTGCTGGGAAGGTGCTCCCACCTTGGGGGGCAAGCCAGGGGTATCAACCAATGAGGAGGTAAGTTCCAGAGAGGAGAGGAGGGAAGACTGGGTGAGTGGGGACTGAGCAGCACAGGCAGGCACACAGAGCAAAAGGCATACTAAATAAAAAAAAATGGTAAGGACATCATTTTGCTATTGGTGTTCCAAATCCTGTAAGTTTTTTTCTTGAGTAGTTAGGAAGTAAATGATGGGTTGTGGGGATAAGATGAGACTGATAGATTTCATTGGGGCAGGTTGGTCAAGGATAGAATTAGAGTTGAGTTATAGACAGTTTCCAAGGAGTCACAGCACATACTCCCATCAGCAGACAGGAGCATCAGATCGACATTGCTTATGGAACTTTTAGATCTTCGAGGAGATGAGAGATTTGAAAGAGCTTGGAAGAGTTAAAGAAATTACCTAAAAATGGAACAGAAGGTGGTCTGAAAGTGTCCAGCCAAAATGAGTGAGGGGAGTGATCAAGAAGCCATGGGAATAAATTTAATCCAGCCAGTTGCCTTTTACAAGGCTGGTCTCCTTTCTGGCTTCAGAAGTGGGCTCATCCAAAAAGTGATCTTCCTTGTCTTCAGCTACATTGACATTTGCTGTAGTGGAGCCCCTAATTCCACATTAGCCATTTCAAACATTCTCTATTCCACTTCTGTAGTTTTGCCCTAAACTGTCCACATTGCATGCAATGGGATCTGAATTGCTGTCTCATGTACTCTGCCATACTGATCTTCAGGTTCTGGACCCAAACTCTCCCATATTATCTGTCCTCTCTCTCTTCATAGTTTTCCTACCTCAGTGTCCTTAGACATAAAAGTTCCAAATACTCTTCTTTTTATTCAATTCACCAAACAGCACCTTCCAAACCTAGCCCAATGTTTCACACTCCTGCAGGGGTCCAACAACCAACTCTAATAATAAACAGACTAAACATTACAACAAGACGCTCTCCCTGAGGAAGTCCATGGGGGGCAAAATGTCGGGCTAGGTCTGGAGGGTGCTGTTGAGCATTTACAAGTATTATTGTGTTGTGTGATTGGTTTGTCCAGAGGGACTTTTTCCTGCAGTAATTTTGCCTACCAGCCTCAAGAAGGCAATTTGTACAGTATCTAGGAGGGTACCCATCTGGAACACAAACAGGGCTTAGGCATTATAACCCTTGCTACTTCCTTACTACTAGATGATGTTTGCCTGTTGGACAACTGCTGTATTGCAGCTTTATCTTGGGACTCCCTTTCCACTGGAGCTCTCACCCTCCTCTCCTTCAGTCTTCTACCTCATGCTGGTCCCATAAGAGGTAAGCCCAGGATTTTCTTCATATTATTGTGTTATTATGTCTGTTCTCCTCCATCCCTCTAAATATTGTCTATATAATGGCTCGCAGTGACCCCCCTGTCTTCCCCATCAACCCCCTGTGCTATTTGGAGGCCCCTCTCTTTTTGCCCCCCCACATTCCTTTTTTTATATTGCCATGTCTCTACCATTTGACCTATATTTTTTATTGCAAATATGATTTATTACACACTGCTATTTTGCACATCTATTTTGTGGATTACTGCATATCAACTATTGTTTTACTGCTGATTCCTTGCTTATATGTACTGTTGCTTTTTTTAATTATATCCCATATATTCTTCCCTCAGGATGCAGCTGGAAACAAGTTATTTACAGCTCAGAACACCTTTCCTGGTCAAAACTTTAAAATAAGTAATGTTTGAATCAGAGGATGAACATGTAAAGTTTTTAACACTGACCCTTAACTTTTTCAGACATCACACTTCTTCACCCTCAACAAGTGAGAAATCTCTTTAACTGCTTAAAACTGATATGTGACATCATCTTCACCCCTCTCAACATAATGCAAGAGAGCAAAGGGGCAACCCTGAGCACCAGTGGACATCATCTCACTTTATTTTGTATATGTTGCCATGAAATGGAAGCGTGTCATTATTTCACAGAAAGGGTGGTCAAGCTGTGGAACAGTCTGCCTGCCAAGGAGGTGGGTGCAAAAACATTTGTTGATTTCACGAACAGTTGGGGTGGAATGTAGGGTACAGTGGTTGCTCAGGGTGGCAGAAACAGAGAGGAGAATGGGGAGGGCTAGGACCCTGGAAGGACAGTAGATTCTGGGGCTAAACTGGGGAACCTGGGCAGACTGAAGGGACCATGGGACTTTTTCTACCATCACTCTCTCTGTTTCCGTGGAGTTTCAGAACTGGCAACTGGAACCTGCTCTCCTTGGTGGCTACATAATACACTGTTGCTGCACCTCTGGGCCAGCTGTCTGCCCTCTTGTTAAAGGTACAGTAACTCACATTAGCAGTTTGTTTATAATCCATAGCAAGCATGTTTTTTCCATGTTTCTAACAGTTGTTCATAACATACGTTAAGAACAACTTTTAAAGAATGTTAAACAACTCTGAATGTTCAGTGCAAGTGCAGCCATGCTCGTTAGCAATGTGTGGTTAGAAACACACTGATTCAATCAGTGATGCAAATATAGTTTTAGCTTGAACTTTCATTTCTTGTTGGACTGGAACTCACAACACTGATCTACAAAAGTTAAGGAATTAGCTTAAAGACATGCTGTCCAAAAAATAACAAAACCGCAAACTATGAAAACCCACTGGTTCACATACCTCGTAGGCACTGTGACACCAGGGAGGCACTTGAGCTTTGTCCTAGGTGCAGTAATGTCATAGCACCCACTAGGTGTCTGAACCAGCTTGTGCTTCTCAGTTTGCTGTTATAAACCTGTCCAAGCAGACACTGAAGCTTCACTTTACACCTTCCTGTATTTGCCCAGATTGGCTTTTGTCTTCCACATGATGCCTTTATTTATGTATTATTGTCTTACTGTGTATTCTTCTACTGCACTGTGTTCTTGACTCTGCATTTTTTACCATGTATTCATTTTGGCAATTTTGCTGCTTTCTACATATTTTCTCCCAATTTTTCCTTCCCCTGTCTTTTGCCTTATTCCCTCCACTAGGTTGCATCTGTAAACAACACTGTATGATTCTCTGCACTGCTAACCTAGTAAAATCATTTTCAGCAAATAAATAAATAATCTATTCTCTAGTTCATTTGCAACAGTACAAAAATAGAGCGATACTCCTACCCCCTTTTCTGTTACACACTTTTATTGTCACCAAAGCAAAGAGACTGCTATAGTGGATTCTGATATTAGTCAGTCCAATATATTTCATTCCTTCCAAAGCTGCTCCCTCAGTTTGTGAAATGTATGTCCATAGTTTGGCTACAATACTAGTAGATATTATTTTCATTCTTTTCTCACTTACCCTAATTAGAAGCCTTTGTATTCAAATAAGCTACTGTTTAAAAATGCATGTTTAAAAAACAGCTGAGGTGTTCACAAACCCACCTGCCACGTAGTTTATCCTGCCAAGTGAAGGGAGAGACACACTTTATATGACACATCAAATTACCATATAAACCATACTATACCGACACGCACAATAATGGTAGTTTACTCACCTGGTAAAGGTGATTGTAGTAGAAAACATATCTGAGGCACTCCACATTCATGACATCATGGGTTGTGTACACCTGAAACGTTGCTGATGCACATGTGACTTGAAGAAAGTCCATCCCCCATCTGAGAGGGGGGTCTGCTCTCCTAAGGTCAGTTCAATGTATTCCAAAGCTGTATCTGTAACAATAATCTGTTAATACATTTTGTTGTTAATGAGTGTAGATATGTAGTTACCACTTAGTGGTAGAAAATTGTTGTGTAACTTTATTTTGTTATTACACTATACATATAGACGTCGGTGATGTCCAAACCTGCTAATCTGTAATAGCGAGTATCATATATTCATACAATGTATGAAAACTTATTGAGTCTTTCACACGTCTGTTGGGTGGGATGTGGAGTGCCTCAGAGATGTATTCCCCCATAATCACCTTTACCAGGTGAGTAAACTACCATTGTGGGGGATAATCTCTGAGGCACTCCCATTCATGACATCATGGATCATTAAAAAGCTGTAATCCTCTGCTAGGGTGGGTCAGACGTGTTGTCTTGTACCTAGTCCTTACATGTTGCTAAAGATTTCCACTGCAGTATTCCCATTTTTCTCTGCCCAGGAAGTTGCAATTGCTCTGGTAGAGTGAGCCTTCAGATCTCTTGGTGCAGTCGAGTTATTCACTCTGTATGGTTCCATGATTGCTGTTTTAAGGTACATGGCAATCAATGGTTTTGAAGCTGGTTTTCCTTTTCCATGCAGCATTACAAACAGTCTGTTTTGTATATTTCCTCTGTCCTTGATAGGTGTGCGCTAAGTATCCTTTTCATACCCAGCATTTTAAGCTGAGGTTTGTTTTGTATTTCCCCCTGAGGGGGTTCTGCAGATATTTCAATAGTTTGGTTGATGTGGACTGTCAATGATACTATTGGTCAGAATGACATTATAGGTCAAAGGGATATTCTGTCATTGTAAAATGTTAGGAAAGGCAAAGGGAATTTCAGTCTACAGCTTAGTGCTTTAACCACTAGGCTACACAGTCTGCATGGGTCTACATGAGTGTGCCTGTAGTTCTCCTCCATGTCTGGCAGATGCTAGTGCCATCAGGGAGGGTGAAAGTGTTAATGTCTGTGCCAAGCCTATGTCATGCACTGGGCCCTGTTTGCTCAAGAATGGTACGAGAGGTGTCATGTTGCACTTAGCCCATGGCACTATGTCTATCAATGATGACATTACTTCCAGTACTTGTGAAACTGCTTTAAGTTCTGGATTTCTGTGTTTCTGTAATTGTGTAGTCAGTGCAATAATTGAGTGGACTTGGGCATTTACTCGGTTGCCAAGACCTGGATTTGTGTCGATCAGTGAGCATAGACTATCTATAGGCTGACTGGGGATGGTGAGTAGCTTTCTGATAGGTTATTGCACAGCTGTGATTTCGTAGGCAGTGTACTACAGCATTTGTTCTCGAACGGACTGTTGAACTGTTCTGGTCTTGATCAGCCGGTCATTCAATAGGGTATTACTTGTATGCCCTCAACTCTTTTACCATCATGAGCATGCTTGGGGTTGATGGCAGGTTGAATGGTAACACTTGTATTGGTATTGTTTTGCCAATATGTGAAATCGACAGAATTTGTAGTGTGATGTATGTGTCCTACAAATGTAGTGAAGTTAGGTAATCTCCTGAGCTTATAACCATGAGGGTGGACCCGATTGTTTCTATTTCTAGGGTTTGAATTGTACAGAATTGTTAAGGTCCAGAACTGGGCGTAGCCCTCTGGTCCCTTTTTTTGATTTTTTTTTTTGGTACCTTGTCAGATATGGAGTATCCTCCTTATCCCTGTTTTGTAATGTCTATGGTCTTGTTGTGCAGTAAGTCTGCCAGTACTGTTTGGACTTGTGTTGGGGTAACGCTTTTTTTGGCACAGGGAATAGGCTAGAAGGTTCTTTGTTGGTATGCAAGAAAGTTGTATCACATATCCTAGTCTTATTACTTGTAGGACCCACCTGTCTTGTGTGGTTTGATCCCATGCTTGCGTGAAGAGTAGTAGTTGGTCACCGACTGGAATGTTTTGGTATTGCTTGTAGCAATAGTAGTTGTTGTTTCAACTGGGTTCTGCGGGAGGGGGGAGTGGTTTCCTCTATCTTGCTAGGGAACCCTTCTAGCTCGATATCTGATGCAATTTTTTTTTTTTTGTGGGTATGGCTGCCTGTAGTAGTGTAGCTTGTAGTTATAACTGCCCCTGTCTTGTCTCAAAAGGAATGAGAATGGTATGTTTGTCTAGCTGGCAGATAAGTGGATCTGTTTGACTGGTCTTTGGTATCTTATCCTCTTTTCCCTTGAGGAATCTTTCTAGACCTTAACTGAACAGTCTGTTTGCCTCCTGTTTGTACTTGGTGGAGTTGAAATGTTGCTGTATTTCAGTGTGCTGGCGGCATAGGAGGTAGTTATCTCGGGATCTCCATAATGGTGAGATCCCACTGTTTTTCCCCTCAGAAAGATGGCAGCCAAGGTCTCGCAAGAGTTGGGAGTCAATCAAAGGGCTGCTCCCACATTGAGCAAGATCTCAGACTGGAAGAGATGAGGGGGAAGAGGAGTGAGTCATTTGGGCATTTCTACAGACCTGGGGGCCATAAAACAACATTTTGGTTGGTTTCATGTTGGTCTGCAGCCTTAAATACCCTGTATGGGGTACACCAGTATCATTGAGGTCGTAGAAAGCCGCGTTTCAGTCAGGATCCACCATGGAGCTAGAGGCTGTTTGAATGGTGACATGCCACATAGACTGGTATACCTGGAATGGAAGAAGGACCACTGTCCTGCACGGAGACACTGCTCTAAGGGGTACCAGGTTGATATTTGCCTTGCTCTCATTGTACGGATCATTTTATGAGCCTTTTTTTTTTTTTGGAAGCATTTGCTTCTGTAACAACTAGCAGGGATATTCAGTTAGTCAATCTCTTTACATTATAAGGCCCAGTGGGTACTTTATGGATGTTTGCTCCTGGAACCACTAGCAGGGGTATCCAGGGTGTCACATCTCCTTACATTATAAGGTCCAGTGGATACTTTATGGATGTTTGCTCCTGTAACCGCTAGCAGGGGTATCCAGGTAGTAAATTTCCTTACATTATAAAGGCCAGTGTATACTTAGTAGTTTGCTCCTGGAACCACTAGCAGGAGCTTCCAGGTGGTCAGTCTCCTTACTTGTACCTTGCACTATTCTACTTAAAAGTCTTGTAAACCAATGCTGTGATATACTCAGAAGCTATACATCATGCATTAGTTTTGCTAGGTATATTCTAGTGGTATAAGCACAAACTGATAATCAGAATCATGGATTTTGATAGCATCCTATATTTAGTGGCAATTGTCCTATAATCTTGCATGCGTGGCTTATAGTGAAATATTATGAGTCTTATCTTTGCCTCTAGATTTGGTTAAATATGTTGGAGATGTAGGGTATGCTGCAACCTTGGTTCAGCTGCTGCTCTTTGTTTTGGCCCTGCAGTAAGCTGACAAAGTACAATGAGAGGGTGTATTTTGATTCTTCCCCTGCACAGTAATCAATAATGTTCTGCACTGTGCAGGCTATTGCTGAGCCTCTGTATTAAAGTGTACACTGTCCCTTTAAATGTGATTAGAGTGAGTGAGGGGCTCAGTGTTATGCTGCCTTACCCACAGCTGTGGTAATGGTGCTGCCCACAATGTATTTTACCCATTGTTAATTGATTTTCAAATCTCTCTTATCTTTTCCTTACATTTAATTATTCACGTTGTGGTCTGCTGTTGCAGATCGGTTGGTGATTTTAACAAATGTGCTCTGTGCTGGTTGAATGTTTATGAGCATAGTTACACTTTCTGCAAGATGGCAGCAGCAAGTCTCAGTCAGTCTCCTGTCTGGCAGCCACCTACATCCTTAATCCCACATGGGTAAGGGGTGAGTGGAGAGCTTTTCTGAGATCACAGCAGTAAGTCTCACAATATTCTTTCTTGTGGCTGCCAATCTGGATAGGCAAGTTAGGATACATAGAAACATAGAATTTGATGGCAGATAAGGACCGCTTGGCCCACCCAGTCTGCCCATTTCCCTACCTAATGGATAAGCTGCAGATCCTAGTTAACCAGCAGCCTACTTCTTCCTACCCCCACCCCCTAGAATTGCCTTATGACTGTCCCATGCATGCTTGAATTCCACCACTGCTTTTGACTCCACAACCTCCTCCAGAAGGCAGTTCCATGCATCCACAACCCTCTCTGTGAAAAAATACTTCCTTAAATTACCTCTGAGCTGCCCCTCCTCTATCTTCAAATTGTGCCCCCTTGTTCTTGCACACCTCTTTTTTTGAAAGATGCTACCCTCTTGGACTTTGTTGATTCCCTTGAGGTACTTGAAGTTTCTATCATGTCCCCCTCTCCTCCTTCCTCGAGGCTATACATATTAAGCTCCTTAAGTCTCTCTTCATATGTCTTCCGGTGCAGGCCCTGCACCATTTTAGTTCCTCCTTTGGACAGCTTCCATCCTGTCTATGTCTTTGGAGATTGGGTTCCAGAACTGCATGCAGTACTCCAGATGGGGTCTCACCAGCTGTCTGTACAGAGGGATAATAACTTCCTGTTTTCTACTGGTGATGCCTCTCCTATGCATCCCAGTATCCCCAAGCCCTCCTTGCTGCCCTCTCACATTGCTTGCCCACCTTTAGGTCATCTGATATGACTACCCCCAGGTCCCTTTCCATTTTTGTTGTTGTTGGTATCTCACCCCCCATTGTGTACTCTTCCCCTGGGTTTTTGTTTCTCAGGTGCATTACCTTGCACTTCTTAGCATTGAATCTAAGCTGCCATACATTTGACCATTCCTCTAACCTTGCCAAGTCCCTTCTCATCCTTTCCACCCCACCTTGTGCATCAACTCTGTTGCAAATCTTTGTGTCATCTGCAAAGAGACATACTTTTCCTTCTGGTCCCTCTGCAATGTCGCCTATAAAGACATTGAAGAGGACCGGTCCTAATACTGAACCCTGCAGTACCCCACTAGTAACCCCCCTTTCTTCAAATTGGACTCCATTTACTATTACTCTCTGTGTCCTATTCTCCAGCAAATTCTTTATCCAGGCTGTCATCTTGGGACCCACTCCCAGGCTGGCTAACTTGTATATTAATCTTTTGTGTGGGACTGTGTCAAATGCCTTGCTAAAGTCTAGGTAGGCCATGCCCACAGCCCCTCCCTGATCTACTACTTTGGTCACCCAGTCAAAGAAATCTATCAGGTTTGTCTGGCATGACCTTCCTGCTGTGAATCCATGCTGCCTTGGGTCCTGTGCCCCTCTGGCTTCTAGTTTCTCAATGCTCCTCCTCCTCATGAGACCTACTTGTTTATGGTGTTTTGGTCATGTAGATTATAGAGGAGTTTCCTCTATCTTTTGATAGAAGATGGTGGTGAGTTTAAAATACATAATGTGCCATAAAAAAGGGCTAGAGAACATGTCATTTTGAGATGAGGCACAGAGGGACTGAGAAATTGCTTCAGAGACTGTTGCTTAGTGATGTCTTGAGTGAGCACTTCAGGTGCTTCTATGCTTGTAATGGGGAACTGTGGCACATTAGTTAGTATTTTAGAAGTCTGGGACACTGGCAGGGTACTCCGGATGTTCTAAAGTGGCCACTTGCTCATTTACCAATGTATAGACTCTGGAGCCACTGGCAGGGCTCCAGGTCATCAGGCATCTTAGTAAGGTGATATGCTTGTTCTGAACAGCATGTAGGGGAACTCAGATAATATGCCCAAGTAAGGAATGAGAGCCTTTAATTATGTAGTAGTCCCTGATGTACTGAGCTCCTGGGACCGCTGGTAGGGGTTTCCAAGTAACTGTGGCTGTGGAATCTGTTTGGTCATCTGTGACAGATCTCAAACAATACATGATTCTGTTAGCATCCTTTAAATTTTGTGTCCTTTAAATTTCAGAAATGTGATAAATTATCTTGTTCTGACCCTTTTTTATTAAATTAATAGGACCAAGTCATGCATTCACATTGGTATGCATTACTTTTGTCACTCACAGTTCATAGTAGCAGCTCCTTAATTAATATGTGATTGTGCCTTTAAGAGAGAAAAAGCAACTGAACATTAGTGAAATGACTATTAAAGTTCACTATTTCCCAAATAGTTATTTAAAAAAAATTACTATAGTTAGTTGTAGTACTTTCATATGTATTTCATCCTCCATGATTTTATTGTTTTAATGCTTGTTATTTAAAATGTTGTTTATAGAGCGCTTTGATTTTCTGAAAAGCATTTAAAAATACATTTTACTTACTTAATCAAACCTTCTTGTTTGTTCACCCAATGCAGTACAGTGCTGTGTATTATTTTTGGCCCTTTTTGTATGTCTTGGTTATCTAAGGGAGGGGGGCAGACTGCTTTAGCTAAACCTTGCCTGGGCTGTGGTAAACTAAGTGAGGGAATTCTGCATTGCTGGCTGCTATTGTAATAAGTTACAGTTTGGGGCAGAAGTACTGTTTGTTCTGTAAAAAATGTTTTTTCAGTTCCCTCTCATGGTCAGTAAGTTAGGGGACTTTGCCTTGAGAAGCTGTAGCAATTGCTAGCTCCATTCTCCACTGCAAGACATGCTGGATTTAGTCAAATCTTGTTTGTTTATCCTCATCTAAGATGGTGACCGAAATCTCGTGAGAGCTGAGAGCCAGTCAGCTTGCAACTCTCATATTGTTTATTGTTTATTGTAAAATCTAGGAATTAATACCTTTGAGCCAAGGCTCTTTTACAAAGGTTCCGCGTCAAAACATTTACATTTACAGAACAGACAAAGGTACAGAGTTGCACAAATAGTTAACAAAAAAAAAATAGATAAAAAATTTATATAGCTGTACAAGCACTATCATCAGTATAGAGGTCACATGAGCTCAATCCTCCTTCCCCTGTGGTCCGAAAGGAAAGATATGAGAGGGAGGTGAGCGGCAGCATAGGAATTACAAGCGGAGAAAGGAAGAAAAGAAAAGAGAGAGAAAGAGGAGGGGATGGAAGGTGAGGAGGACAGGAGCAGACCTTAGTAGGGGATGAGGACCCATGACTAGGCCATTGTCAAGTAGAAGGGCAAGGAGGATGGGAGAGAATAGATTATGAGATTATCAGATACAGTCACAGGAGTTTGTGGTGGTTAGGTGAGAGAATAGTCTGGATTTAAAAACTCCTAACGAGCAAGAGGCAGTTATAGAGGTGCTGAGGGTATTTAGCCAGTTGGGGACATGATAAGCAAAAGATCATTGACCATGTGTGGTCCGACAGTGGGGGACCTGCAGAAGCTGGGTTTCTGATCTTCTCGTGGATCGTAAACTAGGGTTCTGACATAGCAAGCCTTGTATGCAGGGAGGGGTGAGGCCCATGATGGATTTCTTGGCCATTAGGCAGGTGAGGAACTTGATCCGGTTTGATAGCTGTAGCCACCCAGTCTCAGCATAGAGTTCACAGGTATGAGTAAGTCGATGAGCACCAGTGAGCAGCCGACATGCCTTGTTTAGGGAGGTTGTGACCCGTTTCAATGTACTTGAGGGGCCGGACCCATAAATAACTAATCCATAGTCGATGACTGAGATGATCGAGGATTGAATAGCTAGCTTCAGCACTGGATGGGAGAAAAGTTGTCTGTTACGGTAGAGTATTCGAGCCGCTGATTAATAGTTTTGGAGATACCATCAATATGTGATGAAAAGACAAGGCCTTGATCAAATGTGACTCCAAGATATTTAAAGATAGCCACTTGTTCAAGAACAATTCCCAGTGAGGTATTGATAGTAAGTGGTGCCTGCTAGTTTTTGTTCTGCAGACTAGCGAAGAGCATAGATTTTGTTTTTTTTTGGTTTAGGACTAGCTTGTGTCCAACAAACCACTCCTCAACACTAGTAAACGCCTGTTGTAGGCTGTGGCATAAACAGGGTCTCTTTGGGAGGATAGAATCACAGCATCATCTGCATAAAGTATGATTTTTTACGGGCAGGATTTAGGTAGGGAGTTTAGAAAAAGGCTGAAAAGTAGTGGGCCTAGAATTGATCCTTGAGGAACTCCTGAGAGGACAGGTTTAGGGTCTGAGAGGATTCCAGATATTTTTACCACCTGGGTGCGTTGTGCAAGGTAGCTTTTTATCCAGGCACCAGTGCCTATGGAGAGCCCAAGCGAATGTAGTCGATTTAAGCAATAAGGCACGACAGGGTGTGTGTTGTGCTGGGATAACGTCACACCTGGGGTGATTAGGCACGAGGCCACAGGCCGAGTGTGACTAATCACCCCAGAAGTGACGTTATCCCAGCACAACACACACCCTGTCGTGCCTTATTGCTATTATACAATGGCTCATTTTATTTTAAATAGAAAAAGATAGGAAAACCTGTTTAAAATATAAATGTATTTCATTTTTTTGTTTGGGCAAGTATACTTATTGAAAAAAAGTGCACAGTTCCTGTCTTGTGCAGGAGGTGGCGCTGCCCCCTACATGGTTTCTCTGTATTCATTTTAATGTTTGTCTTTGTGGCTCCCCACTACCCTCCTCGCTGACAGGACGATCAGTCTTACTACCTGGTCTGCCCCTACACTGACAGCACTGTGTTTACTGAACACCGAGTTCAAATCTGCTCCTAAGTTACCTGATAAAAAGAAAACTACATCAGGAACTCTGTAATTTCAGACGTGAGTGAGCCTGCATTTTAAACAGTGACCAGCGGCTCTCTCATAGCAGCTCGCTAGGTCCTCTCTTGCTATAGCAGCTCGCTGGCTCCTCGAATACTACATTTCTTGTCGTCTAGAAAGGCGTTGGCAATGCATTTCATAGCTCAATGTGGTGATTCACTTCACTCACTCAGTGTGAGGAGTCAGCGGCGTTATGGCAGAAGGACTCAGTGGCGTTATGTAAAGCTGATCACTGTTTCGCTCTGAACTCACTACATCTGAAATTGCAAGTTCCTGATATGATTTCTTACAATGTATCTTAGGGCAGAATTCAAACACGATGATAAACTGACAGTGTCAATGGTGAGGCAAGCTCAAATGTACTGATAATCGTCTGTCAGGAGAAATGATGAGGCAATCAACTCGGCGTGGTGGGTGATTTTTTTTTTTTTAACATTTGATGCGGTCTTTTCTGGTGGGACTAGATCCGTGATGTTGTACTGGGATAACATCACGGGTCCAGTCCCAGACTGACGAATCAGAGCCCAAGATTTTTTTTTGCCATTGTATAATGACTAGTAGGCCATGGTGGACAGTGTCAAATGCCTTTGTTAGATCTATAAACACAGTTCTGGTGAGGAGTCCTTTATCCAAGGCCTTGTGGATTACTTCTGAGAATTCGAGCAGGGCAGTGGTGGTGCTATGCCTTTGTCTGAATCCATGTTGCTGGTCACAGATATAGCAGGAGATTTGTAAACTAGAAAGAAGTAGGGGGGATGGTCATGCTGCCAACAGCTGTTTGAGAAACTGGGGCCATAAAGAAACATTTGGATGGCTCCATTTTGGTCCATATAATTTCCTTTTCTCTGTGGGACTGTTTTTGTGTATGTAACCCCCCTGCAAATGGGGGTTCCCAAAAGACTTCCAGGAGCTTGCTTGAATGCTCCAAGCCTGAATGGTGTTTGGCATTTAAGCCATTTATCAGTGAGTGTTTTTAGAACCTCTGGTACTGTCTCTTTAAGAGCTGTCTGCTTGCAGACATAATTAGATTGTATGGGGGACTGTGTTTCTTTGATTGAGTACCACTCAAGCTGCTGCCAATTCACTTCATTTTGCAGTCACTAGGAGTGCAAAGGGAACCTATCTGAAAGATGTAACTGTTTGCCAGAAATTATTTAGAGTAATAATGAAATTACAGTTTGTCTAACCTGCTTTCTTTGCAGTCAGAACTGTGTCTGCTAGTTCCCATTCTAGTTTTGAACTGCTGAACTGGACCAATCAGTGTGGGGTAAGCTAGCTCTAAAATGGTGCCTTGGACGAATCAGAACTTGGACTCATAATCTGAGCCAGCCACAAGAGGATTGTATGGGCAGTGACTCTGGGAGATGTAGTTTAGACTTCAGTGCCTTTTGGACCAACAGCAGCAGTCTATGTGAGTGACAGCCAATCCAGTCAGAACTGGGAGGAACTCAAAGGAAGTGCCGGTTTTGTCGGTTGGAGTTTCAGTTGAGCTTTGACAGTGAAGAAGGAAGAGCCCTGTGCTTTTTCAGTGTGCAGTTTAGTCAAAAAGCGTGTGTAAGGCCCAGAGTTCCGGTCTGCAGCTTGTGTAACAGCTTGTTAGGACTGAATCCGTCCTGTGAAAAGAATCAAAGGATCTCTGAAGAGTAGAAACCAGGCTCACCCTGTAGAAGACTGGAGGAATTGCTGAAAATTGCACTCGGTCTGTCAGGAACTGAATCTGCTGTGTGTTCTCCCGGGTATTGTGCAGTAATTGCGATCGGGATACAGATGCAGCCTGCCTGGTATAGTGCTTTCTTTATGGATGTGTGAAGAGGGTTTGTGTACCTCAAGTGAGCCCTGCTGACATTGAAGGACCCTATCTTATTTGGAGGTCGTGAGTACTAATTCAGAGTCGCTCCCTGTTAAATTGCCACATTAAATCCAAATGGAATTACTGTACTGCTGACTGTTTAATTCTCCTTTCTCTGTGTGAAAGGGCCCTACCAGCTGCCACGGTTTGGACTAGCCACTAGGGCTTGGGTACCCAGGGACAGTAACTGATAGGGATTGGCCTGTGCACAGAGCCATAAAGGTAGATTATTAGAGTGATAAGCTAATTAACCTGATTTCCCCTGTCCTTGTTATATCCCCTAAATAAATCAGAGCTGCTTGTTTCAGCAAAGTTATACTGCCTGAGGTATTTGTCTATGTTAAAGTACTGTACTGTGACTGTTGCACTGTATCTCATTTCACAGGAGGTCCCAGTGCGGAACCAGACCTGGGGTAAGTGTATACTGTGAAGGTAATTCTGATATATTGTGGGCCACTAGTGGGAAGAAAGGGGGTTGCAGTGTCCCAGAGGGCTGTGACCAAGTTAGTTTAACTATTGCAAACCCTGACCTCTGGGTGGAGGCACCCGCCATTGGATCCAGGCCCCTCAACCTGTTAGTGGCAAATCAGGCAGGGGTAGTAGCCCCTGGGATAGCGCCATCTAGGGATTACATGTAGAAAATAGCACAAGGTGGTTGCGGGTGCTTTGATTTAGTGCCACTGAACTCCAGTAATGTCTGAATCCAGCTGAGGCATTTTAAGCATTTTCCAGTGCAAGGAAGCTTTTCTGGGTGAGTTTGAGAGTGCCTTTTTACAAGTTAATGAGGCTAGCAGGGTCACCAGATTCTTGTTGTTGATTAATGCAACTCAGGAACCAGACTGATTATTTATTATATTACCTCATGTAAATCACTGCATAGATTCTGTGTTCAATTATGTGGGTCAGACATTATTTTAGTTCCTGGCACTGCTAGCAGGGGTGTTCAGGTAACTAATACTCTCTATAGTTGCACAATGCAATAATGTTCATAATTTGAATACTGTGCTGTCAATTTCTCAGTTAACATTGTCCTAGACAACCAACGCTAGTAGAAGCCGCAGTGCTAACATGTCTAAGACTGACAGTTTTGCAATTTTAAGCAGTTGCATATCTGCAGAAACATACTCTTGTGGTCTTTGATTTTTGTTGTAGGATATTAATAAATGGCTTAGCCAGGTGGTGTCTTACCTTAGTAATGAAGTTCTTCTTTATAATAAACATTTGTTCTTTACAAGAAACACACTGGAGCTCTAGAGTGTGCTTGCAACCTGTTTCGATGCACATAAGAACTGACCTTAGGAGAGCAGACCCCCCTCTCAGCTCAGGTGGGGGATGGACTTTCTTCAAGTCACATGTGCATCAAGTAACCTATCAGGTGTACACAACCCATGATGTCATGAATGGGCAGTGCCTCAGAGATTATCCCACACAATGCCAAATCAAACTCAGCATTATAGCACAACCCCTATCAAGGCAGGCTCTTTGGCCTAGAGGTCAGGGTGCATAGCTGTAAATCTGGAGTCCTGGATTGGACTCCCACAACTGCCTCTCACTCACTGTGCAATCCTCAGCAAGGCACATAACCTCCATGTGTTTTGCCTTTCTCTAGTTTCCCTCAAATCTATCTCTGTGTGCACTTTAAATCTCCCAATGAGCTGAAAATGGCAGCAACATTCCTTCCTCCCTCTCCAGGATAGTAAAGCATTTTGGGATACTATTTGTATTAAAGTCACTATATAAAACAAAATTCCTTTCCTTACTAGCAAACATAGTGTACTAATTACGCAATATGTGGGTTTCATCTTCAGATAATTCCCGGAAAGGAATTCTGGGATTGGGCCACAGGTAAGGATGTTTAAAGGGGGCATAGAGTTAATACTGATGTCCTGCTCCTTGCAGTGTTTGTATTTACAGACATTGCATTCACATTCTCCATGTGTCCAGTAGCGTAATTTCAGCAGAATCATAGTGGTTGCAAAGCTCCCTCAGACACAAAGTTTGATATAAATATTGCCAAGGAAATCCTGCTTTAAGGGGGTTGCGGTGGACATCATAGAGGTTGAAAAGGAATCATGGGGTCCTCAGCTGTGGTCTCTGGCTTCTCCTAAATGACCTACTTGCATGTTCCTTAATTTATCAGTACCTGAATTGAAGATGGAATCAGTCCTGTGTTGTTTTGACTAAGTCACTCCTTGTGTGCAGAACACTGTAGACTTGTCTAATAGGTCAACCGCATGTGCTCATGTTTCTGTACACGTGCAGAGACCTAGTCAAAACTCCTGGTTCCATGACAAGTGCTGTACAAAATGTTGCATATGAAAAGAAAATAATACAAACACACTTTTCCACAGCAACCTTTATTCAGGTATAGTTAAGTATGGATTTGTTTGAATCTATGAATTTCATTTCTGAAGACAGAAATATTATAGGTAGCTGTAAATTATCCCAGGTGTCCTGCTCCTTTTAATGACTCCAACATTATTGGACACCTATGGCTTGATGTATGGTTGCTAGGTGTGGAGCTGCAAAATGGAGAGTGAACAGGTGCTCCACTATAACAACACATCTGACTAAGTCATGGGAGAAGGAAGAGTCTCTAGGCAACTGTTGTAAGTCACAATTCAAATGAGTTTCACCAGATGTTAGAGGGAAAGGTTCATTTGTGCCTAGTAACACCTGAGTTACGATGCCTGTGAAATCCAATGGATGGCACAGCACCATTCCATGCTACTATGCCATCCACAGAAATTGCCCCCCCCCACACCCCAATCTACAACTTAAAGCTCGCTTGTGGGGCTGAAGTGTTTCTTTTTTCTGAACCTCTTTTGGCCCTCCTTATGGCCAAGTAGCCCCCCCTCTGGCTCCACAACCCATTAACAGTCCCTGTTGCCCAGTGGAAGTCCCCCAGACCCATTTTTTTCACTTATAGCTTTTGATGGTCTGGTCCTTTGACAATTTCCATCCTCCGCTGGCTGCTACTTTATGTGTCGCTCTTTATTGTTGCCCCATGACTTGCTTGTACTAGTTCTACATGCAGGAGTTGTCACTAAAGATGGGAACACACAAGTGTGAGCCACTATGCTTAATAGCTGGCCCTGCATGTCATGTGTATAGTAACACCTGCCCTGTACAGTAGCACTTCCAGTGGGCAGATACAACAGGGACTCAAACCTGGGACTCTAAATCCCGACAACAGCAGGGAAAGGGAAAGGAAATTCTTTTTAGCTTGGAAGTTAGACTGATCTTTTTTTACTTACTTTCATTGCTATCAAGCTTCTCACCACTAGCTTGCAGTGATGTTACTTTTCTTCCATTCCTCAGTACTGTAGGATTCAGTTATATACAGCTGCCATGTCTTAATTGTGCAAGGTAGGTTATTTAGTACCATAACTGGAAAATAAAATGTTTCAGTGGACAAACTTTCAGGCTTACACAGAGCTCTTCTTTGGGTGAAGAAAGCCTTATCGAGGCTGAAACGTTTGCGTACTGAAACTTACCTGTTGGTCCAATAAAAGATGTCAAACCACCTTTGTCTATTTGTGTAAATCCATCCCACCCCTCAAATTGGGGGGCTTACCTTGAGTGTCTTCCTGGACACCAGTAGTGCGTACTGCCTGGCTGTTGTCCAGTAAGGAAAGATAAATCCATGTACAGTAATGGTGCAGTGCTGCCCTGCATGAGTGTGCAGAGCCATGCCTCTGCGCTGTCTCTTTAAGAAGTCCAGCTTGTGTATAGTGTACATAGCTCAGGCTGGGTCCGAGTAAGTCAAGGCGTGAGACCAGCTGGGCATAACCCCATTTAACTCCATTCAGCAGTTGCTCAATAGCACCGAAGAAGCCCTTAATGTCCTGTAAATGTTTATCTCTAAATCCTTTCTGTTATTGTATAAATGAACCATTTACATTGACTATTTATTCCTCCACTATGGAAGTCACCAGGTTTGTTTCAGGACTCAGTGGTTGGACCAATCGGAACCAAAGGGTCCTCAAGGGGTCCTAATTACAGTGACTGGTGGGAAAACCTGCGAATTTTCTTGTTGGTGCCTAAATTTAACAATGAGAGCTCTCGGACAATGATTGATAGTAAAGGCAGCAAACAGGAATACAGAGATCCCGGTCTTCAGCTGGGACTGTTTTAAACAGGGAGTTAGTTCACCTTGAGCTACCAAGAGGGAAGGAGCCTGCAGAAGAGAGTTCAGCTTGAGCCACTGAGTAGGAAGGAGCCTGCATGTGTGGGCTGAGAGAAGTTCAGGGGAAAGGCCTGTTTCACCTCTCTGCAGAACTTGAAAATGTACCAGATTGTCTAAAAGTAGAGGGAGCAGTTCAGCTCAAGTTTGAGAAAAAGGAGCCTGTGTGGTGAGCTGAAAACAGTTGTGAGGAATTCGGCCTGCCTTGCTGCCCTGTTGAACTTACACTGCTAAAACGCAGAACCAGAGAATGCAGTCCTCGGCTATCCTGAGTAGTTCAGAGACACTGATGTTGGAAAAGAGCATTTTGCCTAAAAGAGGGTAGCTGAAAGAACTCTGAAAGAATGTCTCAAGCTAAGGACTCCAGTGCTATTTGGAGCCAGTGGATGCTGTGTTTGTCTCCTACCACGTTTAATAAAAGGGGAAACCTGTTACCAGTTTTTCCTGTTTGCTTCCTGCCAAATTTAAGCCAGCTGCAAATTAAATGAATTTTCCAAACTGTATACCAAGTTGAACTTCATGTACTGGGCCTGTGCCATTTGTGGCCCTAAAGACAGTTCCTGCACCAGATCTAGTGTCTACCTGGCCAGAAACCAGCCTCGAGAAGTCAGCCCCTGTGTAGAAGCAAGTTGCAGATTGGGGCCACCTACAGGGGAAGGCCATGAAAAGGAAGTGAGTCATCATCCTGGAAAGGCAGCAGATCCATGGTGCCTTCATCCATTTCGCCAACTGGTCTGGGTGCAGCGAGTACAATCAGGGTAGCCCCTCTGCAACAACCAAATAAATGTTTTGTGTCATCTGATTTGCCCTGTAAGTCCACAGTGGGTATTGACTGTGATTACAGGCCATCCAGCCCCATATTACAAGTATTTTACTGTTTGCAAGTGTTTCAATCTGTCTACTAACAGGGTTTTCTCCATCCAGGGCTCCAACCAGCTGCAATGCCGGCCTACCCGTAGCAGTGCTTCAGACCTGCACCAAACCATATCCTCGGTACCCAGCAGCTTGATGAACTGATTAATTCAGGGACAGATTTGATGATCATAAATTGATAGCTGTTTATTTACTGTACCTCAAAAGTTAATCTAAATTTTCAACCCCTCCCTGTGCTCAGTCACCTGAATAAACCAGATTTGTTTTGCCTGGTAACCTGGTCTGTGATCACCTTATTGTTGTGGGGTCAAGTGTGGGTAAAAGCAAAGCTGCACTGTATTTGCTAATTAACTGTTCTTTGCAGGGGACACAGGGTATATGCCAGAAGTCCAGACTCAGTGGGTAAGTACGAAGCTGGTGAGCATATTATTAGTGCTAGCCATTAAATGTGGTATTCCAATCAAAGTACATTGCTTATTGCCAGTCTGTGTGTTGGGCCACTAGCTGGGGCTGTGGGTATATATAGCTTCCCAGAGGGCTGTACCAGTTTGGCAAATTACCCACTTAATCATTACTCTGTGTGGAGGCACCATAATCATGGTTTGCTGCTGGTAGGGCAGACACAGTAACTGTTAAACCTGAACCCAGCCCCTCAACCTGCAATCAGAGAAGCAGGTGGGGTAGTAGCCCTTGGTATAATGGTGCCAGGGTTACATTAGTACAAAGACAAATATGGCTACAAACAACTCTGTGATTTAGATTGTGGTGTATTTCACAAATATGTTAGCACATTGAAAATTATTGTGTTTTATAACACCTGTGCAGTAAAACTGGGCAAAAAATGTGACCCTACCTTTTCTTCACTATACAAGATGTCACATATATCTTCCAATTCTATTAGGTGGTAAAATGCTCTAATTCCACCAGAATTTGAGTATTTTATACATGGTTTAGTTTATTTTTTTTCTCAAGAAAATAAGATGACTGCCACATTTTATCTTAGAAATAGCATTGCAAACCTGACAAGGGATATATGAACATACGAAAATTGCCAGCAGAAAAAGTGGTCTATCAAGTCTGCTCGATTGTGCAGCTCAGTCTCTTTTACTGAAGCTGCCCCACCCTCCTCTTGCTTCAAGAGTGACCCCCCCTCCCATCCCCTCCTCTCTCCTGTTGCCACTCTCATTTTACCTGGTCCCACCCCCCCTTAAAACTTCCCACTGTTTCCAAAAATATGACCTCCTCAAGCAGTTCATTTCACTTTCACACCACCCTTTCCATGAAAAAGTGCCTCCTCATTTCTGTTTTATATCTCTCCCCAACAAAGTTTCAGACTGTGGCCCCTAGTGGTCCCCTCCCTTTTTTGATTGAAAATACCCTCCACTCCAACCCTGTTTAGATCCTTTAGATACCTGAAGGTTTTTATCATATCCACCATTTCCCTTCTGTCCTCCAAGGAATACATATTAAGCTCTCTTAGCCTCTTATCATATGGTTTGTCTCCCATGCTCTGGATCATTTTAGTCACCCTATGCTGGACTCCCTCAAGTAGCTTTATGTCTTTCTTCAGATAAGGGCACCAGAACTGCATACAGTATTCTAAGTGTGGTCTAACCAAGGACCTGTACAAGGGCAGAATGACTTCTTCCCTCCTGGAGGTGATTCCCCTGGAGATGCATCCCAGCATTTTATTTTGTTTGGCTGCCACTTTAGAACTCTGCTCAGAGTGTTTTATGTCACCCCTGACTATCACCCCTAGATCCTTTTCCTCCTTTGAGCTGGACATCTGTACCCTCCCCCCCCCAGCCAGTAGCTGGTCCCTGGATTCCTAGCTCCAAGGTGCATGACTTTGCACCTCTTTGCGTTAACCCCAACTGTCAGATTCCAGACCATTTCTCAAGTCTGGCCAGATCCTCCATGAGTTCCTGTCTCCCCTCCTCTATGTCCACCTTCCCACAGATGTAATATCATGTGTGAAAAGACAGATCTTACTTTTGATCCCTACTGCTATTTCTCCAATAAAGATGTTGAATAATACTGGACCAAGCACTGATCCCTGCAGTACCCCGCTGATTACAGGTCTAGGCTTGGATAGTTCACCCCCTATTGTCACTTTCTGTTTCTTTTCTTGCAGCCAGGTCCTGACCCACCCCAGCAGCTTAACCCCCAACTCCCAGGTTGCTTAGCTTGCTAAGCAACATACCATGTGGCACGGAGTTGAAGGCCTTATTGAAGTCCAGGTACAGTGCATCCATTATCCACTGCCTGGCCTTTGACTAATGACCTTATGACCCAGTCAAAGAAATTCTATCATGTTTGTTTGACAGGGTCTCCCCGTGACAATCCTATGCTGCCTATCGTCCTGGAGACCGTTAACCTCCAGAAAGTTTACTGACCTTTCTTTTAGAATGGTCTTCATTAATTTACCAATAATGGTTGTTAGACTGAATGGTCTGTAGTTACCAGGCTCATCTCTGGGACCACTGTTGTAGAGTGGCAACACATGAGCCATTCTCCACTCCCGGGGCATGTACCCTGTCTTTAGTGAGGTGTAATCAGATCCACCAGGGAGACCACCAACACCTCCACCAGTTCTCTCAGGACCCTCTGGTGTATGCCATCCAGGCCAGGTGCCTTGTCCACCCGAAGGGACCTGAGACTTTCCAAAACCCTATCTGTCATGATGTCCCTATGTGTTTCATTCCCTCCCCCCATTCCTACCCCCATAATCCCCGAGGCACAGGTCCATCCTTTTCTATAGTGAATACACAAATGAAGTACTCATTAAGTGCCTCAGCCTGTTCATCATTGTTTTCCACCCATTCTCCCTGCTTCTTGATCCTAACAATCCCTTCCTTACTACTGCTTCTCTACTTTATATATCTGAAGAAGTCCTTTTCCCCCTTCCTGGTCCCCTGTGCTATTAGTTGGTATGAAAGAACAGAAGAAGGCCAGAGCCCATCGAGACTGTTCCCCACACTATGTGGGACATTATTTATTATCCCTCAACCAAACATCTAATTTGTTTTTAAAGACAGTGGCACTAGTTACCTCTACCAATTCTTGTGGCAAGGTGTTCCATACAATGGATGCTCTTATTGGAAAAAAGTTTCCCCTTTTGCTGGTTTTATAAGTTTTTTACTTCAAGCTGTTTATTATGCAGTCTCAGAACATGTCTCCTTTTGAAGAGTGTTAGACCACATTTTTCCATTAGATCTGGTGAATTTATTAAATTAAAAACCATAAGCATATCACCTCTTAATCTTCTAGTTTGAAGAAAGAATAGACCAGTAGCTTTTAATCTGTTCTGATAATCAACGTTTGTTAATCTTGGAATCATTCTAGTTACTCTCCTTTGAACCTGTTCAAGAATTGCTATGTCTTTTTTTTTTGTTTGGATTCTAGAAAGGGGAGGAGCCATAGTCTAGATACAGTCTAATGTATGCCCTATACAATGGAATAAAGCATTGTTTAGTGCGATTAACAAAAGTGCGTTTTATTTGCCTCAAAGTCTGTTAATCATGCAAGCAGTTCTAACACAGTGATCATTTGATGTAAGTTTATTATTAACATATATCCCTAAATCTTTTTCACAATTTGATGAGTGAAGTGGTAGTCCATTTATATAATATATCGTTTTTGGATTATTTATACCAAAATGCACTACTAAACATTTGTCTTGATTAAACTGCATATGATTTTCATTTGCCCAAAGTGTTAATTTTTCCAAATCCTTCTTTAATGCAGAAATATTTTCTTGATTATTAACCTTGCCCCCAATTTAGTATCGTCTGCAAATTTAACCATGAAGTTATTTGGCCCTGTTTGTAAATCACTGATAAAGAGATTAAACAATGTTGGTCCCAAGACTGACCCCTTGTACACTACTTGTCACACTACCTGAATCAGACAAGATATCATTAATTCTGACTCTCTGAGAACGATTTGTCAACCAGTTTAAAGTCCAGTTGACAATATCAGGTGGCAAACCTATCCTTAGTTCCTTTTCAGCTTTAGCCGACTGGACCACTCTCCCTGCCTCTCAAGATTTCCCTGAAAATACCTCTCTGTCCTTCTCACTCATAGTATGCCTGTACTTCTGAAATGCTGCCCTCTTCTCCCTTACCTTCACTGCCACTTCCTTGTTGAACCAGCTTGGTATCTTGGTCCTGGACGTCTTACTCTGGGTCTTCGTGCAGTCTTTTGTGGCCTCATTCCAAGCCAACTTAATGATGGACCATTTCTGCTTCGCATCCATCCCCAGTCTGATTTCTGCAAGATACCCTGCAAGTATGTCCTCCATTCCTCTAAAGTCAACTGTCTTGAAGTCTACCACCCTTGTCTTGGTCATAGCCGATCCTTTACCCATACTGAGGTAAAATCACACTGTATAGTGGTTTGCTACCCACAAGGGGTTCCTCCACAGCTATCTCTTGGACATGCTCTCCATCTGAAAGCACCAGGTCCAGTATTGCACCATCCCTGGTCAGCTGTGTGAGCCCCTGCACCAGGAAACAGTCCTGGAAAGCTTCCAGGAGGACATTTTCCCTGTCAGAGGAGGTAACCAGGGTACTCGTCCAATACCAGGCAGGTTGAAATCACCTGTTAAAACGAGGTTTCATTCTACCCCCCATCTTCGTCATCTGATTCCCCATATTCCTGTCCATCTCCACATTCTACGAGGGTGGTCTGCAAACCACTCCCAATCAAAGCCTTTTCCTTTTATTGTTCTGGAATGTTATCCATAAGCCTTATATTCCACTTTCCGCCTCCTCCTCCTCCTCCTCCCCCCTGGTGCATATTATTCCTTCCCTTATGAATCAGGCTATACCACCGCCACTTCTCCCCTCTCCCTGTCCTTCCAGTACAATTTGTACCCAGGGATCACATGGTCCCAATCATGGTATTTGCATGCCTATGTCTCAGTGATGGATCTATGTCCACCCCTCCTTCTGCCATTAGTGCTTGAAAATCTGCCATTTCATTTGCCAGACTACTTACATTCAAGGACATCACCTTCCATCTTGACCCTGTGCCTCTTTATTCCTTATCAACCCTTTATGACTCGTCCCCTCCTGGGCTTCCCCCCCTTTCCCACTACCATTACCCCTTCCCTCCAACTAATAATGTAATGGGGGGTAGGCCTGATAGCCCCCATTTCCTGGTGTCTATGTCTGAAGCACACCTTTTGGCTTACCCCCAAATTTAGTTTAAATTCAGATTAACTGATAAACATTCCTCTAACTTAACCTTCAAGACCTTTGTGCACTCTTTACTTAGATGCAGCCTGTCTGGTGCATACAGGTCCTTATTTTCCGATATCCTTCCCCACTTACCCACCAGCCCATACCCATTATATTCACACCACCCCCTCAACCAAGTGTTGAACTCCTCAGTCCTCCGCTTCCTAACAGTGCTCACTCTAGGGACTAGAAGAACTTCAAAGAATGAAACTGATCTTCCTGCCTCCTTACATATCTTCCCTCTATCTCATACCCTGCAAGGTCACTGGTACCTAGATGCACCACTATGTGAGGTAGCTCTCTATCCTGTCCTACACACTTTGGAATAAGATACATTATCCTCCCTGCCGTCATGCCTGGCATACACTCTACCCACCTATTGCTGTTCTTTGCAGCCCTTCCCCCACCCCACATCCTTTAGTATTGAGTCTCCCAGTGTAATGACCCTCATGTCCTTCTCCCCCTTCTCATTTTGCACATCCTGTTGAGTACATCCCAGAGGCCCATTCCCTCCTATACACCTAGTTCCCCTCTCCACTCTGCTGACGCTCTGCTTTGCCTTCCCTGGTGGCCTCCCTTTTTCTCTCCCACTGGTCATCCATCCCAGACTTGGTCTCACCTCCTCCCCCATGTATCTTACATCCCTTTCTGCACTGCTACTGATCCACCTCTCCACAACTCCACCTGGCCCACTTTTTCCCTTGACTCTGTTCTTAACCTCCACTCTTTCCCAATCCATGGCCACCTTATCTTCATACTAAGGTTAGGTGCAAGAGCAAGAAGGCAGAAGCCCATGAAGCTCTTATACTAATCCAGTACATAATAGGAGAGTTCATACCCATTACATATAAGACTAGCCAATCTATTTTTAAAAATACTTTTAGTTTCACTGATAACATTTAGTGGTAGCCTGTTCCAAGGGCCAACAACTCTGACAGTTAAAAAGCATTTACGGCTAGACTTGACAAAAGGTTTTCTTACCAATTGTAAGGGATGGCCCCTGATGTTATGACCACAGTTTTTAAATTCTAGACCCAGTTCACACAATAAATAAGGGTCTTGAATAATATCATACAGTAACATAAGATCACCACGAAGTCGACGTGTAGATAAGGGCATAAGTTTTAAAAAGTCTAATCTGTCCTCATAAGGAACTGCGAATAGCCCAGAAACTTTTTTTGTGTATTTTCTTTGAACTCTTTCCAGTAACAGGCATTCAGATTTTTTATAAGCATTCCAAAGCTGTGAGGCATATTCTAAATGTGGTCTAACATATGCATGAAACAAGGGCAACAATACTTCCTGTTTTCTAGATCTAATATTGCGTAATATAGACCATATCACTTTATTAGATTTGTTAATAATATTGTGTACATGATTATTGTAATTAAAGTTATCTGAAATATTGACACCCAAATCCCTGTCATCAGATGTGGTCTCAAGTAATATGCCATCCAAATAATAGGGACTTTGTAAATTACTAGAACCCAAATGCATTACTTTGCATTTGGAGATATTCAAATTCATATCCCATTTCTTAATCCATGTTGTGATATGGTCTAGTTCCTTTTGAATGGCAACAACCTGATGATCAGAGGCACCTGGGCCACCTATTTTTGTGTCGTCGGCATATTTAATAGTAAATGAGGAACAGCCAGAAGTAAGGTCAGCAATAAATGCCTGGAACAGACAAGGGCCCAAGACTGAACCCTGTGGCACCCCACTAGTCACACTACCCCTAGCTGAAATGCTCCCATTAATGGTCACTTGCTGAGAGTGATTATAAAGCCAGCTAATTATCTAATTGACTAGAAACTTGTTTATACTGAGGTTGTGAAGTTTAGTAATTAAGGCCCAATGTGGCATGATGTCAAAGTCTTACTGAAATCAATATAAATAATATCACATGGAACATTTCTGTCTAATAATAAACTGATATGTTCATAGAAACATTAAATTTGTCAGACAACTTCTACCTTTTTTGAAGCCATGTTGTTCTGCATCGTGACAATCCAGGACTGGGGAAATTAAATCTTTAATTAAACTCTCTAATAATTTACAAATAGAAGAAGTTAGATTTATAGGCCTATAATTATCCCACTTATTTTTTTGGCTCTTTTTGTAAATAGGGAAGACATGGGCTTCTTTCCAGTCATGGGGAACAAAATTGGTGGCCAAAAAATATTCGAACATCAATTTTAAAGGAACTGTAATGACATCAACTAATAAAAATAATAAATGACCTGCTATATTATCTGGACCAGGACTATATTATCCTTTCAATGTCAATATTTTATTTCTAATGTTGTCCAAAGAAAATTTAACTGGTGAAACATTGACGGTGTCTAGTAAGGTATAATCATAAGTTTGATTAGAGGATCCGGAAAAATTTTTACAGAACTTTGCATTAAACAAATCAGCCATTTTTTTGGGGTCATATATTAAAGTGTCACAGTCCAATAATGGACCTACTTGACATGTAGGTTTCCTTAGGGAATTGATATATGAATAAAATTGTTTGCTATTAGATTTGTGGGTGCTGAATGCTAAGTTTTGTTCCCAGTTAGATTTAGCCTTCCTAATCAACTTTTGCATGTTCTTTGTATATGTTTATAGGAAATCCAGTCAGAGGCCATTTTAGTCTTTTGAAATTTAATATATTTTTTCTGCTTTTGTCTAATACATTTCTTAATAGACTGATTCATCCATTTAGGAGCTTTAATATGTCTCATTTTTAAGTTTGGATGGAATATATAGTTCTTTAAGTTGAAATATAATGTTCTTAAAATATTCCCAGTAATCTTCCAGGGTAAAGTCTGACAATATGAGTTCCCAATTGATGTATCCCATAATATGTTTCACGGTATCTAAGTCAGCTTTGTCGTACAGATAGATTTTCTTACAGTTGGGATTATATACAAAAGTTTGTACAATATTAAATGTGATAGTATTATGATCACTATTCCCTATAGGACTGCTAACTAACATATTTTCTAATTCAACGTCATCATCACAAAGGACCAACTCTAAGATAATTTTTCCTCTGGTTGGGCAAAATACATTTGGCCGAAGTCCCAACTGAGTACAAGTATATAATAACTTCTTCCCATTGCAGGTATTTGCACGTAAATTATGCCAGTCAATCGAGCCAATGTTAAAGTCCCCAGTGATGACAACTTTACCTAATGATTTTGCCTGTTCAAATTCGGATAAAAGTGCATCTAATATATCAATTGATGAATTCAGAGCATAACCCTTCACCCCTGCCTTTTTACTAAAATGACAGGTGGCATGCTGTTGGCGTTGGCAGCAATACCTGGTGGGGACCTGGGTTCAGGGAGGATGAGGTTACCTGGTGCAAGAGACCTAGGTTTGGCTACTCTGCACAGGGGCACCAAAGTAAATCCAACTACAGGAAGCAAGAACTGTAATGTCCAGAACCAGGATTGGGATTTTTCAGTGTGGCTTTATTCAAAACTAGCGGACACATGACAAAGCATTGAATGGTCCCCCAAGGGGCTACGTTCACTGTATATGCAGATAGAGACTAAAGGCGGTCCATTTGAAGAATTAACACATTTTTACTATTGTCTGGCTCTGGACCCACCAGGCACTCAGCCCGGACTTGCATGTGCTTTGGATACACAGCCCGACTGGCCCGGCTCCCCTGCTGGCCACATGACTGACGGTCCATTTGAGAACGAATCCAAACTTTACTTGGAGAGACTCCCATCACACAAGGAGTATATTTTCCCAAGCTGTGGCTCCCCACACCACATAGATTCTACGACTCCTAGAGAGATTTTCAAGTTGCGACCCACATCTGGGTACCCACCTCATCACTGGCCAGGCACATGAGGCAAGTAGCAAATCACAGAAGAAACTGTAGAGGTGGACCTGGTTACTAAAGATGGGGTGTTCTCACCTCCAGCTCCCAGCCCATACCCAGCCATTTCTCTGGACAAACATAAACTTAAACTGTGAAAATGTAGATTAAATGGTGGATGACCTGAAGCACCCCTCTACAGCATTACTTGAAATCCATTAAAACTTTAGACTTTTGACTGCTCTATTTGTTTGTCCTAGTAAAATAGTCCTCCCAAAATAGCAGTCCACATCCGACTTCCTTTATATTTCCAAACTGATGAAACAATTGGTTTGCCTTCAAATGGAGCAAAACACTCACCCATTCGTTGCAGGTGCCCCACAGGTGAAGTACCACTTCTTTTACTGTTATACAAGAACAGACACTGAAAACAGGCAGCTTTCTTCCATAGTGGAAATAGGGGATTGCCCCTGGAATCCACAGAGGGACTTTTCTTCCATTACCCCCCCCCGGAGGGAGGGGCACTGAGACCTGGACAGCAGTCTCCACCACTTTCAAAAGGTAAACAGGATCACACCTCCTTCTCCAACAAAAGGTAAACAGAAACTGCCTTTGAAAACTCCCAAAGTTCTAAACTCACTCCCTGAGCTGCAGATTCCAATGTGGCTTATGCAGCTGTGACAGTTCTCAGGTGATGTCATCTCTCAAGTCTCAGCTGTGACTGAGAACAGAGTGAGACAGTGTGAAACCCATTTAACTGGAGTTTCACAAGCTGCCTTCCCTGCCTACCACTAGGTCTTACTGGGATTCTAGTAACCCCGGGTAACAAGGGGGTTACAGGAGGATAGTAACAAGAACCCAATATGAGGGCCTCAGAAGTAGATAAGTTTATCTTAATCCAGATAGACTCTGTTTGTATGTTATGAATTTTTATATACTTTGTTATATCTATAGAATTAATTTGATTCTTAATATATAATGCCACTCCTCCACCTTTCCTGTTAGGTCTATTGAAAGTATAGGTTGTGAAACCAGGTATGTTAGTTCCCCATGATGTTTTTGCATCCCCCCAAGTTTCGCTGATGGAAATAATGCTGACATCCCCATTATTAATTCTACATTTTAGTTTGTCCAATTTTTGAGTTAAACATCTAGCATTAAAATATAGAAAATGTAATTTATGGCATTTTACAGAGCTACTGACTGGAGTTTTTAGATCTCTTCCCCCTGCTCATCCAAACCTGACAATATAGCAAACCAGTCTGAGGAATCCTCCCCCTTGACAGGTCCAACTTGTGATTTCCCTCCATTATCTCTGCTCTGCCATCCAGGCTCTGAAACCTCTCCTCCTGTTCTTCAGCCATTCACTTCATGCCAGTTAGTAACCCTGCTTCTTTGCTGGCCATTTGGTGAGAATGCCCCTAGTCCATGTGTTTTTATCTCTGATTCCTCCCTGAGAGTGTCTACCATGTTGTTAGAAGACGGCATCCCCTATGATCAAGAAATAAATATGATACAATCAAACAATAAAAAAAAACTCATGGTGCACCGCATAGGAGGAATATAGAAAAGTAGATTTAATTGGTATGCAAATAGTTTATGTAATTGTTGCTGAAACTAGCTTTTTAAAGAAAATATGTTTCATTGCACTGCTGCTTTAATTTTTCATGCATTTTGAATTTCCCCACACTTCACATAGCTGAGTACAATAAAATATACACATATACTGTTCTTGCATTTCAGATAACGCATCTTGGTAAATATTATGAAATGTCACCTCAACTGCTGGAAATCTGCATGCACATATTTTACAGAGATGATAATTTATTTGAAGTATGCAAAAACAACAAGGTGACTAGAATATTAGTTAAACTGTTGGACAGAGTCTGTAGTGTTAGAATAAAGATGGATGTATCATTTTGAAAAGAAGAAAAGTTCATGACATTCACAGCAGACCAGGAAAATGAAACTCAGCAAAATTCCACAAGCTGAAAAACACAGCTCTAGCTCTCAGGCATGCATTATACTCCCATTTCATGACCCATAGGGTATGAAGGCATGTGGAGGTGGTAATGAGCTCAAATCTTTGAGGGACCACCAGTAGCTGGTGACACTACTGACAAGGATATACAACTGGTTAGTTGGGAAGTCTCTGGTGGCTGCTCTAAAGATGGGACCAAATGTCATCCTCCACCCTCCTTGGAACTGGTTCTCTCCAATATGTTTATTTATTAGGAAAGGAGACACTGGAAACCAGCAATGAGGTCAGCACTCCATAGTCCCAAATGCAGCTTGAACATTTTCACCACTTAAATCCAAGAAACAGCATCGGAACGAGTAATCAAAATATTTTAATTTAAGCCCAGCAGTGCAAATAAAGCAAGTAGGTAAAAAACAGGGGAACAGTACGCCAGACAGAAAAAAGTTGCCGTTTCTTGGATTTAAGTGGTGAAAATTTTCAAGCTGCATTTGGGACTATGGAGTGCTGCCCTCATTGCTAGCTTCCAGTGTCTCCTTTTCTGTGTTCCCACACCATGGTAAGTGCACTCTTCAATTGCTAGAAGGATAAAATGAGGCTGTTGAGCCACAGTCAGTAGTTTGTTGATGTTTATTTATTACATAGAGGATAGCACCCAGGAGAAGATATGCCTTTGAAGAATCTAGAGGAGTGGCCTAAAGTGTATTAGTTGAAATAAAACACAAAGAAGTGCAAAGGTAGGCACATAGGGGTCAAAAGCCCAAAATCAGACTACAGAAGGGGGAGTGGTGAACAGCACTAGGAAGGAAAAGTATCTTAAGTGTCATGATCATGGATACTTCTGAAGCACTGGCACAGTGTAATAATGTGAAAAGAAAGGCTAATCAGATTCTAGGATACATACAGTACAGTAGGTAGAGGGATCCCTAGCAGAAACATATAAAGAACTCACAGGATTAAATAAGGTAAAGGAAGGGAACATTTTTCAGAGAAAAAGATGCTTAAAAACAAGGGCACATGTAATGAAACTAGAAGTGTGGAAAATGTAGGAGAGAGATGTGAGGATGTACTTCTTCACTAAAAGAGCAGTGGATGCCTAGAGCAGTCTTCCAGCACAGGTGGTGGGGGCAAAAACAATAGTTGGCTTTAAACATTCATGGGATATGAACAAGTGAATCTTAGTTGGGAAGCAAGGGGGAAGGGAACTGGAGACCAATTATGGTCTATGGTGACAGGATAGGAAAAACAGCGAAAAATGGGCAGACTGAGTAGGCCAAGCGGTCCTTATCTGCCATTAAATTCTATGCTTCTAGAAAGAGGAAGGTGCTAACGCCCCTGTACAGATACCTGGTCTGACCTCATTTGATGTACTGTGTACAATTTGGAATGTGTACCTAAATAAAGATAGGGGCAGGCTGGACACAGTGCAGAGAAGGGCTACAAGCTGATCCAGGAGCAATAGAGGAGGACTTCTGAGGAACACCTGGAGGATCTTAACACGTAAACTCTGGAGGAGAAGAGGAATCATGAGAACATAACTGAGATGTTTAAGTTCCTCTGTGAAATCAATACAGTAGATACTAGTGACTTGTTTACAATAAATAGTAATACTTCCCTCAGAGGTAACTCCAAGAAACTGGCGGGGGTCAAATCAGATGTAAAAATGTACATTTTATTCGAAAGGGTGGTGACAGAATAAAACAAACTTCCAGATGAAGTCATATGTACTGAGATAGTAGGAGGGTTTAAAAAGGAATGGGCTAGGCCAATGGGAAAAACGCATCTGGGACCGACAGGTTCTCAGTTCATAAGGTAAGGAAGGGTAGACTGGAGGGTTTACTGACCCCTTTTCTGCTGACATTTTCAATATTTCTTTTGGATGTTAATACAAACAAGGAATGCCTTACTCTGAAAAAAGCTGGTTTCTTTGCAGTCACTGCCCAGCTAAACATACCAATCATTAACTGTTGCCTGAAACCAGACTGCTAGCAGTAACCAGGAAATACTGTACTGCCAGGGAGTTCAAATCAGACCTATCAATGGTGTCCCTACAGAGCCAAAAAAGGATATTTTTCCACTTCATAACTCAAATCAGAACTTGAGGTGAGATTAAGACCGAGGTGCAAATAACTTTTTGGGCCCTACCCCACCACTCCCAGTTCTGTTGCAGAACCGGAAATCCACTCTGCAACTGACTGGCCCCCTCCCCCGTCTGCCCCTTAGCCTCGTATTGACATTTGGTACTTGTGGATCAGGGCAGCTAGAGGCTGTCAGTCCTATTAAGAGTGGCAAAGTCTGGGGGTGTCGAGTTCAGCAGCCCACATATGCCTGATTTGATTTATTTTTTACTGAATGAGAAAGCCATCTCCTTCAGGTTAGTCAAGAGGACCAGAGAGGAAAGTTGAGTAATTCTGCAAAACCAAGCAGCATGAGGAAACTTCCTTATTCAATAGGGGACACTTGAGACCAACAATATAAAAGCATTATCTATCTTATACACTGTCTATGCATCTATGTATCTATGTATTATAAATTATTACTGAATCATTTTGATGAGAGCAAGCTGACAAAATAAAATGTGTTAAGATCAGGAAATGTGTTTGCACTTAAATTGGATTGTGTTGCATTCAGATGAGTGGCAGAGTCCAGAAAAAAAAAGAAGACATGACATTGGATGTCAGAAGATCATTGAGTTCTTGGGGGCTGCTCTTGAAGGATTGCAGCAGACGTAGGAAAACACAGTTTGTTTGGTATTTAAAACAATTTTCAACTGTTGTCATTTTAAATACATGTAAAACAGACAGAATTAAATTGAAATACTGAAGTTGACAACAAGTCCTGGGGAACATACATATGGCACCAATGGTGGAATGTTGACACCCGTACTGAGTATAAGAGGTTCATCCAATCCAGGCTCTGATAGGCTAACAGTTTAGAAGGGAATTATAATTACATAGACAGTGATGGCAGAAAAAGGCTCTTGGCCAATCCAGTCTGCCCACTCAACCTAAATATTTTGCCTTGCTCTAGTGGCAAAATTTCACTTTTTAACTGCCCCCCCATATAATTAAACCCACCTGCCTGTGCTATTCATGCTTGAAGCTGCTGATTGACTTGGCCTGCATCAAGTGATAGCAGCTCCTGCCATACAGGTTTCCAAACTGGCCACAGTATAGTCTCCAGTGTTTTCAGCCTCTCTCATCACCATCTACCTCCCAGTAGACTGCTGGTAGTATTCTGCTGTACCAGACTCTAGCCCCAGTTACCCGTTGATAGTAATACTCCACTGAAATTTACTGAATGATGTTCTATCTCTGCCACACTCAGCAGCAATGTCAAAACAGGAGAACTAAAGAAGCGTTAATATGTTTTGCTGCCAAACTCAGCAGATAATTTAACAATACAGTGCTTCAACATTTTTGAGCAATGATGTTTTGCCATCAACAACATTTTTGGCCAACAGGATTTCCTCACACCACATCCAGCTGGCTCTTTAATTGTTTTAGGTCAGACCACACCATTGACCCAATAGCAGTGTGTTGCATGTGGGCAACCTGGGATCATCAGGGAACTTGGGTCATTATGTCGGGAGATAAGCCAGGCTGGGGCAGCTGCTGCATGGCAGTGTACCTTGGTCGCAGAGGGTCAATGGTGAGCTCGTGCACCATAGTGACACCTTGTGGCTGAGCTATGGATCATGTTCCTGCCACAGTGATGCATTGTGGCAGCACAGGGCCACCCAGAAGGCTGGGCTCTGTGAGGGACCTAACAATGTAGACAAGTCCATGTCCATCCATATAATGGTATGGGCTTCTGGATTTCCCTGGGTTCCGTTGGTTGGCACTGAATCCTGGTCAACCAGGGGACTGCCTCAGAGGGAGGATGGCCCAACCCCCTGGAGTCCCTGCTATAGAGGGGAACACTGTGTGGGTAATTAGTGGGTTACAGGGAGCTGGGTGGTGTGGGCCTAAACAAGGCACATGCCAGGAAACAGGGTATTTCCCTGGAAATGACAAGCGTGGCTGTGAGAAAAAAGATCTATAAAAAAAAAAAAGCTTCAAATCAGGAATGGGTATTGCAACTGTTTATGAAAAGTAAAGTAATGCAAATTGCAAAATTGCTCAGAACTAAACAGAATTAGACTCTTCTGTGGTGCCTATCTTATATGCAATATCTTCAAATACCAATGAGTTATGTGGCAGGCATGGTAGCCATTAAGAATGTAACAGTATTTACCCCAATGGCCCAGTCATTGCCTATAATTATACTGTGCGTGCAACCCACATTCAGGAGTGGACTTGAATCACTGTGTCGGGAGGCAGGCAAAACTGGGGTGTCAGACACATGGCAGCACAGCTCAGCTGGGGAGGCTTGGCACAGACTATGGCACCCCAGCAACCCCTGGAGGAGGTCCAGGGAGCTTGTTTCTTCTGCAGGGGCATGCTGTGTATAACTAAGGACATTATGGTGGCTGTGGGCATGCCGTCGGCAGAGGTAGGACCTTGCAAGAAAATGCTGGTGGACATTGAACAGAGCAGATGCTCTGCAGCGTGGGGCAATTTTCTTTATTCCAGGTTGGTTTTATGGGTGCTGATGGAGGGAGTAGGGTGGTATTGACCAGAGGGGAGTTGGATGGGGGACAGGTGTGCTTGACAAAGACAGTGGGACTCAGGTGGGGGAGGTGGGTTTAATGTATTTGGTGCAGGGGGGAGGGATTACTTTTGGAGCACAGCAGCATGCAGTTCATCAGGGAAGGGGAGAGGAGGGTACAAGCAGGGGTTGAGAAGTGGATATCATGGTTTCTATAATTTTTGGGTTGAGGCAGGGGGTGGTTTTAAAGCACAGTGGGAGTGAGGTGGTTATTTTAAAGTTGTAATAAAAAAAAAAATCTTCCAGCGAAGTTGGCGTATCTGCCACGGAATTCTCAAATTGTGCCAATTGCAAATTTCCAAGAATTCACATCAGCTTCACCAGCGGATATTCGCTACATCTCTAGATAGGAGAAATGTGGTTATATTGCACCTGAAGGGCTCCCTAGTGAGATCACACCTGGACTTCTGTGATCTGGACTCCACACCTTAGAAAGGACAGGGTCTGCCAGGAAACCATGGAAGGGCGATCTACTTGGGCAATTCAAGGGTAGCAGGGGAAGATGTGAGGGGAGGTTGGCAGATCTTAACATACATACAATGGTGGCTATGTGAGTGAGAAGGTATATATTCCAGACATACAGGCTCTTGATAGGAATTAGTAAGGTGGACTGCATGGATATGATCATGAGGAATAAAGGCAGTGGTTAAAGAGCATGGTTGGAATCTGGAGTGAGGAGGAGATTTAAGAAGAATGTGAGGGAGTTATTCCCCAAACGGGTAGTGAATGAGTAGAATAGATTATCCAGAGAGGTGACTCAGGCCATAACTGTAACAAGGTTTAAACTTCAGTAGGGCAGTGATTAGGGAATAGTACAACCAACAGCCAGAGGGAAGGAGGGGCTGCCAGGGGAAGGGGTGATGATCTTATCACTTAAGCTGTAAACCTTTTACATTCAGTTGGCATTAGAGCAAGCACGGAGACAGACAGGGTTATGGGCAGACTAGATGGACATCTGGGTCTTTTGCTGCTGACACATCCTATGTTTCAGCTGCACTGTGACAAGAGGCAAAATAGCATCAGGTTTACACATGCCACATGGCTCCAAAGCATCATAACATTTCATATTAAGCAGGTTTGGGTCAGGACAGCTGTCAAAAATACTGCTCTCTGATTCGACTAACCAGGTCACTTGCTGGCCTATACATACTTGCAAATGCTAGGATCTATATTTTCAAAGTTGAAGGAGAGAGAAAATTGGATAATGGGGGTGATCCCTCAGTAGGTACAGGGAAGTCTGCATATTCGAGCAGACTAGAAATACCATAAGGCCTCTTTTTGTGCTATCTATTTGTGTGTGTTCATAAGTGCAATAATATACCCCAACATGCTACATTCACTGGGAAACATTAGCAGTCTTCCACAGTGTGCTGAGCACCCAGTCTGAGGCCTCATGCTTCACACACACTCAGAGGGTGGGATATTCAGACTGCGCTAGGCTGTGGCGCAAGCCTGGGGGCAAGCACACCTGGGATGTGCCAGGGTGCTGACAGGGTGATATTCAACGGTGCTGCACCATGGCTCAGTACCATTGAATATCATGCTGTGGCCACCCGCAATGTGCATGGTGCAGTGGCACTGCACCAGTGCAAGTGGCCATTAGGGTCAGGGGGATGCGCTAGCACAAGTGCCATTACGCTAGGCTCATCACCAGCGATATTCAAAGGTGCACATGCAAATGGGGCCATAATGCATGCAAGGCACAAATGGGGCCATTTGTATGTCGTATATCCATTGCATGAATGTTACCCATCAGCGACATGCACCTGGCACCCTGCCAGGCTGCAGCCATCGGGGACCGACCCCCCTGCACAAGCGGAAAAGTGCCCCACTGCCCGATCGCGAGCCTATGTACTAGATGTAAAACATCCTATATCCCTGGTGGTCCAGTGGACCGCCCGCAGCCCGATATTGGGCAGAAGTATAATTAAATTGTCTCCTGTATCCCTGGTGGTCCAGTGGACTGCTCACAGCCCGATCGCAGGCGTCAGTTACAAAATATTAAAAACCAATCCATCCCTGGTGGTCCAGCAGTACCCGTTCCACCGCCCACTGGGCCCCCACCCGCTTCCCCGGTCAGCGGCAGGCAGCATCTCCCACCGCATGCCACCCACCACCCATGGGCGGACTCCATACAGTGGGGCTGTACCCCATTGGTCCATAAGCGTGGGCCAATGGGTGTGCAACCTATACACAGTCCAGAATTGTGAATGGATCCATTCTACATTTCTGACTGTGTAACAATAATGCGTGGCTGTGGACCAATGGGCGTACAGCCCTACTATCGGGAGTCCATCAGCGGGTGCAGCAGGGATGCAGGTGGGAGCTGCCCCGCCGCTGACCGGGGAAGTGGGGTGGTGGGACTCAGTGGGTGGGTGGGGGGTACCGCTGGACCACCAGGGATGGATTGGTTTTTAATATTTTATAACTGATGTCCACGATCGGGCTGCAAGCAGTCCACTGGACCACCAGAGTTATTGGACCATTAATATATTACTAATGCCCACGATACAGCATGGGGTGGGTGCTACCACGAAGGTGCCGCCGGAGCTCGGGTGGCCACCCACAGCTGGCAGCTGCAGTGTTGTGCCCTTCAATATGGCAGCTCACCTGTGGGTAGACAGCTGTTGCTTCTTTTATTTTTCGCTCAACTCTGTGCATCACAGAGTGCAGGTTGAGCCTGCATCTCTCAGCACATCCTGGAGCTGAATATCAGGATGTGGTGTATGCATGGGCACCCCCTACTTAGCTACATACATTGATGCGCTCCCAGCGCATCCAGGTTGTACCGCATTCCCTTTGAATATCGTGTCAGTGCATCAGTGGGTTGTGCTTGGCTCAACTGTGTTGCGCCATGCGCAACCCTTCTGAATATCCCACCCCGAGTGTCTATAGCCCCCAATAAATGTACATGCTGTTGTGCTATTGCCCACCTGGGAAATGGGCACCCATGCAAGTCTCTCTTCAAAGGCTGAGAGCTTCACTTGAGTGACACTATTCTTTCTTTATTATCCCAATTTACTTGAAAATTAGTAACTGGGAGAGGCACACTGAGCCAAGGCTTGTCTCCAGATGCAACCAGGGTTAAAGTGAATAGAAGAAACATTAGTGCAATGCACAATAACATTTCTTGGTACAAAAATAAAGTGCGGTCACAGGACAATATGGAACACTTATACAGGTGCAAATAAAACAGCAGCAAGACACAGCGTGCAAGAAAACAATACCTGTTAGGTGGGTGAATGCCTGCTCCCTCTGGGGAAGGGCAGTGCAAATATAGTGAGAAAATGAAACCAGTAAGCAATTAGGGGTACCCAGAAGGAGACCCAACACATGGAAGTTAGGGTCTCGGGCCAGGGAGAAGTCAGGTGGATATGTAATAGAAGCAGGTGGGAGGAGTTTCAACTGGTGCCTGAGGGAGTCAGGTGAAGTGGAGAGGCAGCAGGAGGAGGAGGAGGAGGAGGAGAAGGGTCACAGGTTCCAGAGTGTGGGAAGTTGATAGGAGAAGGCAGATTGCCCAACAGTGGAAGGAGGGTGAAGAGTGGTGGAAGTTTGATGATTCCTGGAGTGGAGGGAGCATGAGGCTGGGGGAGTGGAGAGGGGAGTGAGGAGAGGTAAGAGGGAAGGGACCCAAACCAGTATTTGGATATGAAGAAGGTGCAATGACACTGGCAATATAAGGGTAGGGGGAGGATGGATAGAGAGGAGCAGAGGGAGTGGTGGTGAGTATGAGGGTGGGAGTTTGTAGCAAAGTGGCAGAAGGCATTAAAGAGGGTGTTCTTTCTGGCAAGGTAAGTAGAGGGGATGTTCCATACATCCATGCAGTCGAAGATAGGGAGCTCCATTTTGGTAAAATGCTGCCTGTGTTCCAGCTGAGATAAGCAGTCTTGGCTGTGGTATAAGGCACCAAGCTTGACACAGAGCTTCGCATGGATGACATCAATAAGGACTGAGCAGTCAAGCTTGCTGTCAAGTCACACACTGGGGTATTTGAAAGACTGAACCATTTCAAGGGGGGTGCCATCCAATGTAGAGAAAACCAGGAAGGTGGAGAGTCTGCCCAGTTTCTGACTGGTACCAAAGGTCATGGACTGTGTTGATCCGGAGTTTGTTGGAATGGAACTTGGATTAGAACCAGTGCAGGACATTGCAGAACTCCTGCTGGAGCAAGTCTGCCACAGCTGCATTAGAGGGAGTGGAGGAGAAGATGCCCGTGTCATCTGCATACATATGAATATGTGAGTTGGCGCAGGCAGAGGGGAGGTCATAATGGAGAAGAGGATGGGGCCCATCATGGAGCCCTGAAGGATGGCAGCCTGGATGGGTAGTGGAGGTGACAGGACACCTCCTACCTGTATCAACTGTTGATGGCCTGTGAGGTAGGAAAGCCCAAAGTGGAGGCCAGCATGCACACCTGTGTCTCCCCCATGACAGCCCAAAATGATATTACAGCACCATTAAGAGAGGCCAGCTTGTAAAAGAATTTTACACACATACATTCTCATGTCCAGAACCTCAAACCCAAACACAGACACACACACCAGAATGGATGTCTGGATAATTTAATGCACTATGTGGTATGTCTTTGTATGGTATTTTTGACAAGGGACGTTCTGTAAACCATACTTGCATCTCGTAGAACTCATCCTGTAATCACACACACACACACACACACACACACACACACACACACACACACACACTCTGTACACTCTTAAACATGTGCACGCGCATATCAATACTTTTGCACACATGCCGTTGAACATGCAAATACATACTTTTCTATTTAGTATGTGTAATGGGTGAGGGTTTACTCCTGATGCTGACTGCTCTCAAAATGGCCTGGTTGGGTCAGGGCACAGGCCCACCCCCCAGCTACAGCTTGGAATTGGAAAACACAAGGTAATCTGACTATGCCAACCACCTGGAGGTGGATTTTTGTGTAACGCCCGGCCAGCGGGTGTCAGGGGAAATTTTTGGAAAGGGGACCCAAGTTCAAATACCACTACTGGGAACACAAGGAGAGGTGTGAAGCTGGCTTCAATGCAAGAAACAATGTGAAGGTTTATTAAAAATAATTATGCAATAACATTATACTAAATATCTACATTCTAAAACTCTATAACTAGAACCTTACTAAATCCAGAACTTTACCTCCTATGCGGTGAATCAGTCATGAATACCCTACATCAGCTACCCTTGTAGGTCTACTGGAGAAAGGGAAAATAAAGCAAGATGGGGAACCAGCTGCCCAGGGTGGGGAAAACATACAATAGGACACAGGCCAGGACTATTCCGAGGCGGTATCGGCCATCGGGACAAAGGTCTCTAAAGACCACCGGAAATGACACCACTCCAGGAAAAAGTCTGCCACGTTCCACCCAGCCACAGCCCCTACGTGGACTGCTGGGACAAAAGGACAAACAGGGATATGACAGCTCGTCGGGGAGAAAACAGGGTCTGGGCACCTGGGATCACACGCAGGCCAGAGGGTGGCAGCACAATAAACAGTTTATTTAAAACCCCATGTCTGTGTCTTTATTTCTAGCAGTCAGTACTAAGACACTGTATGTACACATAAAACAGTTCAGAAAATATCAATAAAGGTAAATCACAGTGGCACTGTCTCTTGGTGACCATCGTTGGCTGGCTGGCATTAATTCACATTCATGTAAACAGTTATTTAGTTACAGTTCCTGGCTCAGTGGAGCCTTGCACCTGCCTTGCCCCTTTGAATTTAGCACAAGCCACATAAAATTCCATCTAGAGGCATTCAATAACAGTTACCTTCATTTGTACAGTTCCTGGCCCCTTTTTGACTGAAGGGGCCTGTCGTTACCTCTTCAATTCTGGTGGGACTGTCATTGCCCCTTTGAGACCACTGTCCATACAGGCAGTCATTCAAGCTCACATTCTCCCAGCCCCTTCTCCCACTGTCTAGGGGCTCTTATAGTTCTGCCCCATGGGCAGTATTTCCCGGGGACTTACACACCCCTCCACAGTCATTTGGCTCAAGGGAGCCTTCTTTTTCTCTCTGCCCCATGGGTGGTCCTTTGCTAGGGGCCTAGTCCACCCCCACATTTCACTAGCTGTACAGAGCTCTTCATTGATCTACCCCATGGATGGGTCCTCCTCTAGGGGCCTTGCCCTGCCACACAGTCACTGCCTTGGCTGGCACCTGGAAGCACCAATGATTTATTTAAAATAAAAAAATCACAAAAAAAAACATTTTCTTTCCTTCGGCGGCCAGCACCTGAACACAGTGCTGCCGCCACTCACCCTACCACCCTCTCTTCTGGGCTGGGGACTTCTGCAAAAACCTCTATGGGGAGGCCTGGACAGGCCTCCTTCCACAAGCCTCCTCTGCTGAGCTACTGATGAGATGGTGGAGGGACGGCCTACCCTTGCTGCTGCCGCCCCCACCACCCAAAAACCTCCTACTGCTGCTGGTGATGGAGGGGACAGCCTGGACCTGCTGCTTCTCCCAATGAACCTCCGCTCGGCTGCTGGGTAGAGGGGCTGGCCTGAGATTGCTGTTGCCGTCCCTCCCATGGAACCACTCTTGGACAGCTGGATGAAGGGGACAGCCTGGTCCTGCTGCCCCCTCCAATGGAACCTCCACTGGTGACACGGGCCTGGAGGGGATGGCATGATGCTGCTGCCACCACTCACCCTCCCAATGACACTCACCACAGACGCGGCACCAGGACCCAAATGACTGTTGCCACTGATGAACAGAGAAGAAGCAATCAGCTGAGGACTCGCCGGGACATCGGGGGGACCTCAGAACAACAGGTGAGTCCCTTCCCTATTTGTCTAGCCCCGGACGGCCTAGCTCTCCCTCTCTCACTTGCTGCTGCTTGTCCTGCTCAAATGGGTGACTGCATGGCTGTTGCCATTCAAAAGGGCTGAGGATTCTGTTATGGAATCCTCTCAAGCCCATCCCTGCCTGCACACCTTTGCGATTGGGCCCATGTGAGCAGGTGCCCGGCGAGAGGTAACTGGGGGAGGATGGGGTTCTAGCATGGAGATGCACGCAGGGAAAAATGAGCAGGAAACTAAACTTTTTTTTTTTTTTTTAAACGGTGCCCAGCTGGGGCTTCACATTTAGGGGTGGAACCTGCTGGAACCCAGAGGCACCTAACTAGGGGGCCTCCCTACTTCCTGGGGTACCTTCCTGTCTCCCCCGCCCCAAAGCACCTGTCTGCCCAATTTTGGAGGGCACCAGGACTCTGGGGCACTACATATGCATTACACTTCCCTTTCTCAGTCTGCTCTGATCAGCTGCTACTACCCTCCAGCCCTATCACCTGCCATCCCAGGGGCATACAGCCTGTCTCCATCAGTGCAAATACAGACTTTTGTCACATAAACTCTTGATCACCCACATTCTTACACACCCATTCTTGAGCACACACATGCACATTCACTCCTGCTTAGAACAGACACAATCACAGCTGAGCTGAAATCCATACCACAATAGAAAAATGGCAACATTTTTGTAAACCTATGTCATTAAAGGAAATAGCCTATTGCCATTTAAAATTATTGTAAATGAAAACTAGGTGGAGAAATGTCACTACTTGCTCCACTGTGGTACCTATAACAGTAGGTAAAACATTTGTTTTAACAGCTATAGTTAGGTAGGATTACAAACTAATAAAAATCGATAAACCCACAGAGAGGTGAGGCAGGGGTGTTTTCGGGAGTCCAGGACCCTTAGATAAGGCTTTCGGTGGTCATAATTAGCTAGAGTACTAATGATATTCTGCAAGTTGTGAGCTTTCCAATCAAACACTTAGGGTAGAAAGGGCCATTATTTCCAGCCCTCTAGGAACAACGGCAGCCTTTTTCTAGATTTACTGTATGCTCCTGCCCTTTCCTCCATGTCCTGAATACATTAAACACTCAAAGAACCTGGGTACAGTTCAAACCATACATTAACACAGATGCTCTGCCCAAATGCACTCAGGATGGCTTTAAGTGCTGTGTGCAGGGCTTTATCACTAAGGAGTTGGTAAAGGAAGCATTGTGCTGTGGTCATTACACTTTAGCCTTACAATACTAGACATGAAGAGATGGATTATATTGGAATGTGCGTATGAATCTGAGCTCAGTTTTTGGTAGACAGGACAGGTGTTCACATAATAAAACCTTAATATTCCCCAGGATGTAACAAACCAATGAGCTCTGCTCAAAGCAGGCACTGCAGGAAGTGTACAGTATATGGAGGCTGAATTACCCAGCTATCAAAGCACTAGTATAAAGAGTGAGAAACTACACATTATTGCTTAATTCTGTACACAAGGGCTACAGCTGCATCTCAAAAGTCTGCAAACCAACACGAGCTTTACATAAAGTACACTAGGGTCTCTTACGTGGTACTCTCCAATTCATAAACAAACAGTATCCAGTGCTTCTCCCTGAAGGACTATGCTCAAGGACTCTTTCAATCATTTAAAAGTTATTCCTTATTTCATTCCCTTTTTCTTCATTCCGTGATTTAAAGCGGGATTCTTGGTTTCATAATTAGGCCAAGCGGTGATTGTGCCTGACCACCAATAACAAGGTGCTCCCCCGATAGGTCAGGTACCTTCTCTTTTACTTTTAACTTGCCAAATTAAAGGAGAAGGCACAGTACTTGACCTCTGAGGGAATCACCTTGTCAGTGGAGAGCAGGTTCAGTTACAACACAGCCAATTTATGGAACCAAGAATCCTCTTTTAAAACATGGGATGAAGAAAAAGTAAACAAAAATAAATTAACTTTAAAATGGTTTGCATGCTTCATGGGTGGATGCACTAGATGCTGTTTGTTTCTGATACTGTCCATGCGCCAATAGTACCCCTACATGATTACTCAACTGTATAAGAAATGTGATTTAAATTTAGTGGAGAGCCAGAGTTGAGCTTGCTATATCATTAATTACCCTACAATTCATACAGTTTCTTCTGCCTTTCTGTATGAAATTCAAAATACATAAAAGAGCCAAAAAATAATCATTTAAAAATCACCAAAAATGCAACAAATTCCTATATAGTACCAGCAGCACCCCCTCCCCAAAATAGTATGCTGTGAAAATGCAAACTTGTGAAGTGCATCTTGGGTATGTTACCTTTTTTTGTAAGTGCCAGTCCATTTCTGAAATGAATCTATGAGTATCACAGACGGGGAATGGCAGAAGACATACAGCAAATTGTTTTCACTTATAACTTTGTTTTGTTTACATTTTCTTTGAGGTGCTTAGGCAGAGTGTGGGGGGGGGTCTGGTACTGCCCTTGTGGTCACTATGCCTGCCAACCCATTGAAACACATAGGGCTTCACATTCCAGCATCAAGCCCTCTACTTGAATAGGACTAATTGAATCACTAAAATGTGAACTTGTTAAAAGTTAAGGCTCCAGTTAGTATGTGCTCACTCGGAACAATGGTACATAAAAACACAGCATGTTGCCATCACTGCAAGCAAAAGTTATTTTTTGTTTCCCTATGAAGGATAGGCCCCATGCTTTCACCCAGCATTTCCATGGAACAATTAATAAAGTTAATAGCATCCTGAACACTTTAAAATATTGAAACTTTCAAGCAAGCATTGGTTAACTAAAACATGCATTTATTCCACTACAACACTGAATTTTCACCTCTAACTGTGATAATCAGCAATTACTTCACCACTTCACCCACAAACCCATTCACACAAACAACTTACTTGGTTCTTCGGAATGTGAGTCTCTTCTTGAGGGAAGAGACGCGAAAGTGACAGCCTTGTTTGACGGCCGTGGCGCAGGTGACCTGTTCAGCAGGCCCACTCTGAACCATTTCACTGCAGAGTTTTGCATTTATGTTTGTAAGCACAGCTTGAGGAAGTGCAGCGGTGAGCCCAGGTAGACCCATTTATTTACTTGTTACCAAGCCCCACCTGTCTCACAGTGATGCCAGCCCCATTCTCAGTCTGAGGCATTGCACTGAAATTCTCAGGGACTACAGCAGTTGAGCCAAGCACAGGTGTAGCTACTGCTCTGCTGTTCATCTACAGTGGACTGAGAATCTCTACAAGCTAACTGCAGTCAGGTGCGGCACATGCTCTGTTAAGATGATGGGTACTGCTGCTTCCAGGTAGAAGCTTTCTTTGTTTTCTTTTCTCCCACGGCTGTGAGCTATGGTAGTCATTTATATCTCTTAAGCCTCATCACCCTATTAGTATATACCTTGTGTTGTTAAAAACAATATATAATCCAGCATTTAAATCCATAACATCCTGTCCTGCTATTTCTTTGTTGACCAAGGTGGCTGCCTTTAGTTTCTCATAATCACTGACCTACTTCTAGCTGAAGCACTAGAGTGTTTTTACACTATTCCTTTACCTAGGTGCAATGCCGAATAATATGCTCCCTAGGGGGATTTATGCTTTTCCATAATATTTGCTTATCATATCATATAGAACTCTGATACCATTAGTGCCATTGAAGGTACTGTATTACCTGCACTGTTCCTAATTTGAAGGAGAGTTAGCTGGTTTCCTGTAAGCAATACAATATTATGCATACACCAGTAATGCAAAGAATAGTGGGAAGTACAATATATGCATATCACCATGACAGAATTTAAACTGGTTTTGCTTTAAGGAGGAGAGAATGGTGTACAACTGCTTCTAACACAATCTGGAAAGGTTGAAAACCAAAGACACAGACACGAGTTTCATCCTTTTCAGGACTCATCAGTGTGCTTCATCTGCATATCAGCCTAAGAAAAGGGAGAAGCAGCCCTATGATGCTCTTACTGGTTTGCATCATTGGTTTGTGTCATGGTGAGTCCAAAACTGGAAAGCATTCTACAAGACAAAGAACTTGAGCATGAAAGCTCTGAAGCAAGAATTACCATGGATGGGCATGGGAAAGTCGTTTGGCTGTAAGGGATTTCTTGGTTCAGAATGAAACTCTCTGACACGACTGCTCAAAAAGGCAAAATCTGTGGAGAAATCACAAGCCCATTTCAAGTCCACCAGTTTCCTCTTCATGTGTTTATTGTTTTGCTAATGCATTTAGTGTTGCTTAAAATTAATATATCGCTGGCACTAAGAGACAAGAGATTTGAAAGCCTGGAGAACAAAACCACTTAGTAAAATAGTGACCAAAAAATTGCAACTGTGGTTTCAATCATTTACATACATTTGCATAGGAATCACTTAGTATTAAGGCTTGTCTAATCAGCACAGGGCAGCCCTACCTCATCAGAGGTACAGCAGCACCACTGCAAGATGGAATTATGCAGATTATGTGGTATTGTCCTCAAGATCAGATGGAAATGTGATTTTTGGAAATACCCATGGACCTATTTTTCAAAGCTTCCTTGTCAAGTGTCAGGTACTCCAAACTTTCATGATCTTGTATAAAAAGAAAGCCTTCTAGGCCCGGCCTGGTGGCACTGAGGGTTGAGGCGCTGGATGCCACACCTTGTACCATGCTGATGACCCGATTTCAGGAGCGAGCTTGGGAGTCAGGGGTTGGCAGGGGAGGGAGAAGGACTGAGTGCCCACTGGGCTGTTCTCCTCTCCCAGGTGGGAGGGCTTGGGCTGTCCATTACTTTGGCAACCCCTGTTGGAGACCAAGGGTGTACCATGAGATGCCGGGCTGCACGTGAGGAGTATGACTGACACAGGCAGGGTTGCCATGCACAGCAGCATCAGATGTGCACCATGCACGGGGGGGACTTTGGGCTCACATACAGAAACACCCTTCCAGCCCGGATAGGCGACGGCCCTGCCAATGTCACTGTCACACGCCAAATGCTGGTTCCCTGCCACTGCCCCTTTGGTCTCCCCGGGTTGTAGTTGTAGAAGATGGCGGGGGAACACAGTGGGCGGTAGAGCAGGTTAGTGAGTGCAGTGGCCTGAGAGAGTTCCAGGCTGGAGGGCTAGAAACAGAACAGTAAAAAAAAAAAAAGAAAGCCTTCTATAAATACAAGGAAAAGCAGGGGGAGGCAGAATGGCAGAATTATTTTCAGAAAAATAGGGAGGCCTCAATTTTTAAATACTTCAACTATCTCACTCAATGATGCAGCACTTGGGGGCTGGGTTATGGCATGACTTCTTCTCTAAAATGCTAGCCCCTTACTTGGAGACCATGCCTCTTTCCCACATAATATCATTTTCTTATGATATTATTAGATCAACAGTTGATTCAGAGGACAATCATAGTTACGTCCAATGGAGCAAGGATTCCCGGATCTCCTCTAATTCTAAAGACTGGGCCCCTATTTGGGCGCATCTATATAAGTATATTAAATGGGATAAATATAGATATATGCAGTTTCGCATAATTCAGAATCTATACTATTCCCCCCTCAAATTACACCAATTTGGGCTCCTGCACAATAGCCGTTGCCCTAAATGCCAACAAGACGCTGCTGATATGATTCATATGTTATGGTCGTGTGAAAAAATAGTTACTTTCTGGTGAAGCGTAGACAATAGATTAAGCCCCTTGCTGGCTTTGACAGGCTACTTCCGAATTGAAACATGTCTTATTGGGGAGCACACATTAATACCTGGGGGCAATGAGAGCCCATATGGCTCTGATATCGGCATGTGCGAAAAATGTTATATTAAGACTCTGGAAGGACTCTGATGCTCCCAGTTATTTGGAATGGTTTCATGAAATCATGTTTGTTCTGCAAGCTGAGCACACAATTGCTAAGTTGTCCAATAACACTAAGAAATACATTATTAGATGGGAGCCCCTCTGTACTCTTCTAACAAGTAACTAGCGGGCTGGGGGAGCTCAAGTACCTGGCATATCTGTGTCCCATTAGGATGGATATGTTGTTTGCATTCATGGCTTGAACCCGTAATGCTGGTGGCAGACTGGGTAGATACGGGTGGAGGGGAGCGGGGAGGTATATTGGGGGGGGATTTGTAAGCTGCAGACTATGTATCTCATTGTCATGCTGTATATGTTCTGTATTTGCTTCTTTAATGACCTAGAAATACGCTTGCCATATGTTACCAGCTTACACTTAATCAAGTAACATAATAAAGTATACTAAATAAAAAAAAAAGAAAAATAGGGAGGCAAAGGGAGCCGTCAAGGAGGCAAAAGCAGACACAAAGCAGCATGTCATGGAGGAGTTCAAGAATGGAGAAAAACAGTTTTTTAGATATATCAATGAAAAAATTGAAAAAATGGTAAGATCACACAGCTAGTTGGGGGGGTAGGGTGATAGAAGAGGATGAGCAAAAGACTGCCATCCTGAATGACTACTTTTGCTTAGCATTCACTAAGGAGGACTGTGAGCCCATGCCAGAAAGTGACATCAAAGTGGCCACTAAGGGAGTCCTGGAAATGAGGCAGTCAATACTTATTGTAGGGCTCTGCATGGGCCGAATAGTATTTTCCGAATACCACGAATAGTAGGCTTCCCGAATATTCGGATGCATTTTCCGAATAGTTCACCATTCGGCTACTATTTGGGAACTACTATTCGGTAAGATTTCCAAGTCTCGCAGAGCTTTGTTGGCCAATCAAAAAGTGTTTCTTGAGCTCAAAGGCAAGCACACCATGTGACTTCCTCACTCTGAGCTGGTAGAGGACAGGAGACAGTGGTTTCTGAGAGCAGCTCTGCAGTACTTTTGAGACCTTAAACTTGCTAAAAAAGAAATTGATTTTTGCTTCACAGGCTTTTCTGTGTCAGTATAGTTTTTTTGATCAGTGTCAGAAAAGCTATATTTGGCTTTTTGACAGGTATTTTGTCCTTACTGCTGTACTCAGTTACAGAGACTAGGAGGGCTGTCTGCTAACACCCCTTCTCTGCTGCTGTCTGACATAGTTCCAGTGTGATTTTTTTTTGGGTGTAGCACATTGTATTTTTTTTTATTTTTTTTGCTGTTGTCTGGTTCCAGGCTTGGTTCCCTGCATGACTGATGAGGGTGTCTGCTAACTCCCCCTCCTACAGGTCACTGCATATAATTTGCTGTATATGTGCAAAATATTTGATTTGCATGATGTGCATGCTTAATATATTTTTTCATGAGGCAGGGCCACACATGTGCACAGCTGTGTGCACACAGATTTTGAAATAAACTTCTTCAGTTCTAAGCCAGTCAGGCTTGACTCACTGAATTAGTATTGTTAGTCTCCTCTGGTTCTGGAGATAGATCCCTGTACACACGAGGAGAAGAAGAAGAAGAAGAAGAAGAAGAAGAAGAAGAAGAAGAAGAATCAGCATTTATATAGCACTTTTCATACATAGTGTATCCCAAAGCGCTTTACAAGCAATGTTAAACTGGTAGTGAAGTGACTGAATGTGTGGTGGCGGCCATATCGCACATCATCACCCACACACAGCCTGGATAATTGCATGAACCAGTTTATGGGAAGGGGAATGTTGGCCAGGACACCGGGAATGTTCCCTACTCTTTGCAAAGAGTGCCATGGGTTCTTTTACTTCCACCTGGACACCCACCAGGAAAACACCAGGATGGGCAGAAGGGACCTCAGTTTAACATCTCATCCAAAGGATGGCACACCCCAGCAGTACAGCACCCCTCAATACTGCATTCGGATGCCAGCAATTTTAAGGTGCAAATCCAATCGCAGTGTGGGACAAGAACCTACGACCTTCTGGTCCAGAGGCAGATGTGCTACCAATTGAGCCATGCTGACATGGTGGTTGACTCCCCCCCCCTCCACTTCTACAGCCCACTGCACACAATTAAGCTGTGCTTGTGAAATATATCCCCCTGCGAGTCTGCGCCGTGTGTGTGCGCACAGTTGTGCACATGCATTTTTTGTGTTTGTTTATTGTTGTTTTGTTAATTAAACCATTGCACTTAGTGGGGCAGGCTTGTTTCACTGAGTTAACTGTATGTCATCTGTCTGTTCCTTGTTCGGCTCCATATTTGACTAAATAGGTTGCCCTTTTCTTCCCTTCCCTAGTAGCAGTGTTTTTCTTTACTGCTACTTTTTTGTGGTGCAGTGTAACTGGAAAGGTTGGTGTATTACTGTAGTTCCATGAGCACTAAGTAACGCATCACACACACAGGTACTACATAGTAACAGTTTGTGTGTTACCCAGTAACCAGTAGAGACCTGATCCATCATGTCTTTAGCAACCTTGCAAACATGCTTGGTCCAGCCCCAGCAAAGCATCTGCTCCGCTGGCCCCAAGTGGTGAGGAACAGGATTATAGACCACAAACATACAGCACATCCACACTATTACTGCTAGTGTTGTCCCTGGGCTGCCAAACCCCCAAACAATCTGTGTAGAACAAAGGAAGCACTCAGCGGGGGGGGCGGGGGTTGCAGTTACAAAATACAGTTAAGAGCAGTGCAGCATAAAGTTGCCAATACATTTGTTTGTGCTAAGGCTTGAGGATGCCAATACAGCCCTGGTGCTTTGACCAGAACCATGTCTTTGTCAGGGTGCATGTCGGGAACGTACAAACATGCTATGAATATACAACCCTTAAAGAAACACACACTATAAATAAGTGAAGTTAAAATAAATGAGACTGAGATGCCCTTGTAACAAAATAATCCACAACTAACATACCCAAGGATGAAACACTGCATCAAGATTATAGAACATAGTTCATACAGTGGTGCCAGACAGTATGCAATGTAGCATCTTGCAAAATTGCTGTAAAATGCTGCAGTATGCTGCAATGAGCAGTGTAATTTAATGGCAATTAAGCCCTCCAGTCATCCAATATTTTGTGGAATGTCATTTACTGCAAAGTACTGAATTGCATCTTGTCTTGCTCCACTGTATATTATTGATACATAATACCATTCCAGAGAAGGTGGTGACATAGACTACATAGACAATGACATACAGGTGTCTCTCTTTTTTTGATGGGCTCAAATATTGTTCTCTCCAAGCAAGCCTTTTAGTTCTTGTAGCATTGGTAATAGTACTACTACCACCACTAATACCATTAGCAGTACTACTACTGCTAGTGTCACCACCTGTCCATCTGTACGTTCACTGTCACATCCTGTTGTGCAGTAGTAGGGGAGAATTAGAGCATACATGCTTTGTGCAGCAAGCAGCAGACACCACCACCATCAGTGTCCCCACTGCTACCATTATGGCTGCTACATCCACAACCAGTGTGCTTCCCACCACCACTAGTGCCATTCTTGCAGCAGCCACTGCTACCACTATTCCTATGCCCATGGCTGAAGCACCTTCTACCCCATATCTGTGACCATGAACACCCTCCTGTGCTGACGCAATGCAATGCTTGATATTGTTTTCAGAGTGCTATGTGTGTGTTGTGGTGGGTCGAGTGTGCCACATGAAGCTTGTGTTGCATTAGTGAGAGCTCAATGTTGGTGGCTGAAGTGCCATTGAGGTGTATATGGTATACCAGGTTCAGTGGGTGATTAATGGTGTTGCTGAAGTGCTTTTTTAAAGTGTCCTTAAAAAAAAAAACACCTTTTCTGGCCGAATACCGAATAACTAATACTGAATACTTGGGACCCGAATACCAAATATTCGGGAAAAGGTATTCGCACTACCCTACTTATTAGTGAGAGTGGCCTGAAAGGGCTGGCAGCCCTTAAGATAGATAACACCCCAGGACCAGATGGATTGCATCCAAAGATACTTACGGAATTAGCAGCAGAACTGGCTGAACCACTGGCTGGGCTCTTCAACACTTCACTTAGGTCTGAGGAAGTTCCAAGGGATTAGAGAATGGTAGATGTACTGCTTCATAATGGGGTGATAGGGAGCAACCAGGGAACTACAGGCCTCTCAATCTGACCTCCATTTATTTATTTCATTTTTGTTTACCGGGTAAGTACCATAGGGAAGACATGACTATTTTTAGGTATGACCCGGGAGATTACAATAAGGAGGGATAAACAGAATACATTTTGTGTGAAGGGAAAACCAAAAATACAGTGAGAACCAAGATTTCTCAATACATGAATACATAACAAGACAGAAAAGCTGATGGAATCACTAATCAAAGAGGACTTTGTGGACTACCAAGAGAGGAGCAGGCTCCAAGACAGTAAACAACACGGTTTGGTGGCAGGAAGGTCTTGTCAGACTTACCTGATTTGTTTCTTTGACTGGGTGACCAAGGAAGTAGACAACAGCCACACTGTGGATCTGTTGTACTTTGACTTCAGCAAGAAGTCTCAGCTCCACCACCTGGGGCACTCACTCACTTACACTGGTAAGTAAACAGATGAGGTAAGGCCCGGGATGGTGGGTGATGGGGCGGGGTGGGGGGTGCCATTGGAAGGGAGGCTGCACGGTGACAGGAGATAAACAAATAAGGAAAAAAATTAATTAGTCCCCAGAGGTTCTGTGTTTGTAGATGAATTCTGTTTTTTTTTAAGTTTACTTGCAGCATGTGCTCCATACTAGCACAAAAATCTACACGATGTAAAGTTGCCACAGAAAGTAATGTGATCTGGCAGAACTGTGAAACAAGATTCCAGGTTCAGATCTGACTACAGCTACTGGCTCATGGTGTTACCTTGAGCTAGTCACTTGACCTCCCTGTCATTCAGTCCCCTCAGCTATAAAAGTGGTTTGAAGTTGGGCCCCACTGGAGACAACAGGTTGTGCCTCAGGTGGGATGTCCAGAGTAAACTGTACAACATGCAAAGTCGTTGTTGTGGCTAGCAATATTAGCTATCATGACTGGGTTTTTAGCCACTTGAGGTAAGCACGATTTGGCTGCAGTACTTGTGTTGTCCATAAGGGTAGCTGCATGATCTCCCTCCCAGACAGAAGAGCATTGTGGGCCTAATTGTTGGGGCAGGCAATGGGTTGATAAGAGTTAAACATGAGGGGAGAATAAAAACATCTGAGCTTAGCACATAAAATGCACACTGCAGTATGTGAGCTGAGCAAAGATTATTTACTTTAGTCAAAATATCCAGAATTTTAATCTCAGTCTTTTTGTATGCATGTTAAATGACCACAAATAGATTTATCTACTGTATATACTGAGGTATAAGTCTAGTTTTTGATACTAATGTAACCACCCAGTCCCCTGGGGTTACTAGAATCCTATCAGTATTATTGTGAGGAAGGTAGCAGGCAGCTGGTAGGGAGCTCATTAGGGGCTCCTTACATAATGACATCATTGTTTACTCAGCTAGCCTGAGGGAAGAATGATTAGGTCATTTAGAACTGTCGCAGCAGCATAAGCCACACTCTGTGGATAGCTGCGCTGGGGAGCTTGAAATGCTCAGCTGAGCTTCAGTGAGGAGGTGAGAGTGGCAGAAGAACTACCAGTGGGCTCTGAGGAGAGGGCCCAGGATTTCTCACCCTAGTGGAGTGACATTTCCAGCTTCCAGTGAAGTTGTGGAGACAAGGTTCACAGCAGGATTTCTTGATTTTTACTCCCAGTAAAGTGCAAGGAACTGCTTGTTCTCAGTGGACTCAAGGGGCAATCCCCTGAATGTTCTGTGCTGTTTTTAGCTGCCTTGGATAGGACCTGAAAGAGACTGTTTTGATTGGCTACCCAGGAGAGTGCCTTTCTTTTCTTTTGTTCCATGCCCTGTGGATGGGACAACCTCTGTGATTACTGTTCTACGAGACCAGATCTCCACATTTCTTAGGGGATTCAATAGTCTGGGGTGTGTCTGCCCATAGATAAGGCTGGATCGCACCTGTCAGTGCCCTTAGTTTCACCCAAGTGAGTGAAGTACTGTTAAACTGTGTACCCAAGTGAGTGCAGGTTATTTTCTGGTCACCCCAGTGAGTGACAAGTTAAAGTGTGGGACCTCTAGCATTTCAGTGGGGAATGGGGGTTTCAGTGGTGTAATCCTGAAGAATGGCAGAGACTGTCAGTTGGGGCAGGGCTGGGTGGAATGCCACCATAGTGCTTACAAAGCAGTGCTTCCTGGCTCATAAAGGACACCAGTATTTTTGCCTGAGCAAGGGCCAAGCTGCAGGTTAAGGTATATGACTGAGTTTCACTAAAATGCACCTATGTGTGAAGAAGAGTTCTGAGCATGTGACTTAGTTTCACTTAAGGACACTCATGGGAAGAAGATGTTGGTGTGCATGGTCAGGTGTTCACTAATGCACCTTTTGGGAAATTGGAAGAAAGGTGTTCGTGTGCGTGGCCAGGTGTCCACTAATGTACCTTTTGGGAATTTGGGAAGAAGGTGTTGTTTTGTTGTTCATGAACTGTACTGCATATAAGGAGAGTTCATTAATTGTAGCTGTCCAGCCTGGACTGACCCTTGGGGGTCCACTTCTGCTTTTACTTTCCATCTGTAGCACAATCCCAGTCACAGTTATGGGCATTCTGATTATTGCTTCTGGTTGTGTGGATTTACTGGGCCCCCTCAGCAGGTTAGATCTGGCATATGCCTAGCAGCCTCCCCCCAGGACCTGAGTTGTATCATTTACACAAGGTTCATGTTGTTTTGTTTCTGTACCCCAACCCCTCTCTTTCTCTAGAAAATGAGCCAGGTATACATCCTAACACCAAGGGTGGTACCTACCTGTATGTAAAGTAAACTGGTATGCCAGTATATGGGCGCCAGTGTTTCCAGATTTTAATGGGGGGTGTGCACACTAGTTAAAAAGTGGCCTGGGGGTTACACTAAAAATAGGCCTGCAAGAATGGTGAGTTAAAAGCTGACATATCTGTGAGATTCACAATGGTAAATCATTTTTTTGCAACTGTATAATGTAATTTTGTGTCCGGTTCTGGCCACAAAGTCAGATTACCTATCTGATGATGATAATAGGAAGCAATAGGTAAAAATGCTGAGGGCGAAGAGATCCACAGATTGACACTAGGTCCTGAGTATCCATGGGCAGACTAGATGGACCCTTGGTCTTCCTCTGCCATCACTCTCTATGTTTCTATGTAATAAAACAGGGCTTTTCATCTAATTTGGATAGCAAAATGTCTGTACTTTTGATAAAATTAACAGGAAAAAGAGGGGTCGACTTATATGTGAGGCTGACTTATAAGTGAGTATACTAAATAAGGTAAATGTTAAATCTACTACTACTACTACACGGGTCTCCAACATGCTGCTCTTGGCTGACAGATAGTTTGCTTTTGTGACCATTGATGCAAAACTTTTCAATCCCTCTCTTCACCTACTTAAAATATAACACTTTGAAGCAGATAAAGGGCCACTAGTTGGTACAACTGTCTTCCCAGCGACATCTCATCCTCACTATCGCTCAGCACTTTTAAGACTCGTCTCCGCCTAACACTCACTGCCTCCAACCTCTGTGACTGTTGTGGCTAAACATCTCTTTTGGTTCCATAGCTGAAGATGCCCTTTTTGGATTCACATCTACTCCTGCACTTTGCCAGCACCCCCCCTCCCCTCCTATCTTCACCTCCTCTGCTGGCCCATGACAAATGCCACCCCGCTGCACTACTTCTATTCTTATCCCCTTCTACCTCTCCTCTCTCTGTCCCCCCCAACCTACCTCCCCTTCTCTCCCATCCACTTAGTCTCCCTGATTTCACCCTCCTCCTTTCCCCTCCCCAAAGTTTCACCTTATTGTTCTTTTTTCATCTACAAGACTATGTGTTTTTTTTGTTTGTTTTTTTTTAATTTTATAAACTGTTATCTTTGCTTATGATTGTCTCAATTGTACCAATGACGTGGAACCTTTGTAAAAGAGCCTCGGCTCAAAGGTATTTGTAATCCTAGAACAAATAAATAAAAATAAAAATAAATAAAATAAAATATTCTGCTCATGATGGCATTGAAAGGTCTGGGAGGACTCATTAAAAACTGTCCATTTTCTGAAATGTCATGCACTGTTCGTAGACTCACAGAGTTTATGCACCAAACAGAATCATTGGTAAGCTTCTTTGGAAAGGTCTTCTACTGAAAGACATTTCAGCTCTGGCTTGTAATTCTTATTTTAATTCTTTCCCTGCCCAGGCAAAATATATCTCCTGGCTGTAAGAATGACAAATGACTGATGGAAAATACAGTTTAGACAAATGAGAGCAGATGTGCATTGGCCAAATGATGTAGAAGAGCTTGACTATGTCAACCTGTTGTGTAATATACTTGTGGATAATTAATATTTTGCATTTGCAAACTATAGAAACTTGGTTAATTTCTTTGTTTTAGGTGAAATGGACAAAAGGCAACATTTCATTGTTATGAAGAAATGGGATTTATCTCTTGTATCAATGTCAACCGCAGTTATAGTTGGTGAATTTCTCATATGACATACATCTGGTAGAATATTCTGTAGTACTTTCATAACCCATAACATAGAGAATATTGGATGGGAAAATATGCACAACCAATGTGTTCTGTCACAGAGGGGCCCTGGTTCCCTTTGATCTCACGAGCGAAGCTCAGGAGTTCCACAGGAATCAGAAACCTGAGGTGGCAGAACACACTGGCTGTGCATAGAGTTGCTCATTCTGTATTTTTTTATAGTGTATAGTATTATGTGAAATGTGCACACTCTCATTCTTTCACTTTCAGAATGAAACAAACTTGTGCAGTCTTAAGAGGTTTTAGAACGGTGTTATACCACAAAAGGGTACAATCACATTCCGTGACCTTTGAACTCTGGTACAACAGCATTTTGAAAGGGATGGAATTCTGTACAGAACAATGCTCTGCTATACACTATATTATTTTATCATTCATAAATGCAATTAATAATTGACAATTAAGCAGCAAGACTCAGTCCAGAGAGCTCCGTTATCAGTAGGCTACTAAGTCACAGGTGAAGATGCTTTTTGAATTCTAAGGGCATTATGTGCCAACTAAGCAGAATCACTGAGAGGCTTATTGGGACTATTATTTCAAGACCCAGTAGAAAAAGAAATGGTGAGAATCAGCTGAAAAATAAGGGGACAAAAAACAGAAGAAAGTGTCAAATACTGTTAAGAGCTACCAAAACTATGAGTGACCTTTGAAAATTACGTTAAGTTGTAATCACACCCACAGACATTTTCCTTATCCCCCTTCTTACTATTAAGTGCATAATGGAAAACAGGTGCTGTGTCCATTGGATTTCAGCAGATCTTGCAGCTTGTTTATATGTAGTGCATTATCATCTGTTCAGGGGCTCACAATCTGTTCCTATGGAAATTATTATGCCAGATGTAGAGATTTATGTCATGTGTAGACAAGCAGAAGGAGGAAGCACATAAAGTCCAAGGGACAAATATCTAATTTTGAGATAAATATTCTGAGCAATAAAGAACAGGGGGTCAAAACTTCTGTGTAACTAACCATTGTGAGCAGAACTGCTGAGTCAGCTTCTCCTGTTCCCATTTTTGCCTGTAGATGATCTGTACCAGCCCTGGTGTATCTGCTGGTGATTCTAGATTATCTGTACCAGCCCTGGTGTATCTCCTGTTGAGTATAGATGATCTGTACCAGCCCTGATGTATCTGCAGTTGATGCTAGATGACCTGTACCAGCCCTGGTGCATCTCCTGTTGAGTATGGATGATCTGTACCAGCCCTAATGCATCTGCAGTTGATGCTAGATGATCTGTACCAGCCCTGGTGTATCTGCTGGTGATTCTTGATGATCTATACCAGCCCTGGTGTATATCTTGTTGAGTCTAGATGATCTGTACCAGCCCTGGTGTATCTGCAGTTCATTCTAGATCTGTACAAGCCCTAGTGTATCTGCAATTGATTCTAGATGATGTGTACCAGCCCTGGTATATCTGCTGGTGATTCTAAATGTTCTGTACCAGCCCTGGTGTATCTGCTGGTGATTCTAGATGATCTGTGCCAGCCCTGGTGTATCTGCTGGTGATTCTAGATGTTCTGCACCAGCCCTGGTGTATCTGCTGGTGATTCTAGATGAGCTGTGCCAGCCCTGGTGTATCTCTTGTTGAGTCTAGAAGATCTGTACCAGCCCTGGTGTATCTGCAGTTGATTCTAGATCTGTACAAGCCCTAGTGTATCTGCAATTGATTCTAGATGATGTGTACCAGCCCTGGTATATCTGTTGGTGATTCCAGATGTTCTATACCAGCCCTGGTGTATCTGCTGGTGATTCTAGATGTTCTGCACCAGCTCTGGTGGATCTGCTGGTGATTCTAGATGAGCTGTACCTGCCCTGGTGTATCTGCTGGTGATTCTAGATGTTCTGCACCAGCCCTGGTGTGTCTGCTGTTGATTCTAGATGAGCTGTACCTGTCCTGGTGTATCTGCTGGTGATTCTAGATGTTCTACACCAGCTCTGGTGTATCTGCTGGTGATTCTAGATGAGCTGTACCTGCCCTGGTGTATCTGCTGGTGATTCTAGATGAGCTGCACCAGCCCTGGTGTATCTGCTGGTGATTCTAGATGAGCTGCACCAGCCCTGGTGTATCTGCTGGTGATTCTAGATGTTCTGCACCAGCCCTGGTGTGTCTGCTGGTGATTCTAGATGAGCTGTGCCTGCCCTGGCTAGCCATCATTCTGCTGCTCAGGGTTTTTCTTTGCTTTTATTTCCTGTCATTTTGGTTAGCAACACATGCTATAGCACAGGTGGATGTCATGAAATCCCTGGATATACTCAGCACTTGTGCCTGACCCTTTGAGAGGCAACCACAGATGCTGTGACACCTAGCCTCCAGTGGGTGTCAGGCAAGCAGCAGCTCACCCTGCCCTCACCCCAAAGGAGGGGAACTGTGTATGGATATCCTTCTTCCTACTGCCGGCCCCCAACAACCCTCATCCATTCCTGAACTCAGGTCTCTGGTGTGGTGGGTGGTGTGGCACCCAGTGTCTCAGCCTGCTGCAGCACTGGGCTGGCTACTTATTACATTTCTAAATTAACAGTAACAGCATGTCAGGATCACAAAGAAGCAAAGGACAAGGTCCTGGATGAGGAAAAACTCTTAATTCCTTGACATCCATCATTTTTAATTCTGTCATTTTTCATAATTATTTATGTATTTATTTGATTATAGGAGACACTATGCATTTAGGAAACATTTTATTTTACTATGAGATGCTTATATTGCTTGTATATTGCAGACTTAACTCTGTTTCTTACTTAATTGGATTACCCAGTAGTGCATCAGCACAAGTCTTCCCTGGCAGTTCTCAGCCCCACATTTGTGTCCTGACTCTGATTTCTTGATCCTTTGACCATGGGCCACTGAGACCAAATGTACTTCAGAAATGAGCTGGTTGGTTTCTATGTGGGGACTGAAGCACCCTGTACTGGCTGTGGTGTTGTATTAGCACTATAGTGCAGCATAAGCTGCACTTCTGAGGTTCAGTCTTTTGGATAACATGTTAAACTGATGCCTGTGACAGGGAGATCCTGTCACTTTTGAGGACCGACCTTTCTTGAATCTGTTGCAATGGTTCTTCTGTTTCTTAGCCTAATCCATCTTTTACAGTTTCTAGCCCATAAGGTTGGCCACTTATGGCCCCCTTCCCCTTTCTTGACAATGCTATAGTGTCCTTTTTAATTTTCCTTTTCCCTCTCAGGTCCTAGTACAGGGAGGTTATTGTGGTGACCTCTGAGCTTATATAAAACAACAGGTTGTGTTTATTGTTATTAGTATGTAATAGCACTCTGTCATAAAATACCTTGATGTATAAACCTTATGTTTATGAAACCTGTAAATGTTGAAAATACCATGGCACTAGGTGTTTTTCATTAAGGTAAAAAGGACTAGGTGACTGTATTATAGAAATTAAGTTATTTGTGTTGTTAAATGCATGTCAATTGGTACCATGCATTCCTGCTGTAAACTGAGCCAATCTGAAATTTCATGGTGATTTGCATATATATCAAGATGCTTTGCATTATAGAAGTATGTGTGATGTGGTATTTCTTTGAAACTTGGCTTATTGCCAATGCCCTTTGGGGTAACCCTTCTTTCAGTGTTTCTGCACTGGGGTTCTTTGTCTGTAGCTTGTTTTTTTTTTCTTTTTGAGCCACCACCACCCAAGCAAACAAGGCAAATGTAAGGATGGAGGGTTTTCACTGAAAAGTTTAGATCAGTAGATCAGTGAGTCAGTAGGTACTGACAAGTGAAGAGAAAGGGCATACATAGTCTATTGCTGCAAACTGATGTATTGAAGAAGGAATATGCCATTGCTGAAGGTTATCTCTGGTATTTTGAATAAACATCACACAGAGACTGTGTGTTGAAACTGAAGTTCAGTGTCTGGTCCATCTGTTATTCCACAACCCCTTCACAGACTTGGTGTTAGAAGTGGCATAACTTGCTGGAAATGTCTGGACTGGCCTAAGAAGGAAATTTTCTGGTGGATATTGCTCAGATATCCCAGGTGGACTGTTGCACCAGGAGTTGCCAGAAGAGAACCTGGGGAGTAAAGTTCTTGGCGTTCTGACAAGAACCAAGGCCAACAGACTGGGAGAGAAGCTACTGCCTGGACTGGGCCTGGGAGCTCAGAGGAAAGCCAAGCCTGAAGGCTATGAAGAGATGCAAAAGGATGAGGAATTACCATGGGGTCGAGGCTGACCAACTATGCAGAGAGGTGGAACACCAGTGCCAGGTGCTCGAGAGGCCCCTGTCAGAGAGTTTGGATAAAGAATCAGAGGAGGGTTTTTTTGTGGGCTCAGCTGGAGGAGAACCTCCTGACTGAGTAGGCTATTCCTTTGTTGCCTGTGTTTCCAGGATGTTACCTGTTGGAGGTCGGAGATGCAAGTATGGAACTTGAATATGAGACCTCAGGTAAGACTGTGCCTAGTGATATTGTGCTGGGGTTGAAGACTCCAAGCACGCAAGAAGAAGACTATGAGGCTGAAGGGACTTTTTCTTGTATTGATACAGCTAAATCAATTAACAGTATTGACTGGGGTATACTGCAGGCTAAAGCCGCTAATGTTGCCAAAATGTTACAGAAATATGTTAAGAACAAGGAGGTGGTACATGCAGTTTATTTATTTATTTATTTTATGGAAAACCTACAAATGAGGAGGTGGGTGGAAAATGGATTGGAACCTGTGTTGGGGTAACACCTTGAATGTCTACCCTCAGGTGTCTGTATCAGTAGCAACTGAAATTAATTAATCAAGAGACATAGTGGGTTTATGTAGTGAGGTTGAACCTAGGACTGGGCCCCTGCTTAAAATGGACATGTCTGGTGGGTTTGGAGCAGGTAATTACTCAACACAGAGAAAGTCTTTCTATGGTACTGGACTTTACAGCCTTTCAGATTTTCGGTTAAGAAATATGATGGACTTTCCCCTAAAAGGAGATAGGACAGGGTGTTCCGCCTGGCTTATGCCCCTTATCATCCCACATACACCTTACACTGTATTCCTGGTCTATTATACTGTGATGCTGCTGTTTTGCACTAACATGTAGATTTAGGGACCCATCATATAAGCATGAGTGCTAGGAATATGCTTTGCTGCTAATATATGCTAATGTTTACATCCTTTATAGGATTATATCATGCATGATTATTATACCTCACTAGAATGCATTATGTTTTTCTTTTACATATATTCCATATATATTCTACCTAATTACTGATATGATGACTCTGAGGGATCATCAGTGATTACTTTATACACTATATAAATATTCTCATATAATCATATGCAGTAAAGCCTGTCAGCACTTCTCTATGTCTAAGCCGACAGAGAGAAAGCCTTTGTTATGTTTTACACGTAGGCAAGTAATGCCACATGTAATGTAGTTAGGACCTGTCAGCATTTCTTTTGTCCAAGCGTCATGCTGACAGGAGCATATTCTTTGTCTCATATGATACTCATTAGCAATTACGTCTCCTAAGTCATTATCCAATGAAGAATGTCTAACACAATCTTGTTTATAGTATAGAACTAATATAGCATGTCCTTTATATCTACTGTCTGATGTTATCTGTAGTATATAACCTTGTGCAACCCAACTCTGCATGGAAAACTTGGAAATTCTGTAGATTATGTACATTCTTCAGGAGAGTGGTGAGAAACCCATCTCCCTTGTGATTTTCTCTGTCACATGCTTGGCGTAAGTATTGTAATAAACTATTATGATTACTCCTGCTTGTGTTCAATGTTTCTTGACAGCATTTTTATTATACTTTGGCTTTTCTTGATGAATGCATGGTGTCAATTTACATGCATTTAACAACACAATCAACTTAATTTCTATAATACAGTCAACTAGTACTTTTTACCTTTATCAAAGACACCTAGTGCCATGGTATTTTCAGCATTTACAGGTTTCATAAACATATGGTATAAACATCAAGGTATTTGATGACACGGTGATATAACATACTAAATCCAACAACAATAAATGCAGCCTGTTGTTTTACATAAGCTCGAAAGTCACCACAATAACTTCCCTGTATGAGGACCTATAGTGTCCTCTTTAATTTTCCTTTTCCCTCACAGGTCCTTGTACAGAGGCTAATGGTACCTTCCCTTTTATCTAGATATCAGCTCTGAGTAAATAAGATTCTTGTATGTCTTCGGTGTCAGCCAAGAAATACACTGATTACCAAGGTTAAAAAGTCATTCCCGGTTTTGCAATTCTGCAGCACCTGACAGGAACCATATGCCAGTATATCATATTCAATACTGCAAAACAAAGGTTCTGTCTAAGCATGAGATTCAAATGACCAAAACTGTCAAGCAAAAGACAGGATGAAACCATGTTTTTAGGTTGTAAACCTCAAGAAGTCCTGGAGCAATTTCTTTCTGTAGTGCTATTCTGCTTCTGGTTGCTGATTGACAACATAGCCACAACGTCTCATATCTTTATAGGCACCAGCTTTTCCATAATTGTGCCAGAAGAGAGTCTTCTACATGTTTTGGACAATACTCAAAAATAATACATACAGAAAAAATACCTCTTACTGAGGAGTACGAGGCCCTAAGTGTGACAATCCATAAAGTTTCTGCTTGAATCCCCTAACAGTGCAATTTCTAAAGTTTCCCTATAATATAATTGAAATGCATCATGTCCCATAACAGCGTTAAGCTTTCCACCTACCCATGCTAATAGCCATGGAGAGCATGACAAAGTATTACACTGAGTCCAACATTTTGCACTGGGGGAAGTAGGGGACAAAGGGTTAGAAAATAAGAAAATAGTAAAACGAAAAACAATGGGGTGGATCGTTGTGAGACACCCTTTTGTAAAGGTTAAGTATGTTGTATTGTGTTTAATGCAAACTGGTGTGTTAAACTGGGTTCAAATTGCTTCCCCAAATAACCTGATAAAAACAAACCCAACAGTGGATTCCAAGGAAACCGGGACTGGAAATATATGACTGATTAAATGAAAGTTGGTAATTACAATTTTTTTATCACATATATATCCATTTCCTTCTGTTCATTTCCCATCTTTTCCAAGCTGACACTTTTATTTCCCTTTTGCTATACAATCTAGCCCATTTAAATTGGCTAAGTCACCACCCATGAAACAGAACCCCAAATTATAATAGGATCAGACGTAGGTTTTATTTTAGCTACCAAGAATGCATTGCCATGAACCAATTTTTAATATCATGCCTAAACACATTTCCTGACACCAGGGGGCGTCATGCAACCAGAAATTATGGAGGGGCACAAAATCCACACCTCTGTAGGGAGGTCTGGGGGCATGCCCCCCTGGAAAATTTTTGAAAAATTGAAGTCAAATGGTGCATTTTGGTGACTTTTAGCAGACCAGGAAGTTGTTCCCAAACAAGCTAAATACCATAATAATGATAGAGCAATGATAATCTTTTCCATTTTTGTTCAGCCTGTGGACAGTTACCATTTGTATTGGACACAATACTCCAGATGTGGTCTCACCAGTGACCTGTATAATGGCAGAATAACCTATTCCTTCTTAGAGGCGATGTACCTGGCTATGCAACTCAGCATTCTGTTTGCTCTAGCTGCTGCTTTATGGAACTCTGCTGTGCATTTCATGTCACCTGTACCATAACCCCAGGTCTTCCTCATCTTCTGATACCTTCACTGGGACTCCCCCTAGCCGGTAGCTCGCTTTTGGATTTTTGGCTCTCATGTGTTACACTTTACATTTTTTAGCACTGAAACCCAACTGCCAGATGTCAGACCACCTCTCCAGCTTTGCCAGGTTCTCCATTAGGTCCTGCCTCCCTCCCTTCCTCTATTCCATCCTCCCACAGAGCTTAGTATCATCTACAAAGAGACAGATTTTACTCTTGACCACCTCAACTATGTCGCAAATAAATACATTGAACAACACAGGTCCCAGCACCGAACCCTGTGGGACACCACTGGTCACTGGCCTAGGTTTGGACAGCTCACACCCTACCATTACTGGTGGGCTGGTTAAATGACTTGATCAAGTTACTTAGTATGGAACTGAAGTTTGTGGGACTCAGACCAGGGCTGCTTCATGTCCCAAGCTCATTCTTAGCTCATTACTGTAACCTCTAGGCTATACTTTAGGCCAGCCTCATTAAGCATGCTTTAGTGGGCTAAAATAAATATCCATAAAATGTGGCTTTCACCTACAATATATAACTGTCCCAATAATCAGCTGTGGTTTCCAATTTATTTTTTAATCATGATGAATAGCTGCCTTACAACAGTTGGCATTTCTTGGTGGTGGGCAAGGTGCAGCTGGTAAACCAGAGCTATCTGTGGCTTTATTCTGTAACAGACACACTAAAGCAAGACAGCACTAAACCACGTTTATTAATGTCAGCCTTGCACTGGTCCTAAAACATTTCTTTGGAACAAAGTGAACTGCACAAATGAATATAAACTGTATGCGTCCTCCACCACACCATAGCCTCAGACCTTCCTGTCTATTTCTTCCTGACCACCCCCTTGTGATGTCTATGTAAACTTCAACAGCTACTGAAATAGGAATGAAATGTGTAGGATTATGTGACAGTCTTGCTAAAACTCTAAGGTCGGAAAATGAGGGGTTTTATATACCTGCTTCACTGCTGAACCCAAATAATATCCTGGCTTGTAAGCAGTAGGTAGAGAAGACAACTAACTCTGGATGTCATTTTGAATGTCAACTAAGAAACACAACCAAAAGGAACAGCTGCACTGCTGCACTGCACAAGCATGCACACCCAGCCATGACCAAGTTAAGCTATTAACCAACAACAACTACATATCTTTTTTTCCTTGTTCTCCCACTGCTCTGCATTTTCCTCTTCACCATCATGCCACTCAGTACCAACTGTGAGAACTGGTGGCTCCACTCTAGTGAGTCAACTCTCACACCTGCAGTGGGCCTGGGAGGTGGTGTAGGGAAAAGGAGTTGGTCAGTATAAAGATTATAGCAAGTCTCTCCAGGACAACATTCCAACTTCAAGTTAGGCTGGATTTTGCTTTGCATCTGTTCCCACCCAGTGCCATGGTTCAATTCTGCAGCAGTCAGTAAGTGAAGGATTTCCCCACCCCAGAAAGGTGCAATCACTTTGATAACCCCATCCCTAATGGGTTCCTCCCCCCACTGCTGGACTTGCCCCTCCCAATCAGACCACACTGTTGTCACATGTTCTAATCCTTCCCACACCTCAGCAGGTGGGTGGCAGTAAAGGAGGCAGGTGGCACTCATCATCCAGGGGTAAACACCTTCTGTTGGGAGCTGCTGCAGTAACCCACCAGTGTAGCAGCATGCTGCATGGCTCTCCTCTTACCTCACTCTGCCCGGGAAACTCACCTCTAGGATAACAGTCCTCCCTGAAAATATTTCCCAGAACTTCAAAAAATGTCACAGGAGGCCCTAGGCTGCTGCCGCTGCTACTGCCAGAGTTCAGCCGCTTCTATCTTGCTGCCCATTTCATGGTACATTCTGAATCCTCATAGGTCCCTGTTCCTTCTTGCTCCCACAGTTTTGCTATCATATTCAGCTCACTAACACATGCCAAATCTTAACGGGAACCTGCTCCTCTTTGCAAGTCTAAGGCTTGGCCATGGAATTTACATAGACAACACTGGATAACAGTCCTGCTGCCTGATGTATATTCAACACCCAAAAAGCAAAAATTACCTGAAGTAAAAGATAGCCGATTGCCTCACTGAGACATGGAAGCAGACATCTGTGTACAGAGAATAAGATGGAATTCTCTGGAGGACTGCAAAACCACTGAAACTCACAGAGGAAGAGTAACACTGATCTGATACACTCTAACCATTCCCCCTACTCGCACCAAATGTCCTCAGAGATCAGAGCCCTTTTACGAACCAACCACGGCCCATCACCGGGAAAGTAGATGCTAAGACAGACTCACCAGTCTCTGCTTGATGCTGGAACTGCTACTCCTCTCCTGGAAAAGGATGATGACGGGTCAGCATATACACAAAAATCTCATTCAATACAGCGGCCTGACTCAGCTTCGCTATCTCTCATTTGCGTCATCTCCTCAGTCTGCTCTCCTTTTGCGCGAAGAGGCACATGAAATTTTAAAGCACGCTTTGCTACGCGTCAGCTTCTCTATGTGATTGGATAGCTTCTTGGAGACAGCCAGGCAGAGGCAGACAACACAAACTGGAGAAGTGATTGGTGGGAACTAAATCTAAAGTCATCACGGACCACCAATCCATCTCACACACCAGCCAGCTAGCAGAAAACAAAACCTCACCCACATCACCGCGTTCATAAAAACCCTATATTGTTTTGAACTGTCTGTTTTTCTAGAAAATAAAAATACAATAACATATCTTTTAAACTAGTTTGGGCAATTAATTTGCCCTAGGGCCCTATGGGCATGACGCCACTGCCTGACACAGAAACATAGAAGATGACAGCTGTCTGTCCTTTTCTATTTCATTGCTAACACTGTAGACCCCTCCAAGTCTACAGCACTTTCTCTGCCACCCCCTTACCTATCCCTTATGACTCCCCTATGCTTATCCCAGGCATTTTTTTCAATCCCACCACTGTTTTCACCCCCACAACCTCTGCTAGAAGACTGTTCCAAGCATCCACTACCTTTCTGTGAAGAAGTATTTATTCACAGCTCTCCTAAACCTACCCCCATCCAGCTTCATATCATGGCCCCTTGTTTTGGAGTACCCTTTCCTCTGAAATATATCTCCCACTTGTACCTTATTCACCCCTATGAGGTATTTTAAGGTCTCAATCATATCCCCCCCTCTCCATCCTCTCCTCCAGGGTGTGCATATTTAATTCCTTTTCACCTCTCCTCATAGGACATTGGATGTAGACAATGTGCCATCTTGGTAGTCCTTCTTTCGATGGCCTCCATCTTGCCAATGTACTTCCTGATATGTGGCCTCCAAAACTGGACACAGTACTCCAGGTTGGGTCTTACTAAAGACTTATATAGTGTCAACACCACTTCCCTCTTCCTGCTGGTAATACCCTTACCTACACATCCCAGCATCCCACTAGCTCTCCCGATTGCTTTGCCACATTGTCTGACCACCTTCAGGTCATCTAATATGATTACCCCAGGTCTCTTTCCTGCTTGATTGCTGCTAGTATTTCTCCCCCCCATTTTGTACTGTATCCCTGGGTTTCTGTGACCCAAGTGCATTATTTAGCACTTTTTTGCATTAAGCCTTAGTTGCCAAACTTTTGACTACTCCTCCAGTCATTTTATGTCTCTTTCCATCCATTGCACCCCCTCTGGAGTGTCCACCCTGTTGCAGATCTTGGTATTGTCCACAAAGAGGCAGACCTTCCCTTTCAGTTCCTCTGCCATGTCACTAATGAAAACATTAAAGAGGACTGGCCCTAATACTGACCCCTGCAGTACCCCACTGGTCACTGTCCCCTCCTCAGTGTGAACTCCATTTACCACCACCCTCTGCCACCTATCCCCTAACCAGTTTCTTACACAGGTTACCACCTTATTGTCCACCCCCATGCTACTCAACGTGTTTACCAGCCTCCTCTGTGGAAATGTGTCAAAGGCCTTGCTGAAGTCCAAGTAGACCAAGTCCACTGCCTCTCCTGATTCAACATCCTGGTTACCCAATCAAACAATCAGATTTGTTTGGCATGTCCTCCCCTCCGTAAAGCCATGCTGCCTCAGGTCCTCCAGTCCATTGGATTCCAGATGTTCCACAGTTCTTTCCTTTAATAGTGTTTCCATCAATTTCCCTACTACAGATATCAGGCTGACAGGCCTGTAATATCCTACCTCCTTGCTACCACTTTTGTGAAGTGGGACTACGTCCTCTCTTCTCCAGTCCTCCAGGATGTCTCCAGTCTCCAGTGAACTGTTAAATACATCTGTCAGGGGTGCAGTTAGCACCTCACTGAGTTACTTTAACACTCTTGGATGCACCCCATCTGGCTCCATGGCTTTGTCCTCCCTCAGACTAGTGAGTGCTTTCCTGACCCTCTCCTCAGAAAAAGGACTGGCGTCCATCCCCTCCCCAAACTCTTGATGCTTATTTATGGTCCTTCCCCTTCCCCCTCAACTGTGAATACTGAGCAGAAATTATTTTTAGATATTTGCCTTTTCTTGGTCCTCCTCAGGATAGCCCTCTGCCTCCTTAATTAACTGTGTGACCCTTCCCTTGGCCTTCCTTTTCTCGCTGATATAACTGTAAAATGTCTTGTCCCCTTTTGATACTATTTGGGCTATTCTTTCCTCAGTTTGCGCTTTTGAGCCCCTTACTGTCTTGCCTCCCTCCATTTTCCCAGACATACTTCTCTGTCCTCCTCTCTCTGAGCCTCCTTATACCTTCTGAATGCCATGTTCCTTACTGCCTTGCATTCCTACCTCTGTTTCCCCGATGCACGTCTCTGTCCTCTTCTCTCTGTGTCTCCTTATACCTTCTGGATGCCACTGTTTTTGCCCTTAACTTTTCTGCCACTTCCCTTAAGAACCATAATGGTTTCCTTCTGCCTTTGCTTATTTGCCTGATGTACAAGTTTGTAGCTTTTATTATGCTCTTTTTTATTCTGGCCCACTTTCCCTCCCCCCCCCCATACCATCTTCCCCACCAGGTTTTCTTGGATGCATTCTCCCATCTTTGTAAAGTCAGCTCTTCTGAAATCCAGGCCCCTCACCTTTGTGTGGCTGGATTCCACTTTTGTTCCTATATTAAACCATATTGTGAGATGGTCACTGGTCCCCAGATGATTCCCCACTCTGATGTCTGTTACACTGTCCCAGTTCGTAAGTACCAAGTCCAGTATTGCCTCATCCCAAGTGAGTTCACTGACCAACTGCCTGAGGAATGCTCACTCAAGGGAGTCCAAGATGTCTCTGCTCCTAGCTGATGCTACAGCAGATAGGCTCCACTCTACATCTGGTAGATTATAGTTTCCCACCAGCACCACCTCCCCCTTCTTAGCCATTTTGCCTATGTCTTCCAACATCTCTTTGTCTATGTCCTCTCCTTGTGCCAGAGGCCTGTATGCCACTCCCATGTGAATGGTAGCTCTGTTTCCAGGATTGAAGTTAACTTACAACACCTCAACCCCACCCCCAGTCCTCCCTGTACCTCTGTGGCTTTGATATTTTCCTTAACATAAAGCACCATTCTCCTGCCTTTCCTTAATACCCTGTCCCTTCTAAACATTTTGTAGCATGGTATGTCCATTTTCCAGTCATGGCTGTTTGTGCACCAGGTTTCAGTGATGGCCACATTATCCTGCCCTGCTTCAGCCATGGTGGCTTCCAGGTTTGGTATCTTATTTCCCAGACTTCTAACATTGCCACACATGAATTGTCCAGATTTTGTTAACCCTACTCTTCTCCATTCTCATGTTGTCTAGTTGTTCCCACTTGTTCTCCTTTGCATACTGCCTGGCTCTCTTCCTCCCATGCTGATCTCTTGCACCCTTGGTTGTCCTTCATTTTGGTAGGAATCCTTTCCCCCAGAAATTCTCTACCCTGCATCACGGCCTGGGGGGTAGTTTCTGTCCCTCCTTTGCCTTCTGCCACCCCTCTTGGCTAGTTTAAATGCCCATCAAAGTAACAAACTGTCTACTGAGGAGAGGACTGCTGCTCCCTTCCTGGATGAATGCAGGCCATTCCCCCAGTACAAGCTCTGATCTCTCCAGGTGGAACCCCAGTCCATAATGTAGCCATACCACTCCTTTCTGCACCATTCCTTTAACCATGAATTGAAGGCCTTAGTGCGGAACTCCCTCTCCTTCCCCTGTTGTAGACAGCAGCACTTCTATAAAGGCTACAGTGCATGCTACCTGCTTAAAGGGGACAGAACATTTGTGGTAACTGGCAGCTGTTTATATAGTTCTTATTCTCAGAAATTATATGCATTCCCTTAAAGTATTCATATTTAACTGTACCTGAAAAAAGCAATAGAAAAAACTGTATTTTGCATTGTTTTGTTTTTATAGGCAACGTTCAGCTACAGTTCTTTTCATGGAATCAATAATTGGAGTTTTTACTATGTCATGGTTTATGTACTGCATGCTAATTATGAGCTGTTGAACTTTTAGAACTGTGCTTAGGGTTCTATGCACAAACCATCACATAGTTAAAACTCTGCATTGGTTCCATGAAGAACTGTGTGAAATACTGCCCATAAAAACAAAACAATTAAACACCTGATTTTATTATCAATTTTGACCGGGCACAGTTAAATATGGATATTTCTAAGTGAATGCACATCATTTTTGAGAGGCGCTTCATAAACAGCAGCCAATTAGAAATTATTTCCTGTCCTCTTCCCCAGCTCCTTAAACTGCTCTTGCACTGTCCATGTCCCTTCCAGAGCTAGGTCATTTCTTCTCAGGTGGACAATGATGTCACACCTTCCTTCCTATAGCCCTTGCGATCCGCTGGATACACTTTCTATCCATCTGAGCTGATAGGCCATGTAGGCACTTAACCTCCCTCTCAACCCCCTTTCCTTCTCCCAATTCTATCCCCCTGACTACAGAGGCCCCCTCTAGAAGTTGTTTCCTCCTTCTCTGGGGGGGTCTCCTTTCCCCCTCCTGGGGAATCCATTTGGGCACTCCCCCACATCCTCCCTGTCCACCACTTGCGGTTCCCCTTCCTGGCAGTCCTGCTCCACCAGAATGGTGTAGGAGTTTCTTAGTAGCACTGGATGAGGAGTGTGCCTGTTACCCACTTCCCCCAGGCTTCCTTATTGTACCACCCCTGCTGTCCTTGAGCCCACATTAGTTCAACTGCTCCTTCCACTGGACAACCTTTGAGGTAGCGGTGTCTGGCCAGGTGGTCCCTGAGCAAGAGAGATGGTCCCCTGACTCCTTGCCAATGTGAATTTGAGCCTTTTGACATTCTCCTGACTCTCTGCCAGCACTGCTTGGAGCCTTGACATCTGTTCCCTCCACCCAGAGAGGCGCACAAAGATGAGATGGCACCAAAGCCTCCAGAAGGTCTCCCTGTAGACTGCCACCCCACAACCACTGCATTGCACCACTCTCCACATTTCCTTCCCCTGTTCTTCTAGTCATTCCATTTTGGTTTTTTTGTCCCAGACCAAGTCGGGCTATCCTATTGCCACCCAGTAACCATACGCCCTTAAACCCTCAAGCTCGCTAATACCTAGGAAGCTTTTTATGGCAAGTCCCTACACCCTACTAAATCTATCAACTATTTAACAGTAGGCCGCTAATCCCTGAATCACCCTAGAACCTAGCAGCAGTTTACTTACATCTCTACTACCCAGAAACACACTAAAACCTTGTATCAGTTAAGAACAAACAACACCATACTAACATACTATTTGCCAGCAGATTAGGCCTTACGGTCTATCGAGTCTACTCGAACCTCAGATCCTTAATTGGGTGCCGAGGCCCTCCCCTCCCTTGTGCTCCAGAAACCCCTATCATCCATCCCCACCCCCCTGGGACAGGCCATCATCTGATACATCCTTTTTCTGTTTCTGTCCCACCCTCTCTTGAAACCCTCCACTGTGGATCTCTGAACCAGCTCGCCAGGCAGTGCATTCCAAGGGTCCACCACCCTCTCAGTGAAAAACCTCCTCCTCTTTTCCCCCCTCACCCTTCCACCTTCCAACTTCAAACCATGCCCACTGGTGATACCTTCCTGCTTTAGTCTAAAGATCCCATCCATGTTTACCCTAGTTATTCCCTTGAGGTACTTGAAGACCTCAATCATGTCCCCCCTGTCTCTCCTCTCCTCTCCTCCAATGAAAACAGGCAGAGCTCCTCAAGTCTGTTCTCATACGTCAAATCCCCTAGCCCTCGTATCATCCTAGTTGCCCTCCTCTGTACCCTCTCCAGGAGCTGTATGTCCCTCTTCAAGGTGTGGTCTCCAGTACTGTACACAGTACTCAAGGTGTGGTCTAACCAGTCCATTGTACAGCGGCAGAATCACTTCCTTGCTCCTAGAGGTGATCCCCCTTACGATGCATCCCAACATCCTGTTTGCCTTGCTAGCCACTCTCCTGCACCGCTCAGAGTTATTCATACATGCATCCACCATGACCCCTAGGTCTTTTTCCCCTATTGAGGCCTCCAGCGCCTCCCCTCCCAGGGTGTACCTGTGTTTAGGGTTTCCCCGACCAAGATGCAACACCTTGCACTTGGTGATATTGAAATTTAATTTCCATGTGTGAGCCCAGCTTTCCAGGGTGTCCAGGTCCCCTTGCAGGGCCAACCTCCCCTCTTCTCCCTCAACTACTGCTCCCATCTTGGAGTCATCTGTGAAAAGACTCATTTCACACCTATGCCTCCTGATGTCCGATATGTATGCATTAAACAGGATGGGACCCAGAACCGAGCCTCGGTGCCCACTACCAACCACTCTAGGGTTCAGAGCTCCCCACAGACCACTACTCTCTGAGTGTGTCCAGCTAGCCAGTTTTCAGTCCATCTGGCCATCAAAGGGCCTACTCCTAACCCCATCAGTTTCTCCACCAGACCATTGTGGGGGACAGAGTCAAACACCTTGCTGAAGTCCAAGAATAATACATCCACAGGCTTTCCCCTGTCCAGTTCTGATGTTACCCATTCGTAGAACTCCACAAGATTGGTTTGACATGATCTACCTGGTACAAACCCATGTTGCTGACTATCCAGACCTCCCACCTCCTCCAAGTACACCCCAATCGTTCTTTTAGTATACTCTCCATTAATTTTCCCACCACCGAGGTCAAACTGATGGGTCTATAGTTACCTGGATCTTCCCTCAGCCCCCTTTGTAGTTGGCACCACATGTGCCTCGCCCAATCCCTAGGTACCCTCCTTGCCTCAAGTGACCTGTTGAAGAGCTCCCATGAAATTGCAGCCAGTATGTCCACCAATTCCCTTAGTACTCTCAGATGAATGCCATCCAGCCCAGGAGATTTGTCTTTCTTTAGGGCCTTGAGGGCTAACCCCACCCTTTGGCAGAGATGGCAGCATCCGTCCCCTCCACCTTACTGGCCTTTTATCCTTATCCAGATGTGACACCCTGGGGTACCTCTCCCTCCCTCTTGCTCCATTTCTGTTGCTCCCCTGATCCCTCACTGCCTTCTATCCCTTCATGCCTTGCTTTGTAGATATCCCATCCCTCCCTAGTGAACACAGAGGCAAGTACTGCGTTAAATGCCTCTGCCTGGTCCTTCGCCTCTTCCACCCACCCTCCTTCTGAACTCAATCTGCTGAGATGGCCCTTAGTTTTTCTCCACTCCCCAATGTACCGGAAGAACCCCTTTTCCCCTCCATGTATCCCCTGTGCCAGCCGCTGCTCTTTACTGGACTTTGCTACCCTCACCATTCGGGTGACTTTTCTAGATGCAAGATGGTACATTTCGTTATCCCTATCCCCTCTTGTTGTTTTATATTTTTCGTAGGCTGCCTTCTTTTCTCTGACCGCTACCTGTACCTCACTGGACCACCAACATGGTTTATGTGACCTTGCTCCCTTACGTTTCAACTTAGCGCAGATCCTGACTGCCTCATGAAGTCCCAGTTTTATGACCTCCATCTCCTTTCCACACTTGTCATTGATGTAATCCCCTTCAAGTGATCCTTGAGAATATTTCCCAAGTCCACAAAGTCTGCCCCCTGAAGTCCACTGCCAGTGTCCTAGATCTCACCCCCCCTCCTCCCATGCTTATTTGAAACCAGACAGTATTGTGGTTGCTCCCAGTCAGGGGGTCCTCTACAACCAGGTCCCCTACCAGATCCCCATCTGCCAGAACCACGTCCAGGACATGCCCCTCCCTTGTGGGCTCCATCACATGCTGTGTTAAGAACACATCCTGGAAGCCGTCCAGCAGCCTCTGCTCCTTGGGCACCTTAGAGGACATGGTTCCCCAGTTTGTACCTGGCATAAGGTCCCCATCAGCACCTCCTTCCCCTTTTGGTCCACACTGAGGCAGTGATGTTGTCCAGCAAACCATCCTCTAGAACATCCACTCATCCCGGGGGCCTATATACTACACCCAGCTTGACCTTATCTCCTGCTGGGGATCGTAGGTGACCCATAAGGCCTCCCATTTCCCTCTGCCTCTTCTACCTAGCAATTTCTATGTCATCTCTAATGAACACTCCACTCCACCCCTCTGCCCTCCTTTCTATCCTTCCTAGGCATAGTGTACCCCTACGTTTGGGTCCCAGTCATGGTTTTTGTTGGCCCCGTCTCCATGACCGCCCACATCCACCCCCTCGAACAGCATGGCCTGGAACTCTGGCAACTTGTTTCTCAAGGTCCTGGCATTTACTAACACCAACCCCAACCCCTTATTTCTGATCCTCTTTGTCGGACCCCACCCAGATTCCTTATACTTCCATCCTCCCTCTGCTCCTCCTGAAACCTCCACCCCCAGTCTGTTTCTCCTTCCCCCCCTTGGGCTTGAAGGCTACTCCCCTAATCTGGAGCAGAGGACTTCTGGTCAGCCCCTCCCTTATCCCTTCCCCCCCTCACAAATTTAAACTCCACCTTTCTTGAATGTAGTCAGCCATCCCCTGTTTAAGGACTTCCTTCCCTAATGGGGCAAGATGAAGCCTGTCCATGGCATACAGTCCCTTATCCTCCCAAACTCCTTTCCAGTTCCCTAACACCCCCAACCCACTCTCTTCACCCCACTTCCTGAGCCAGTCATTAACCTCTGTGAGCTTCATTTTTTTCTCCACTGAGGCCTTTGGTACTGGCAATATCTCCGAAAAGGAAATGTTGCATCCATTATCCCAACAGACTCTGGCAAGTTCTTGGAACCTTGCTTGGATTTCCAAAACGCTATTTCCCTCTAGATCGTTAGTTCCCAAATGCACCAGGAAATCCGGTTTCCCTCCACAATCCCTAACCATTTCACACACCATGAACTTTGCTCTGTGCACTGTCAGCCCAGAGATACTCACTACCTTCATCTGGCTATGGCATCCACCCACCTGTCCCTCCCACTGGATACCCCTAATCATCGAGTCTCCCAATAACAGAACCTTAACACCACCACCATCCTTATGGTTACCTCCACTATGCCCTCTCAGCCCCCCATCCCCTCCTTTATTTGTGATCTCAATTCCATGGGAGTCTTCCTGCCTTATTAGAGACCCCCTTGTCACCCTCCCCTATCTGCCTCCCTCGTTATTTTGCCCACTTAACTCAAACCCCCTCTGAATAGGTGTCCCCTTTAACCCTCTCTTATCTGAACCATTTATCCTGGCCCTGATGGTTTCCCCTTCCCCCACACCACCATCCTCCCCGCCCTTATAATAGTACCCCTGCCTCCAGAGGCTCTCTGCGGGTCCCCTTTAGCTGGGGCCCCATCCTTGGTACTGACCCCCCTGCTGAAGGGGGGCTCCTCTCCCACCTCCTTGTCTCCCAGTTTCTCTCCAGTCGTGCTCTCCTCCCTCATGTCTGCAATATGTTGCATCTCCCCCATTTGCTTAACATTTATGTTTCCCCTTCTCCCTCTGGGACTATTTTTATCCTTTCCATTGCCAGTCTGTGGTGCCCTAAGGGTATCTGACTCCCTCCCGCCAGCCTCTGTATCAGTTTCCTCATTTCCACCAACCCCTTCCTCCCCCTCTAGGTTGCTTAGTGACTCAAATGTATTGTGACACTCTATGTCAGCCTCCATCAAGTAACCCAAGTTTCCCCTGACTGCACCTCTAAACTGCCCCTCTTCTTCCCCTCTTGCTCTGTTCACCTTAGGAGCTCCCTTCCCACAGTCTGCTGTTTTAGGCTTCCTCACAACAGCCCCTCGGACTCTTCCCCCTCCACTCTCTTTGTATTCAGAATGTTCACCCCGTATGCTTTCCCCTTAGCGTCAACATCCCTATCTAAGGGTCCTCTGTCCCAAATATCCCCCCCTCCTGCTTGCTGTAACATAACGTCCTGTAATTTCAGAGCATTGCCCCAGCCTCCCCTCAGCCCCACCCTTCTGCTGCCCATATCCACACCCCTTATCCTTGGACACCCCCAGCTCCCCAACTTACTCCCTTAACCAATATACCTCACTGAAGATAGCTGTTCACAGAGTGGGCAGCCTCCCTCTCCAGGCCCAATTGAGAATTATTGCTATCCCACAGCCTGTGCAGCCTACAACCCTTCCGAAGATGCTTGCCATGGTGGAATATGGCCACCCTGTTATCCTCCTCTGTTTATAATGGCACACCCCCTTTTCTCAGTCCCTTTCCCCTGGAATACAGTTTCTCTCTATACTGACTGCAGTTATTTACAAACCCAATTTCAACCCCACCAATAAAGTTCCCAAGTCTCACAAACACATACAGTCCAGTGTGTGTCCAGTCCCACTAACAGTGTGTGTATGCAGACATCCGGTACCGTGTGATGTCACAGGCCCACCAGTTCCTGTTGCTTCAAATTTCAGTCCCAAACAGAAATACTCAGCCCTTCAATCCCAAGCCCCAGTGGCTTTTCAGTATTTAAGAAAGCCTACAAAACGGGGTGGGTCGGAGGGCTCTTACAAACACCAGGCAAACAACACATTTAAATTTCACTCTAATTATCACTGCCAAACAAGTGTTCCAAGCCTGCAAAAGTTACAATATCACAGCCCAAGTAACAGTTCTAACTCAAAGTAGTAATTTTAACACATAGAACTAATTTCACATACAAACTATTCAAATATTTCAGTTAAAACAGAATATAACCTCAGACCTCTGTCCTTACCAGCCTCCTGCTTATGTTCCCAAGTGAACAATGAAAGACAAGGTAATTCCTGTTAATGTCCCTTCCCCCTAACACCAGGCAAACGACACATTTAAATTTCACTCTAATTATCACTGCCAAACAAGTGTTCCCAAGCCTCAAAAGTTACAATATCACAGCCCAAGTAACAGTTCTAACTCAAAGTAGTAATTTTTAACACATAGAACTAATTTCACGTACAAAACTATTCAAATATTTCAGTTAAAACAGAATATAACCCCAGACCTCTGTTCTTACCAGCCTCCTGCTTATGTTCTCAAGTGAAAGATGAGGAAAAACAATGGCAAGCCCCTAGCCTACTGACGTGTTTAGCTGACCTTCCCAAGTAGAGCCACCTTAAAATGTAGCCCCCAACAGGCTTACCTTGCATTCAAAATAACTTCTTAGAAGGAATCAAAAGTAGAAAAATGTGTATTAGCTAAAATGCCATCACTATCTGAAAGCCAGGCATCATCGGTAAATGCCAAGGATTTAAGATCTATAATGCTTTCTTGCGATTTGAATGGTTTTAACCAGAGAATCTTGTTATGTCTTGGTATAGAATACAAAGAAAAAACATATAAAATAGGGCTGAAAGGGCACCCCTATTTGACCTCCCCCAGCTATTACACATTTTTCACCCAACCAGATGTTAATATTTGGACAAACACAGGTAGAATTATATAAACATAGAATCCAATGAATAAAAGGCTCAGGTATACCACAGTAGAGTAGAACAAATTCCAAATAACTATGCGCTAATCTACTGAAAGTCTTTTGTTGATCGAGAGACAGCTGATACCCCATCACCTGCTCCCTGTTGCTCCTTTCAACAATCTCTCTGACCAAAATGAGATGGCCTTGTATGAAGCTATTAGGGACTGAACAAGTCTGTGCAGATATTATCAGATGCTTAGCTAGTGATAAAAGTATGTTATGTAAAACTTTAGATAACATTTAGAGATCAGCATTCAGAAAGCATATAGGCCTCCACTTATCCAAACGTCTCTGGTCTCCTTGTTTATACAAAAAAAATGAATACACCTTTCTTCATGCTATGGGTCACTGACCCAGAGTAAGGATTATAGTTGTAAACAGGTGAGTGCACAGGATAAAGAGGAAAAAATAAATTTTTAAAAATCACCTGTAAGACCATCTTGGCCTGGGACTGAAGATGAGTTAAGCAGATGCATTGCTCTATTTCTGCATTGTGTAAAGGTTTCTGCAAGACTGCCAAATCCTCTGGAGACAGAGAAGAGATCTACAGAGTTGAAAAGAAATCCCACTCCTTGGAATCAAAAATTAATCACAGGGCCAAATATTTAAGTAACATGTTCTGTGACTATTTTATTGACCTGTGTGCTTTCTGAACGATAGACTCCTTCTGAGTCTAGTAGCACATGAATCAATTTCTTATCCACCCTTTTGGAGCAACTATCAAAGGGACAAACTTGAGGAAGTTTACACTGCATGCCAAACCGCTGTTTTTTTGCAAATAAATTGTCATTTGCAAATGGAAATCATGCATTGTCTTTTGAATATGTTGTATTTAAGCTATATAGTCAGCTCCTGAAGTCACTGATAGAGATATTAGCCTTTGCAGGAGATGTGTACATGTCAGATATATAAAACACTCTGATTGCTTCAGGAGGCTGCCATACTGCTGGAAAAATTCCCGAAGTCCCTCATTGAGTCTTCCCACCACATGACATGAGTATAGTAGAGGTTAAAGATGGACTAAGTGGCAAGAATGAGCTCTCCTAATTCTGAAAGAATAGATTAATTTTTCGAAGTGCCAAATTCAACTTCCATAAAGATTCTGCTTAAGGCTGTCTTCTTGATCAGGTTGATTGTAAGCAGCCTGGGGACAGCTGCAATAGGAGTGCCCGCTCTTGCCACATAAATTACATTTGTACTCATTCATGTAGTGTAGACTGGTATGGCCAAGCTCATCATCTAGTGAACACTTTAACTTGTCATAAGCCCCACTCAGATGTTCTTTAGAGTCGCACTTGTAGCATGCCTTAGGCTGCCCTGGATAGAAAAGTACTCCTCTATCTTTAGCAAGAAAATGCTAATGTGGAGGTTTTGGACTCCCTCCTCTGTTTGTTGCAATCTCAATTTCACCATCCATCCCTGAGTCCAAATCAATTCTGAATCAAAAATGGGGATGGGGCCCCAAAAACCAAACATCTCTGCTTCAGCACTATATCCATTATGCTGAGCCTCTCATTCTGGAATAAAACTGTAATAGTTTTGAAAGAAGGTTTGTCAAGGGCACAGCAAGAAAAGGGGTCCGCAAGGGGGTAAACTTGTACCAAAACCTGTTCAAAGCCTGTAAGTTTTTATGGCTGCATAGCAGAGCTATGTTGATGTATTGTTATGGCATAGCAGAGAGAGAGGACTGTGGCATCATGTGACCAGATACCTAGACTGTGTCCTTCCACATTGGAGCTGAAGCACAGGTAGTCCTATCCATTGACCATAGTGTTGTCTCCCCACTGCTGGATCCACTATTTTCCTGCTCTGCACTCACTTCTGGGTGCAAAGCTAGGTTCCACCCCAACTCTCTGACTCCCATTCCCATTATGTGAGTAATAGTGTCTAGTGGCACCCCCACCCTCCAATTGCCATCCCCGTATTTCTGAAATATTTTCCTGATGTCTAGTGGCACCCCCTCCACCCTCTGATCTTCATCCCCATATTAGTTTTAGAAATGTGAGCTGTAATACAGAAAGTGGTCCCTCACTGTTTTTTCTTCTTCTTGAAACCTGTAAAAAAATGGTCCCTCTCTGATCTAACCCCTGCTACCCCAATCTCCCCCCTCTGATTACTATCCCTGTTATACAGAATATGTAATGTTTCCATGGTGTCTAGTGGTAACTCCCACCCTCCAGTTTCCATCCCTGTATTTGTATAATGTTTCCCTGGTGTCTAGTGGCATCCTCCACCCTCTGATTGCCATCTCCATATTTTTATAATGTTTCTCTGATAACTAATGCACCCCCACCCTCTAATTACTGTCTCATATTTGTGAGATGTTTCCCTGGTGTCTAGTGGCACCCCCAGCCCTCTGATCCCCTCCCCGTATTTATATATTTTCCTTGGTGTTTAGTGGCATCACCCGCCCTCTGATCCCCAATCCCCTATATGTTTCCCTGGTGTCTAGTGGCACCCCTATCCTCCGATCACTGTCCTGTGAGCTGTACTAAAGAAAATCTTCCCTTGATGTTTTTTTCCCCTGTCTTTAAACCTGTAACAAAGAGAATGGTCCCTCACCGATCTGATCCCTGCCACCCCACCTGAACTCCCACTTACCACTCCACACACCCCAATACACCACCGCACACCCTCACTCACCTGAGCAGGTCACAAGGCAAAGATCCACTCTTCGAATGAAAACACTTCTTTCTGCTGGAACCGGTGACTGCAATAAGAGAAACAAGGTAAGTGTGGTTCAATGTATTTAGATGAGGTTTTCAACTTTGAGGCATAACTTTGTCATTTTTGTATTTTTTCACCCCAGATTTACAGCCTGGCCTTTTTGGGACCTGATCTCATGACTAATGGCAGTGAAATTATACAAATCAGGCCCAAAAGGTGATTTCATGGTCCTTTAGCAAAATCACCTTTGGGGCAGGATTTGACAATTATCACCTTAATTGTTCATGAGGTGGGGCCTGAAGAAGACTATGTTGAAACTTTGAGGTCAAAATATGTAAAAATGACAAAGTTACAAGTCTACATTGAAATTATTGTACACTCGCTCATAACTTCGGTAATCTTAAATATTTTGACCCCCAAATTGTCAACCTAGCCCTTTTCTCACACCACCTCATGAATGTGTCAACTGTCATTTTCAGATCCTGGCCAAAATGTGTTTTTGCACCTGTGGCATGAAATGACATTTTGGTGGGGATTTGAAAACATTCACCTATGGGACTCATGAGGTGGTATAATAAGGAGGCTATGCTGAAAATTTGGTGTACAAATATGGTAAAATGCCCAGGCTATGGCTGAAAGTTGCAGTATTTCAATGTTCTCTCATAACTTTGCTAATTTTCAATATTTTTACTCAAAACTTTCAACACACCTATTTTTCCATACCAGCTCAGAAATGTGACAGGCACCATTTTTTAAATCCTGGATGGGATGTCTGTTCACACCTGTGGTGCAAAATGACATTTTGGCCAATATACTATAAATGCTCCATATCTTGTTTATAACAGCAGTCATAAAATTAATGTATCTTAAAATTATGAGGTAAAAATTTTAAAAGAGGAATGAATGTGCCAAGCGTGAATGTGTGAAGAGTGAATGTTTAAAGAGTGACTGTATGAAGACTGAATGTGTGAAGAATGAATCATTGCATACTGAATGTGTGAAGACCCCATAGGAGGCTGGTGAGCAAGATGGAAAGCCTGGGGTTGGATGGGAAAATAACAAGCTGGGTGAAGGCCTGGCTGTCAGGATGAACTCAGAGGGTGGTGTTAAATGGGGTGCGCTCCAGGAGAGCAAGTGAAGAGTGGAGTGCCACAGAGGTCAGTTTTGGGTCCACTTCACTTCAACATCTACATCAGTAGTACTGCTGAAGATTTGAGGGGGAGGGTGTGCCTGTTTGCTGATGATAAAAAAGTATACAATAGGGTGGACACCCAAGGGGGTGAAGGACATGAGGGAGGACTTAAAGACACTTGAAAAATGGTCTGGGATGTGTCAGCTGAAAATTAATGCCTAGAAGTGCACTGTGATGCACTTGGGGAGTAGGAACAGAAGAGCAGGGTACACCCTAGGTGGGAAGGGAATTAAAGTAACAAAACAAGAGAGGGATTTGTGGTTCATAGTCTCCTTGAATCTTAAGGTAGGAATCAAATGTAGGAGGGTAGTGGGAAAGGCCAATGGAATGTTGGCGTGTATAGGCAGGGGCATTACTAGCAGAAAGAGGGAGGTAATAATGCCCCTTTACAAAGTCATGGTGAGGCCACACCTGGAGTATGGGGTTCAGTTCTGGAGGCCACATCTCCATAAGGATATAGATGCTTTGGAAAGGATTCAGAGAAGGGCAACCAAGATGGTGCAGGATATGCAGGGAAAGTCATACGAGCAGAGGTGTAAGGAGCTGGATCTGTACACGCTGGAGAAAAGGAGGAAAAGGGGAGACATGATTGAAACTTTTAAATATGTAAAGGGGCTCAAGAAAGTGAGGGAAGATGGTTTACTTAAGAAGAAGGAGGGGTCAAAACTAGAGGGCACAGCCTCAGACTGAAAGGAAAAAGATACAGGGGCAATGTGAAAGGGTGTTTCTTCATGGAGATGGTGGTGGAGCCCTGGAACAGACTACCAGACGGAGTGGTGGGGGCTAAATCGACGGAAGAATTTAAGAGGGTATGGGACAAGCATATGGGGCTAAGTATTGGGGGGAGGGTGGGGGCTGTCAGGAAGGGGGAGGTGTAGGGAGGAAAAGAGCAGACTAGATGGGCTGGTATGGTCATTTTTTGCCATCAAGCTTCTGTGATTCTGTGAGTGAATGTGTACTGAATGTGTAAAGAGAGAATGTGTAAAGAGTGAATGTGCCAGGCCTTGTACTTCTGTAGATGGATGGAGTTTTTCATAACACGTGGCCCAAAGAGCCATGCACATCTGCTTCTGTTCATGTATCAGTGAAATCTTCAGTTTTCCTCAGGACTGAAACAGCATCTCACTTTTTATGGCTGTGTCAATACAATATTTTTGCAGCCATATTGGCTATGACCAGATTTTGTTAAAAGTAACTTCATATGTAGTCTCATTAGCCAAATGGATAAGGGCATACATTTTGTGAGAAAAAAACCTCATTGGATCTTTTAATAAGGTTGTTGCTATGTAAAGGTAGTCAGGAGTGTCCTCAAAATCCCTCTTTATATATTAAGCAGACTGCATTATGTCTTTTGGCAGGTGTAAATGGGGCATGAAAAAAGCCAGCAAAGGATTTAGGTTTCCCTCTGTTAGTACCAGTAGGTGCAGTTCCTGGTAGAGCATGGGAGTCAGGCTGTGAAGGCATTTGCTTTTCAGAATTAGCTGAATGTTCTTCTCTAGGTACCTGGATTAGCTCCACATGTCTCTGAGGCTGAGGAATAATAAGTAAGGGATCAGGATGATCAGGCTCTGATTAATCTACTGTTGTCTGCTTAGTGTCTTTCTCAGGCTCAACTTCACAAACTGTGGGAAGTAGAGTTATAGCTATGGGTAAGATTGATTTGACAGGGGCAGCAGGAGGTACAGCCAAAATTGTTAGAGGCAGAGGGGTTTCCTCCAATAGCCTGGGAAATATTGGCAGTTCAGAGGGGTCGGTATGTACAATAGCCTTCAAAATGTTCTCAGTATCAGAAGTCTCAATAACGAAATCCTTGGAGCACGTGTCTACTCCCGTCTGACGAAGTGCAGAGCAGGGAGTAAGGTGGTTGGCAGTAATGCCGGTAGTAGGCAGAAGCTGAGGAGCAGAGGAACTGATCCTAGAAGGGGCATCCACATCTTCACAAACAGAAGGATTAGCAGAGCGGGGTTTTACCTTTCTTCAGGGGAAGTGCCTGTGCCTTGCTCTCAGAAGTTGTTGCTGGTTCCTTAGGCAGCCAGCTCATCCCATTTGAGGAGCATTTCTGATCCACAGCTTCAAACACTCGTGCAGCACTCCATGCAGGTTCTTTGAACTGCCAATGAGAATCCATGGTCTGTAAACTACTCTGCCACAGTGCCAAACTCCCATCTGCCTGATTGCTGATGAGATAGTTTGAAAAGTGGCCTTCAATGAAATTGACATTGTTAGCTCATGTGCAACAGTGGAGTCATAGCAGCAGTTTGCTGGGCAGATCATTCAAGGGCTATCTTGTCTTCCTCTTCAGCAAGTAAACAGAGGAGGTGGATGTTTGGCTCAGTCATTGCCTCAGCCAGGACAATCTCAAGGTCATCAGCATCATCCAAAAAGGTTTCACCTGAGAATATCTTGATCTCGTCAGCATGTGGAGCCTGAATACCAATTGTTTCATTCAAATTCTGGAAGTCCATTACAGTAGTAGCTGGCACACAGGTAGGCACATCTTCTTCTAGCTGCACAATTTCAGGAGCATTCATAGAAGTTCCTTCTATCAAGCTATGTTCTGTGGGTGCAGAATCTGTAACAGTGACCTCTGAAGGAACTACAGCAAGAGGGGAAATCAGCCCCCAAGCTACACCACCATCTTCTAGCACACCTCCTCCTCCAGACTAAGGTCAGCCATCTTGGCTAAGATGACTGATAGCACACCCACAGGAAGAGTAGGGAAAATGAACAGAATTATCTAGCCCTCTTTTTCTGGTCAACAAAAACTAAAGAAAAGAAAAAGTCAGTTACTCTCCTGACCACAGAAAAGGTTGTGCTGTGGTAGCTCTCCGTGGGTTGGATGGTTAATGAGGGGAGGAGGGAAGAGGTCACATTAGCCCAACTAGAAAATAAAAAAGTCCTACTTCACTGGACTACTATTACACCCAAGTCTGTAATGGACACTACTGTATTTTTTTCATAGCACTCCTGGAATATGTAAATGCAGAGGTAAATATCTATTATTTGCAGGACAAAATTAGAAAAATCTGTTTTGTGCCTTTTTCACCCAGATGCACCAGTTTTGTGTAATTTTAGCAGTTTTACAAATTAGAACAGTGACTTTAGAATTGCAATTAAAAAAATAATTAAAAAAAAATCAACAATTTTGGAGAAATTGGCACTATTTACACAATAAAGCATTGACAAATTACTCCTGATTTTGATGCTATTTCACAAAAATTGCAGACCTGGTAAAACATCTGTGTGCTATTTTGCTGGCATAATCAAACTTTTACCCAGCATTGCTCTTGGCTGCAGTTACTCTTATTTCTCTAACTGCATCACTATGAGCTTCTTTAGATCACTGAGAGTTTCTTATTGTTGTATTTTGGCTCAACTTAGTTTTATTAAAAGGATTTAAACAAAATATCCTTACATGAAAATATTTCTAAATGCAGTTTGCCATGATTTTTATCCATATTTGTGTATGTGTATTTCCTTGGGTTTAATTACATACTATATCATAAAATGCTGAAGTCCTAGATTTTGGAAGGGCAGACTTCAGTCGGATGAGGGAGCTGGTTGGGGATAAGTTAGCCAGAGAGGACATCATCAGGTATGTGGAGGAAAGATAGGTGGAATCAAGGAGGCCATTCTTGAGGCAACAAAGTCTTGCGTGAGAATGGTAACCAAAAGAAACAAGTACAAGAAACTAATATGGTTCTCTGGAAAGGTCAGGGAAGCAGTGACAGCCAAAAATAAGGCCTTCACCAGGTACAGTTAAAAACAAGGGAAGGAAATAAGAGCAAGGGAAACCAAGAGGGCATTTACAGAAGCAAAGGCAGGCACAGAGCTACAGGTTGTGGAGGGGGTTGATAGAGGAGGACAACAGTTCTTTAGATATATATTAGTGAAAAAAGAAAGAAGGGAGGAGGAATTGCTAGGCTAAAAGAGGGAGGTAGAGTTAAGTTACTGGAGGGGTGCAGCACAGGGTGACAAAGATGATCAAGGGGCTGGGGGACTTATCATACGAGAGGAGGTTGAAGGAGTTGAACATGTACTCACTGGAGGAGAGGAGGGACAGGGGTGACATGATTGAAACCTTTAAATACATGAAAGGAATAAACAAGTCGGGTATAGAGGGGCTGTTCAAAGTAAGGGAGGGAAGGGCCACCAGGGCCATGATATGAGACTGGAGGAGGAAGGTTCAGGAGGAGATGAGGAGACACTTTTTACAGAGGGTGGTGGCTGGGTGGAATGTGTTACCTGCAGAAGTGATACCCAGTAGAACAGTGGACTGCTTCAAAAGGGGATGGGACAGGACAAGGGGGAGGGTTAATGAAGGGGAAGGGTGGAAGGGAGAGGCAGCTGCAGAATAAGGGGTGCTAGCTGCACATTCGAGCAGACTTGATAGACCTCTAGGTCTTTATCTGCTGGCAAATTTTGTATGTTCGTAGAGTATTTGAGGAGGATGGGCAGAAAGCAGTCATTGCTAATGACTATTTCTGCTCTGTATTCACAAGAGAAGGCAGATGGCCTCTGCCAGAGAGTGGCATTAAGGCAGCTTTAAGGGGGATCCCTGAGATGAGGCAGCAAGTATTTACCAATGAAAGTGTTTGGAAAGGGCTAGCAGCCTAAGGATAAATAGGGCCCAGGGCCAGATGGGATACATCTGAGGGTGATGAAGGAACTGGCAACAGAACTAACTGAACCCCTGGTAAGGCTATTTAACAGCTCAATTGAGATGGGGTAGTTCCAAAAGAATGGAGCATAGTGGATGTAGTCCAACTCCATAAGTGGGTCAGAGGGTACAAGAAGCAACCAGGTAAGTATAGACTTGTCAGTCTTACCTCTATTGTGTGTAAACTGATGAAGACACTAGTCAAAGAGGACCTTGTTGACTACCTGGAAATCAATGAACTCCAGGATAGAAAGCAGCATGGGTTTGTGAAAGGAGGTCTTGCCAAACTAACTTGATAGTATTCTTTGACTTGGTAGCAAGAGTAGTGGATAACGGCCATGCTGTGGATTTACTCTACTTTGATTTGAGTAAGGCTTTTGTCTTGGTGCCTCACAGAAGATTGCTGAAGAAGCTAGAGGATCTGGATACAATGATGGACACATTTCCCCCTCGGCTCGCTCAGCACAGCTCTGCTCACTCAGCACAGCTCAAGGTATGCCCGATTCAATTTTGGTGCCTTCACCTGCTGCTGTCCATTGGACCTCCTTTCATCTACAGCAGCAGTCTCCTCAGGCACAAAGTATTCTTTCTCCCACCCATCCCCATCCCCAGCACTCTTTAAATCAGCTTTGTGCCCTGATGGTACCACCCCCAATTAGTACATCCACATGAAGTTACAGCCTGCAGCCTATACTTCTTAAAGAGCCATTGCTGATATCTCTCAGCCAATTATCTGTATATCTACCATCTGTTCCTGACCCTCTCTTTACCTCCCTTGCTTAATTATAAATATTCACACCATCCCCTCCTCTCCCTCAGTTTAAGTCCATTTACTCCTCTACTTCCACACTCTCTGCTTACACCCCCTTTCTCACTTCCTGGCTTAACCCTTGCCCTTTTGACAGAATTATTAAGCAACCTACAGTATACTACTACCCATCAGCAGACTTCCATTCATCCTTTCTTAGTACCACAGCACTATGCAATGGCACTCCTTACAGCCTTGCTGCTGACTCTTTTTTCCCCTCAAACCCCATGTGGAAAATCCCCACCCACTCTTTTCTACCCCTCTGCCCCAACCTCTCTATTTCTCATCCCTCACCCTGCCTTTCTATCTCCTCTGGTCCTCTCCTTCCCACCTTGGCCCAGCTTGCTCTGCCCTAGTCCTCCATCTCCCCCACCTGCACATAACTCCCCACCCCCCCTTAGCCCCAGCCCAAATTTTGCCTCTATTTCTCCTGCTCCCACTACCCAGGGCTACTTCCTAAACAGACTATGCCTCTTTGTTGAATTCTCCCCCTCCTTTCTCAGATTGCGAGTTTTTTTCACAGCACATTTCAAGGTTAAAATCCCATAAGCTATCCATCCTATCATATAATAGACACAGGAGACTCCTCCTACTCCTGCTCATTTCTGGATCCATCCACCCAACCAAGGACCTTCTCCCACTGTTGTCATCAACAATCGTGCACCCACTAGGCACTCTAGGCAGCTCAGAATTGTTCAACTTAACATTGAAAACTTGTTAGCAAAAAAAAAACACTCCTTGAATCATGACTATCTGCCAACTCTTTCGGTGTCATTGCCCTCACTGAAACCTGGTTCACCAACAAGATCCCTTCTAGTGAAATAAACTGTGATGGGTATTTCCTCTTCAGGAAGGACAGACATGGATAAAGAGGGGGTGGTTGCCTCTTTTGGATTGCTAGTCACCTCTCTGCCACTGAACTAGAACTACATTTCATGTCCCCTATCCAGGAATTCTTATCAATCAATCTCCTTCTTGGCAACAACAAGATAATCACCGTCAGTGTCACTTACCTTCCTCCTGGCACCCCATCCACTGATCTTGAAGCCTTTCTTGACCTCAAGAACTCCCTTCCACTTGTTAGGGAATGGAGAATTCTTGGTGATTTTAATCTCAATTGGCTGTCCTTGCAGATCACCAGGGCCAGAGAATCTGTTAACAGCCTAGGCCTCCACCAGATCGTCACCTCCCCCACACGCACCAACTATAGGACCAGTTATGAATCACTTCTTGACTGGATACTGGTCTGTCACCCTTCCCACATTATCTCCTCTGGTGTACTGCCTGATTCCATCTGTGACCACAGTGCAGTCTTCTGCTGCTGTTCTGCAAAAACCTCACACTGTGAATACAAGTACACCTGTACCAAATAACTTAAGACACTTAATCCCACTAAGTTTTCCAACGCTGCCACAGTCACTGACTGGTCCTTCACAGAATCAATTAAGGACATTGATGTGGCCCTGGATGAGTTCAGCAAATTCCTTCTCTTATGTGACTCTCTCATCCCCATGAAAAAAATCAGGGTAAAAGGTAACAACCATGAATGGATCTCCTCGGACATCCTTAAACTGATGATGCAAAGAGACAGGGCTTGGGCCAAATACAAGAAACTGAAGCTCCCCCACCTCCTACAACACTACAAATCCCTTTGGAACAGATGTAAATCCATGGTATATTCAGCAAAGATCACCTTCATCATGGATAAACAGCATAGCTCCAGGGGTAACCCCAAGCACACATGGAACATTCACGATAATCTTATTGGGAGAGGTCAATATAATGAGAACATCTGCCTCTCCTCTTGTGGACAACTGGTCTCTGATACCCTGGAAGTCTCTACACTCTTTAATTGCCACTTTAATGATCTTGATAAATACAAGCCTAACCTTCCCCCTACTCCTGGACATCCCTTCCAGCCCCCCAAATCCCCACTCGAGCTTCTATTTTTGCCAATTCTCCTACCCCAAAGTGGTCAAACTTATCAAATCAAATGACCCCCCCCAGGCCTCACTCTGGACTTGACAACATAGGCTACAGGGTCTTTAAACAGGTCTGTGAATCCCTTGCCGTTCCCCCCCCACCAACATTTTCAACTACTCACTCTGCTCCAGTACACTCCCTCTCAAGTGGAAATGTGCCATTATCAAACCCCTCCATAAATCTGGTCATAAAGATGACATCAACAACTACAGACCCATCTCCCTTCTTGCTCCCTTTTCCAAAATCTTGGAAAAAATAGTCCATAGGCAAACCACTGAATTTCTCAAGAATTATGACCTACTTTCTAAGGCACAACACAGGTTTAGAGCTGGCCATAACACCGAGACTTCCTTCATCAAATTCACTAACCTCATTAATAAGGCAACCGACGATGGCCACTACACTGGGTCAGTTTTCATTGACCTCACTAAAGTGTTCGACCCTGTCGACCACAATGTCCTTCTCTCTGCCATCTCTGGTTTACACTTCTCCTCAGATGTTGTAAACTGGTTTTGCAACTACCTCAGTCACAGGTCCCATCAGACCAATATAAGCGGCATCCTCTCTAACTTCTACACCATAAAGTACAGAGTACCCCAAAGTTCTATCCTTGATCCTCTTCTTTTCTCCCTGGTAGTCAACTCCTTCCCTGAAATCTGCATGTACACTGAACTCATCTTGTATGCTAACGATGCTGCACTCTTCAGCAAGGACAAGGATCCCTCATCCTTAGGTGACAAGCTTCACGATTTTCTTTCTTTCTTTCCACTTCTGGTTCTCAACTAGAGGGCTCGTACTTAAGGCAAAAAAAAAACCTGAAACAATGGTCTTCACCAACCCTCAGAAACTGATGTCCTTTGAGTTCTCACTTCATGATAATGACGGTAATGAAATCAAGAGAGTAAGCAAATTTCAAATACCTTGGCCTTCTCCTGGACTGCCACTTAAACTTTTATTCCCACATTAATCATGTGAACAAGAAAGGACACCAAAGGATCGGCTTACTCTACAGGGTTAGACCTTTCCTTACCTCAGAATCAAGGACTCTGTTTGTCACCAGTTTTTCACTCCCACTGTTCGACTATGCCACTCTAGTCTACTCCCCAACCCCTTGCCCAAAATAATTTAAACAAGCTCTGGACTACCTATCATAACATTATCTGCTTCTTCTCTGGGCTTCCCAGACATGCCCACCACTGTGACCTGTACAGGCTCTCCCACTGGCTCCCCCTTGAAGACAGACTCAATAGCAAAATCCTTAACTTTTTTCACAAGCAATCCCTTGGCCTCCTTTCCCTCAGCATTGAATCACTCTTCCCTAAGTCTGCACCCTCCTGGTCCACTCGTCACTCCTCCTCCCTCTCTTTCTCTGTCCCGTTCTGTCATACTTCCCATGGCCAAAACACACTCTCCTACAAGGGCTCCAAACTGTTCAACAATCTCCCTCCTTCTCTTATCTAGTGTCCTATCATCTCCTCCTTTAAGTACAACCTCAGAAAACACCTCTTTGAGTCCTTCTCCTGCAGGTGTCCTCCTGCTTAACTGCCCTCCTTGCATCCTCCTCCTGAAACTGCTGACTGATGCTACTCTCTTTCTCTGATGGATTAGTCTATCTCTTAATACAGTACAGTACTTTGTTTGTTTGTTTGTTTGTTTGTTTGTTTAAAATTTATTTTTATACAGGTTAATCTGACTGGGGAAAAAATCCCCATTTACAACAAAAACCTGTGAAATTTACAAAAAAGACAAGACAATACAAATTAAGTACAAAATCACAATTACCTAAAAACAACTACAACAAACATTTAAATAATTATACAATTCCAATTTAAAAATATACTGTTCAGAGATTGCAATAATTTGGCAAGGTAACTTATTCCATGTCCTTGCTAAACTATTTTGTAACACCATATCTCCCATATGATTCATAATTTGTATCATGGGCAATTTTTTAGTAGACCTCCTAAATGAGTCTGAATATTTAGAATCTAAGTTCTGACATATCAAGTTTAGTAAAGGATGCATTTTAAATGTATTAAACCATGACATATAATAAGCCATATATATTCTCTTGAGCTATTGGATGCAACCAACCAAGTTCTGATAAACTACACAATGATAGAGTCGAGGCCCATTATTTAAAATAAAATTTCCCATTCTATAATAAGTCTGGTCCAATTTATATAAAATTTTTATAAGAATGTTTATATAATGGTAAGCGTACTCTAAGACAGGTAACAACAATTGTTTTAATTTAATCTCTAACATCCCTAGTCAAACATCCTGACACTCTTCTTAGTGCCCCAGTCTTTGATTGACTTTTTATTTGTAACAGAATATGCTCTGAGAAGGAAAGACGATAATCAACCAGAACTCCCAAATATTTATAAGTATTAACATTAATTACCCTTGTCCCTTCCAAAAAACTAATCTCCAAATCAATTGAATCTTTGTTAATATTAGATCCTACAGAGAAAATCATACTCTGAGTTTTCCTAGTACTTATCAAAAGTCCAGATTTTCTTATCCAAGTTTCAATATTAGAAAAATCTGTCTGGAGTAGCTGCCTCAGTTCCCCAGGATCCTTAGTAGATGCAACCAACACTATGTCATCCATAAAGTCTAACATCAGTACCCTTTACATGATCAGGAAGAACATTAATATAAATATTAAATAACATAGGGCCCAAAATTGACCCCTAAGATTTTCCACAATTTAAGACCAGTAAATCTGAGACAAGGACCCCACAGATCACCCTTTGTTTTCGATTAAGTAAATAAGATCTAAACCACTGCAATGAGTTATGATGTATTCCTAAATTCTGCAATCTAAACAAGAGTGTTTCGTGATGAACTAGGTCAAAAGCTTTACTAAGGTCCACAAATACTGCCCCAGTTTGGTTTCCCTGGTTCAATGATGTCGCCACCAGGTTACCAAAATCAAGTAGGGCAGTATTTGTGGACCTACCCCCCCCCCTAAATCCATGCTGACAATTTGTTAACAACCCCAAGTTGTCAAGGTACTGCACAAGCTGGTTGTTTATTAGCTTCTCCAATCCCTTTGACAAAATCGGGAGCAAAGTAATTGGTCTATAATTGGAAGGGACTGTAATATCTCCACCCTTAAAAATAGGAATAATTTCACCCATTTTCCAACAGTCAGGAACAACTGAAGACTGTATACTCCAATTATAAAAATAAGTAACTATTGGAGCTATAAGATCATACCCCACTTTCAAAAATTTGGGATCAATATTATCTATTCCAGCATGTTTTGATATTTTTAAGTTCTTCAATTCCCTAGCTACATCCTGTATCCTTATATTTTTTCAAATTAAAACAATCATTATTTAAAGAGAAAGTATCAGAGTGATTGAGAACCTGGGCAACATTCCCCAAATTAGGTATCTCTAAGTCTGGTAGAACCTTATAATAATGATTCAACAAATTAGCCACTTCTAAAGGATTATCAACCAAATTATCTCCCACTATTAGATTAATTAAAGTCTGGGATTTCGCTGGAGTTCTTAAGTTAGAAATGACCTTCCAAAATTTATTTGGATCATGTGTGTTATCTAGGGAATTCTGGAAATATTCTTTTTTTGCCAATCTTACTTTATGTTTACAATTATTTTGCCATTTTTTAAAAAGATCACAGTCCCCCCCAATTTAGATTTTTTGGCTTTTTTCCATAATCTATTTTTAATATGCAAAAGAGTTTTCAATTTATCATTAAGCCATAATGGATTTCGAATATTATTACACTTTTTTTATTTTAGGGGCATGAATTTGAATTATATGTAAGAAAGAATCTGTAAATTCTTGAATAGCTAAATCCAAGTCAGGAATCAAAAATATCCTTGACCAATCAAAGTTTCTAAGACTATCCCTAAATGATAACTCATTAAAGTGCCTAAAATCTCGTACCCAAAACTCAAAGTCATTATTACACTTAACTTTTTGAATTAACAAATGACATTGAATAGGGTTATGATCCCCCATATTCAGTGGTAACACAATACAACCCTAAACCTTTAAATCATCAGAAATAAAAAACAGATCTAATATAGTTCCAGTTGTTCTATTATTTAAACTTCATGTTGGATGTTGTATCAATTGTTGTAAACCTAATATTTCAAAACTAGATTTAAGTTTATTTCCTCTTGTTTGTCCCCAAGCTGCATTGAAATCTCCTGTTAGCACCACACTTTGATCTTTCAAACTCTCAAGGAGAAAATCAGCTAGAATGTCAAAGTTACTTGGTTTAGTTTTAGGGGGTGCGTAAAAAACTCCAACTGTTAACTTCAATTTTAACAGCCTTACAACTAAACAATCAATCCCTTCCACATTTTTCCCAAGCAATATTTGATATGGACCCAAAGAATTTTTTAAATAAAACAATACACCCCTTCCCCTTTTACCCCGTCCTGTCTTACCAGATTATACCCTGCCAATTCCACTTCCTCATTAAGAATACCAGAATGCAGCCACGTCTCTGAAATAGCTAAAATATCACAAAATAAGTCAGATACCCAAAGCCTGTATTCATCCATTTTACGAACAAGACTTCTTACATTTTCATGGATGATTGTTACCCACAGTTGCTTTTTTGGTCCAGGATTAATTTCAACATCACCACACTGAATCAGGAGGACAGAAAAAAACAAACTCATAGTCTTGTTCTCCACTACATCAAAAAGTCCCTTTTTGATTTTTAATGATCTTATACATAATCTTTGAGAGTTTGTAAATGAATTTTGCCTCCTAACTACAGTATGGTGATCCTGAACTTGCCCCCCCGTAATCATGAACACTGATCCTTTACATATATTATTATCATTTGTACCCAATGGATGTGGAATAATTAACCAAACCCCCATTAGTACCCAACCCCCAATAATACTAAGTAGATGCATTATTCAAACTTGCAAACCCTGGACAGTAACCTACTCAAACCTGAAATATAAGCTTATTGTCCATTTTTCCTCACGAGTGGTACTCGCGCCCTCTCCCCAACGCCCTCACGCCAGTAAGCACTTGGGCTTTAAGTTAGAATAAGCCCCAGCTGACAGCAGTCCCAATCACTCACCCCTCAATGAAGATTAACTTGCACTTCATCTCCTACTAGCACTTCCCCTAACCTCAGCACTTCAAATGTTATTATCAATGTTATTGTTACTGCTTTTAATGTTAGCAATGGTTTAGCTGTGTGTTATCTGTTATGCTTATCATTGTATTACCGAACTGTTATTCCATGACTGTCCAACTGTTATTATGTATCACATGTTCTGTTGTCCAAAACTGGATGCTTATGAAAATGGACAACTTTGCTCACATGCCTTTCTGGTATAATAAACTAACTAACTAGCTAAATAAATAACTAACTAACATACATACATTTAGATGGGTAAAAATATGATTGGAAGGGAGACAGCTAAGGGTTGTGGTTAATATGAAGTAAATTCAGAAGAGAGGGTGGTCACCAGTGAGGTGCCACAAGGATCAGTCTTGGATCCAGTCCTTTCCAATATGTTATCAGTGACATGGGAGAAGAAATCCAGGCAAGATGTGTCTCTTCACAGAGAAACTAAGTTCTCTGGTAGAGTTGACAATGAGGAGGGGGTTAGGGAGATGCAAAGACACTTGCCAAGTCCAATGAGGTGGTCAGGGGTTTGGCAGTTGAAATGCAATGCCAAAAAGTGCAAGGTGATGCACATAAGGAATAAGAACCCCAGGACAGTGGGGGGGGGGTAAGCTGGGCACAACGTATGAGTAAAAAGACCTAGGTGTCATCATCAGTGACTCTCTAAAACAGTCAAGCCAGTGTAGCACGGTCTAGTGTAAAGCAAACAGTATGTTAGGGTGTGTAAAAAGGGTATTGACAGCAGAAAGAAGGAGGTATTACTACTTCTCTATAGATCGCTGGTGAGGCCCCACCTAGAGTACTACACCCAGTTCTGGAGTCCTCACCTAAGGAAAGGTAAGAACCAACTAGAGATAGTGCAACATAGTGTGACCAAAATGATTCAGAGCAAGCAGTGCAGATCTTAGAAGGATCAATGCAAGGCAGTGAACATGTACTCGCTGGAGGCCAGATGAGAGAGAGGAGATACAATAGAGACCTTCAAGTTTGTGAAAAGAATGAACAAGGTAAAACTGCAAGGAACTACTTAGCATAAGTAGCGGACAAGGAACACAGGGGTACAAGTGGAAACTGAATGGGGAGGTTCAAGAGGGAAGTGAGAGTTTATTTTACAGAAAGGGTGGTAGAGCCATGGAAAAATCTGACAGCTGATGTGGTGGGTGCAAGAACTATCTATGGTTTCAAACACAGCTGGGACAGAGTAAAGGGCTTAGTGATTGCTCAGGGTGATAGTGGCAGGGCAGGGAGAATGGGGTGGATAGTGTGGGTTAGAAGCATATATGGACAATAGGTCCCAGGTTTGTTAGAGTTTTATAGGCAAACTGGATGGACCAATTGTCTTTTTTCTGCCATAATTTTCTGTTTCTGAATGATCATGTTACTGTATATTGCCAAATTTTGCTTTACTTTGAAAAAAGTAGAGACCTACAGATTAGGCGTCTTGATTTTGCTTTGAGTTTCACTTCCACTTTAAAATTTATTTTGATTTGCTGCCAGAATGTTAATGAGACTGGCTGCTACAATGACTCAAGGAAAAAGGAGACGAAACCTAACTATTTCATAATGTTCACATGATCTGCTATAGCCGTATTAGGCATCATTGTCCTGAGGATAAGCGCAATGTTTCTTTTATGCTAGCAAAGTCTAGGGCTTACAAAAATCAATAGAAAAATTATCTCAAAGTGTGGTTCTAACAGTTGGCAGCTGAATGTCACGTCTGACCTTGTCACATGGCTCTTGGAAGTAATCCAGCTTTCTCATTAAGCCTCTTAACATCCAGCCATTGTGTAATAATTTGTCTGCTGCCATGAGTGACAGAGATGAGGCTGTCTGTGACAGTACTCTGCTTTTTATTCCAAAGACTGTCACACAGGTCTCCCTTCCTCCTTGAGTCACATCAGTATCACAGGGATATTCCCCCTTCCCAAAATCAAGCTCTTATCTTGCCAGCCTGAGAGCTGTGGTGGTAAGATCATGGTCAAATCTGTCACAGTCCTACACTACGCCCACCGCCCACCCCCCACACAAAGGGAAAAAAGGAATGCATGACATCAGTGACAGAGGGTTGTATCTCTCCCTACAATTTCCATTTGATTAACAAAGCTCTCTGTACCCAGCCAAAAGACATATCACATGCACAGTATGATACAGGGCAAGATGTTTTTAAGAAAAAGAACACAGCAGAGTAGACATTTAGATCTGCTTTCTTTTATGAAAAAAGCACCCCCCCACACACACACATACACATTGAATAACTGATGTCCCATTCTAGTGTAACCCCTCACCCCTGCCTTTTTACCAAAATGACAGGTGGCATGCTGTTGGCGCTGGCAGCAATACCTGGTGGGGACCTGGGTTCGGTGAGGATGAGGTTACCTGGCACAAGGGGACCTAGGTTTGGCTAGTCTGCACAGGGGCACCCAAGTAAATCCGAACACAGGAAGCAATAACTGTGATGTCCAGAACCAGGCATGGGATTTTACACTGTGGCTTTTATTCACAACTAGCTGAACACAACAAAGCATAGATGGACCCCCATGAGGCTACATTTACTGGTAATGCAGATTAGAGACTACAAGGCAGTCCACTGGAAGAATGAACCAATTCTACTGCTTTCAGGCTCTGGACCCACCAGGCACACACCCTGGACTTGCACGCGCTTTGGGTACACAGCCTGACTGGCCCAGCACCCCTGCCAGCCACTTGAATGGCGGTCCACTGGTAGAATGAACCCATTTTCTTGTTATGGCTCCCCACACCACTTAGAGTCTGCGACTCCTAGAGAGATTTCCTTCTTACTTCTTCTGACTCTCATCTCACAAAGAGAATTTTCCTTACACTTGTTGTGGCTCCCCACACCACCTAGATTCTGCGACTCCTAGAGAGATTTTCCCATTTGCGACCCACGTCTGGGTACTTCCCTCATCACTGGCCAAGCGCATGAGGCAAGTAGTAATCACAGCAGAAATCCGTAGAGGTGGACCTGGCTACTAAAGATGGGGGTGTTCCCACCTCCAGCTCCCACAGCCCATACCGGGCCATTTCTCTGGAAAAACTGAAACTTCTGAATGTAGATGAAATGGTGGATGAACTGTCGCACCCCCTCTACAATATTACTTGAATTCACACAGCACTCTAGCTTTTGACACTACTCGATTTGTTTGTCCTGGTACTATAGGCCTCCCAAATAGTAGTTCAAATCCCAGATTTCTTCATATCCCAGGCTAAAAACACATTTTTGCCCTCTCATATTAGAGCAAACACTCACCCTTTTGTTGCAGGTGCCCCACAGGCAAATTTCGACTCTTCCCACTTTCCAAACACAGACTGAAACTGAAATAGGCAGCTTTCTTTCTTCTGCAGAATTTAGGGGATTGCCCCTGGAATCTACATGGGGATCTTTACTACCCCCACGGAGGGAGGGGGGCTCTGAGACCCAAACAGCGGTCTCCACCACTTGAAGGCAAAACTGGAACTGCTCCTTCTCTTACTGAAGGCAAAACAGGAACTGACCCTTCCTGTTTGAAAGCAAACAGGAGACTGACCTCCTTCTCTTACAGAAGGTTAACAGGAACTGACTCTTCGAAAACTCCCAATGTTCTATCTAACTCCCTCTGCTGCAGATTCCAATGTGGCTTATGCAGCTGCAACAGTTCTATTGGTGATGTCATCTCTCAGTCTCAGCTGAGACTGAGAACAGAGTGAGACAGTGTGAAACCCATTTAACTGGAGAGTTTCACAAGCTGCCTTCCCTGCCTACCACTAGGTCTTACTGGGATTCTAGTAACCCTGGGTAACAAGGGGTTACACTAGTTTCTTAAACAACTGGGGGTTCCTTCTGCTGCTAAATACTGTTTAGTGGAAGGCTCAGACAATAGGTTTTCAACTTAGAAATACATATATATATATATATATATATATATACACAATATATATATATATATATATATATATATATACATAATATATATATATATATATATATATATATATATATATATATATATATATATAGTGGCATGATAGTGCCACTATAGTTAGGGTTAGTACCCATTTAAGGATAAAGTGTGGAATTTTGCAGCTTAATAACTTTTGCCACCATATAACAGATTTGCCTGAAATTTGGCAGGCACAGAGCAATACTGTAGATCTCTGGATCTGGCAGGTTTTGTAATGGTTGGATATACAGTTGTGGAGCTATAAAGGGAAATAGAAAGTCACATTTATGCTTTTTTGCACATTCTTTGCTCATGCCGACAGGTCGCATGGTTTGTATGACTGGTACAAAACCTTCAGAGAACATGCAGCCAAGGTCCTCAATGTGCCTTTCAAAGATTTTGTGAAAAAATATTAAATGGTTCAGAAGTTATTCAAAAAACAAGTTTCCCATTATAGTAAAAGGGAAAAGTTAGCAAAAAGTCTGACAGTGTCACAAATGCAGTTTTTAGTGTTGCAAATGACCCCGGTAGTGTCATGAGTCAGCAATTTGTTTTCAGTTACTGGTCACAAAAATGCTTGGCATTTAAACTTGGGACCCTCTAGAGACACAATTCTTTTTGTGTCCTCCTAGTCGAGCCCTGAGGATGCTAGCCATGTCTTTTTTTGGGGTGTTAAACATCCCAGAAATATGTATTTCAAATTTTTGTAAACTGTAGGGTTGCAAAGTAGTGTCGCACTTGTGGCACTTTTGTAATTTTTTTTGCGAAAGTGTCGTGATTTGCGACACTACTTTGAGACACTATGTCCAAAAGAATAGGAAATATTTGCCACCCTGCTGCAAAAGAACAGTTTGGTCTTTTGGGATGAAATTTGAAGGGAAGAAAGCCAAGATTCCAAAAATGTGCCTTTTAGTGGTTTGGTGAAAAAACATTGCAGGGATGCAAAGTTATGGTACTCCGAAGTTGACACTTTTTCCCATAGACTAACATTACGGCATCTGCTGCACCTTTCAGGGCCTGTATCTCGGAAACGCTTCAAGATATGGACCCTTTCATTGGGAAATTGGTTAGCTAAGTGCAAAACTAGCCAGGAAAGTCATAAATTATACAAAATTTTAATTTTTTTTCTGCGTCGTACGGTTTCTGAGATATTAGCAATTTAGTATTCCAAGTGATAATTTTCTGCTCCGAGGCCCATTATTATGCATACATTCTTTGTATTCACTGTGTTTCTCAATGTAGCTTTTGGGGAAAAAAAGGGTGTGCGCTTCCTTTACTGTTGCAATTAGTGTTTCCACTTGTGTTTCCGTAACCATTTGTGTTAGCGTTCCCGTCTACACCACTGTGTGCTTTACCCTTTTCATTTTTGTTTGCGCTTGCATTTGCATTACTGTTCCCATTTGCATTTCCATTACTGTTTCTGTTTGTGTTTAATTTTGCATCACTGTGTGCATTACCATTTGTGTCTGAGTATGCGCTTCCATTTGCATTTGCGTTTGTGTTTCCTTTAGCGTCATCGCTGGTGTTACCATTAACATTTCCAATTGTGGTACCGTGACCATGCGCATTACCATTTGTGTTTCCATACGTGCTTGTGTTTGCGTTTCTGTTTGTGTTACTGTTTGCTTTGGCGTAATCATTGCTGTTACTGTAACTGTTTGCATTTCCAATTGCATTACCATTACCGTTTGCGTGTTCATCACCATTTGCGTTTCTGTTGGCCTTAGCATTTGCTTTTTCTGTTGTGTTTACATTGTCATGCATTATTGTTTCCTTCTGTGGCACCGTTACCTTTACCATGTGCATTTCTGTTTGTGTTTGTGTTACTGTTTGCATTTTACTTACCATTTGCATTTCCGTTGGCGTTAGTGTTTACGTTACTGTTTTTGTTACCGTTTGTGTTTCTGTTGCTGTTAGCATTTGCATTACCATTTGCGTTACCATTTCTGTTTTCATTAACATTTGCGCTTACGTTTCTCTTATCGTTTGCATTATCATTTACATTTGTGTCACCATGTACGTTACTGCCTCTGCTTGTGTTTGCATTACCGTTAACATTACTATGTCACAAAAAAATCACATGGTGGGAACGCAGGGCCTGAAGGGTCCCATGCTCCCACCATCACATTCCATTCACTATTTATAGTGCTCATTCTCAAAAAGAAGGGAAATTCATGGCAAAAAACTCCATTTAATGCATCAGTTAGGGTTATTCCACAGCGACGAAAGTGAGGAAATTCAGTGTTAGGGTTGCCACCCCTTGCACTCCAAACCCACCCCGTTCCCACCAACAGGCATCGAGGTGTGCATTGGGGTATTCGGTCCTAAATCTCACTCCATTCTCCTATACTGCACTACCTCAGCTTGTTTACACATGGAATGGGGTGATAGTTTGGACCAATGACCTCAATGCGCTCCCCGATGCCTGTTGGTGGGGACAGGGTGGGCTTGGGGTGCAAGGGTGGCAACCCTAACCGAATTTCACTTTTGTCACTGTGGAACAATCCTAACTGATGCATTAAACTGAGTTATTGCAATGAATATATATATATATATATATATATATATATATATATATATATATATACGCCACTATAGTTAGGGTTCAGCAGTCACTTACATACTAAAGTCAAAAGTTTGGGTGTTAATAACTTTGGACCCTTTCTACAGATTTGCCTGAAATTTGGAATTTGTGGTGGGGCATGGTAGATCTCTTGATTTGCCAAATTGTCGGACTTACGTTCTTTGCATACGAAAATGCTGAAAAATGCAAAATTATCCATTTTTGGATGCAGCTTTTGAGATTTTGGATGTGGCCCTGTGCAGCTGTTGTGTGGTGTGCTGCTCTGCAAGACAGCTCATTTGAAAGAGCTTTAGTGGCCGAACATGACGCTTATTGTTTGGTGGAAAAATATTAAGGCATTCAAAAGTTATGCCACTTTTTTAAGTTCCCATTATAAGTCAATGGGAAAATTTATATGTATGTTTTGCGAACAAAAGAATGGGGTTCTGGCCATCTCATCCCACCTGGCGATCAAAGAATTTGAAGCCTCACCGTTCAAGAATCTTTGTCCCCAAGAATTTTTTTAATTCTTTGATTGCGAGGTCCGCCATCTTGTTTTTGATTTTCTGATCGGAGAAACACAAATATCTCGGCTCGGGGTCACTTCTGAAGTAAAACTTGGATGGGTTTTACTCTGGGGACATCGATCTATCAAACCATGCCTTTGATTTGATCAAAATTGGTCTAAAAATAGAGTTCTGAGCTTTTAAAATCTTAGTTACAGCTCACTAACGATCTTTGATCACGAGCCTGCAAATTCTTTGATCGCGAGATTCTTTGATCGCGATCGTGCATCCCGAGGGACGAGATGTCAGATTTAAAAAAAAAATTTTCTCAGCCCGGGATGCCCTAGAAACTTAAATGAGGGTGGGTTTTGCTCAGGAGGCTTCAATCTACCCCATCTGAATACAAAAAATCATGTTTTACATATCCCTGGGAGTCTAGCGGCCCTCCCCATCATGATAAAATATATAACGATCTCTAGTGGCCCCCCAATGTCAATAAATATTGTTTTTCTTATATCCCTGGTAGTCTAGTGGCCCCCCGATGTGTATAAAATAATAATTGTAATTCATATCCCTGGTAGTCTAGCGGCCCACCCATCATAATAAAATATATAACCATCTTCAATTTCCTGGTAGTCTAGTGTCCCCCAATGTGTATTTGATAAATATTGCTTTTTTAGATCCCTGGTAGTCTAGTGGCCCCACCGATCTGTATTAAATTATAAATATTGTTCATATCCCTGGTAGTCTAACGGCCCCCCTCCATCATAATAAAATAGATAAGATTTCCAATTTTCTGGTAGTCTAGTGGCCCCCCACCCAGCCCTGCCAGCCACCCAGCACCGCCACCTTCCTTAGCCGGTGACTGTCACAGCTCACTACTCTCCATGGTTGCTCTCCAACTGTGTGCATTTACGATCGCTAATGCAAAGAGGTGCTCAGAATAAATTTCAGAGTGCCTGCATTAGCACTCATAATACACACAGTCGGAGGTTGGCAGTGGAGGTGAGAGGTGGACTGTGCCAATCTGGGTGTGGTGGTAATGGTGGGCCACTAGACTACCAGGAAATTTGAAATCCTTATCTGTTTTATAATGATGGGGGGGGTTAGACTACCAGGGATATGAAAAATAATTATAATTTAATACAGATCGGGGGAGCCACTAGACTACCAGGGATCTAAAAAAAGTAATATTTATCAAATACACACTGGGGAGGCCACTAGACTATGAGGAAATTGCAGATGGTTATATATTGTATTATGATGGGGGGGGGCAGCTAGACTACCAGGGATATGAATTACAATTATTATTTTATACAGATTGAGGGGGCCACTAGACTACCAGGGATATAAAAAAACAATATTTATGACATAGACATTGGGGGGGTTACTACAGATCGTTATCTATTTTATTATGATGGAGGGACTAGACTCCCAGGGATATTTAAAACATGACTGTTTTCATTCAGATGGGGCAGCACAAAGCCCCCTGAGCAAAACCCAGCCTCATTTAACTTTGTAGGGCACCCTTGGGTTGAGAAAATACATTTTAAGATCTGGTCATCTCATCCCTCGCTCTTTGTTCATGAGCGAACAATTACTTTAATCATGACCCTGCAAATACTTTGATCGCAATCGTGCATCGCGAGTGAAGGACGAGATGGCCAGATTAAAAAATCTATTTTCTCAGCCCAGGAGTGTCCTAGGAAAACAAATGAGGGTGGGTTGTACTCAGGGGGCTTTGTTCTGATGAAGCATAGTAGTGGTTTACTGCAATTCTTTGAATTTTTTAATTATAAAAGTTTTTATTCTTTGGCTGAGACCCTGCAAATTCTTTGATTTCGAGCCTGAAAATTCTTTGATTGCGAGATTCTTTGATCACGGTCATGCATCACGAGCGAGGGATGAGATGGCCAGATAAAAAAATATATTTTCTCAGCTCAGGGGGTGTCCTAGAAAGACAAATTATGGTGGGTTTTACTCAGGGGACTTCGTTCTGACAAACCATGATGGTGGTTTACTGCAATTCTTTGAATTTTTTTAATTAGAACAGTTTTTATTCTTTGGTCGTGACCCTGCAAATTCTTTGATTGTGAGATTCTTTGATCGCCATCTTTGATCGCGAGGGAGGGACAAGATGGTCAGATTTTTTTATAATAGAATAGATAGGGAAATTTTACCAATCTTTAAGACTGAATATCTCGGCAACGGTTTGGTCTTTGTGCTTGAAATTTGGAGGATGTGTATGGCATGTCCTGTAGATGTGAATTATGGTGTTTACATGTCAGAGAAAATTGTTTTTGTGGAAATATTGCATGATGCACTTTACGTGTTGTGGACAGTGTTTTGGATTGTGCTGGTGGCTTGAAATTGATAGGGTGCCTAGCCTCAGTGTCATGGATGTAGTTTTCAGTTGTTGTGTTTGTTAAATGTCAACAAGCATGGAACTGTGCTACTCTGACAAATGAAAATTTCAAATTTTGACATGTTATATCTAGGACACAGCTTGGTCTTTTTACTTGAAATTTGGAGGGTGTTGACGACATGTTCTGTAGATGTCAATAGCAGTGTTTAAGTGTCAGACAATATATTTTTTGTGGAGATATTGTGTGGCACAGTTTGCATTTTCTGGACAGCATTTTCTATTGCTCTACTAGATTAACATTTGTTTGGTGGCTGGCTTTGCTGTTGTCAATGTACTTTTTAGTCATTGGGTGAGTAATGTGCCCGACACTTGCAAGTTGGTGGGAGCACGTGGCCCAAAGGTCCCCCGTGCTCCCACCAACTCTTTTCTTTCTATTCTTTCTTAAAAGTAAGGAAATTCAATGCAAAAAACTTTGTTAATGCATCAGTTAGGGTTCTTCTACAGTGACAAAAGTGAGGAAATTAGATTTTAGGGTTCCCACCCCTTGCACCCCACCCCCAGCCCGTCCCCACCAACAGGCATCGGGATGTGCGGTGGGGTCACCCCAGTCTCTTACACTGCACCACCTCAGCTTGTTTACATATGGGATGGGGTGAGAGTTAGGGCTGATGACCCCAACACACACCCCGATTCCTGTTGTTGGGGGCTGGGTGGGGTGAAAGGAGGGAATCAAAATTGAATTTCCTCACTTTTTCCACAATCAAGAACCCTAACTGATGCATTAACAAAGTTTTTGCATAGAATTTATATATATATATATATATATATATATATATATATTTTATTTTTATGTTGGTCTGTTTATTTAACCCATTCATTGTGAGGCATATGTACCACTCATGCCGGGTGCTTTTCTTGTAATTTGTGCACCATATTACTTAAAAGTAAAATATCTATGTATTCTAATGCATGTGGAATGTTCTCATTCTGACAGAATAGAATTCTATGAAATTTTGGGAAATTCCACAGAATTCCATTGGCAGAGGAATTCCAAAATTATGTATGTAATATAGTTTTCCCAGATTAATAATCCACACTTTACATATACTGTGGATTGTCGGCTGACACAGAAATGCAAGTCAGAATTCCACAAAATTTAAAAAGAAATTCCAAAAAGAACTTGGGAAACAAAATTGCCATTTGGCATGAATTCCACTGCCTGAATTCTGCATTCCCCACAACTCTAATGCATCCTCTTCAAGATAAAGTAGGGAAACAACACACAAACACACACACACACATATATATGTGTGTGTATATATATATAGATATATATATATATATATATATATATATATATTTCCATGGCAAAAAATCCATTTAATGCATCAGTTAGGGTTGTTCCACAGCAACAAAAGTGAGAAATTCAGTGTTAGGGTTGAAAGACCCCCTTCACCCCCAGCCGCCCCCCCAAACTGGCATTGAGGTGTGTGTTGGGGTCATCTGCCCTAACTCTCACACCATCACGTGTAAAAAGCTGCGGTATAAGAGAATGGGGTGAAAGTTAGGACCGGCGACCCCAAAGCACACCCGATGCCAGTTGGGGGTTAGGCTGGGGGTGCAAGGGGCTTTCATCCCAACACCAAATTTCCTCACTTTTGTCACTGTGGAACAACCTAACTGATGCATTAAATGGAGTTTTTTTGCCATGAATTTCCCTTCTTTTTGAGAATGAGGACTATAAATAGTGAATGGAATATGGTGGTGAGAGTGTGGGTCCTTCAGGCCCTGCACTCCCACCACGTGATGTCTTCTGACATAGTAAACGTAAGCGCAATGCAAACACAAGTGCTAGCGGTTACACACATGGTGATGGAAACGTAAATGGTAAAGCAAACATTAATAGAAACGCAAGTACAAAGTGACGCCAAAGCAAACAGTGACACAAATGGAGATGCAAGCACATATGGAAACACAACTGGTAACGTGCACGGTCATGGTACTGCTATTGTAAACACAAATATTAACTGTTACAGCAACAAGGGAACAGAAACAGAAATGCAAGCGCGTACAGAAACACAAAGTGTAATGTGCATGGTCACGGTACCACAATTGCAAATGCAAATGGCAATGGTACAGCAGCAATAACACCAAAGACAACAGAAACGCAAATGCAGGTGCATATGGAGATGCACACCGTAATGTGCACAGGCACGGGAATGCAATTGGAAATGCAAATGGTAACGTTAACAACAACGATGACACAAAACGAAAGACAGATGCAAACACAAATGGAAGAGTGGCCACAAACACAAATGGTAGTGCACACAGTGACGCAAAGTGAAACACAAACAGAAACAGTACTGTAGACACAAATGGTAAGAGTAATGCAAATGCAAGCACAAAGAGAAATGCAAAGGATAACACACACTGTGGAGTACACGGGAATGCTAACGCAAACAGGTATGGAAATGCAAGTGGAAACACTAAATGTAACAGTAACTGGAGAACACACCCTGGTTTTCCCCAACAGCTGCACAGGGAAACACAGTTTTATTTATCAAGTCTAGGTTTACAAATACTTTTGAGCCAAGGCTCTTTTATAAATGTTCCACATCAGAGAAATACAAATTATGGGGAACATCAAGACAGACATTACAACAATATGGACATTGCAAACAGATTACAGATTCATACAATTGAAGGGTAACAAGGCAGCCAGTGGCATATGTCAGAGAAAACAGACAAGAGATAAGAAGTGCCAGAGTCATAGGACATGTGTGGGTGAGAAGGTGAGTACCAGTGATGAGCCGACATGCCTTATTTAAGGCAGTTGAGAGGCGTCTAAGGGTTATGGTTGTGGCCAAGCCATAAATGATGAGACCATAGTCTATTACAGAGATCACAGAGCTCAGGACTGCAACCTTCAAAGCTTCTGGTGTGAGGTGTTGTCTGTGTTTGTAGAGGAGACCAAGCCGTGTATTAGCAGCTCTAACTACATTATCTACATGAGGTCCATAGGAGAAATCAGGGTCAAGCTGTTTCCCTAAGTATTTGAAGGACCCCACCTGATCTAGAGTGTTCCCCTGGGTGGTGGAGATAGCCAAGTGGTGTAGCTTATGTGGATTATGACAGCTGCAGAAGAGCATAGATTTGGTTTTCTTGTCATTGAGGACCAGTTTATGATTAAGAAACCATGTCTCTACAGAACTGAAACCAAGTTGAAGGTTGTGTTGAAGAGTTGCAGGATCTTTGTGAGTGGAGAATACAACAGCATCATCGGAATATAGTATGATCTGCTCAGAGCAGTGGTAAGGAAGGGAGTTTAAGAAAAGGCTAAAAAGGAGGGGGCCCAGTGTGGATCCCTGTGGGACACCCGAGCGAACAGGCAGGGTGTCAGAAAGGGCGTCAGCAATTTTTACTTTCTGCGACCAGTTTTCTAAGTAGCTTTTAAACCAGAGAGAAGAGTCAGGTGATAGCTCGGCATTCAGTAGTTGGTCAATTAGTAGTCCATGGTGTACTGTATCGAAGGCCTGGAGTAGTCGACGAAAACGGCCCCTGTGAGAAGGCCGTTGTCAAGGGATTTGTGCAAAGCTCCAGTGAACTCAAGAAGGGCTGTGGTGGTGCTGTGACCGTGTTGTTGTGGACAAGGTATATTGTATTTATCCAAGTGGTTGGTAAGTTGATCAGCCACGATGTGCTTGAGTGCCTTAGAGAGTGGGCGCTGTATGGAGATAGGGCGATAATTTGAGTGATTCGTCTTATCCCCACTTTTATGGACAAGTGTTACGGTAACTGTTTTCCATAAGTCTGGGAATTTTCCACAGCTGAGAGAGGTTTAGGATTTTTGTTAATGGATGAATTACCCCATCAAGGGTGAGCAACAGAAGCTTAAGGTCCAGCGTGTCGCTACTAAATCTAGATTTAGAGATAGCTGAAGAAATATAGTGATGAGCTTAATTCAGCCTTGCCTCCCTGAAGTAGAAGAGGGGATGGTTAGACTGTGGGGCTGAGGTATTTGGGGAGTAGGCCTTGTTCTCGAAAAAGTCGTGGGGTAGAACAGCACTAAGGTCTGAAAAAGCTGTGTTAAAGATGTTTGCGATCACCTTGGGTTCGAGAGTTGAGGATCCATCAACCATTAACATGGCTCGAGAGGCTTTTGGCTGCTTCCCCGTAACATCCTTGATATTGTCCCAGAAAGCATGACCATTTCCCCATGTATTGGTAAGATCATCATTGTAATAGGTGGATTTCGTGAGCCGCATGGCTTTTGAGCAGGCATCTCATGCTTGTTTGTAATTTTGGATGTCCAGTTGTTTGCCAGTGGCCCTGGCAACTGCCCAGAGGTGGTTCCTTAGTTTCAGTTGTGAGAGAAGAGCTGCGGTGAGCCATGGGTTTGAGAGAGATTTTGTTTTGCACCTTTTAGCAGGGGCAAATAAGTCACAGGCTTTGTTGAAAATTGAGATGAAGTGATCAAGAGTCAAGTTAACATCTGTTGCTTCATAGATGAGTAGCCAGTCCTATGGAAGCAGGTACTGTTTGAGATGTGGAAGTTTTCCACAAGGAAGGACTCTGCTAGTGATAATTTTGGGAGGGGGCTTGAGGAATTTGTTAGACCATGCACATATGACTGGGGAGTGGTCACTGAGAGAGTCTGGGAGAATGGTCGTATGAGAAATCCTTGTGGGGTGAGTGGTGAAGACCCAATCCAGAAGGGTACAGGTGCCAGTCTTGTAGTTAATCCTAGTAGGGGTGTTTACCATTTGCGTGAGGTTAGCAGCTGAGATGGAGTCTTTCTAGGCACTGGTGCTCAATGCTAACCAGTTTATGTTGAAATCCCCAAGTAGAATAAGTTCAGCTTCAGGATGATGAGAGTTGATAAAGTTTATGATGTCATTGAAGCCATCTTTAGGGTCCCTGGGCAGGATGTATATGGAGACAATAGTCAGGGCTTTATGGTTGGGACCTAGAACGATTTTTATCAGCAGAATCTGGGCCAAGGCAGAAAGTGATGGAGTTGCTACAGGGTGCCATGACAGGGAGTCTTTGATATAGATTGAGCAACCACCACCTTTTTTGGATATCTGGTTCAGCCTGTGGACATTGTAGCCCTGTGTTGTTACTACCAAGTCAGGAACAGTGAGTACAAAGAATGTATGTATAATAATGGGGCTCGGAGCAGAAAATGAGGAGTTGGAATACTAAATTGCTTATATCTCAGGAACCGTACGACATCAAAAAAAATGTAAAATTTCGCATGAATTATGACTTTCCTGGCTAGTTTTGTACTTAACCACTATTTTGGGGGCTAAGCAGTTTTCCTACGAAAAGTCAGAATCTCGCACTTTTCCGAGATATGGGCCCCGAAAGGTGCGGCAGACGCCGCAGTGTTAGTCTATGGGAAAAAGTGTCAAATTTGGAGTACCGTAACTTTGCATCCCTGCAATATTTTTTCACCAAACTACCAAAAGGCACATCTGCGAGATGTTGGCTTTCTTCCTTCCAAATTTCAGCCCAAAAGACAAAAACTGTTCTTTTGCAGGAGGGTGGCAAATAATTCCTGTCATTTTGGCCATAGTGTTGCAAAGTAGTGTCATGATTTGCGACACTTTCGCAAAAAAAAAATCATGAAAATGTTGCAGGTGTGACACTACTTTGTGACACTACTTTTCCCAATAATATCAGAAACATATTTTTGGGGTGTTTAACCCCAAAACAAAGACATGCCTAGCATCCTCAGGGCTCGACTAGGTGAACACAAAAAAAATTGTTTCCCTAGATAGTCCCAATTTTAAATGCCATGCATTTCTGTGATCAGTAACTGAAAATAAATTGCTGACTTAAGACACTACAGGGGTCATTTGTGACACTAAAAACTGCATTTGCGACACTGTCAAACTTTTTGTTCATTTTTCCCATTGACTATAACGGGAAACTTGATTTTGAGTAACTTTTAAACCGTTCAATATTTTTTCACAAAATCTTCAAAAGGCACATCGAAGACCCTGGCCACAAGTTTTCAGACTGGTTGTGCAAACTGTGCAACCTGTAGTCACGAGCAAAGAATGTGCAAAAAAATGTAAATGCACCCCAGAATGTTGCTTAATAACTTCACAGCTGTATATCCAACCAGTACGAAAGTTGGCATATCCCAAGATCTATGGTTATGCCTCAAGCTTGCCAAATTTCAGGCAAATCCATTGAATGGTGGCAAAGTTATTAAGGTGCAAAATTTCACCATTTAACATTAAATGGGGTGCTTAACCCTAACTATGGTAGCACTACCATGCTAATATATATATATATATATATATATATATATATATATATGTATATTTTTTTAGTTTGCTTTATATTGCCAGCCATCCTTACCATCTGCCAGTCCCAGAACCCCTGCCTCACTCCCCGATCGCTGTAGCGCTGCAGATACCCACGGCTTACCCCCAGGATGGGGCCATGGCACCAAGCAAGCCAGTCTACAATGGGAGACGTTATCAGCAAACTGACATTGCCTCCCTGGCTTCCCCCCCAGGGTGGGGTTCAGGGCTTGGTGGCGCCGTGGGGCAGTAATTGGTCGGTAGGGAGGCAGGGAACTATAGAGGCTGGGTGTTGGGCGGCTTCATTAATGGTGGCCAGCAGACTTTTTCTGAGTTGTCCCCAGAGGGTGGGGATGTGCAATGACATCCACCATCACCCCGCCCCCTTGACATGCTGACACCGGTCACTTGTGGTTCCCCCAGCCTCCACCAGGGATCCCTCAGACACCGGACACTCTACCCCTGCCTTCCCCATGAGAAGGAGAGCAGTCCATAGAATGCTTGATCCTTCTCCCAGGCTGTCCCTACGACTCTCTGGTTCCATTCCCAAACAGAGATCATCAGCCATCGCAAGTGAAAATCCAACCACTGCACCGGGGGGCCGGCAGCACATATATTTTTAACATAAGCCAAATGTCACTTTTAACAAAACTATGTTGCAGAATAAACCCCTGAAAACCTATTAATTTAAAATAAAATATGGAAAGCTCTCTCTCTCTCTCTCTCTCTATATATATATATATATATATATATAGTGAAACCTATTTATAAATGTAGAGTTATAACACCCATGTCACCATAAACTAGTGTCTTACAAAGTGTAAAAAAAAAAATAATAAAAAAAAAGGAAATGCAAGCCCTTTTTTATGTTTGCTTGCAAAAGATGTGAACATATTGGTATCAATCTGACTGTGAAAGGGTTTTTAGGGGTGCATCCCTCCTCCACCTAACACAGCTTCAGAATACCCAGTCTCCACCCCAAATCCACCCAGTTTCCTCCTTTTTACTTTAAAGTGCTTGGCTAGTCTCCACACTGGAAAATGCAAGATGGAAGTGGATTTTGGTTGTATAACTTGTAGAGCCTGCCCAAAACATTCACAGTCCAGTTTGTATCCCTTTACTACTGCAGTGCATGTGATCTTTGTTTGTCTTCTGTTCTGCGGATGGCAGAGATGTTGTACAATAGCCACTACTTTTTATATTTGCTTGCAAGCACGCGCAAGACACATTATGTGGCAGCATAGGAGAGAAGTGGGTTGTGGAGGTGCCACACTGTGGCAGCCAATGACGGTACTGAATTTCGGTGCTTGGCACTGGTGTACCAATGCAGGCACACTGTGTTGATGACATTGGTTTTCAAAAGTGCCACCACTTTAGTTGGCCTGGTGGTGCTGAGGGTTGAGGTGCTGGACGCCACACCTCACGTCATGCTGGTGACCCGGGTTCAGGAGCGAGTCCAGGACATCAGGGGTCGACAGGGGAGGGAGAGGATTGAGCATCCAGAGGACAGCTCTCCTCTCCTCTCCTGGGTGGGAGGGGATCCATACTTGGTGCCCGACTGGCCCCTGTCAGAAGCCAGGGGTATGGCAGGCACAGAGTTGACATGGGGAGTGGTGACGCCGGCAGCAATGCCTTAGCATAGGGGCATGCCACTCCTCCTTAGGAAAAGTGTAAAAATACCTCTGGATGCTGGGAAGATGGAGCACCTGAAGTGTGCCACCAATATGCCCTTGCCTGCCTGAGTACCCCTGACCTGACACCACTTACAGTATCGGGGTGTTAGCCACCCCACCTCAGCCCTGCTTGGGGGGAGCCACAGCTACATGGGGACCAGGTGGTAAGTATCAGGAAGGGCAAGAGAGGCAGGGGGATGACTTCTTGGTGCTCCTGAAGGGTCAGGATCCACAGGATATAGGAGGGTTAAATAGAGATTTAAAAAAAAAAATGTCACCACTTTGAAATGTTTTCACCACTGCAATCAGGGTCTGCCTTGTCATTGCAGCATCAGCCATTTCACTGCAATAAGGGAGCGACCCGTCATTGTAGGACGGTACCTTGCCATCAGCATGCCCCGACGGCTTCATTTTGTGGGCAGAGCCCCGCTCCCGTTGGCATACTGTGACCCCTCCCCATTTATTGTGTGCTGAGGGATGCCCAATCCTCCTCAGCATCATACCCAACAACCTTTCTTTGCTGATGGGGGCCCAATCCACATCAGCTTCAGTTCCCCCAGATCAATTTTCTCACAGGGGAGCCGACTCCCCTTCGGCATAATGTCCCCCCCAATTTGTTGTGTACTGAGGAGGGTGCCCAATTCCTCTTGGCTCTTCCCCCCAATTGGTATGTGCCGATGGGACTGCCCAATCCCCCATTGGCTACAGCCCCCCCAAAAAAACACTCAGGTGGCACACTGGGAGCCCACCCCAGTGTGCCAAATGTCCCTGTAAAAAAAAAAAGTCCCAGAATGTTTTCCTTTTTTTCTTTCTTTAGTTAAAACCTGTAAAACAGAAAATAGTCCCTCACTGAGTTTGGTGGCCCCTTCTCAACCAGCACCCACCCTCTGCACACCCTGCCTCACCCCATACTTACCTTCGGAGCCTAGCGCGATGATCTTCAGTTGACTGGGAACACTTCTGCATTTTTCAAAGCCAACTGTGAACTGAAGAAATGCTGGTAAGCTGTATAATGGCATAAATTGGGTTTTTTTCAACTTTGGTGCATAGCTCAGGCATTTTGGGGAATTTTGGCACCAAATTTTCAACATGGGGCTATTAGGACCACTCCTCATGAATTCAGCCACTGTCATGGCATTATTCAGTCCCAAAAAGGTGATTTTGCAGTCACTGTGTGGAATCACCTCTTGGGACTGAGTAATGAAATGACAGTGCCAGTGTTCATGATGTGGGCTCTCAAAAAGCCTATGTTGCAAATTTGGTGGAAAAAATAAAAAAATGACTGTTTTATGAGCATGTGTTGCACAGTTTCCATGCATGCTTGTAGCTTCACAAATTTGTAATGTTTTCACTCCAGATTTTCAACATTGGCATTTTTCCACACCTCCTTATGAACAGTACAGCTGTCATTTTTCACATCCTGACCAAAATGTGTTTTCGCACTTCCAGCGCAGAACAGCATGGTCACTGTGGGAAATCAGTGTTTGGGACACATTAAGAAAATCGCAGTGACACTGTTCATAAGCAGAGGTCCTACAATGCCTATGTTGAAAATTTAGTGGTGAAACTCCATGAAATGACTGTGTTACTAGCCTGCATTGTGCAGTTCCCATGCATGCTCATAACTTAGCAAATTTGTAATATTTTCACTCCAGATTTTCAACATTGGCATTTTTCCACACCTCCTTTATGAACAGTACTGCTGTCATTTTTCACATCCTGGCCGAAATGTGCATTTGCACTTCCGGCGCAGAATAGCTTGATCACTGTGGGAAATCAGTATTCGGGACACATTAAGAAAATCATAGTGACACTGTTCATGAGCAAAGGACCTAAAATGTCTATGTTGAAAATTAGGTGACAAAAGTCCACAAAATGACTGTTACGCGCATGTGTTGCACAGTTTCCACATATGCTCGGAAGCGTGAGCATTTTTTAATATTCCCATTACAGATTTTCAACATTGCCATGTCTTCACACCTCCCTACAGATGGTACAGCTGTCATTCTTCACATCCTGCCCGATCTGTGTTTACATACATCTGGCACAGAATGGCATGGTAGCTGTTGGAACTCAAAGTTCGTGACACATTAACAAAATCACACTGCCATTCTTCATGAGAAGAGGTCCCAATGCTTTCATGAGGTGGAGTCACAAAAAGGCCATGTTGAAAATTTGTAGTGCAAATACCAACAAATGCGTTAGGGTTTCTAATCATAATGTCCCACCCAGTACAGACCAACAAGCATCGGGGTATGCCTTTGGATTGCCGACTGTAATGCTCATGCCATCACACCCACACCCCACATCCAGTCACAGGCATTGAGGTGTGCCATGGACTCTTCAGCCCCAGAGTTCACCCCATTCTCCTATACTGCACCCATTTCAGTGTATGTCCTTATGGAATGGGATGACTATAAAGCCGAACACCCCAAGGCACACCTCAACACATGTCGGTGTCTGCAGGATAGGGTGAGGTGACATGGCATGAACATCATGGGCGATGACCCAAACACATACCCCAATACCTGTCTGTCTCTGCAGGATGGAGGTGGGGTTGGCATGAAGTTCAGTGAGGTAGAAGACTAGGTTTGCTGGCCAAGGCACCTAGCTTCACCTGAGCTCTTTTCTTCTAGGTTGCTTGAAGTGACAGAGCAAAGAACCTTACTAGAGCAAGGATAAGGATTAAGGCTTCTTTTGGCTAGGCAGATTTACTGTGTGTTGTTTATTTTTATTTTTTACTCACAGGGATTGTTACTGTTTGTTGCTAACATTTTATTGCTTTATTTTTCTCAGATTCAAATTGTTGTTGTTGCTGGTTATACCTTCTGCTGCATTATTACAGGGTGTGCCTACAGGTGTGTGCTTACAGATTACTGCTGTAATCTTCTGATTCAAATTGTCTTTTGCAAAGTATATATTCTGTTACTGCTTTATTTTTCAGTGTAGCAAAATGTTTCTTACAGGGTATATCTTCTCTGAAATTATTACAGATGGTGTTTTACAAAAATTGGTGGGGTCCATCTTCATTGACCTCACCAAAGCCTACAACACTGTCAACCACCCTCTACTAGTACTCCAGCTCCAAAGATTGGGTGTGGCACCAAACACCGTGAATTGGTTCAATGACCACCTAACACACAGGAGCCAGTGAGTCAAAATCGGGCAGACTTTATCCAGCTCCAGAGATGTACTCCTAGGAATCCCTCAAGGATCAATTCTAAGGCCCCTGCTTTTCAGTCTCTTTGTAAATGACCTACCCACAGCCTGTGACACCAAACTTATTCTGTATGCGGACGATGCCGTGCTGCTGAGCAGCAGCACCTCTCAGGTTGCCCTACAAACAGAACTACAGAGCTCTTTCAATAAACTTAAGGACTGGTTCAGTAGGCAAAAGCTGCTACTAAATTACAAGAAAACCAAGGCCATGCTACAATCCAGCCCCTACAACAAACACAAGCATGCTCCCTTCGTAATCACCAACAAGGCTGGTGAGCAGATTGAGCAGGTGCACTTGTTCAAGTACCTTGGAGTCACCATTGATGAATCTCTCACTTATACACACCACGTAGACTCCCTTGTCAAAGTGGTAAACACAAAGATCGGGGTCCTCTATAGGCATAAGAAATCCCTCACCCCGGAAGCACTCTGAATCTCAGTCTCCAGCTCTATACTCTCCATGACAGACTACGGGCTGGTGGTCTATGGAGCTGCTACTGATACAGTGCTCAAAAGGGTCCAAATTGCACTCAATAAGGCATACCACCTCACCCTGTGTGCAGATCACTACACTCATACTTGCACCCTGTATGAGCGCATAAACTGGCTTAACCTAAAGACAGGATCAAATACCAAACTTGCCTCCTGGGAAAGAAGGCACTCCTCAGAAAAACCCCACCCTGTATAGGAAACCTGCTCGAGGCTTCTCTCTCAACACACATCACCAGACAAAGGAAGAATGGAGCACTGTCCATAGCATTCCTCTGAACCTCACCAGGGCAGTGTGCTTTCTCCTATCGGGCCCCCCCTCTGGATAAATGAACTCCCGATGAAATTACAAACAAACAACAGCCTGTCTCAATTCAAAGTAGGCCTCAAACAGCACCTAATGTCTAACTCAAAATATACCTTCTTCTCAGGCCCTACTTGATAGACAGGCCTACCCCCAAGATAACACCCAGCAGGGCTACCTAGAGAACCCTGCCTCCATTCCAGCCTAGCCAAGGGCTTAAGTAAGCTATCAGTCCTCTTTAAACGCACTTGGTACTGCCTCTCCCAACCCCTCCCACACACACACACACCATACTCGACAAAGCCCTCTGGAGCTGCTCTCCCCATCACAGTCCCCCCATTTCACTATCCCCCCCACCTCTCACTCTCTGCAGTTGGTTTCAAACCCAATCCCCCTTGTTTCACTGTCACCCAGCATCTCATCATCTGGGATAGTGTTAAACCCTATGCAGTTATTCTGCCATAGTCTATCAACGGATTTAGAGGCTTCCAGGAGTGTGTTACCTAGGGTAACCGATTAGAAATAGCTTAGTATTCAATTACAACTGCTTAGTTTTTTTCTCCTATTTGTCTAATTGTCACGTAATCGCTCTTTAATGCCTAATGATCAGGCCTCTGTAACCACTGAATATGTGTATTGTCTTATTGTCCACCCTGACGTGGAACCTTTGTAAAAGAGCTCACGCTCAAAGGTCTTTCTGAAATACTAATTAAACAATAAAACAATTACAGGTTTTACAGTTTTGTCTGTCATTAGGATAAGCTTTCAGGGCTACTGCATTTGTTGCTGGCTGATTGTTTCTGCCCTTACCGCCTTGTTTCTTTCGTTCATGGTTCTTCTTTTTCGATAGGGGAAGGGCCCAGCCACCCACCCCCATCCACAACCACCCCACACTACACTCCTTTTATAGGGTAGCACAGTCATGACATTTCCTATAGCAAAGCAGGAAGTGGCGAACATATGAACATATGAAATTTGCCAGCAGATAAAGGCCAAGAGGTCTATCAAGTCTGCTCGAATGTGCAGCTAGCACCCCTTATTCTGCAGCTGCCCTTCCCTTCCACCCTTCCCCTTCATTAACCCTCCCCCTTGTCCTGTCCCATCCTCGTTTGAAGCAGTCCACTGTTCTACTGCATACCACTTCAGCACGTAACGCATTCCACCCAGCCACCACCCTCTCTGTAAAAAAGTGTCTCCTCATCTCCTTCCTGAACCTTCCTCGGTCCAGTCACATATCATGGCCCCTGGTGTCCCTCCCCTCCCTTACTTTGAACAGCCCCTCTGTACTTGTCTTGTTTATTCCTTTCATGTATTTAAAGGTTTCAATCATGTCACCCCTATCTCTCCTCTCCTCCAGTGAGTACATGTTCAACTCCTTCAACCTCCTCTCGTATGATAAGTCCCCCAGCCCCTTGATCATCTTTGTCGCTCTGTGCTGCACCCCCTCCAGTAACTTAATGTCCCTCTTCAGATACGGACGTCAGTACTGCACACAGTACTCCAGGTGTGGTCTAACTAATGACTTATACAGCGGCAGAATCACCTTCTCCCTCCTCGAGGATATACCCCTTGCAATACAACCTAGCATTTTGTTGGCCTTTGCAGCTGCCTTCCTACATTGGGCGGATCAGAGGGGTATCCACACAGTGAACTCATTTACAGGGGCACTAGTAATTTAACTTGTTATAACAAGTTATATAAAAACAAACAAACAAAAGACAAAATCAAACTTTTGCTTTCATGTTCTTCCTTCTAATTACTTTGACCAGGTTATAAACCCAGCAATTTATCTTAATGGATATCATTAACTGCAGGTACTACGGAACACTTTTCAGAAGGGCAGTTTTACAGGATTTAGGACAGCATGAGCAGAGATTGCGTGCCTCAAATGCATATTCAAGAGGAACTATATCATAAGAACTGCCTGCCATTTCCCCAACATCCAACAGAAGCACTTTGACCGCAGAGCGCAGTTGGTCCGTGAGGTTGGCAGTTGGTTAGGAGGGGCAAATCGGGTGCCCCATCACTCGGTGCTCTCCAAAATATCACCTCCACAAACCATATAAAAACTACAAACAGTTATCTGCCTATATCTCCAAAATCAAACAAAGGGGTAGAAGACACTGCAGCACAGGAGCTAGCACAACAAAACTCACCTAAAACAGGAACCGAAACTAAAAAAGCAAAAAGGAAATCCAAAAAACTTCTGATCATAGAAGACTCTATGATTCGGGGAGTTAATACATATCTCCAGCCAGGGGTAATAGTCAGATGTCTCCCAGGTACATCAGTGTAGAGAGACACTGACCGCATTGCTAAAATTGTTCAAAAAGCAGGAGACAATATTGGCACCTTGGTACACATAGGGACTAATGATCTCGCCAGCCGGTCAGTTGTGGAGACCAAGGAACTCCTGACCAGGCTGTGTGACAAACTATCATCCATTTCATCTGACATTTCCTTCTCTGAAATCCTGCCAATCCAGGAGAGGGGGACAGATGGACGGAAGGTCAGAGAATGGGAGATAGGGGAGCTAAACATGTGGCACCCTTGGTGCCAGGAAAAAGGACACAAATTTGTAGCGAACCGGCAACAGTTTTGGGAGCGAAAGTTCTTTAAATTTGATGGACTGCATCTGACTAACGAGGGAGTCAGTGCATTGGGGCAGAAGTTTGATGTCTTTGCAGAATATTTAAACTAGCAAATAGGGAGAGGGGTGCAGCACCCTGTACATCGAATGGGAAGAACACCCCTCCCCCTCAGATAGTGTAGTTCAGCATGTTTGTAGCCCATTTGCATCACCAGGTAAGGAAAAAGGTCCAGCTCCCCATACGATGCACAGGGGAAATGCCAGACCTCACCCAACAACTAACACACTGAAATCGGGCCAATGGAAAATCATGTACACAAATGCTCGCAGTCTGGGAAAAAAGATCCCAGACCTGCAGGCAATAATAACAAAGGCTAAAGTGGACATAGTAGCCATTAGCGAGACATGGTTTACCAGTAACCACACTTGGGAGACTTCAGTACCTGGCTATGTATTGTTCGGAAGAGACTGAGGTGCAAAAAGGGGGGGGTGGAGTGGCCCTCTATGTCAATGAAAATATCAAAGCTACAGAAATTAAGAATACACATAAGGAGCCCAAAGAACTGTGGGTCACCCTGGAAACAGGAAATGGGACAGCCATATGAAATGGGGTTGTGTACAGGCCTCCAGACCAGTGGAAGGACATAGACACATTACTGTTAGAAGACATACAAAACATGACAGCTAAAGGGGAGGTTCTGATAATGGGAGACTTCAACATGCCAGATACAGATTGGTCAATACCAGCAGGGGCATCTGCCAGAACTAGACACATGGTGGATTCCCTGCAGGGGGAGGGCCTCAAACAACTGGTACAACAACCCACAAGAAACAGGGCTATCCTAGATCTAGTACTGGCTAACAGGGAAAGTATCATAGATCTCCAGGTAGAAGGTCACCTGGTGGCCAGTGACCATTACATGGTATGGTTCAATTTGGGCACTAGAACTAAATCATCCCATTTCAAGGCAAAAAGATGGGACTTCAGAGGAGCTGAATTTGATAACATGGCCAACAGAGTTAAGCTAGCCTGGCAAAAGGAAATACAGGTGAAGGGGTACAGGCAAAGGGTCCAAGCATTAAGGATGCAATACTTGAAGCAACATCCCAATGTGTTAGTGAGAAAAGGAAGTGCAAACGAAGAAGAAAACCACTTTGGTTCTCAAAAACAGTAGCAGAAAGGTCAGAGTCAAAAGGCTGGCCTTCAGAAAATATAAGGGAACACAGCAGGATGAAGATAGGGAGGCAGACCAAACTTCCCTAAGGGAAGCAGGGAAGGCAGTAAGGCAGGCAAAGGCCCAAACTGAGGAAACACTAGCACGAACAGTAAAATAAGGTGACAAGACTTTCTATAGATACATTAGTGAAAGGAGAAAGTCCAGAGGGGGTATTGCTAAGATCAGAGGGGATAAGAAGGCATGTGAGGATGAGGACCATGTAAAAGCATCTGTCCTAAAGAGATACTTCTGCTTAGTATTTACTGAAGAGAAGGTAGGGCAGGGCCCACAGCTCAGCACCATGGACACAGAGGAGAGGGAGGTGTGCGCTAGTCCCTTCACAAAAGAAATGGTCCTACAAGAGTTCGATAAGCTCAGGGTGGACAAAGCAATGGGACCTGATGGCATACATCCCAGGGTACTTAAGGAGCTAAGGGTGGAAGTAGCAGAGTCATTATCAGAACTGTTTAGTGAGTCTCTGAGCATAGGAGAGGTCTCAGAAGACTGGAGAAGGGCTCATGTGATCCCACTCCACAAGAGTGGTAGCAGGGAGGAGGCAGGGAATTATAGACCAGTCAGTCTTACTTCAGTAGTGGGCAAGATTATGGAGGCACTCCTTAGGGAAAGGATAGTGCAACACCTGGAATCCATAGAAGCACAGGATCCAAGACAGCATGGGTTTACAAAAGGAAGGTCCTGTCAAACTAATCTCATAGATTTCTTTGACTGGGTAACCAGAGTGGTGGACCAAGGGGGAGCAGTTGATGTCACCTACCTTGACTTCAGCAAAAGCTTTCGATACTGTTCCTCATAAAAGATTGATTAATAAGCTGCGTAGACTCGGGATGGGTCAGATGTTGGTCAACTGGGTGGCAAACTGGTTGATGAGCAGAAAACAGAGAGTGGTGGTAAATGGTATACAGTCAGAAGAGATGCAAGTCACAAGTGGGGTACCTCAGGGATCAGTCCGGGGCCAGTCTTCTTCAATATCTATCTTCATCAGTGACATTGCAGATGGACTGGAGGGTAAAGTTTGTCTGTTCGCAGATGACACCAAGATCTACAAAACAGTAAATGATCCAGATGGGGGGGCAGAATGAGAAGAGAGCTAGATAAACTAGCAAAATGGTCAGAAGAGTGGCAACTGGGGTTTAACGCAAAGAAGTGCAAGACAATGCACATAGGAAAGAGAAACCCTGAAGTCACCTATAGGCTGATAGGGGAGCTGCTGGCAGTCACAAGGGAAGAAAGAGACTTGGGAGTCATCATTACCGATGACCTGAAATCATCCAAGCAGACCACTAAAGCAGTAGATAAGGCTAGAGGGATGTTGGGGTGTATTAGTAGGGATATCACAAGTCAGAAGAGGGAGGTAATTATCCCTCTTTACAAGACACTGGTTAGGCCCCATCTGGAGTACTGCATGCAGTACTGGAAGCCACACCTTCACAAGGACTTTAACCAAAATGGTGCATGGACTGCATCAGAAAACATATGAGGACAGATTAACGGAGCTCAGTATGTATACCCTAGAGCAAAGGAAGGAGAGAGGTGATATGATCGAAACATTCAAACACCTTAAGGGCATTAACAAGGTGAAAGAGTCTAACATGTTTCATTATAAGAAAAATAGCAGGACAAGAGGACACTGCATGAGATTAGAGGGAGGCTGATTAAGGGGTAATGTGAGGAAGTTCTTTTTCACAGAAAGGGTGGTGGATGCATGGAACAGTCTACCTCAGGAAGTGGTGGATATGAATACAGTGCAGGGCTTCAAACAGGCATGGGATAGGCATAAGGGAGCAATACAAATGAGTATAAATAGATAGGCCATTGACAGAGCAAAGGTCAATGGCACATTCATAAGGTAGAAAAAGAAATGGGCAGACTGGATGGGCCTTACGGTCCTTATCTGCCATCAATTTTTATGTTTCTATGTTTGTATGTTTCACTGCCATTCCTATTCTGCATCAGTCTAACTCCTGCATTTCCAGTGCTAATACCAGCAAGAAGACATTCGGCATTGCCAAATGCTTTTCTTAATTGGATTTTAAATGGCAAGGTATTTATTTTTCCATAGTGCACCATCCAAATAAGTTTGGAGAGCTTTACAAATATCAACATAAAATGAAACAAACACAATATTGAAATGGAAATGCAGTAAAGCATGTGGGAGGTGAGTGGTGACTCAGAGCTAAAAGTAAATGGACAGTGGCGCATGCTGAGGCCTGTTTGTCTGTGGCAATCACTGCAGCCGCATTGACACTGAAATGGAAACAGTTCTGTAATACTGTGAGCCACTCCTGGACTGCTGTGTCCTGAAGTATAAGATTAGAGAGATTGAAACATGCATAATGAAGCTACACATCTGTTCCAGTAGTTTTGTGTTTTGTATGTAGATAGTTTTTGCATCTGACAAGGTTCTGTTTCTGTGTGCAGATGCAGACTGAAGATGATGGGTGATAAAGCAAAACACTTCCTATTACTAGTACTTGTATTTTGTTTCAAGCTGTATCTAGTCTGTATTCTTTTCGGTTTTACTTTTATTCCCTGCTATTGCCCTAGTTCACTAGTGTCTATCTCATCCTTACTGTTCTGCCAAAGTGCTGGTAAACACCAACCCTAGGCTATCAACTCCAATTTCCTAGTGTTCAGACTAGTGCCCCCCCAATCACTGATCCTACTGTTGCCAAGCCCCCAAAACTGCCTGGCTTTAGTGCTACCCTGATTGCCATGATGATCCCCACAACACCCCAACAGAATGTGTAGCTAACTCTCCTGTCCCAGTTGATCACTGACCCCTAACTAGCACTGGGCTGCTGATGGTGACTGGCAGCCATTCCACTCACCACCAAAGCTAGCTACAGTCTGAGTAACAAGGTGTGACCCCCTTGCACCCAGTCATGATGCTGAGTGGAGGGGATTTATTGGACACCATCAGTGGCACAAATGAAGTTGTGTGACTGTGGATCACAGGGTGCTAGCTGGGGAAGGGGATGATTGATCCAAATGGGAAGATTAGCTGCACATTCTGTTGGGAGTAGGGTAGGGAATCATCTTGGCAAATAGGGATGAGGGGTACAACTAGAGCCACACAGTTTTAGAGGGCTGGCAACAGTACATGTGGGGGGGGAGGAGTGGACTGCAAGGAATGGGAGTTGGTGTTGGGAAAGTAATGGTCTTATGAGCACTTTAGTGGAGCTCGTGCTCTGACCTGCACTGATGCTGAATAACACACTGCCCACTGATAATGAACCTGCATTGGAACTTGGAAGAGGAGAGGGATTTACTTCATGCTACAAAATATGGCACTGGAAGGCTTTGAATGTGAAGCATGAGATGGCGTGGCCAGAAATAAATGAGACCTGCAGAAAAAAGATGGATTTAGGTCAAGAAACAGCAGATAATAAAGAGAAAAAATGCAGGTTAGTGTAAATCGGGAAGGGGGAAGACTCAAATGAGCCAAGAAAAGTTATTGTGTCTGTTTGCCTTATCTAGAACTTTATTACAGTATGCTTCTGTTTGTAGGCCCTCTGATATCATGACACCTAGCTCATTTTCTTCTGTGGTGCTTTCCAGTACCACCACCACAACCACACATTTCATACTGCACTCCTGGGCTCCTTTTTCAAATGTGCCTCACCTTGCATTTTCAACATTACAGCCCAGCAGCCATATCTTCTCCCTAACCTACCAAGATCCTCTGAGTTCTCTGATCCCTTCCTCTGTGTCCACCTTCATGCTGATCTTTGTGCTGTCTGTGAAGAGGCAGATCTTGGCCCATTCCTCTACATCACAAATAAACACATTGAAACAGACCAGGCCCAGCACCAACCCCTGAAGTACTCCACTTGTTGCGTCCCTTACCTCTAAAAAATCTCCCCATTTACTGCTTCTCCATAGCAGTTCTCTATTCAAGTCATCCATGTTTCATCCAGCCCTAAGTCCTTTAATACTTTGACCAGCCTCCTGTGGGGGGGGGGGCAGAACTGAGCCAAATGCCTTCCAGAAATCCAAGTATACTAAATTGGCTTCCTGTCCCATAGTGGATTCCCTGGTCACCCAGTCAAAGAACTCGAAAAGATTTGTCTGGTAAGATCTGCTCTCATGAACCCATGTTGTCTGGGGTCCTGTAGCCCATTTTCCTTCAAGAAGTCAACTAGCTCCTCCATTAGTGCAGACTCCATAAGCTTTCCCACTATAGACATCAAAGTGACTTGCCTATAATTAGCCAGAGGCTGGTGGACGTCCTCTTTCTGGACTTCAGCAAGGAGTTTGATTCAGTACTCCACAATAACCTGCTGACTAAACTGAAGGAAATGGGTATAGAGAGAAAGTTGTTAAGATGGATAGGAAATTGGTCTCTGAACATACTCAGAGGGTGGTGGTTAGAGGGCTAGCCTCATCCCCAAGGTAGGCTACTAGTGGGGTGCCCCAGAGGTCAGAGCTGGGGCCACTCCTGTTCAACACCTCAGACATAAGGAAGGGGATCAGGAGTGAAATGAGTCTCTTTGCAGATGACTCAAAGCTGGGTGCAGTGGTGGATGAGAAGGAGGGTAGGGTGGCCTTGCAGGGGATCTGGAGGCTCTGGAAAGGTGGTCAGGAAAATGGAAACTAAAATTCAAAGTGGGGAAGTGCAAGGTTCTGCACCTGGGAGTCAGAAATCCAGGCCAGGATTATAGCCTGGGAGGAGACAAAATTCAAGTCATGGAGGGTGAGAGGGACCTGGTGGTAGAGGTAGATATCACAATTAACAACTCTGAGACCTGTAGGAGAGCAGCAGCAAAGGAAGATAGGATGCTGGGATGTATCACCAGGGGATTACCTCCAGAAAGGCGAAAGTGATCCTACCCCTGTACAACTGCTTGATTAGGCCACACCTCAAGTATTGTGTACAGTTTGGGAGAACACATTTAAAGAGGGATGTTACAATCCTAGAGAGGGTCCAAAGGAGGGTAACCAAAATAATCCAGGGCTTGGGAGAGAGGATATATGAGAAGAGCTCAAGGGAGCTCAACATGTTCTCCCTGGAGGAGAGGAGGGACAGGGGGACGTGACAAAGGTCTTTAAGTACACAAAAGGGATCAAGAAGAAGAACCCAGTCAGGGTGCTATAAAGGAAGGAGGAGGAGGGGACAATGAGAGTAAACAGGTGTAAGCTGGAAGAGGGCAGGCTCAGAGGGGAGAGGAAGAGGAGCTGTTTTTTTCTCTGAAAGGGTGGTGGAGCCATGGAATGCACTGCCCAGAGAGCTGGTAGATGCGGAGACTGTGGCTGAGTTTAAGAGGGGATGGGACAGGTACAGGGGGAGGATAAATCTGACCAGGTCCAATGCAGCTGGTTCATCTGTGACTGGGGACAGTATAACCCAAGAGAAGGGGAGGAGAGGACACCAAAATCGGCCTTCAGTGCAGGTACTGAAAATCGAGCAGACTCGAAAGACCATTAGGCCTATTCTGCTGGCATTTTAGTATGTTAGTAAGTATGTTTGTGTAATTCTCTGGCTCATCCTTTTGTTCCACTCTTGTTTAGTGGGACCATGGCCCAGATATTCAAAAGAGTTGAGCCGAAATTGCGCTATTCTGTGATATTCAGCAGGAGGCAGTTGCACCCCCGAAATCATGCTGAGCAACAGCGCAATGATAATGAAGGCATGCGGAACCGAAGGGGGAGGAACCATGCATAAATGGCGCAGTGTGATATTCAAAGACTTGCAGAATGCGCAAACAGTGGAGCAAGCGGAAGTTGTGCCATAGCAGAAATGAGCCAAAATAAAAAGGAGTAAGGAAGAGGCACAAGAACACTACAGGGAAGCCACATGTGTCAGAGGCAGACAGACAGGGCAGGAGGCACAAACAGAGCAGACCAGGGAAAGGTCACAGTGAATAGCCAGGCACAGGGAAGGTGTGGGGAGCCACACAGCACAGAGGCCAGCACAGGCAGGTGTACCCAGTGCAGGGGAGGTAGCAGCCAGGACAGTGGGGGGAATACAGTAACAGCTGCCGGGGGGGTGAACACAAGCCAGGGACATGGCCAGTGCCACCTTCAACATAGAGGCCGTAATGAGGGGGGTGAGAAGGTGGACAGCAGGGGGTCATGGCCGTGGAAGGGCCCATTGGCGGTATGCCCCCAACAGGCAGTACCGAGCCCGCACCAGCTTTGAGCTGTACACAGATACTGAGATTGTGGGCTGGTACCACCTGAACAGGGCAATTCTGAGGCAGCTCTGTGAGCTGTGCAGTGATGTGATGCAAGCACCCACACGACGGAGCCATGCCTTGTCAGTGGAGACCAAGGTAACAGCCTGCATGTGCTTGCTCGGCACGGGTACCTTCCGGAGACCAACTGGGGACACCACAGGCATAACCCAGTTGGCCACGTCATGCCACCTCACCCAATTCCTCAGTGCACTGCTGCCACATGCTGAGGAGTACATCCATTTCCCCAGCACAGTGGTGGAGCACACAGCAAACATACAGAAGTTCCACAGGGAAGCATGTATGCCTGGAATGCTAGGGCAACAGACTGCACCATGTGGCCATCCGCACCACCTGGCCCCGAGGGGGCCACATACATAAATCGCAAGGGCTATGCCAGCATCAACTGCCAGGTGGTGTGCGATGCCAGGGGGTGCATCATCAATGTCAGTGCCACGCACCCTGGGGGAGCACATGATTCTTTCATCTGGCACCAGTCAGCACTGTGCCACAGATTCGAGAGTGGGGACATCCCAACTGGCCACCTAGTGGGTGAGTATGCAAACCACATGGACAATAATAGGGCCTGGGGGCATGGCCAGAGGTGGCATGGGTAGTGGCTACATGGCTCTGGGGCAGGCGATGCTGATCACCAAACCAACCTCCACCCTCCACACACAGGTGACAGTGGATACCCACTCCATCCCTGGCTGCTCACACCCTACCAGTGTCCCATGACCCCATCACAGCAATGCTACAATGAGGCACACGCCACCACACGTAATGTCATCGAGCAGGTGTTCAGGATGCTAAAGGCACGTTTCCGTTGCCTGGACACCTCCGGCGGTGCCCTGCAGTACAGCCCCTCAAAGGCCTGCAGGATATTCCTGGCCTGTTTCATCCTGCACAACATGGCCAATGACTGTGGGATAGCCGTACAGGTCAAAGAGGGGGACAGCGATGGGGACGATGGTGATGGGCAGCCCTCCTTGGCTGATGGGACCCCCGACTGCTCCGGCTGGCACAGCTGCACCGGGACACCATCACAGAGGAGCACGTCAGCTAACCCAGGTAAGTCATGGGGCCATGCGCAACCACCAGTGGCCAAGGCACAACCCACAAACACGCAGGGCCACACCCCGGGGGTGCATGCCGTCAAGTGAAGTGGCAGGGCACAGAGGCACACACACAGCCAGGGATGGGTGAGGATTAACGTGCCATGCTGAAGGACACACACACACACACACACACACACACACACACACACACAATGCAACAAACGTGCACAGAGGGCAGAAGGCACACCGATCAAGAATGCACACCCTAGCAACACACATGTCCACAGGCCACCACGCCCACTGCCTGTCCTTGTGCATGTGCTAGATGCTGAACACTATTGCACATTGGTGTACAGTGCAATGCAGGCATCTTCATGCACACGCAACTGCGGACAGCAGCCGGGAGGGTGTGCAGGTGGACTGTATGTCTGCATGCAGGGCCGGGTACCCACCCGTGCACTGCCCATTGACACACACAATGCACACAGGGCAGCACCAGACAGTAGCCACGCTGGGAGACAGGTCAGTCCCACAACACAGTGCCACGGCCACCACGGATGCATGGGTGGCCCTGCCAAGACCCACCAGCATTGGCAGGCTGACCACTGGCCTCATGGGGTGGCACTGATGGTCCCCAAGGGGTTCCACTGCGTGAACGTGACTGTGCCCGCTCAGGGGTCTGCAGCACACCAAACATGCCTGCACCAGGAGTGCTCGGGATGCCCACAGCTGAACCCGGTGTCGACAGGGTGGGAGTCGCACAACACCGGGAAAAGGGGGTGGATAGTGCACTGCATGGTGTCTGCGATGCATGGGCACCTGACTGTGTGCCCATTGTGTCCATGACAGCAATGAATGCCTGTGCATGCCTGTCAATGGCAGCAGTCACATCCTCCCACAAACGGTCCATCCATGCCAGGATCTGTTTGGTGTCCCTGCTGCGATGCTCCTCTGCCCGCTCCAGATCCACATGCAGTGCATCCATGGGTGTTGCAAGCCGCATATGCTGCTGGACCGATGCTCGCAGTAGGCGGGTGTGCTCATCCAAGAGATCATCAGACTCCTCGGCATCCTGTCCCTCAGGGTGTGCAAGGCCCTGATGTTCAGCATCCCTCGAGGGTGGGTGCTGTGCACCAGGACCAGGTCTGGGCATGTCCACAGGTGGTGCGCAGATGCCACCGCTGAACCCTGTACCCCCAAGCCCAGTGGGTGACTGCTGATGCTGTCCCTCTGGCTGCCGCACCCCAGGGCTCAGTGGTGCCACCGCAGTGGCCGCAACAGTCCCACTGTCCTGAACAGACACCAGTGCTGCCCCACTGGTGCTGACAGGCACAGCCTGGGACTGTGCTGACATGCAGGCCTGCACAGCAGCACCACCCACAGCCATGGGTGCAAATTGCCCTGCTGTGTGTCCATCCTGTGGCACACACATGTCACTGCCCATGGCGGTCGTGTCATCATCACTGGTGCCGGACTCTGCCCCGGCCACAGCCACAGCGTGCTAGCATCCATGGATGCCAGCATGCTGGGACACAGGCAGGGCTTCCTCCACACCTGTCACACCGACATCAGTGTGGACAGCCAGGCTGCCCCACTGTCACAATGATCCACATATACCTGTGGAGGTGGATGGTCCCACCTCCGACTCCATCCAACTGTCCGCAGTGGACAGGCCCACCACCGCTGACGCATGCAGATGCTCAGGATCTGTAAGGGAAAGCAAAGTCACGTTACTGCGTGTGACCTACCCTGCCTCCCCATAGACAGACCATGACTTACCATGCTGTGATGGGCCACCACCCGGAACACCCTCAATAGCACTTTGCTGCATGCTTCCAGCAAGCCTCTCCTCCACTGGGGTGAGCTGTACCACCTCTGGCTGTCCCCCACCTGTTGCAGCACATGCTGCCCTGATGGCAGCCAGCTTCTCCTTCACCCTCCTCCTGTCCTTGCCCATCTTCTTCTTACACTCCTGTACAGAGCGTTGATGGCTGCCATGCAGGTTCACGGCATGTGCCACCTCCTCCCATGCAGCAGCATGGGCCTGAGGGGTGTCCCGCCGTCCACTGAGCAGTGGCTCCTGATCCAGGTAGGCTTCAAACAGGGCCTCGGTTTCGGCCTTTGTAAAATTCGGCCTCCTCCTCCTCCCACCATTGTGTTCCTCCTCTCCAACAATGTGCTCGGTCATTATGTAGCCTGTAAGAATGACAGTTATTACCTGTGACTGTGCAGTCCCATGCATGTCCCTGAATCCACAGTCCACACTCTCAAACAGCATGCAACTCACGAATAAACTGCAATAACCGACTATGGCCACTGCAGCACATTGTCGTACCTTTATAGCGCAATCCATGCAAATGAGGCAAGGAGCAACTTTAAGTAGATGCAAATTGCAGTGCTGCGCCATTGAATGGCTGATTAGATGATTTGCATATGATGGCTGCATATCGCGCTGTTGCGCTTCGCGCAATTGTGTTAAACGTGCTGAGCCAATGGCGCAGTTCTGTGGTATGAGTAGTACACCTCACTGCGCATGCCCGGGTTGCTGACGCAGGCATCTGCTGCACTAATGACGTGCTGTGCATGGCAGGCAATGCAGGGCACGGCCACCATTGTGCCAGTGGCGCTATAGCGATGGTCACTACATGGTGCTGTGGCACTGGGCCATCATAGGCGAAATGGCCCAACTGCCCGGTAGTCCGCTATGGTGCCAGCTCACAGGCAACCAATTGTGCTACACGCATTGTCATCCGATGGTGCTGTGTGCGGCCTTGCGCCAGAGACCCTTGACCCTGTGCCCGACCTTGGCCCCCTTGGCGCCATGCGTCAGGCATAGGTGCACCTCTATCGTGCTGTTTGGTAACTGTGTGATAGGGAATGGCAGCGCTGTACCGCGCAACATCTGCACATGGGGAGCCGCGCTGCAGAGCATGATATTGCCTACTATAGCAGCTAGAATGGTGCACAGATGGGCAGCACCGTGGACGGCTATTGAGCTGGTCAATCTGGTGGCCATTGTTGAGCCACACCATGGACCTCTCTTTGTGGAGGACCCCCTGGACAGGGCCAGGACCCAGGTGTGGCAGGAGGTGGCCACTGCCCTGGAAGAGGCCACAGGACAGGGGCATACACCTGAGCAGTGCAGGCACTGCTATGGTGACTTGCGCATTAGAGAGCCGGAGCTACTGGCCCCACTGCAGGCATGTGCCAGGAGGGGCACAGTGCCACGTCCAGATAGGGGTTCCGTCAACACACTTTTATCATCCATATGAGTCACAGTGTTGTATGTGTCCAGCACATAGGGGAGGGACCATATGGGGTTGGCTGTGGTGTTCACAGGTGTGGGGTGGTGGGTCTGGCTGGGTGGGAGGGCACACACCTTGGGGCAGGGGGACTTTGCTTCGAGAATGTACTGATGTTCTTCTCTCCTTTTTTTACCCACAGGCCCAGAAGAAATCCGCAGATTGTGGGCAGAGTGGTGGAGGGGGGAGGACAACGCAGCCAGGCGGGCCGAGAGCCATCAACGCCCACCTGACCGGCCCGATGAGGGTGAGTGCCATACATCCATGATTAGTATTGCATGCTGTGTGACAGGGTGGGCAGCAGGGCATGGCCATCATTCATCAACATCAATGCCATGCACGCCACTTGTTACAGTCAACACTGTCCAGTGGCAATGCATGTCTGGGTGTGCGTCACTGGTGGTCCATGCGTGTACCAGGTGCATGGCTATGCCACTGCCTTTGCACCACATAGCCATGTCACTGAATGGCCACGGTGGTGCTGTGTGTGACATGGCCAGTGGGTGTGTGCAGCGTTCCACATGGCTGTATACACCTGGGTGGGCAGGTTCTGTGGACGTGATCACTGCAGGTGGTCACACACCATCACAGTGGTATGTCCCATGGCAGTATGCCATGCACAGTGGGCGAGCTGTATGGGGTTGTGCATTCACACCTATTGACTGTGCTCCCTTGTCCTAGGTATGTGCCATCTCTGTGAAATTAGGGACACCTTAAGGGAGCTCCTTCATCTGGCCCGCGAGTCCGTGGAGATATTGAGAAGGCTCGATGCAATGGGGCTGCTGTGGTGGCACAGAGGCAGGAGGTCCCAGAGCCAGGAACGGTGGATGAGATGACAGTCCTTTGGTCCCTGACTTCCCCTACCCCCCCCTGGACCCACCACACCCCTCCTATCCCATCCCATTTGTTCACTCCTTCCCCTGCCCACCCCCAACTTTGTTTGTGTCCCCCCCCAAGCTTGTATATAGTTTTATTATTGTGCATAGTTCACTTTTATATTTACAATACATTTGAATTTTATATGAATACCGTGGTGGTCTCCAATTTGCAGCGGGCTATAGGTGCTCAGCTGCAGTGGTGTGCATGGCATCAGGGGTGGTGCGGTCATGGGTATGTGTGTGTGTCTCCATGTGGAGGTGACTATGGTGTGGGGGTAGATATCAGTCAGTGTCTGTGTTGTGTGTGTTGTTCCCTGTGCACTGGATGACTGTGTGCAGTGGTCCATGGCTCATGCTCTGTGTCCATGGCGCACCCATCGGCCCATCCATGGCCTGTGCAGCCGACACACATGTCTGTCTGTGACCTGCACAGTCCGCTGGCATGTCAGTGGTGGCATTCCCCGCAGGGCAGACACTGTACCCGTCACTTTGCTGGGTTGCCCATGTCACTGGTGTGGTGCATACCTGGCCTGGGTGGCACTGTGGGCAACATGGTTGTTGTCCCACCTCCATGTTGTGGCTTGTTTGTGTGTGTTGCAGGGGATGTGCCCCACTGTCTGTGGCTTGTGCTCCGGGTAACTACTGGTGGTGTACGGGTCCACGGTGCCTGTGCAGGGTGGCTGGCACTCCAGTGCCATGGTGGACTGTGGGTTGTGTGTACACGGCTTACATGGGCCCACAATGGGGGCTTGGTTGCCCCACCACTGTGTCCCTGTGTTGTTGTGCCCTTGGGTATGGGTGGGTGTCTGTCCATACCCTGTGTGGCATCCGGTGTGGTGCATGCTTCCATGCACCACTGTGGGTGTCTGTGCTGGCTGTTGTGGCCAGTGGTGGGTCGGGGTGTGTCACTGGAATACTGTGCAGGGTGCTGTACCACTGGTGGTGATGTCACGGACACGACTGTCCCATATGGGGTACCTCTTGTGCCAACGCATGGTTGGTCTCTCAGCAGTACCTCAGGGGGACTGTGCATGGTGGCACTGTGTCTGCCATCGTTGCATTGCCGTGTGCTGCAACCCGCTGATGGGTGCTTGTGGTGGAGGTGGCTTGCATGGTTCTGTGGTGCACAGGGTTGCATTGACACAGTGAGGGTGGTGGCATGCATGGGGTTTCCTGCAGTGGTGGTCACTGCTCATGGGGGGATGTCTGGGGGTCATGGTGCAGGGTGTGCTGTGCACTGGGGGGGATGGTGTGGCACAGGGTGGTCTGCCCTCCATGTGTACCAGTCACAGCTTGCTGGTAGGTGTGATGGGGCACCATGGCCAGGCTTTGGGTTGGTTGCTTGTCTCCATGGGCCAGTGGTTATTCTAGCCTTCCCCCAGTTGTCTTGTGTTTGGGGTGTGTGGGGACGATGTCTGTTCTGCTGTGTGTTCCTGTGCCCATCTGTGGCATGGGTGGTGGGCCCTTACCTCCCTGATTGTGCAGTTACATTGCTCTGCAGCTGGGGGGCTCCCTGGTTGCGCTATGGCACCTCTGGACTGCTCAGCTGAACATCCCTTGTTGTGCTACGGCGCATCAGATCTGCTTAGCTTCCCCTCCCTAGTTGTGCTATGGCACAGGTGGTGTGATATTCAGTCGTTGGCTGTAGGCGCAATTTGGCCTGCTCCTTTTTTGAATATTGCGTTTCTTGCACATGGGCACAATAGACTTACACTTGCTCCTGCTATTGCGCACTTTTTGGGTGCAGTTTGAATATCTGGGCCAATGTCTCCTGTCTCCAGTCCCTAGGAACCACCTCCCAGTGTCCAATGAGCAGCTGACTATGTCTGCAAGTGGTCCAGCAATCACCTCTGTTACCTTCTTAAGCATTCTTGGTTGTAAGCTATCAGGTCCCATTAGGATTTATTTACTTTCAACCTTCTTGGACATCCTACTCCCTGTTATTCTAGCCATGCTACCTGACCACTTGCCTTCCAGTCTTCTGCTCTTAACCCACATTTTGATAGTGGCCTGTCCTTTTCCCAAGTAGAGATGAAACTAAAATATGTGTTCAGTATCGCTGCTTTTCCGTTGTCCTGCTCCTCCCATCCTTCCTCACTTTTCAGCCCCACAACACCCCCATTAACCTTGCACTCTTCCCAGATGTATCTAAGCATGCCTTTTCACCTTCCTTTAGTCCCACAGCACGCCTGGGTTCAGTCTCACCCTTGGCCACCCTCACCATCTTGCTGGCTACCTTTGTTGTACTTCTTTCCATTCTCCCCCATTTGACTTCTTCTGTACTTCAAGAATGCCCTCCTTCTGGCTCTTAGTGCCATCTTTATTTTGGCCATGAACCACATTGGGCCCCTTTCCCTTTTCCTTTGGACACTTTCTCATCTGAGCTTCCTGCCAACTTAGTCATAGCTTTTTAAAATTCTTCCCATGCTGGCCTGGTGGTGCTGAGGGTTGAGGCGCTGGATGCCACACCTCATGCCATGCCGGTGACCCAGGTTTGGGAATGAGTCCGGGCCATCAGGAATCAGCAGGGGAGGACTGGGATTGAGCATCCGTAGTCTGCTCTCCTGGTCCTGGGGTGGGCTGGGGAATCTCGCCGTGCTGTAGAGTCCCCTAGGGAAGCCCAGAGGCACTACTAGCGTAGGTAGGATAATAGAGGGGGAAGCACAGTGGACGTCAGCACATTGTGCCTAGATGTCATTGCATGTTGTGCTCCATGGGCCAAAAACAGGAGGAAAATGGCTAGGTGCAATCATGCAGCTTGATCGCCGCGCTCTGAGCTGCCTGGAGGACTTTGGTGGAATCCTGCCGGGGAGGCTCTGGGGCTGTCCTGGCTGGTAGAGACAGAGGGAAGCTCTTCAGCAGGATGGCATGACAGCTGTCCCAGATCCTCCTGGGTGCAGTTTGAGCTACCCAGCTCTCCGGGTGGGCAGAGCTGGCAGCTGGATGCCCCAAGCTGGGGGGTGCCGCAGCAGGGGAAAAAACATACATGAAAAAAATAAATAAAATTCTTCCCATGTTTCCTCCACTCTTTCTACCAATACTACTCTCCATGTGCTTCTTTCCAATTGCTCCCGATCATTCCGCTGAAATCTGCCTTTTTAAAGCCCCATACATTTCTGCATTTGCTCCCTTAGCAGCCTCTATCTGGACCTCCACAGCCACTGTTCTGCGGTGGCTGGAATGAAGTAGATCCTGGATTACCACATTTTGGATCCTCTCAGTGTTGTTGAGTGCCAGATCCAACAGAACCTCTTCCTTTGTTGAACACTAGACTAGCCAAGTTAGGAATGCCTCCTAGCATGTATACTCCAGGAGATGATTCATAGTCAAGTGTTCCCTCTTTTATCTGCCAACCTCCGTACATCCTAAATGTTGGCAGATAAAAGAGGGCGGTTTATAACTGAGGGTGGTGGTTAAAGGGGATGATAACAGCATTTCTGGAAAATGGGACAGGAACTCATACTGGTAGTAAATGAGGGTGGGGGATAAAAAGGGAGGTGGATGAAGGAGGAAGCACTGCACTTGCCATAACTGGAACTTTCCAGTCCACATCTAGCTAATTAAAGTCCCACACTACCTCCCCAGACTTGGATGTCTTCCTAGGCATCTACCCTAGTTTCTGCCCCTTGATCTTCATCTGGTGGTCTATAGACCACCCCTGTCCTGACTGGTTTCCTGTCTCTGCTAGCACTAGCAGACTTTCTAGTTTTCTTGAATCCCCTAGGCTGTCTATCTCAGTTGTCTCTGTCCCTTCTTTTACATACAGTGCTACTTCTCCACCTCTCCAGCCCTTTACTCTGTCCTTCCTGAACAGTGAATTCCCTGGTTTGGTCATGTCCCATTTGCTATTAAGGGTGGACAATGCCTCTGTCACACCCACCAGGTCAATGTTCCCTTCTATGACCATCACCTGAAGTTCTGGCATTTTGTTGCCAAGACTCCAGGCATTGGTGCACATAATTTTCCAGTATCTATTATTGCCCTCTCCTTTTTCCCTTACCCTGATTGTACTTGATTCCATTGTATTGGTTGATGGGAAGAGGCCAGCAAGTTCCCTTTTGTTTGTGAAAAAGGATGGGTACCTTGCCACTTTAACTCTCCCCTTCACTAGTTTAAACAAGCAATATATTCTTTGACTAGTGTCTCCATCAGTTCACCCACAACAGAGGTAATTGACAGGCCTGTAGTTACCCAGTTGCTCCTTGTCCCCATCCTTCTGGAACAGAACTACATCCCCTGTCCTCCAGTCTTTCAGAACCACCCTGACTGACTCGAGCTATTGAGTAGCCCTGCCAAGAGAGCAGCCAATTCTGATGCCAGTTCCCTGAACAATCTTGGAGCATCCTATCAGGCCCAAAGGCCTTATCTATCTTTAGAGCTGTCAGCTCTTTTCTGATCCTTTCACTTGTAAATATTCCCTGCCTCATTTCTGGGATACCCCTATCAGCAGCCTTTATGCTGCTTTGTGGCAAAGGCCTGCAGTCCTGTACTTTGAAAACTGAGCAGAAGTAGTCCTTAAGAACAGCTGCCTTCTGCATGTCCTCCTCTATTACCCTGTCCCCTCTGTTAGCCTAATAATTCCTCTTGTCTTTCTTTTCCCCGTCACATATCTAAAAAAACTGCTTTTTCTCTCACCCTTGACCCCTCCATGATATGCAGCTCTGTGTTTGCTTTTGCATCCCTTACTGCCCTCTTGGCCTGCCTTGATTTCACCTGGTACTTACTCTGTTCTTCATCCCTCTGTGTTTTCTTGTTTCTGATGAAGGCCTTTTTCTCAGTACTTACTGCCTCCCTGAACTTCTTTTCCTTTTTTATATATTCTTTGTTTATTCACCCCCTTCTACACGGTACCTTCTCCTATCCTCTGGGATTCCCAAGACTCCACCAGGCATCTCAAGGAGGCTTCGGAGGACCGACCCACCATCTGGCCATGGTTCATCCCCTAGGCATGAAGGAGGGGGGCCTGGGTTAACCCCCTCCAGTCCATTGAAGGCATCAGGCAGTCCAGCTGAGCCCCCCTCCCATGGAGTCTTGTCATATGGCTAAGGCCTCGGGCCCATCTCCAGGCACATGTGCAGGGATTTTCCTTATTTCAGTGCCTTCTACCCGAGAGGATGACAGCATACAAGGAGATCCAAGGAGACGAGGGCACTCAGGAACATGGCACCACTCCAGACCTCAGCCAACGTCCTCCCCACCTGTTTACTCTGCAATCCCACTGCACCTCCACCCGTGGTTCCCTAGGCGGTGGTAAAGCAAGAGGATCCGTACCTCACCCTCCCCAGAGGAGCAGAGCAGCCCTCTGGGTGCTCAGTCCTCCACTCCACAGTCGGCCCTCCAGCAACCTGGGCTCACTTCCAAACCTGGGTTGCAGGTGTCTCAGGTGGTAGCTCTACCACTGTGCCAGTGAGCCAGCTTCCCTGACCTTTAGTGAACCACATTGGTCTGTTGCACCCATTTCTCTTGGTGACCACCCTCAGTCATGACTTTGTTGCCTCAAGAATGGTTCCTTTAATTTCACCTCACCTGTGCATTATTATACATTGTATATTGTAGGGTGGGATTGCTGGCTATTATTTACTCTAGTTAGTTCCTGGGGGGTGGTATTATCTCAGTTACTTAGATGCTAGAACAGGCTTTCCCAGGTAAAGACACTGTCCAGGCAACTCCCATGGCACAGTAACACCAGATCTGAGATGACCCACTTGAAGGTTTAAAGGTAAAGTATCACAATCCTTGGAGAGCTTTCCCATATACCTAGTGGGAGGGGGTTATTAATAAGCATAAAGTGTCATCTAGTGCTGGCCCAGCAGTGGGTCATGACATTACTGTGAGCACCCTCCTCCCACCCAGCTGTGCTAGACAGGATCCAAAGACATGTTAACCAGCTTTCGTTCTCCCTTCCTTCACTCTCTGTGTTATTGTGCTGACTTACTGTAGGTCACCCTTGCAAATGGGCACTTGTTGCTTGAGGGCCGTTCTGTACCTTAATACATTATTAAAAAATCGGGCGATCAATAAATCCATAAATGGACCGGCTCTGTGGCACTGAGGGCTGAGGCATGGATGCCTTACCTCGTGTCACGCCAGTGACCAGGATTTGAGAGCCTACTTAGGTTATTGGGGGTCAGTGGGGGAGGAGAGGCTCGAGAGTCTAGAGGACTGCTTTCCTCTCCTGGGGGGGTTGTGGATCCCTGGCATTTGGCAACTCCCAATGGAGACTGGTGATTGCTGCAGCCAGGGAACACCTGGGATCGACTTGAGGTGGTGGCGAACATCATGCAGGCAGACATGAGAGCATGCCCATCGCATGTTGGATGTCATTGCAAATCCATGCCTCTAGGGGTATCCAAGTAGAAAACCCCTCTTGTGCATGCACAGTGGATGGACTCCTGCTCCCTCTGGCCTGAACAAAGCCCAGCATAAGTCAGGGTGGGGGCTCAAGGGTGATCTTGATCTCCCCCCTCGTTCCCCTCTGGGAGGGTCCTCCATGTGGGGGAAAACCACAGTCCTCCCTATCCCTGCAGCTGAGGTGGAGGTCACGTCATGGAAGTGTAATGGGTCCATGAGAGGGCTGACAGGGAGATAGGGCACCATCCCCGCCACACAAGAGGTGCATAAATAAAGTTTAAAAAAAATTAATTAATTGATTTAATTCTCTCTGGGGACACCACTTTGCAAGGAGTACCCCGATCATCACACAACAGGCTCCCCAGCTCAGTGGTACTTTGACATCTTGTAAGGACCCATCATGTGGCTTCCCTCCACCCACCCCTGCTCCTGGGGGGGGACCCACTCTGATGGAAGTAAGTACTCCTCCCCGAACAATGCACAGCAGCATCAAGTGATAAACTCAACAGCTTACTGATACTTAAACCTCTTGTAGTAACCAATCATACAGTTTCCACCTGCTCTGCAAGGAGTAAGCTGACAGGTATGCTACTGCCATTCACATTTTCCTTCCAAATGAAATCTCAATGTATTATTTACATTGTCACACTAATGCCAGTAAACAACAAGCATTTGTCAATGCCAAATGTTGATTGCGTTGGTGCGTTGCGCTCACTCACTGCCCCTCTGTCACTCGCTCAGTCTGTTTCACCCAGTGCTGCAGGCTGCTTGTTTGTACTGGGCTCCTGCCTGCATTGGCACCTTGTTCTGCCCACTAAGAAATCTTCAGCTGTCCCGACAGAGCTCTGTTGAGGTGGCTCACTCCCCCCTCTCACTCGCTCATTTTGTTTCTCCTGGCGCTGCAGGCTGCCCTTTTGTACTGGGCTCCTGCCTCTGTTGGTGGCTTTTTCTGCCCACAAAGAAATCTGCAGCAGTCCCAACACAGGTCTGTTGAGCCTGCTGACTCCTCTCTCACTCACTCACTCACTCACTCACTCACTGTTCCATTTCTGCCCACGCTGAAGGCTGGACTTTTGTACTGGGCTCCTGCCTGCATTGCCGCCTTTTTCTGCCAACAAAGAAATCCACAGCAGTCATGATAGAGCTCCATTGAGCTAGCTCACTCCCCGTCTCTCACTCGCTCATTGTGTTTCTCCCGGTGCTGCAGGATTCCCTTTTGTACTGCACTCCTGCCTGCATTGGCACCTTTTTCTGCCCACAAAGCAATCCACAACTGTCCTGACAGAGCCCCTTTGAGGACAGTCACTCCTCCTGTGTCACTTACTCATTCTGTTTCTCCTGGTGCTGCAGGCTGCCCTTTTGTATTGGGCTCCTGCCTCTGTTGGCACCTTTTTCTGCCCACAAAGAAATCTGCAGCAGTCCTGACAAAGCTCTGTTGAGCTGGCTCACTCCCCTTCTCTCACACGTTCATTCCGTTTCTGCTGGTGCTGCAGGCTGCCCTTTTCTATTGAGCTCCTGCCTGCATTGCTGCCTTCTTCTGCCCAAAAAGAAATTTGCAGTAGTTGCAATACAGCTCCATTGCACTTGCTCACTCCCCCTCTCTCACTCACTCATTCTGGTTTTCCCACCACTGAAGGCTGCCCTTTTGTACTGGGCCCCAGCATGCATTGCTGCCTTTCTCTGCCCTCAAACAAATCTGCACCAGTCCCAACAGAGCTCCGTTGAGCTCAGTCATCCCCACCTCACTCGCTCATTCTGTGTCTCCTGCTGTTGCAGGCTGTCCTTTTAGTATTGGGCTCCTACCTGCATTGGCGGCTTGTTCTGGCCAGAAAGAAATCTGAAACAGTCCTGACACAGCTCCATTGAGCTTGCTTACCCCCACCCCCAGTCACTCATTCCGTTTCTGCCAGAGCTGCAGGCTGGCCTTTTGTACTGGGCTCCTGACTGTGTTGCCACATTTTCTGCCCACAAAGAAATCTGTAGCAGTCACAATAAAGCTCTGTTGAGCTCACTCACTACTGCTCTGTCACTCACTTGTTCTGTGTCTCTTGGCGTTGCAGGCTGCGCTTGTGTATGGGGCTCCTAGCTGCAACTCCCTCTGTCACGCGCTCATTCTGTTTGTCCTGCTGCTGCAATCGGCCTTTTTGTACGGGGCTCCTGCCTGCATTGGCACCTTTTTCTGCCCACAAAGAAATCTGCAGCAGTCCTGATAGAGCTCTGTTGAGCTCTTTCAGTCCCTCTGTCTCACTCACTCGTACTGTTTCTCCTACCGGTGCAGGCTGGCCTTTTCTACTGGGCATGCATTGACACCTTTTTCTGCCCACAAAGAAAAGCGCAGCAGTCCTGACAGTGCTCCGGTGAGTTCGCTCACTCTCCTTCCCTCATTCAGTCTCTCATTCTATTTCTCCCAGTGCTGCAGGCTGCCCTTTTGTACTGGGCTCTTGTGTTGGGGCCTTTTTCTGCCCACAAACAAATCCACAGCAACTCAGTCCCCCTGTCTCTCTCACTCGTACTGTTTCTCCCACTGCTGCAGGCTGGCCTTTTCTACTGGCTACATTGATGCCTTTTTCTGCCCACAAAGAAATCTGCAGTAGTTCTGACAGTGCTCCAGTGAGTTCGCTCACTCCCCCTCCCTCACCCAGTCTCTCGTTCTATTTCTCCCAGTGCTGCAGGCTGCTCTTTTGTACTGGGCTCTTGTGTTGGGGCATTTTTCTGCCCCCAAACAAATGCGCAGCAGTCCTGACAGAGCTCAGTTGAGCTTGGTCACTCTCCCCCCTCTCACTCGTTCTATCTTAATCTGTCCCAAACACTGATTTCCCGGAGTGACCGTGCTATTCTCTGGCAGGAGTGCAAAAACATATTTTAGCCAGGATGTGAAAAATGACAGCTGTACTGTTCATAAGGAGGTGTGAAAAAATGCTACTGTTGAAAATATGGTGTGAAAATATTACAAATTTGCGAAGTTACAAGGGTGCATGGAAACAATTCAATGCACGCTTGTAACACAGTCATGTTATGGAGTTTCATCACCACATTTTCAACATAGGGATTTTAGGACCTCTGCTCATGAACAGTGCCACTGTCATTTTCTTAATCAGTCCCAAACAATAATTTCCCACAGCGACTGCATTATTCTGTGCCACAACTGTGAAACCACATTTCAGTCAGGATGTGAAAAATGACAGCTGAACTGCTCATAAGGAGGTGTGAAAAAATGCCACTGTTGAAAATGTGACGTGACAATATTACAAATCTGCAAAGTTACAAGGGTGTGTGGAAAGTGTGCAATGCACACTTGTAACACAGTCATTTGATGGGCTATCATCTCCAAATTTTCAACACAGGCATTTTAGGACTTCTGCTCATGTACAGTATCACTGTCATTTTCTTAATCTGTCCCAGACAGTGATTTCCCACAGTGACCGCTCTATTCTGTGCCAAAAGTGTGAAAACACATTTCGGTCAGGATGGGAAAAGTGACAGCTGCACTATTCATACATAGGTGTGGGAAAATGACAATGCTGAAAATCTGGAGTGAAAATATTAATTCGCAAAGTTACGAGAGTCCGTGCAAACTGCACAATGCACACTTGTAACGCAGTCATTTTATGGAGTATCATTACCAAATTTTCAATACAGGCATTTTAGGACCTCTACTGATGAACAGTGTCACTGTTATTTTCTTAACCTGTCCCAAACACTGATTTTCCACAGCAACCACGCTTTTCTGCGCTGGAAGTGTGAAAACACATTTTGGCCAGGATGTGAACAATGACAGCTATACTGTTCACAAGGAGGTATGACAAAATGCCAACATGGAAAATCTGGCATGAAAATAGTGCAAATTTGAGAAATTACAAGCGTGCGTAGCAACTGCGCAACGCACACTCATAAAACAGTCATTGTTTGGATTTTTTCCACAAAATTTGCAACATAAGCTTTTTGAGAGAACACCTCATGAACACTGGCACTGATGTTTCATTAATTGGCACCAAAAGATGATTCCACGCAGTGCCCACAAAATCACCTTTCGAGGCCGATTAACGCCATGACAGTTCGAGAATTCATGAGGAGCTGTCCCAAAAACCCCATGTTGAAGATTTGGTTCCAAAGTTCCAAAAAATGACTGAGATATGCATTAAAGTTGAAAAAAACCTATTTCTACCATTATACAGCTTACTGGCATTTCCTCAGTTCATGGTCAGCTTTGAAGAGTGCAGACGTGTTCCCAGTCCACCGAAGATTGTTGCGCCGGACTCTGGAGGTAAGTATAGGGTGAGGGGGTGTGTGGGGAGGTAGGGTGCCCAGTGGGTGGGCACAGGTTGTGGGAGAGTGCAGGGAGATGGTGAAGGACCGTTTCCTTTTTTCACAGCTTTTTAAAAGAGAAAAAATCCATCACGGGGCAGTTTTTACTTTGCGGGGCATTTGGCATGCTGGAGTGGGCTCCCAGCGTGCCACCCAAGTCTTTTTTTGGGGGGATTCTGTAGCCAACGGGGATTGGGCACCCCATTGGCACATACTGGGGGACACCCCTGCAAGCAACAACGGGTGGGATACATTATGCCGACGTGGGAGGGCCCCCATCAGCAAAATACAAGGGGGAATAAATGCTGATGGGGATTGGGCCCCCCGTTGGCAAAGAAAAACTGTTGGGGAGGTGCATAATGCCGAGGGGGATTGGGCATCCCCTCGGCATACATTCTAAATGGGAGGGGGCACATTATGCTGACGGGGAGTGGGCTCCCCCATCAGCATTGTGACAGGCAATGGTGGCAGTCACTGCCGCCATGTTGCCTGCATGTTGGGAGGCGTGTTGTGGTCACGCTGCATGGGAATGAAGGACACATCTTCTGACGTGTGCCCTCCATTCGCCCAACAGTGACCACGCTTCCAAATGTGCCATTATGGCAATATGTTGGCTGCACATGCACGAGCCAACATAAAAATATTATTGTAGTAGCTGTCTTTCTAGGGACACCTGTTATCTCTGTCTAGCCTGGTTCTGGGTTCTTGAACACCCCCCCTCCCCTTCCCAGTCTCATTGCCACTCTGTCTCTCTCTCTCTCTCTGACCTGGATGACAAAAGTTCAATATTTCTTTCAGCTTTCTTTTACTGCCCTGTAAACATAGCCACAGTGAGGCTGGGAAAAGTAAATAGATCATTTTGTAGGCTTTATGTCACTGTAACATTTTGTTGTCCAATAGTACTACCTTTCTCTCTCATCTTTCTTTTTTTGGGAGTGGGGGAATGGGTGGCAGCCTGCCATTGCTCCGTACTTGATACCTATACACACCGAGGTTTGGAAAAGACAGCAAAGTTTGATTCAAGTTGTTGGTGTGTATGTAATTTGACTTCAGCCCCCACGTAACATAGAAACATAGACTTTGATGGCAGATAAGGACTGCTTGGCCCACCTAGTCTGCCCATTTCTCTACCTAGAGGATAAGCTGCAGATCCTATTTAACCAACAGCCTATTTCTTCCTACTCCCCACAAAAATTGCCTTATGTCTATCCCATGCATTCTTGAATTCTCCCACAGTTTTAGAGTCTCTCTCTCTCTCTCTCTCTCTCTCTCACACAATTATACTATTTCCTTTACCAGCAGTCCCTAGGCCGTTGTACACACACTGAGGCATGGAAAACAAAATCAGATTCTCACTAGTGTGCAAATTGTATGGTGTAGTTAATGAGTACACTTTCCCCATGTGTGTGGACAGCTTTCTTGGGTCAAGGAGTCAAACTGCAATTACTTTGAACAGTGTTAACACTTATACAGCATTGTGGCAACAGTGCAGTGCCCATGCATAGAGCACAGCCCACATGGGAGCTGAACTCAAATGCAAGTTAGTTTCCTTTCAGACTACCCTGCAATTGTCCAAGCCACAAAAGTTATTTCCTGATCATGTATAACTTCTAAACATTCTGTCTTTATTTTCTTTATTTATATAATACTTTGATAACCAGGTAAGGCCCACTAGTCATTGCTGTTTGTTTTCATGGGCAACCTGTGAGCACTGGGGAGGTTAAGTGACTTATTAACATACTAACATACTACAAGGCCAGCAGATTAGGTCCTGTGGTCTATCAAGTTTGCTCGATCGTCAGTGCCTTCCCATGGTACCATTGATAGCCCCCTCCCTCCCTACAAGGTCCCCATTTCCCAGTGAGGCTCCGGGGTGCACCTTCCCTCTATACCTCTCTCAGCCTTTCTTGCACTAATCCATAATAGTAGCAGCCACCAACTCCCTGAGCAGTGCATTCCAGGGCTCTACCACCCACTCAGTGAAGTAGTACCTCCTTGTTCCTTGTGGCTTGCTCACAGCCACATAGTGTGCAGGTGGGAGATTGTGGGAAGCCACTCTGTGCACCCCATTCCAAATCCTCATCCCCCCCATCTTGAATGCATCATAGCAGAGAACACTCACAGATGTGAGAATACACAGTCAGATCTGCAGTTCATTCCCCTGTGTACGGGGCATGTAAGTTAAGATGGGCACCATGCGATGTGTTTCAATGTATTTCAGCCTGTCCTTCACTGTTTACACACATTTATTTTATTTTTAGTTAGCTTTTGTTGACCGGGTAAGTGCACTAGACAAATCCTGCCTATTTTCAGGCACGCCCCGGGAAGGGGGATACAGATGAATGGCAACTGACCTTGAACCAGATTAAGCTGTTGGTGGTATTTTTAGTGAATGAGGGAAATTTGGCCAGGACACCGGGGAAATTCCCCTACTCTTTTCGATAAGTGCCATGGGATCTTTAACATCCACCTGAGCTACCACCAATCCAGGCAGATGGGACCTCGGTTTAACGTCTCATCTGAAAGACGGCACCTCAGAAGTGCAGCACCCCTCTCATGCTGCACTACAGTGTCAGTACTGGGATATTAACCCAAGTGCCAGATGTGGGAACTGAACCCACAGCCCTCTGATCTCCCAGCTTCAGAGGCGAGTGTGCTACCTACTGAGCCACTGACACTGACACATAGCTAGCCAGACTAATGCTTTAGCACAGCATACTATTTGATAAATCAGTAAGAGCAATTACATTTTTGTTGATAAATAATAAAACACGCTCACTTGCTTTACCTGCTTGTTTCATTAATTTGGATGTAACACAAGTAAGAAAAAGAAACCTGAAAATACGACAGGAATCCATGATGGCTTTTTTCAGTCATACTGTAGCACATCAGAGTTGGTACTTAAAAAAACAAGCATTGTTAATGCCGAATATTTGCTTGCTGGCATTGGCATTGGTAGTGTAGGAGTTACAGAGCTGCATAATAAGAGTGGCAGTGAAGTATTGAACTGAAGCCAACCCCACCACCACCCTGCAGATACTGACAGGCATTGAGGTGTGCCTTTGGGTCGTCAGGCATAACGACCACACCATTTCACCACACCCTACCCTGCAGACACTGACAAGTGTCACGGTGTGCCTTGGGGTCTTTGGCCCTTATGTTCACCCCATTCCATCAGGAAATATGGTGAGATGGGTGCTGTATAGGAGAATGGGGTGAACTTTGGGGCAGAAGAGTCCATGGCACACCTCGATGCCTCTCACTGGCTGCAGGGTCTGGGTGGGGGTGGAATGGTATGAGCATTACAGGTGACAATCCCAAGTCACATTCCTGATGCCTGTCAGTCTCTACAGGGTGGGGCGTTATGGTCGGTAACCCTAATGCCTCAGGCATTTGTTGGTATTTTCACTCCAAATTTTCAACATGTTTTTTTTGTGACCCCCACCTCATGAACAGTAGCAATATCAGTTTGTTAGTCGAAAGCTGATTTTGAACAGCAACTATGCCATTTGGCACCACAGATGCGAAAACACATTTCGAACAGGATGCGAAAAATGACAGCTGTACTGTTCATAGGGAGGTGTAAAAAATGGTAATGTTGAAAATCTGCAGTGAAAATATTAAAAAAACTGGTGAAGTCACAAGCATGCATAGAAACTGCACAACGCACACCCATAATGTAATTAGTTTGGGGATTTTTTACAGCAGATTGACAACACAAGCATTTTGGGACCTCCGCTCATGAACAGTGTCACTGTGATTTCTGAACCTCTTGTATTATATATTTTTTCTTTGTTGTTCTACATTTTATATCTTTTGTCTATGTAACTGTGAACTGTATATGTATGTGCCTCAGGACCTCCTTGTGAATGAGCTTACTCAATGGAGTCTTTCTTGCAATAAACTTGAACTTGAACTTGAATCTGTCCCGAACAGTGATTTCCCACAGTGACCACGTATTTCTGCGCTGGAAGTGCTAAAACACATTTTGGCCATAGTGTGAAAAATGACAGCTGTACTGTTCATAAGGAAGTGTGGAAAAATGCCAGTGGTGAAAGTCTGGACTGAAAATATTACAAATTCATGAACTTACGAGGATGCTTGTAAACTGCGCAATGCTCGCTCGTAACACAGTCATTTTATGGACTTTTGTCACCACATTTTTAACATAGCCATTTTAAGACCTCTGCTCATGAACAGTGTCACTGTGATTTTCTTAATCTGTCCCAAACATTGATTTTGCACACCGACTGAACCATTGTGCGCTACATGCATGGAAACACATTTTGGCTAGGATGTGAAAAATGACAGTTGTACTGCTCATAAGGAGGTGTGGTAAAATGGCAATGCTGATAATCTGGAGTGAAAATATTAAAAATTTGTGAACTTACAAGCATACATAGGAACTGCGCAATGCACGTTAGTAAATTAGTAATTTTGGGGAATGTTTTCACCACATATTCAACATAGGATTTTGGGGGTATACCTCATGAACTGTGACACTGTTGTTTCGTAAATTGGTCCTGACAGGTGGTTCCATGCAGTGACCACAAAATCACCTTTCGGGGCTGATTAATATCATGACAGTGCAAGAATTCATGAGGAGGGGTCCCAAAAATCCCACGTGGAAAATGTGGTGCCAAAATTCCAAAAAATGCCTGAGATATGCATCAAAGTTGAAAAAAACCTATTCATTCCATTATACAGCTTACTGGCATTTCCTCAGTTCACGGTCGGCTTTAAAGAGTGCAGACGTGTTCCTGGTCAACCGAAGATCATTGTGCCAGACTCCGGAGGTAAGTATGGGGTGAGGTGGGGGTGTGGGGAGGCAGGGTGCGCAAAGGGTGGGCACAGGTGGGGAGAGCGGGGGCCAAAACAAGCAACGAGGGACCGTTTTTTGTTTTTAGATATTTTTTTCTTTTAGGAAGATGATGCAGGACTTCTGCCATGCTGGGGTGGGCTCCCAGTGTGGCAGCTGGAACTTTTGTTTTGGGGGGCAGTGGAGCCAACAGTGGATTGGGCACCTCGTCGGACATACAGAGGTTTGCCATGCTGGGGTGGTCTTTCAGCTTGGCACCTGGAAGTGTGTTTGGGGGGCAGCAGATGGACGTTTGTCATGCTGGGGTGGGCTTCCAGCATGGCACCTGAAAGTGTGTTGGCCGGGGCTCTGAGCTCACTGTGGATTCAGCATCCTCGTCATCCATAGTTCACTTCAAACTGAATTTATGTTCCAGGAAGAGAAAGCAGAGATGTATATGAGCAGGATTGCCAGCAATATGCAAATCAACACTATCTTATCACTGCTCACTAAAGCAGTCTCTCCCTTTCAGCTGTACACCACTGCATTTTCAACTGCTGTCATAGACAGCTGCAGCATTCATTGGTAAATTGTGGCCGCACCTGCAAACACACTGACTGAATTGGAAGACAGACTGCCACACCTACAAAAACTCAGATGATGGCACTATGTTGCTTGCACATGCGTGCAAGCAAACATCAAAAACCTGTGACTTTCCTCTATTGTTACATAAAGTTTGTGCTATACTGTTACCAGGAGTTGCAACTTCGTTGCTACACAATCTGTCCACCTTTTATCAGTTTCTTTCAGAAACAATGTGTAACATTGTAACATACTTACCAACCTTCTTGCAGCTTTTGATACTTAGAATAACATATTATTTCAGTCAAGTCAGCAACCAAGCTTCTCATAAAGCATACTGAATGTATGGGAGCTGGAGAACATTTCATTGTTCTGCTTCTTTTCCATGCTCTACCTGTGATATTTGCATTTCCTGAGTCCCTCCCCCCTTCCCCAACCCAGGGGCAGGATGCAATTACAGCACATCTCCATTAACAATTGTGCTGCATGACACACAGTCCAATTTGCAAATACTTGGAATCCTGTAATTAAGCACTTGCCTGCTCCCTGTCAGACTACTTTTTGCAAGATGTTGTAAAATATTATACTTTTAAGAGGAGACAAAAATGCAGGACAATCTGTCATTAATTCTGATAGGGCCACAGAAGTACTTACACCTACATAACTCTATACTCATTCGCATTAACAATGTCAAAACCAGCAAGCAAACATTCAGCAATGACAAATGCTTGTTCTGTCTGTGTCCGCCATGTAAATAAGCACTAAACTCATAGCAGGTGCTCAACCCTGCTGCAGGTATCCCTTCCCCACCTGACACAATTCTAAAATAAATAAAAAAAAAATCAGTGGCTGTTCAATCACTATGTTACCCCCCTCCAGCCCGACCCAGCACTTTTTAAAATGGAGGTGGGTGCTCAGTTCCACCACTGATATCACCCTCCCACCTGATCAGTTGGATTTCCTGTTTGTAGGTGCTCAATCCCACTGCCAATATCTCCCCCCCCCCCACCGTTGCACCCAGCCCTATAAGACTCGACACTAGGGTGCACACCACTGGTGCTGGCAAACAACAATCTCCTCAATGCACACACAAACACACCCCATGAAACACTTCTGGCACCGGGGTGCCTAATAACCCACCAACACTAGAGCGCCCAATGCCCAGTGCTGCAACCTGTAAACAAAAAAAAGTCCCTTGATATACTTTATTTTTTTTCTGAACTTGTAAAAAACAGAACCATCAATTGATGTCTTGTAACCACCCTGTGACCCAACACCTACCAAATCCCCCCCCCAGCATTCAGCTCCCCACCCCTCACTTACTTATAGGGTACCATGGAGTAATCCTTTCATGACCAGTGAAGCTGCTCTCTCTTTGGCCCCTGACCACAAACTTACTGAAAACAGAGTAAGTGTGGTTAAAGGTTTTTTAATGTGTTGTGAACACTTACTCACAACTTTGTCATTTTTTTCCTTTTTTGCCCCAGATTTTCAATAAACCTCATTTTTAACCCCACCTCATTAACAAGGCTGGTTTAAATGTTCATATTGCCTCCAAAACATGTTTTAGCAGTCATCCCACAAAATCACCTTAAGGATAGGATTTTAATAATTTCACCTGTCTTGATGATAGAGTAGGCTAATAAAAAGACTATGTTGAAAATTTGGGGTTAAAAGGTCACAAAATACCAGAACTGGAAGGTGGCACATGCAACACGGAGCAGAAGATGTACCGAGAGGAGCTTCTGCTCTAACTCAGATTAATACAATTTAAATTGCTTTATTTCACACACAATACATTTATTTTTTGCACAATGTATAAAGGGGTGCTACCATAGCAGATTTTGTTGACAGGTGATAAATCAACCATTCATTAGTTGTGCTATACCTCCTCAAGTAATGCCCGGAAAGGAAAGATGTTGCAGTCAACAGACACTACCAGCAGTAGTGGTGCTGGCCTTGAGGCTGGTGGAGAGATGGACCCCTTGAATGCAATGCTCCTACAAGTGATCAGGAAGGTTGCTCACAAAGTTGTCTCCATTAACACCTGATGCACAGCTATGGAGTCTAAAACTGAGGGTTTCTCTTCAGTCAATAGAAGCACCACAGAATCAGTGACCAAAACAGCTACCACCATTTAATGCCTTCTATCAGAAAACAAGGTGCTAAGGCTGCAGCACCTGGAAAACAGAGCGTGCCAAGCTAACATCTGCCTGTTACTGTAGATGTCCCAGAAACATTGGAAGGGCCAGATCCACTTCACTTTATCACTGAATTGTTTAATGATCTACTGGACTTTGATATTTTGGTGACATCTATAAACTCTTCTGGATTACACCTCGGTGTCAACCCACAAATACAAACTAAAAACACATATCCTTTTGCTGATCACCAGTCAGTCACATACATGACCAATTATACAGAGAGCATGCAACATAGGACAGCTAACCCTAGAGGACAGCACCCAAATCCACATGTTCCCCAATTTGAGTTTTTTGACCAGGCCGTGGATAAAGGGGTTTAATGCTATAAGGATGGAACTCCAGACTCTGGACATCAATCATACACTACAGCTACTTGCAAAGCTGAGACTCACATATGCAGGTAAAACATGTTTTCAGTGATCCAAAGGATTCAAGAAAGCAGGTCAAAGTGATTAAAAAAAGGAGACTTTTTCGCTAAACATGATACTTTTCAATCAGAGGGATAGGCCCAACAATCTTTTTTATTTTGAGTTATTTTTGTATGCTCCTCCCCAGGCAGCCCTGACCGGCCACTCCTTCGGCCCTCCAAGGTGCAATCCCAGCACTACTCATCCCTTTTCTGCCAACCAACATTTCAAGGGGGAAGTGCCCATTAGGTGCAACTTTGTATCTTGGACATTGCAGGGTTTGACCAGACACTTTCTGGGGCTTTGTGGCATCAGGGGACCAGAGGCCATCATCCAGTCAATCAGGGGGCATTTACAATTTTTCTACCCTCTCACTCCCTCTACCCTAATTGGCCGAGTGTGGCAGTGACCTGAGTTGGGGACATACAGGGGATTTGTTGAGGCTTCATGCCCCCAAGCCACAATGCTCAATCTACTTCCAGGTGCTGAAGCCCTGTCCCCCCAGGAGGGAAGTGTCCAATGGATGATCCGTAGTCATCCCCTCCACCAGTCTCCACCCCTGACACCTGGGCTTGGGGCATGAACCCTGGTCACTGGTGTGTTGAGTGAATCCATTCATTTGGTGCCACAGAGAAGGCTGCCCTGAAAATCTTAATGCCTTTTACATATTGCCCGTTAGTAGCTGGGGGACACCATTCTTGCTTTTCAGTTTCAAGTTGTATGTTCACCAATGCTGACAAAGGCTGTGGGAGTAGCGAAGGATTACAGTAATGTGACGTAAATTTGTAGCAGGGGACTATTCAATTTATACAACAGTTACATTATGGCTGCCCTTGGTGCAGGCCCACTACACTGGCACGAAGGTGGGTGACAAGATGGCTTCCACCATGAGGTTGGTAGTTGGGACTACATGCCCATTAGTCCTCATACCCCACAGGCAGCTCATTCTTCTGTATTAGCTCACTATCATTTGAGCAAGAAGCGCGCTAAGCACCACCACATTTTTGCCTAGCTGGCAATGCCAAACTGTTTGTAGCAGGACTCCTGTTTAGCCATGCTGTTCAGTCATGATGTTTAAACAAAAGTAATCATTTTCTCTCTAAACACACAGTGTAATTAGTTGTGGTTTAGCTGTTGCGTGCCACCGCTGGTTGTGAGGTGCGTGGCCTACTGTTTCAATGTTTTTGCATTTCTACATTGGCGTGCATAAATTTGAATACCAGTTGAACTATGAGTCTATTCTGTATGTCTTATGTCTATTAGGATGCTTTTCCTTTCTGCAGGATGTGGACCCTTAGGTCTCACAAGGTAACATGATTAAGTGCAGCAGCACTATACATGACTTTTTTTTCGGACACTATATTTTTCTACCTATTCCATAGCTCTTGCTTCATTAGTTTTATTTAAAAGTTTGTGGGATTATGTTATTAACTACTGCTGGTAACCCTTCAGATGTTCTAACCCAGGGAGAGGATTCTAAGTACACTGTTGTTAAATTACCTTACTCTCATTACTGTACCCTGAACCAAGTTTCTTACATGTATGTATGTTCATATAGAAAATGAAAAAAACAAATCAAATGTAATCCCCCATGGGTGGGGCTTACCTTATTTTGCCCTGGGCACTGACCATACCTCCTGCTGCCCTCCGCCACCAGTCCCAGGTTCTGTGTGCTCCTCTGAGGTCTTTGTCCAGCCCCCATGTGGTTATTTGGTAATTTGGGGCTGGAGGTGCAAACATCGTGGGATCGCTGCATTGTCTGTCCCTTTAAAAGTGCAAGAGGGTCCATGTTTGCACAGTAGCACCTCGTGGTTTTCAGGCCATTCTAGCAGCCACCCAATTGCCATTCTGGTGATCTCAACCCCCAGGATATGTTAGTTGGGGGCCGGACACACGGAGAAGGTGCCCCAGAAGTGGCCAGAGTGTTTATTTAAAGAGTGCCTATGAGTGCTTTAGAACGGGGGCATATATGAATATTAATAGGCTGGATATTAATATTAATGAGCTACCTGGCTGCCTCGGGGGACTGTACATTTCAGAGCCAGTGACAGACAATCTGAACTGTTTTGCAACATAACTCTGCAGCCAGGAGACAGTTGATAAAGGCTGCTAATACAGGACTGTGGGGTAAATATATGTAAAGGCTGTGTATTTTGGTTGCAAGGACACACTAAAGGTGGAACTGCTGTAAAACTGTGTTGAAATGTTGTGATGGCAGCCATCTTTGCTCCTTTGACCCCTAGTGCCAGCTAATCAAGGACTTGGGTGCCCAAAGACAGTGTGAAATGACTGCTGAGAGAGGTGTGAACTCTGTTCTAGGCACCAAAATTAACAACCAATCAATAATTGAAAGAGACTAATGTTTAATGATTTTACTGATGTACAGCATGTTTCAGCCAATTGGAGGTTGGAATTTCTAGAGTGAAACCCCAGGGACATTTGCAGATTGGGGCAGTCTGGTTTGGGCTCTCAGTGAGTCACAAGGGCTCATTCTGTGTGGAGAAAAGCTTGGAAGCCAGTCTAGGGATTTTGCAGTAAAATGCCTGAGGACTTTTTCTGCCTGGAGAATCAGTGTTTGTAGCTGAACCTGCAGCAGCCTGAGGAACCCTGAGCTTGTGAAAAGGTTTGTGAAGAGTGTGTGCCAGAGTCTGACGTTGGCAACTTGGTCCAGAAGCTGCAGGAAATTGTGGGAAAGAGTCTGCAGAGTTCCAGAGGTTGGGAACCTACCTATATTGCTGAAATCTGGCTGTGTAAAACTGTCACCCAAGGCACTGTATGCTGCTAGCAAATAGCTTCTAGCAAGACAGAATTCGAAAGAACCATTGCTGCACCACAGAACTGCTAATCTGAGTTCAAGCAGAAGACAGAGACTGCAGTGTGCACAGCCACAACTTGGAGCCAGGTAGAGGAACTGCTAACCCTTATCAAGTGGGGTGAATTGGGCTGCAGTGAGCCACGGGCACACACCTGAGTGCTAAGGCACTCTGGACCCATTTGGAGAGCCGGGCCATGGGGTCACTCCAGGGTCTGGGCTCACTTGTAGGTCAGGAAGCCTTGCATTGTGCACCCATTCTCCTGCCTGCAGGCTGAAGATCACAAGCTGCCAGACTCTGTGAGCAAGTCAGAAGGTGACAACATAATTCTGCCAGTTTTTGTTGTCCATCTGCTCACTGCCCCATGGTGAAATTGTTCCTCCTGGCTGAACCCACTGAGCCAGAACCTGAAAATGAGTGTCTTCAAAACTGTAACACAGGGCTTGTCCTGACCTGGGTCTAGTGTAAAGTTGTCTGCAAGTGTAAAGCTGTTTAACTTCTACCTCCCCAAAGTGTTTCAAGGGATCCCAATGCCAGCCAACCTGTGGCAACGTACAGGCCTGCACCTGTTCTGTGTACCCAAATAGACTAAAGGGGGCACTGGTACCAGTGGGGAAGAGGGTTAATGTGCCATTGGAAGGTGAGCATTATTGTCAAAAACCATTGCATATCCAAAATGAAAATATTTTTTCTGCTTCTCCATTTCCCTTTTCCCCAAAGTAAAAGAATTTGGTTGTTACTGTTAAAAGTGGTTGTGAGCATATTATTATCTACGGTCATTAATTACATCTGTTTTACAGTATTGCTAAACAGAGTGGTATTCTCTGTGTAGGGTGACTGGAAGGGGAGGTGGATAGGTACAACATCCCAGGACGTTGTACTACACCAACATCTGGCCCACTATAATTTTACTCCAGGTGGAGGCACCATGTTTTTATTAATACCTGTGGGAAAGAACTCCTGCTTGCCATCAGAACAGAACCCAGGCCCTTAACCTGTATAATAGTCAACAGGCAGGGGCAGTAGCCCACTGGCACACAGTGCCTGGGTCACACAAACAACAACACACTTATGAAGAAACATTAACGTGTTTCATTGTTTATTTATAACGTTGCTATTTTAACTAGATTTTGAACCCAAATTTTCAACAGAGTCTCTTTTTTACCTTACCTCATGAACGTGATCTGTGTCAGTTTTCAGATCCTACCCCAAATTTCTTTTCATGCTCATGCTGTAAATTTACTCAACATTTCATAAATGACACCCATCATATTCATGTGGTGATATCATAAAAAGACTAACACTTTGAACCCACATTTGCAACATGGTAATTTTTAACCGCATCTCATAAATATGCCAGGGTCATTTTCAAATCCCCCTCCTTAAACTGTTTTCGCAGCAATTCTGCAAAATCATTTTTCGACTGGTTATTTCATAAATGACACCTGTCACGATCATATACTTGGGCAAGAAAAATACTGTCTTAAAAATTCAGGGTCATTAAGAAGGCAACAACATTATGTGTGAACCTCTTAATTCCCAGCCATGACTAGTGCACTGTTATAACTCTTGTTAGTAATTTGTTAATTTTTACAGTTGTGGGTGGAGCCTACAGCCATTTTGCTTCCTGTAGCCTAAAATGGCCAAGTGTGGCACCTTCTGTTGGACTTTTGGAAGTATCCTTCTGAAAGTCTAACAGAGCTTGTAACACTCCACCACGATCAGCTGCTACAGAATAAAAGCTGCACTATTTTGTCTGTTACTTCCGCATCTCTGGAAAATAACTGTGCATGCGCACCTTGTGCACATGCGCAGTTCTGCTGGCTCTGCCATCCTGCAAATGGTATATTGCCATTCACTGCAACTATGCATGTGCCAATACTGCACATGTGCAGTTGCATTGCTGCCTTCTTAGAGATGGCACTTGCTCTGCAGAGCATTGCAAACTCGCCACAGCCATGTTGGCTCTGACTAGAGCTTGTAACTACTGCACAGTCTATGCGCAACAACTACACAGCAAATATGGGCAAGCAAACATGCCTGGCATTGGTCGGTGCCTGTACTTTATTGTACTAGACTTTCTATAGATACATTAGTGAAAGGAGAAAGTCCAGAGGGGGTATTGCTATGCTCAAAGGAGAAAAGGGGGCATGTGAGGAGGAGGACCCTGTAAAAGCATCTATCCTAAATAGATACTTTTGCTCAGTATTTACTGAAGAGAAGGTAGGGCAGGGCCCAGAGCTCAGCACCATGGACATGGAGGGAGGGAGGGAGGTGAGCACTACTCCCTTCACAAAAGAAAGGGTCCTACAAGAGCTCGCTAAGCTCAGGGTGGACAAGGCACTGGGACCTGATGGCATACATCCCAGGGTACTTAAGGAGCTAAGGGTGGAACTAGCAGAGCCATTAGCATAACTGTTTAGTGAGTCTCTGAGCACAGGAGAGGTCCCAGTAGACTGGAGAAGGGCTCATGTGATCTCACCCACAAGAGTGGTAGCAGGGGAGGCAGGGAACTACAGACCGGTCAGTCTTACCTCAGTGGTGGGCAAGATTATGGAGGCACTCCTTAAGAAAGGATAATGCAACACCTGGAATCCATAGAGCACAGGATCCAAGACAGCATGGGTTTACAAAAGGAAGGTCCTGTCAAACTAATCTCATAGATTTCTTTGACTGGGTAACCAGAGTGGTGGACCAAGGGGGAGCAGTTGACGTCACCTACCTTGACTTCAGCAAAGCTTTAGACACTGTTCTACATAGAAGATTGATAAATAAGCTGAGTAGGCTCGGGGTGGGTCAGATGTTGGTCAACTGGGTGGCAAACTGGTTGACAGGCAGAAAACAGAGAGTGGTGGTAAATGGTATACAGTCAGAAGAGATGCAAGTCACAAGTGGGGTACCTCAGGGATCAGTCCTGGGGCCAGTCCTCTTCAATATCTTCATTAGTGACATTGCAGATGGGCTAGAGGGTAAGGCTTGTCTGTTTGCAGATGACACCAAGATCTGCAACAGAGTAGATGATCCAGATGGGGTGGGCAGAATGAGAAGAGATCTGGATAAACTAGCAAAATGGTCAGAAGAGTGGCAACTGGGATTTAATGCAAAGAAGTGCAAGATCATGCACATAGGGAAGATAAACCCTGAAGCCACTTATAGGCTGGGAGGGGAGTTGCTGGCAGTCACAAAGGAAGAAAGAGACTTGGGCATCATCATCACCGATGACCTGAAATGATCCAAGCAGACCTCTAAAGCAGTAGATAAGGCTCAGGGGGATGTTAGGGTGTATTAGTAGGGGTATCACAAGTCATAAGAGGGAGGTAATAATCCCTCTTTACAAGACACTGGTTAGGCCCCATCTGGAGTATTGCATGCAGTACTGGAGGCCACACCTTCACAAGGACATTAACCAAATTGAGGCAGTCCAGAGAAGGGCAACCAAAATGGTGCAGGGACTGCATCAGAAGACATATGAGGACAGATTAATGGAGCTCAATATGTATACCCTTGAGCAAAGGAGGGAGAGAGGTGATATGATCGAAACATTCAAACACCTTAAAAGCATTAACAAGGTGAAAGAGTCTAACATATTTAAACATAAGAAAAATAGCAGGAAAAGAGGACAGCATGAGATTAGAGGGAGGCCAATTAAGGGGGAATGTGAGGAAATTCTTTTTTCACAGAAAGAGTGGTGGATGCATGGAATGGCCTACTTCAGGAAGTGGTGGCTATGAATGCAATGCAAGGCTTCAAACAGGCATGGGATAGGCATAAGGGAGCAATACATATGAGTATGAATAGATAGACCACTGACAGAGCAAAGGCCGATGGCACATTTATAAGGTAGAAAAAGAAATGGGCAGACTGAATGGGCCTTGCGGTCCTTATCTGCTGTCAACCTCTATGTTTCTATGTTACTGCAACATCAAGTTACAGGATATACCCAGCCTTTTTACTTATATGTAGCCCTGATGTACTACTACTGCTACTACTGAAGAGTTATTAGCTAGGTCCACACATTCTGTCTGCCTGTGAGAAATGAATTGCCAGAGGTATTAAGCCATTTCTGGAGGGTTCCAGTACTCTGTTCAGCAGAGAGTGAGAGAGAGCGAGAGAGAGTGAGAGAGACAGAGAGACAGAGAAAGAGTGAGGGAGAGAGAAAGAGAGAGAGAGAGAGAGAGAGAGACAGGCCGCCAGTCTCACTACCTGCCCCAGTCCAGGGACTGTTTTCTAGAGTCTGAATCTGCACCAGAATGGAGAGGTTTCTGAACTGGCAGATGCTGTAAGCAGAAGCTCTTGGGGGCTCAGACAGGAATCACCTCACCAGGTGTACGCAGAACCAGTGTTTACTGAGGGAGTTAGTGCTTTAGAGCCGTGCATCATATGTTGCAAAGATAAGAATGAGAAACTCTCCCAAGACTGCTCTGCTTCTCCAAAGGGAGGGGGGATCGAGTGTTCGGTGCAGTGGTGACACACAGCAGAGGCTGGGTTCATCACTACGCGCCGATGCCACTTAGAATTCAGGGGCGGGGCAGACGCTGGTCATCATTGCATGTCCCCGCCCCTGCTTACAGGGGAAAAAAACAGGTGGGACCTCTGTCTCTATGAAGCCCTCCCCGGGCTTCAATTAGCCTCTGTTGCCGACTCTTCCAACAAGTTACTGGTACCATGGGCTGGTTAAGCAGGGACCAGTCCCGTGGCCCCACCCTCCAGGGGGAAAGCCAGGGACGACCGAGAGAGTGACGGCAGTGATGGCAGGTGGAAGTCCATGGGCTGTGACCGGGGCAGAAATCTGATGGAGGTCCTGCCAAGAAAAGTATAGTAAATAAAATAAAAAAAGAATGAGAAATTCCCATAAAAATGAATATAGACATAGAGAATGAGTTTCCTCAAGGTTCCTGGTGGTGACATGGAGGGTGCTCTGGGTCCTCGGCCACTTCTCATTTGCAAGAAGGTGCAGGTGTTGGGAGCTGAATTCAAGGCTGCCAGACAGAAATCCTGTACCTGAGAGCCAGGTGCTCTGGGTCCACAGCCAGTTCTCAGTTGCAACAAGGCACAGGTGTTGGGAGCTGAAATCGAGGCTGCCAGACAAAGATCCTGTACCTGAGAGCCAGGTGCTCTGCATCCACAGCTAGTTCTCAGTTGTAGGAAGGTGCAGGTGTTGGGAGATGAATTTCTGACTGCCAGACAGAAATCCTGTACCTGAGAGCCATAATCAATGAATGACAATGGTGACTGCAGGCTCCATTGCCACAGAGGGCCCAAAGGCTGCATCTGGGCAAATTGACTATGGTCAGGAGGGAAGGAAGGATAAGACAGTTTGGTGTTCCAGCAGTGCAGAATGCACTCACCTCTAACAGGTTTACAGTCATTGGAAGGAGTACCATGGATTCCCATCAGAAAGGGGCAGGGACCAGCACTCCTGAAAAGGGGTCTCTTGTTGCTATGCATGAGTAAGGGAAAGGTGGGAACCCCAAAGGGGAAAGGGAAAGTGTAGTAGTATAAGAGGACTTAATTGTCAGGGGCATAGGCAAGATGATGCTTTCCACACTGGAAGTTGAGAGGGACATTCACTGTTTCCCAGCGGAAAAGGTGGACACCATCCTGGGAGGCGGTATAGTGCAGTGGTTTAACGCTCTGAGCTGCAAATCTGGAAGTCTGGGTTTGAATACCACAGCCCCCCTGCATTCTGTGTGATCCTAAGCAAGTCACTTAACTTCCTTGTACTCCCAGGCCACACCTGGAAATAGGCTTCAGCTTAGTGTGCCTCTTATGGTTAAATAATTTCTCCTTCCCTCCCTCCTAAAGAAGGTGCTGGAACTCACTGGGGCAGATGTGGAGGCCAGATATGATTGTGGATGTAGCCACAAAAGATCTGTCCAGGAGAGGTGTACAGGAGTTGAAGGAGGGCTTCTACACCCCAGGCAGGACTTTTATGAGCAGATCAGGTGTTGTGACCTTCTCTGATGTCCTGCTCCAGCCATGCTTCAGTCACAGGGAGCAGTTTTTAAAGAGCAGTTTGATGTGTGGCTGAAGGGCTGGTATTAGGGGAAGATTTTCTGCTTATATGAGGCTGGGCTGCTATTAGGGGAAGATTTGCTGCTTATTTGAGACTGAGGTCACACTTGGAGGAGATAGAAGCTGATCATGAGGGATGGCCAGCACCCCAACAGAGAGGGCGCTAGGGTGCTGGGAAGTAGGTCTGTACAACCCCTAGAAATGATGTTAAAGTAGGAGAGGGAGGAGTAAGCACAGCTGACTACAGGCAAATCTCTACAACTGAGGGGGGCCATGAAGGCCTCCCACCAAAACTAGTACAGGGAAGCAGAACAAGCCCAGAAGAGGGTAGCAAGGGGTCTATATGGTGAAGCAAATAAGATTAAAAGGAGTAAAGGGAGGGGTATAAATGAAGGAGATAGACAGGGGGTACTGGAGTACAGAAGGTTTAGGAGGGTACTAGGAAACAGAAGGAGTCAAGGGCACTTCTTAGAGAGAATCTTTAAAAAAAATTAGATGTTTGGTTGAGGGATAATAGATAAATAATGTCCCACATAATGTTGGGAACAGTCTCGATGGGCTCTGGCCTTCTTCTGTTCTTTCATACCAAGTAATACCAAGTAATCCAGACATCAGACAGGTCACAAAAGGTATGGAAAGTGATGTGTACTAATGCCAGGATCCTGGGAAAAAAAGCTGTGGTGCCTGGTCAATAATGTCTGAGGCAATTCTGCAGATGAGATGTTGGTTGTGACTGAGTCATGGGCAACTCAGCACCATTAATGGGAAGTGCAGGTACCAGGGTACACATTGTTTTAGAGAGATAGGGAAAAAAGAGAGAGGAGTGGGAGGAGGGTAGCTTTGTCTCAGAAATCCAGGAAGCAGACAGGCCTAAAGGAATTAAGATAGCATGGTTATAGGTGATTGTGTGTGGCGGGGATGGTAATTAGGATCTAAGTGGTGTACAGGCCACCAGCACAGAGAGAAAAGACAGACAATGACTTGGGAGATAAGATAAACAGGATGATGTCCTGCCCAGTTTGTTATTCCCCCTGGGGATGCTTGGATTTCATCTCCCTAAGTGCTGGTTTTCCCATCTGCAGCAGCTGTTTAGCTTATTCCTTTGGAAATCCTCTGCCATTTGTAGAGCATCTATTAAGCTGGTTGCCCCCAAGCTGAATGGAGGCTGATCTCTCCCTTCGGTATTTCTGTATTATGGTGCCCAACATGCCAGTAAATCCTTATGGTGAGGTGCAGGTTGTGCCCAGCCTGGTCCTTCCATATATAGTCCTCTCTGGCTGGACATTGAGATGGCCATAGCTGATAGGGCAGATTGTTCTCTTAATAGTCTGCTATACCTCGGGCCTTCTCAGCTTCCTCATCCCTTGCGTGCCACCCCCATAGAGTGGTCACTTAAAGTCTGGGCACAATTGCAATCATCTATCTCTGACATGTACTATAGCAACCTCCCAACCTGTGTTCAATGGTGTCATAGGTGTCAGCGTGGCTCAGCTGGTAGCACATCCGCCTCTGGACCAGAAGGTTGTGGGTTCTCATCCCACACCAGGATTGGACTTGCACCTAAAAATCGCTGGCATCCAAGTGCAGTATTGGGGGGTGCTGTACTGCTGAAGTGTGCCGTCCTTCGGATGAGACATTAAACCGAGGTCCCTTCTGCCCATCCTGGTGTTGTCCTGGTGGATGTCCAGGTGGAAGTAAAAGAACCCAGGGCACTCTTCGCAAAGAGTAGGAAACATTCCTGGTGTCCTGGCCAACATTCCCCTTCCCATAAACCAGTTCATGCAATTATCCAGGCTGTATGTTGGTGATGATGTGCGATATGGCCCCCATCACACATTCAGTCACTTCACTACCAGTCTAGCATTGCTTGTAAAGTGCTTTGGCTGTATGAAAAGTGCTATATAAATGCTGATTCTTCTTCTTCTTCTTCTTCAATAATCCTCACTTTAAAACAGGTTGCTATCCCATTTCGACTTCCTTCTGCCCTCAACTGAGTTCTTGCCGCTGGCTGATATCTCTCATGTAGATGACAGAGTTCCCTTTCAGACTCTGCAGGCTCAGTTCCAATTAAAGGGGAAAAAAAGAGTTGTTTAAGTACCTCCAGATTAGGAGCACAGTGGCTGCCTTTTTGGGTCCTAAACCATGGCGTCTAACTCAGCTAGATGGAGTAGATTCCCTTTTTTGTCTTGCAGTACAGTCCCACTCGGTATCCGTGCTTTACATGCATTTTCAGTCCATAGATCCCCATCTCCCTACCGGGGTTTGTCATTATTGGGTTCTCAAGCTCCAATTATCGGATGATAGGGATTATTGGAAGGCTCCTTGGAGACATTTGTATAGATATTTAATGCAGGATCGACTCAGTTTAGTACAGTTTAACATCATGCACGATTTGTATTTTGCCCTGCTAAAGCTGTACAGGATGGGCAAATTACCCTCTCCTTCATGCACCCAGTATCAAGAAGTCCCCAGTTCCCTACATCATATGTTATGGGAGTGTGTCAAGATTTGGCCATTTTGGCTCCCCATCCAGTGAGCCCTGGACCCCCTTTTGGGACTAGATGAACTTTTCATCCCTGTGAGTTGTTTATTGGCTATTTTTTCTTCCGGCACCCCAATATCAGGAAAGCCCATCTGTCCCTTGTGGCTGCCATGGCTAAGATTGGTATGCTATGACATTGGAAGGACGAGGCTCCCCCATCCTTCTTAGATTGGCATCATGAGATCCTGTTGGCTCTCCAGTTGGAGAAACACATGGCATTAATGTGAAAAAGAACTTCGTTTTTTTCATGCACGTGGGAGTCACTCTGTACTCTATTGTTCCTCTAGGGCACCCAGGGTTCCACATGATCTCACTCTGACACCCCACTTTTTGCCCCTTATAATTTTGGAAGGCGCCTATCCTGCTTTCTGGTTTAGCAGTTTGGTAGGGTCACAGATGAGAGGGATGGGTTGGCAGTGGGTGGCGTGGGATGGCTTTTTATTTTTGGTTTTGTCAGCCTTTTCATATGTTTATTGGACCGTGTTCTGTAATGGGTATTTGATTTTGTTTTCTATGTGCTGCTCTGTGGTTATGTTAATAAAGTATTCTAGGTAAAAAAAAAGATAAACAGGATGGTAGTACTTGGGTATGTATTACTACTGTGGGATTTCAGTCTGTCAGATGTAGACTGCAGCATCTCCATAGTAATGAGTGCAAAGGTATCCCGTCATATGGGTGACTCAAATTGAGCAAGTCAGTTTTGAATGACTCAATCTGCGTGCCCGTAATGTGAGCTACCCTGAAAGGGTAGCGTGGCATAGTGATAGTGAGGATGCAGGACAAGAAGAGTGAGTGTACAGGAGAATGAATGGAAGAAGAAGGTCAAGGGAACAGGTATGTGAGAGGTAGTTTGCCAGGGTACTACCATGCTGGCTGTGTGGTCTAGTGGTGAGGGTGGATGGCTACAGTGTAGGAGTTTCAGAGTTCAGGGCTGGGTGGGGACAGTATTATTTTTGTGTATTTGTGGTACTTAGATTCTTTTTGATTTTTTGGGATGTGCCCCAATCTCCTGGTTTTGTCATCATTGGAGTCTCCCCTCCCCCAAATAGTCCCCTCTCCAGCTGTTTCCAGTACTCCAGTGTCAGGCCAACCCCCCATAATTGATTATAATTAGAAAGGGTGATGCAGGGGGTGAAACCCCCTGCATGGGGTCTGGGCAGTGTAGCCCTTGCATTAAAAACATAACACATTGTTATAGCTCGATCGTGTTGTGGACCCTCGCTGATTGTAGGTCTGCTGTTGTGCAAAGTCACTGCTTCTGTTTTCAGCACTGTGCACTCACTGATATGTAAGTCATAGAACAATTTTCACCTTTATGACATGGAACCTAACGCAAGGAGCCAGGCCCTGGTAGAGAGGATAGAGGAGGCATTCCTGAGTGAGAGGGTTCATGGATCACCACTAGCAATAGGGCCATACTAGATGTAGTCCTGACAAATAAGGACTGCATGGGCAGGTAATAGTGTGGGAACCCTTAGGCTCAAGAATTCATAGGACCATGTTGGCTGAGGTCAAGCTTAAAGCTCAGACGGTTCACTCCTGGACTAAGTTCCTGGACTTTAGAAGGGACAATTGTGAAAGAATGAGGGAGATTTGGGGGGATAACCTATGGAAATTGGGGGAGGCAGTAGGAATAGCCAAGAAATGGGATCTGATTGTAAATGGTTTACTGGAGGTTACCAAACTCTATGCAACAATGGTAGGGAAGGGTAAGAGGGGAAAGGAATCACTATGGTTCTCATACAGCACAGCAGAGGTAGGTTGGGGAAACAAGGACTGGTCAATGCCAATAGGTTGGGGAAACAAGGACTGGTCAATGCCAATAGGTTGGGGAAACAAGGACTGGTCAATGCCAATAGGTTGGGGAAACAAGGACTGGTCAATGTCAATAGGTTGGGGAAACAAGGACTGGTCAATGCCAATAGGTTGGGGAAACAAGGACTGGTCAATGCCAATAGGTTAGGGAAACAAGGACTGGTCAATGCCAATCATGTTTACTTGCTTGTATTTGGTGGGTAGTTCTTTGGTGCAGATAGCGCAGTAGTTAACATTAAGAAATTAATAGCACAGTGACATTAGTATGATTGGGAAATGAAGAGTTTCACATGTAACGTTGTTTTCTTAGATTATGACCCTGATATTGTCAGGAAAGTATTTTTGTTAACCCAGCATATGAACATTACATTTGTCATTTATGAAATCCCTTCTGAAACATGATTTCATGGAATAACCTGGAAAACAGATTTTGGAAGGAGATTTGAATATGACACCTGTCATGTTTATGAGGTAGAGTAAAAAGAAAAACACTACGTTGAAAACGTGGTATTATGTATGACTAAATGTTGAAAAATATCTGTTTGTTCATAACACTGTTTTTGGGGATTTTGACCCCAAAGTTTCAACACAGATTTTTGTTACCCCACCTTATGAACATGGCTAGTGCTGCTCTGTACATGAGACTGGATAAAAAGAGGCTATGTTGGAAATCTGGGGCAAAAATAAACAAGCATTTGTTAATGCTACCTGTTGATTGCGTTGGTGCATTGAGTTTGCTCAGTGGCCCTCTGTCACTCACTCGTTCTGTTTCTCTCAGTGCTGCAGGCTGCTGTTTGGTACTGGGCTCCTGCATGCATTGGCACCCTTTTCTGTCTACAAAGGAATTTGCAGCTGTACCAACAGAGCTCCGTTGAGCTCACTCACTCCCCCTCCCTCACTCTCTCATTCTGTGTCTCCCGCTGCTGCAGCCTGCCCTTTTGTATCTGGCTCCTGCCTGTGTTGGGGCTTTTTCTGCCCTCAAAGAAATCTGCAGCAGTTCAGACACAGCCCCGTTGAGTTCGCTGACTCCCCCTCTCTCACTCGCTTGTTGTGTTTTATCGGCACTGCAGGCTGGCCTTTTGTACTGGGCTTCTGTCTGAATTGCTGCCTTTTTCTGACCACAAAGCAATCTGCAGCAGTCACAATACTGCTCCATTGAGATCGCTCACTTCCTTGTCTCACTCACTCATTCTGTTTCTCCTGGTGCTGCAGGCTGCCCTTTTGTACGGGGCTCCTGCCTCTGTAGGTGCCTTTTTCTGCCCCCAAAGAAATCTGCAGCAGTCCTGACAGAGGTCCGTTGAGCTCGCTCACTCCCACTCTCTCACTCGCTCATTCCGTTTCTCCCAGCGTTGCAGGCTGCCCTTTTGTACTGGGCTCCTGCCTGCATTTGAACCTTTTTCTGCCCAGAAAGAAATCCACAGCTGCCCTGACAGAGCTCCCTTGAGGTCGTTCACTCCCCATGTGTCACTCACTCATTCTGTTAGTCCTGGCACTGCAGGCTGTCATGACAGACCTCCATTGAGCTTGCTCACTCCCCCTCTCTCACTCAATCATTCTGTTTCTGCCAGCACTGCAGGCTGGCTTTTTGTACTGGGCTCCTGCTTGCGTTGCCGCCTTTTTCTGCCCACAAAGAAATCTGCTGCAGTCATGATACAGCTCCGTTGAAGTCGTTCACTCCCCTGTCTCACTCGCTCATTCTGTTTGTCCTGGCACTGCAGGCTGCCCTTTTGTATTGGGCTCCTGCCTCTGTTGGTGCCTTTTTCTGCCCTCAAAGAAATCTGCAGCAGTCCTGACAGAGCTCCTTTGAGCTCGCTCACTCCCCCTCTCTCACTCGTTCATTCCGTTTCTGCCAGCGCTGCAGGCTGCCCTTTTGTACTGGGCTCCTGCCTACATTGCTGTCTTCTTCTGCCCACAAAGAAATCTGCAGCAGTCACAATAGAGCTCCGTTGAGCTTGCTCACTTCCCTTCTCTCACTCAGTCATTCTGTTTCTCCCTGTTGCTGCAGGCTGCCCTTTTGTAGTGGGCCTCTGAGTGCATTGCTTCCTTTTCTGCCCACAAAGAAATCTGCAGCAGTCCTATCAGAGGTCCATTGAGCTTGCATATTCCCACTCTCTCAGTCGCTCATTTTGTTTCTGCCAGGGCTGCAGCCTGCCCTTTTGTTTGGGGCTCCTGCCTGCGTTTCTGCCTTCTTCTACCCACAAAGAAAACTGCAGCAGTGACGATAGAGCTCCGTTGCGCTCTCTCACTCCCCCTGTCTCATTCGTTCATTCTGTTTCTCCCACTGCTGCAGACTGCCATTTTGTACTGAGCCCCTGCGTGCATTGCTGCCTTTTTCTACCCACAAAGAAATCCGCAGCACTCCCAACAGACCTCCGTTGAGCTCACTCACTCCCCCTCCCTCACTCACTTGTTCCGTGTATCCCACTGCTACAGCCTGCCCTTTTGTACTGGACTCCTGGCTGCACTGGGGGCTTTTTCTGCCCAAAAAGAAATCTGCAGCTGTCCTGACAGAGATCCGTTAAGGTCATTCACTCCCACTGTCTCATTCACTCATTCTGTTTCTCCTGGCACTGCAGGCTGCCCTTTTGTACTGGGCTCCTGCCTCTGTTGGCACATTTTTCTGGCCACAAAGAAATCTGCAGCAGTCCCAAGAGAGCTCTGTTGAGCTCGGTCACTCAGTCCTCCTCCCTCCCTCCCTCACTCGTTCTGTGTCTTCCGCTGCTGCAGGCTGCCCTTTTGTTCTGGGTTCCTGCCTACGTTGACACCTTTCTCTGCCCATAAAGATATCTGCAACTGTCCCGACAGAGCTCCATTGAGGTCACTCAATCCCCCTCTCTCACACATTCATTCTGCTTCTCCTGGCACTTCAGACTACCCTTTTGTACTGTGCTCCTGCCTCTGTTGGCACCTTTTTCTGGTCACAATGAAATCTGCAGCAGTCCCGACATAGCTCCATTGAGCTTGCTCGCTCACTCCACCTCTCTCACTCATTTGTTATCTTTCTCCCGCCTCTGCAGGCTGCCCTTTTGTAGTGGGCCCCTGCATGCATTGCTGCCTTTTTCTGCTACAAAGAAATCTGCAGCAGTCCCAACAGAGCTCCAATGAGCTCATTCACTCACGCCCCCTCCTTCACTCACTCATTCTTTGTCTCTTGCTACTGCAGGCTGCCCTTTTGTACTGGGTTCCTGCCTGCATTGGCAGCTTTTTCTGCCCACAAAGAGATCTGCAACAGTCCTAACACAGCTCCGTTGAGGTTGCTTACTCCCCTTCTGTCACTCACTCGTCTGTTTCTGCCGGCACTGCAGGCTGGCCTTTTGCACTGGGCTCCTGCCTGCATTGCTGCCTTTTCCTGCCCACAAATAAATCTGCAGCAGTCACAATAGACCTCAGTTAAGCTTGCTCACTCCCCCTCTCTCACTCGCTCATTCTCTTTCTGCTAACGCTGCAGGCTGTCCTTTTGTACTGGGCTCCTGCTTGCATTGCCATCTTTTTCTGCCCACAAAGAAATCTGCAGCAGTCATGACAGAGCTCCGTTGAGCTTGCTTACTCCCCCTCTCTCACTCGCTCATTCTGTTTCTTCCACTGCTGCAGGCTGGCTTTTTGTACCGGGCCCCTGCATGCAGTGCTGCCTTTTTCTGCCCACAAAGACATCTGCAGCGGTCCTGACACAGCTCTGTTGAGCTCGCTTACTCCTCCTCTCTTACTCGATCATTGTGTTTCTCCCAGCACTGCAGGCTGCCCTTTTGTACTGGGCTCCTGTCTGCGTGCGTTGGCACTTTTTTCTGCCCACAAAGAAATCTGCAGCTGTCCAGACAGAGCTCCATTGAAGTCACTCACTCCCCCATCTCACTCACTCATTCTGTTTCTCCTGGCACTGCAGGCTGCCCTTTTGCACTGGGCTCCTGCCTGCATTGCTGCCATTTCCTGCCCACAAAGAAATCTGCAGCAGTCATGATAGACCTCCATTGAGCATGCTCAGTCCCCCCCCTCTCAGTCACTCATTCTGTTTCTGCCACCGCTTCACGCTGCCCTTTTGTACTGGGCTCCTGCATGTGTTGCTGCCTTCTTCTGCACACAAAGAAATCTGCAGCAGTCACGATAGAGCCCCATTGAGCTCACTCACTCCCGCTCTCTGTCGCTCATTCTGTTTCTCCTGCTGCTGTAGGCTGGTCTTTTGTACTGGACCCCTGCATGCATTGCTGCCTTTCTCTGCCCACAAAGAAATCTGCAGCAGTCCTGACACAGCTCTGTTGAGCTTGCTCACTTCGCCTCTCTTACTCGCTCATTGTGTTTCTCCCAGCGCTGAAGGCTGCCCTTTTGCACTGGACTCCTGCCTGTGATGGCACTTTTTTCTGCCCACAAAGAAATCCGCAGCTGTCCCAACAGAGCTCCATTGAGATCGCTCACTCCTCCTGTCTTACACGCTCATTCTGTTTGTCTCAGTGCTGCAGGCTTTCCTTTTGTACTGAGCTCCTGCCTCTGTTGGATCCTTTTTCTGGCCACAAAGAAATCTGCAGCAATCCCGACAGAGCTCTGTTGACCATACCCACTATGCCTCTCTCACCCGCTCGTTCCATTTCTGCCTGCACTGCATCCTGCCCTTTTGTACAGGGTTCCTTCCTGTGTTGCTGCCCTTTTCTGCCCACAAAGAAATCCGCAGCAGTCACGATAGAGCTCCATTGAGCTCACTTGCTCCCCCCACACTCTCACTCATTCATTCTGTTTCTCCCATCGCTGCAGGCTGCCTTTTCTACTGGGCCACTGTGTGCATGGCTGCCTTTTTCTGCTCACAAAGAAATCCTGCAGCAGTCCCAACAAAGCTCCCATGAGCTCACTCACTCACTCCCCCTCCCTCACTCACTCATTCTGTGTCTCCCGCTGTTGCAGGCTGTCCTTTTGTACCGGGTCCCTGCTTGTATTGGCAGCTTTTTCTGCCCACAAAGAGATCTGCAGCAGTCCTGACACAGCTCCGTTGAGGTCGCTCACTCCCCCTCTGTCACTTGCTCATCCGTTTCTGCCAGTGCTGCAGGCTGGCCTTTTGTACTGGTCTCATGCCTGTGTTGCTGCTTTTTCCTGCCCACAAAGAAATCTGCAGCAGTCACAATAGAGCTCCATTGAGCTCGCTCACTCCCTCTCTCTCACTCAATTATTCTGTTTCTCCTGCTGCTGCAGGCTGGCCTTTTGTCCTGGGCCCCTGCATGCATTGCTGCCTTTTTCTGCCCACAAAGAAATCTGCAGCAGTTGCAATAGACCTCTGTTGAGCTTGCTCACTCCTCCTCTCTCACTTACTCATTCTGTTTCTTCTGGGGTTGCAGGCTTCCCTTTTGTACTGGGCTTCTGCCTCTGTTGGTGCCTTTTTCTGCCCACAAAGAAATCTGCAGCAGTCCCAACAGAGCTCTTTTGAGCTCACTCACTCCCCCTCTCTCACTCACTCATCCCATTTCTACCACCGCTCCAGGCTGCCCTTTTGTACTGGGCTCCTGCCTGTGTTGCTGCCTTCTTCTGCGCACAAAGAAATCTACAGCAGTCACAATAGAGCACTATTGAGCTCGTTCACTCCCCCTCTCTCACTCGCTCATTCTGTTTCTCCCACTGTTACAGGCTGGCCTTTTGTCCTGGGCCCCTGCGTGCATTGCTGCCTTTTTCTGTCCACAAAGAAATCTGCAGCAGTCCTGACACAGCTGCATTGAGCTCGCTTACTCCCCCTCTCTCACTCACTCACTCATTGTGTTTCTCCCGGTGCTGCAGGCTGCCCTTTTGTACTGGGCTTCTGACTGCTTTGGCACCTTTTACTGCCCACAAAGAAATTCACAGCTGTCCCGACAGAGCTCCGTTGAGGTCACTCACTCCCCCTTTCTTACACACTCATTCTGTTTATTCTGGCGCTGCAGGCTGCCCTTTTGTACTGGGCTCCTGCGTCTGTTGGCACCTTTTTCTGGCCACAAATCTGCAGCAGTTCTGACAGAGCTCTGTTGACCTTACTCGCTCCCCCTCTCCCACTCACTCATTCCGTTTCTGCCGGCGCTGCAACCTGCCTTTCAGTACGGGGCTCCTGCCTGCGTTGCTGCCCTTTTCTGCTCACTAAGAAATCTGCAGAAGTCACGATAGAGCTCTTTTGAGCTCGCTCACTCCCCCTCTCTCTCAGTCACTCATTCTGTTTCTCCCACCACTGCAGGATGCCCTTTTTTACTGGGCCCCTGCATGCATTGCTGCCTTTTTCTGCCCACAAAGAAATCTGCAGCAGTTCTGACAGAGCTCCATTGACCTTACTCATTCCCCCTCTCTCACTCACTCATTCCGTTTCTGCCGGTGCTGCAGCCTGCCTTTCTGTACAGGCTTCTGCCTGCATTGCTGCCCTTTTCTGCCCTCAAAGAAATCTGCAGAAGTCAAGAAAGAGCTCTGTTGACCTCACGCACTCCTCCTTCTCCCTCACTCGCTCGTTCTGTGTCTCCCAGTGCTGCAGGCTGCCCTTTTGTACTGGGCTCCTGCCTGTGTTGACACCTTTTCCTGTCTACAAAGAAATCCACAGCAGTCCTGACAAAGCTCAGTTGAGCTCAGTCACTACCCCCCTCTCTCACTCGCTCAATCCTAAATTGTCCCAAACAATGATTTCCAACAGCGACTGCGGTATTCTGAGCCGGAAGTGCGAAAACACATTTCGGCCAGGATGTGGAAAATGACAGCTGTACTTTTCACAAGGAAGTGTGGAAAAATGCCACTGTTGAAAATGTGGCGTGAAAATATTACTTATTTGCGAAGTTACAAGGGTGCGTGGAAACTGCACAATGCACCCTCGTATCACAGTCATTTTATGAAGTTTCATCACAAAATTTTCAACATAAATTGTAACCCCCTGCAAATGGGGGTTCCCAAAAGACTTCAGGAGCTTGCTTGTCTCCAAGCCTGAATGGTGTTTGGCATTTAAAGCCATTTATCAGTAGTGTTTTAGAGCCTCTGGTACTGTCTCTTAAGAGCTGTCTGCTTGCAGACATAATTAGTTGTATGGGGGACTGTGTGCTTCTCCAGTACCACTCGAGCTGCTGCCAATTCACTTCATTTTGCAGTCACTAGGAGTGCAAAGGGAACCTATCTGAAAGATGTAACTGTTTGCCAGAAATTATTTAGAGTAATAATGAAATTACAGTTTGTCTAACCTGCTTTCTTTGCAGTCAGAACTGTGTCTACTAGTTCCCTATTCTAGTTTTGAACTGCTGAACTGGACCAATCAGTGTGGGGTAAGCTAGCTCTAAAATGGTCCCTTGGACGAATCAGAACTTGGACTCATAATCTGAGCCAGCCACAAGAGGATTGTATGAGCAGTGACTCTGGGAGATGTAGCTTAGACTCAGCACCTTTTGGACCAACAGCAGCAGTCTATTGTGAGTGACAGCCAATCCAGTCAAGAACTGGGAGGAACTCAAAGGAAGTGCCGGTTTTGTCGGTTGGAGTTTCAGTTGAGCTTTGGCAGTGAAGAAGGAAGGAGCCCTGTGCTTTTCAGTGTGCAGTTTAGTCAAAAAGCGTGTTAAGGCCCAGAGTTCCGGTCTGCAGCTTGTGTAACAGCTTATTAGGACTGAATCCGTCCTGTGAAAGAATCAAAGGATCTCTGAAGAGTAGAAACCAGGCTCACCCTGTAGAAGACTGGAGGTGCTGAAAAATTGCCTCGGTCTGTCAGGAACTGAATCTGCTGTGTGTTCTCCCGGTATTGTGCAGTAATTGCGATCGGGATACAGATGCAGCCTGCCTGGTATAGTGCTTTCTTTTATATGGATGTGTGAAGAGGTTTGTGTACCTCAAGTGAGCCCTGCTGACATTGAAGGACCCTATCTTATTTGGAGTCGTGAGTACTAATTCAGGGTCGCTCCCTGTTGAATTGCCACATTAAATCCAAATGGAATTACTGTACTGCTGACTGTTTAATTCTCCTTTTCTCTGTGTGAAAGGGCCCCTACCAGCTGCCACGGTTTGGACTAGCCACTAGGGCTTGGGTACCCAGGGACAGTAACTGATAAGGATAGGCCTGTGCACAGAACCAGGTGAATTATTAGAGTGATAAGCTAATTAACCTGATTTCCCCTGTCCTTGTTATATCCCCCTAAATAAATCAGAGCTGCTTGTTTCAGCAAAGTTATACTGCCTGAGGTATTTGTCTATGTTAAAGTACTGTACTGTGATTGTTCTGTATCTCATTTCACAGGAGGTCCCAGTGCGGAACCAGACCTGGGGGTAAGTGTATACTGTGAAGGTAATTCTGATATATTGTGTGGGCCACTAGTGGGAAGAAAGGGGGGTTGCAGTGTCCCAGAGGGCTGTGACCAAGTTAGTTTAACTATTGCAAACCCTGACCTCTGGGTGGAGGCACCTGCCATTGGATCCAGGCCCCTCAACCTGTTAGTGGCAAATCAGGCAGGGGTAGTAGCCCCTGGGATAGTGCCATCTAGGGGTTACATAGGCATTTTAGGACCTCTACTCATGAGCAGTGTCAGTGTGATTTTCTTAATGTGTCCCGAACACTGATTTCCCACAGCGACCGCACTATTGTGTGCCAGAAGAGTGAAAACACATTTTGGCCAGGATGTGAAAAATGACAGCTGCACTGTTCATAAGGAGGTGTGTAAAAATAGCAATGTTGAAAATCTGGAGTGAAAATATTGCAAAGTTGCGAAGGTACAAGCATGTGTGGAAACTGCACAATACACTCTTGTAGCACTCTCATTTTATGCACTTTCATCATCAAATTTTAACATAGCCATTTGAGGGCCTCTGCTAATGAACAGTGTCACTGTCATTTTCATAATGTGTCCCAATCATGGATTTCCCAGAGCAATCGCACTATTCTGCGCAGGAAGTGCAAAGCACATTTCGGCCAGGATGTGAAAAATGACAACTGTACTGTTCATAAGGAGATGCAGAACAATGGTAATGTTTAAAATCTGGAGTAAAAACATTATAAATTCATGAACTTACCAGCATGCGTGCAAACTGCGCAATGCAGGTTCGTAAAACAGTCATTTTATGGAGTATCATCACCAAATTTTCAACATAGGCATTTTAGGACCTGTGCTCATGAAAAGTGTCACTGTCATTTTTGTAATCTGTCCTGAACACTTATGTCCCACAGCAACTGCGCTATTCTGCGCCAGAAGTGCAAAAACACATTTCAGCCAGGATGTGAAAAATGTCAGCTGTACTGTTCACAAGAAGGTGTAGAAAAATGCCAATGTTGAAAATCTGGCATGAAAATATTGCAAATTCGTGAAGTTACAAGCATGCGTAGCAACTGCACATCACACGCTCATAAAACAGTCATTTTCTGGATTTTTCTCACTAAATTTGCAACATAGGCTTTTTGAGAGCCCACCTCATGAACACTGGCACTGTCATTTCATTAATTGGTCCTGAAAGGTGATTCCACGCAGTGACTGCAAAATCACCTTTTGTTACCAATTAATACCATGACAGTGTCAGAAGTCATAAGGAGGGATACCAAAAACACCATGTTGAAAATTTGGTGCCAAAATTCCGAAAAATGCCTGAGATATGCATCAAAGTTGAAAACACCCTATTTATTCCATTATACAGCTTACTGGCATTTCCTCAGTTCGCGGTCGGCTTTGAAGAATGCAGACGTGTTCCTGGTCCACCTAAGATCATTGCGCTGGACTCCAGAGGTAAGTATGGGGTGGAGGGGTGTGGGGAGGCAGGGTGCGCACTGGGTGGGTGTGGGCTGTGGGGTGGACAGGAAGACGGAGAGGGACCCTTTTTAATGGGAAAAAAAATTGCATTTTTTTTGGCAGGGCATGTGGCACACTGGGTGGGCTCAGGCGTCATCAGACTCTTTTTGGGGGGCAATTGCAGCCAATGGGGATTGGCACCCGTCGGCCTACCACAAAGGGGCCACATCACACTGAGGGGATTGGGCACCCCTGTCGCTACACAAGAAATGGGGAGATATGCGATGGGGATTGTACACCCCGTCAGCAAAGACAGAAGTGGGGGTGAACATAAGCCGAGGATTGGGCAACCCCTCGAACACACAGGAAATGGGGATATGCCGCGGGGATTGGGCACCCCTGTCAGCAAACACAGAAGCGGGGGGAAGACATAAGCCAAGGATGATTGGGAACCCCCCCTCGGCACACAACAAATTGGGGGGGAGAGACATGCTGATGGGGACTGGGCTCCCAGTCAGCAACAGCTCTGCAATGAGAGGTCATTTCCTCATTGCACGGATGACACTGCAATGACGAGGTGGCCCCTGATTGTAGTGGCTAAAACGTTAGAAAGTTGTGGCATGCTGGCTGAACTAGTGTCGGCAGCAGCGTACCACAGCATTGGGGGAAGCGGGCCAAGCCTTTAAAGGCTGTGGGGTCATTGGCCACAACAGCGCCGTGCCTCCATAACCTGCTTCTGGAGAAAGCTGCCACAATATGCAATCAACATAAAAAGGACAAAGTTATGAGTAAATGTTCAAAATGTATTAAAATCCATTAACAGTAGTTACCTTGTTTGTGTGTGGGCACAGAAGGGAGAGAGGACCTTCACTGGTCACAGACAGGATTACTTTGTGGGATCCTAGTTTGGATAAGTGAGGGATTGGGGGTGGGATGATGGGTACTGAGGGGGGTCAGGTTGGGGGCTAAAAAACATTGTTGGATTTTTTGTTTGTTTGTTTCAGGTAAAAAAAAATTAAACAATGAGGGACTTTTTTCCCCAGTGATCTATCGCTGGGGATTGGGCAGCCCAGTATCACTGAGTTATTTGGTGGCATTGGGGGTTTGGCACTCTGGTGTCTGAGTGTGTGTTTGAAGGTGTTCTTTGGTAGTACAGGAAATTAGGCACCCCAGTGTTAGGGACTTTTGGGGGAGCGTTATTAGCCAGTTCTGGGGCTTCAGCACCTCAGTGTGACATACTGTGGCAGTGGTTATTATAAGTTGGCACCCTACAGTTGCAGAGTGTGTGTGTGTCTCTCAGGAGGTGTTCTTTGGTGGCACTGGGGGTTGGGCACCCTGGTATCACTGACTGTTGGGGGGTGCTAGATAGCACAGGGTTTTGGGTATCCTGCTGTCAGAGTTTGTTGGGGGACCTTGTTTAAGTATGTCAAGCTTATGCTGGGTTGACTCAGAATTGAGGGGTGTGCTCACTGCAGCAATATTTAGTATGTTCTGCTCTGCAGAGGGGGGCCTGAGGAGCTGCCACCAACTGCAGCTTGGGGGGGACTCAGACTGAACTCCGTCTAGCCTAATGATGGTCTGCTGTAAAACATACTGTATATGGCTCTCATGCTGTTTTGAAAGATTTTCCCCAACCCCAACACATCTATCATGCCATATAGGTATCCCCAGTTCACCCAACCAAAGGCTTTCTCAGCATCTATTAAAATTGCCGGGGCAAAATCTGGGAGCTGACATTGCCACAATATAGTGGTAAGCAGCCTTTTGATATTCTCATGTATCAGCCTCTGGTTAATGAAGCTGGTTTGATCCAGATAAACCAAGGACCCAGCCCACTTCTGTAACTGGCTAGCCATCACAAAGGTAAAGATATTCTGGTTAACATTAAATAATGAAATGGGTTGGTATGAACTGCATAATGAACTTTCTCTTCCTGGCTTTGGGAGCACAGTGATTTGTGCATATTGCCAAGAAGGTGGTGCCTCCTTACCCTTCTGGACCACCCCACCTACCAAGCTCAACAATGGAGCAACAATTAAAATTTTTTTTTTATAACACTCTGAGGCCACCCCATCTGGGCTGAGGACTTGCTGGACTTAACGTTTGCTATGGTGCTTTGAATTTCTGTTTGGGAGACTGGAGCCTCAAGTTCTTCCGTGACCTCCTCTGTACATTGGTGAAGCTGAATATGCCTACAGAAGGCATTCAGCTTAGCCTCATATACATCAACTCTCTCAGGCATGCAAGGTTTATAGACATCTATAAAGATCTGCACAATCTTCGTGGGTTCTGTTATGACTCTTCAAGGAGTCCCCAGCTTGCCAAGTGTAGGACTGATGTGCTTGCTGTCTCTGCTAGTGGTGTTTACCAGTTCATAACATCATTGGCGAGAGTGGCATAAGGTGTCTTCCACCTTTGTTTCTAGTAGCTGATTGAGATCTGCTCTGCACTTGTCCAACCTCTGTTTTACTTCTTCATCCAACACTATGTTGTGTTTTGCTTCTAGGCTGAACAATTGTCTCTCCAGGTCAATCTACTTTGTTTAACCCTTCTTTTCAGGCATGGGACAAAGCTGATGGTTTGTCCTGAGACCACATAATTTATTTAGACCATACCATCAGGCACCTACAAATGTGTCCACTCTTGGATTGACAGCCCGGTTTTCAACTATGCCTTCCTCTACCATGGTGTCATGTTTTGCGCTATTGAGCAGGGAGACATTCTGTCTCCAGTTTTGATTCTTTAGCACTGGGTTAAGAACAAGGTCAAGGCTGACAGAGGCATGGCCAGAGAAGGTCATTGTATGTACTGTGCTTTTCTCAGCAGCATGAACATCAGAAAAAAAATCAGTCCTCGAGTATGCTCGGTGGGAAGGAGGTTAACGTATGTAATCATGAGTCATAGGGTGAAAAAAATCTTCAAATTTCCATCAGCTCCAGCTCTTGCATTAAATATCTGACACATGTGCCTATCCTTGAGGCTGCACCCCCTTCCAGATCCCAACCTATCCAGTTGTAGCTTTACCACTCCAATAAAATCCTCGCCCATGGGGGAGCAGCTCAGTGGTACAGAGGGCTGAGGCACAGTGTGCCTTATCTCTAATCATGCCAGTGACCCAAGTTCAGAAACAAGCATGGATCACTGGGGGGTTGGTGGGGAGGGGGGCTGGAAGAGATTGAGCAGTTGCTTGGCAGCTCCCTTTTCTCGAATTGGGCGGTATGCTATCTGAGCTCTTTGGCTGCCACCAGTTGGAGGCCTGGTGGCTGCTCATAGGTTGCAACAGCAGCAGACATAAGTCAAGGAAGAGTGGAGGGAGTCGAGGTCCCAGGACACATGCTCACCTCCTTGCACATGTGCAAGCCTGTGCTTTGCCATGGCTAAGGAAAGGGAGAAAAATGGAGGGCAAATATGGTGAGGCAGGCATCAATGAAGCTGTGCACACCAAGCCTCCACCCACCCCATCAGCAGGAAATCACCTGTCGGCATACTGAGTTGTAGCTCCGGGATCAGGAGGATGGTTCTCCCCACTCCTGGCCCTGCCATGGGGGGGATCTGTGGGGCATACTAGCTGGATCAGGTAAACCTGGAGTGATGGCGGATGCTGGGGGACAGTGGGTCAAAAGCAGATGAGAGCCAAACCTGCCTCGGTGAATGACAAACAAAATATGGGGGAAGAAAACAACTCCTTCCATCACATATAGATCCCCAAGTGGCAGGGCATGGGCCAGCAGCTGCTGCTTGAGGAAGACCACATCCTCCCTCCCTTGGTTCGGTGAGTAAATGTTAAGAAGTGTAAGAAGTGTGCAGAGCATTACCCCGACACAGATAAATCTCGCCTTATTATCCTGCACCACTTTTTCAACTTAAAAAGGCCATGACTTGTGTATGAGAAAGGCACCTCTTTGCAGTGTGTGAGCCACACAATAGGAGGCATACATAGAGACCACCCAGGCACATTGCATTTTGGTGTGCCCCATGGACTTAAGGTGGGCATCCTACACAAACACCACAATCATTTTATGACACTGGAGCTCCTTGATAATCCTGGACCACTTCACTTAGCTATTGAGTCCACTTACATTGTATTTTATAATCTACCCTCTGCCATAGTACTTGTGTGAGAGGATATTGAGTGTTAGATGTATCAGTGGGCTTCCCCTCCCTCCCTTGCCTATCAAGTATAAACTATTAGAGTGCAATAAACAGTGGACCAGACTTAACAAAATGTTTGCAAACATGTGCCCTAACCACAGGCACTTGATCTTGAGTAGGTTGCTATGCTGCCCAGCATGCACTTTACAGATGAAATTGGTGCTGCTGAGCAGAGTAGCTCAAAGTAAGTACAGTGCATCTTTGGCACCTTTGAGCAACCCCTGCCCTTTTACCATCATGTGATTCAGACTAAACACCTTCTACCCTTCTCTCTGGTTGCTTAATCCAGGATTGTCCTTCCCCCACTGCTGGGTAGGCTGTAACAAGGTGAGCCAGGCCCCAACCCCCAGAACCTGTGACCCTCACCCACAAGTATGGAGAAGTAGTCTTCTCCTTCTGGCCGGTCTGTGGGCTAACGTGTTCCCTTTACACTTACATCCCTGAGCTGGTCATCCTGGTTGCCTTCTTACCATAACCCTTGATGGGAAAAGGGAAAAAAAGAAAAAAATGCTAGGGTGGTGTCAGTCTGATTAGTGGTACACTAAGCAGGAACCCCCAAGCAGAGAGCTACTCCTTCTCAAGAGGTTTGAAAAGCATCAACCAGCTCTATGTGGGATCAGCAGCTTTGCTGTTCTCAGAGCAGATTATGGACTGGAGGCTATAGACCTGTTCATATATTTGGTTGTGGGGGGGTTCTGGGTCTAACCCTCAATCACTCCTGTGGGTGAAGGGCTCCATTATAGAGGCAGCATAGCACTGTGGTTTGAGGCTCTGAGCTGCAAACCTGGAGACCTGAGTTGAATCCCACAGCCCCCACTTGCATACTGTGTGACCCTGGGCAAGTCATTTTACTTTCTTGTGCTCCCAGGTTGCACCTGGAAACAAGTTTTGGCTTAGTGTGCTTTTCCTGGTTAAACAATTTCCCCCTTTCCTTCTCACTGGAAGAAGAGCTATTCAGGCCCCAACCATTTGCCAAGGCTTTATAGATATGCTATAGAATGCTCAGGGGAGAATGCACCAGCTGCTCACAGATATCTTAAATAAATGGGAGATGGACCTGAACATATAGGATGGTGTATGGCCTCCCATACACAAGGCAATTCTTCACCCGAGTGTTTTCTATGCTGGCTGATGACATCGAGAGCGAAGTTCGAGAGGTCCCTCTGCCATCATAGAAAACATGAGGGGGGAGAGTTGCTGAGTTGTTTGGGAGGCCATACACTGTTCTGTATTGTGTATGGTGCCCCAAAGCAGGATCACTTACATTTTTTTGGGCCAGTGTCTGCTGCCAGAGATTCACACTCCTGGTTTCTCCAGCCTGCTGGCCAGCTCACTCGCAGGAGTTGACAACTGCCCCCTTGTCTTATCAACGGCACTAGTTGGAGCAATTGCACTGTGACATCCTCATTAATGCAGAATGAAAAGTCTTTCTGCACTAGTGAGGATGTCACTACTGAAGCAGAACAACTTTTGCGGTGTATGGATTTCCATACAGAACCACATTCCACCATACACTATATTCCTATGATCCTAAAACTTTGGAATGCAGTAGCACAACACCTAAATAATGGCTCTAGAAATAACAAGCAGCACCAGGTGCAACTGAATTACATATAAAAATCATGTATTCGCACCTCTTAAACTTCACAGCATTCAACCAGAAATCCCCATTGTGCCCAAAGTGTGTAGCACAGGAGGACGATTTCCTTCACATGTGCTCACCTGCCCTACAACAGCACCTTTCTGGAACTCAGTTCACGCTGTCATGCTAAGAATTTTAGGAGTATCACCTCCACAAGTCCCCTCTCAAGCACCTCTGAGTGTGGACCCTCACAGACACTTGTTTCAGTGAGATCTGCCACTGTGGTCAACAGCCCTGATTAATGCAAGAGAAACAATCACCCAGAAGTGGCTGTTGAACCCCACACCACACAACAATGAGCCCAAAACATGCATCTCTGCCTTAAGACAGAACACACCCAGCTCTTAGCAAATAGAGCTGGAGAATAATTCAATAAAATGTGGCAACCCCTAGTCCAAACTACTGATTGAAGGTCTGTTCCCTCTGTAGTAGCAGTGAGCACCTGTGGAGCAATGGTGGCACAATGGCTTATTCTATGAAATTACTCTAGTCAGGCAGTTTTATCCTTATCTTCCATAGAACAGTGTAGAGTGAAGTTATGGGTTGATGACCAAACAGCTCTCCTATGGCTCACTGTATACCTGGGACATGACCCCAGGCCCACCCAGATGACACATAATGGCTGTTTCGGGTATCCCAACTCACTAGATTAACCAGCTACTTATAATATTCCTGTGATGATAGTCTGGGGTATATGGTCATGCAACTGTAATACGATTGAGTACTACTGTTCTTAACACAGCATGTGATGGAGCCCACAAGGGAGGGGCATGTCCTGGACATGATTCTGGCAGATGGGGATCTGGTAAGGGACCTGGTTGTAGAGGACCCCCTGACTGGGAGTGACCACAATACTGTCTGGTTTCAAATAAGCATGAGGGAAGGGGGGGTGAGATCTAGGACACTGGCAGTGGACTTCAGAGGGGCAGACTTTGTGGGCATGGGAAATATTCTCAAGGATCACTTGAAGGGGATTACATCAATGACAAGTGTTGAAAGGAGATGGGAGGTCATAAAACGGAGACTTCATGAGGCAGTCAGGATCTGCGCAAAGTTGAAACGTAAGGGACCAAGGTCACATAAACCATGCTGGTGGTCCAGTGAGGTACTGGTAGCGGTCAGAGAAAAGAAGGCGGCCTACAAAAAATATAAAACAACAAGAGGGTATAGGGATATGGAAATGTACCATCTTGCATCTAGAAAAGTCACCCGGATGGTGAGGGGAGCAAAGTCCAGTAAAGAGCAGCGGCTGGCACAGGGGATACATGGAGGGGAAAAGGGGTTCTTCCGGTACATTGGGGAGCGGAGAAAAACTAAGGGCCATCTCAGCAGATTGAGATCAGAAGGAGGGTGGGTGGAAGAGGTGAGGGACCAGGCAGAGGTATTTAATGAGTACTTTGCCTCTGTGTTCACTAGGGAGGGGGATGGAATATCTACAAAGCAAGGCACAATGGGGATAGAAGCAACAGTGAGTGGGATCAGGGGAGCAACAGAAATGGAGCAAGAGGGAGGGAGAGGTACCCCAGGGATGTCACATCTGGATAAGGATAAAAAGGCCAGTAGGGTGGAGGGGACGGATGATGCGATCTCCGCCAAAAGGGTGTGGTTAGCCCTCAAGGCCCTAAAGAAAGACAAATCTCCTGGGCCGGATGGCATTCATCTGAGAGTACTATGGGAATTGGCGGACATACTGGCTGCACCCCTGGCGGAGCTCTTCAACAGGTCACTTGAGACAGGGAGGGTACCTAGGGATTGGCGAGAGGCACATGTGGTGCCAATCCATAAAGGGGGGTCGAGGGAAGTACCAGGTAACTATAGACCCATCAGTTTGACCTCAGTGGTGGGAAAATTAATGGAGAGTATACTAAAGGAACGATTGGGGGTGTACTTGGAGGAGGAGGTGGGAGGTCTGGATAGTCAGCAACATGGGTTTGTGCCAGGTAGATCATGTCAAACCAATCTTGTGGAGTTCTACGAATGGGTAACATCAGAACTGGACAGGGGAAAGCCTGTGGATGTATTATTCTTGGACTTCAGCAAGGCGTTTGACTCTGTCCCCCACAATGGTCTGGTGGAGAAACTGATGGGGTTAGTAGTAGGCCCTTTGATGGTCAGATGGATTGAAAACTGGCTAGCTGGATGCACCCAGAGAGTAGTGGTCTGTGGGGAGCTCTTAAACCCTAGAGAGGTTGGTAGTGGGGAACCGCAGGGCTCGGTCCTGGGTTCAATCCTGTTTAATGTGCATACATATCGGATATCAGGAGGGTATAGGGTGTGAAATGAGTCTCTTCACTGATGACCCAAGATGGAGCAGTAGTTGAGGGAGAAGAGGGAGGTTGGCCCTGCAAGGACCTGGACACCCTGGAAGCTGGGCTCACACATGGAAATTAAATTTCAATATCACCAAGTGCAAGGTGTTGCATCTTGGGCGGGGAAACCCTAAACACAGGTACATCCTGCGAGGGGAGGCACTGGAGTCCTCAATAGGGGAAAAAGACCTAGGGGTCACGGTGGATGCATGTATGAATGACTCTGAGCAGTGCAGGATAGCAGCTGGCAAGGCAAACAGGATGTTGGGATGCATCATAAGGGCGATCACCTCTAGAAGCAAGGAAGTGATTCTGCCACTGTACAATGGACTGGTTAGACCACACCTTGAGTACTGTGTACAGTACTGGAGACCACACTTGAAAAGGGACACACAGCTCCTGGAGAGGGTACAGAGGAGGGCAACTAAGATGATACGAGGGCTAGGGGATTTGACGTATGAGGACAGATTTGAGGAGCTCTGCCTGTTTTCATTGGAGGAGAGGAGAGATGGGGGACATGATTGAGGTCTTCAAGTACAGTACCTCAAGGGAATAAATAGGGTAAACATGGAGGGGATCTTTAGACTAAAGCAGGGAGGTATCACCAGAGGGCATGGTTTGAAGTTGGAAGGTGGAAGGGTGAGGGGTGAAAAAGAGGAGGAGGTTTTTCACTGAGAGGGTAGTGGACCCTTGGAATGCACTGCCTGGCGAGCTGGTTCAGAGATCCACAGTGGAGGGCTTCAAGACAGGGTGGGACAGACACAGAAAGTGGATGTATCAGATGATGGCCTGTCCCAGGGGTGTGGGGATGGATGATAGGAGTTTCTGGAACACAAGGGCAGGGGAGGGCCTCGGCACCCAACTAGGGATCTGAGGTTCGAGCAGACTCGATAGACCGTAAGGCCTAATCTGCTGGCAAATAGTATGTTAGTACTGTGAAAGGGCTATGTATTTATATGTCACGGTTTCCTGATCAATTTTGTATATTTTATTACCCAACTCTGTTGTTACTGTAATTGTTGTTGTTATAAATTCAATAAAAATGTTAGACTATATATATATATATATTCCAGACAATGGTGCAGGAAAAGGGTCTCTCAAGGTGCAAATTGCCCCAGCACTTTGCTCATTAGAGCTTCACCAGGGGGCCTTTGAAAAAAAGCACTGCATGTGTGAAACGCATTAGGCATTAATCTCAGGGGACCGTTTTTATCCTTTGTTGTACTATGGCACCTTAATAAAGATTTCACCAGAAGGTAGCACTGTGTAAGTGGCTCTTTATGAGTTGTAAGAGCCTGGCCTCTTCGTAAATTTCACAAAACTGATGTATATCCTGTGATGCACGTATGCGCTCTCTCCAGAGTATCGCAGACAGCTCATAGCATGAAGTTAAACAATGACAGCAACACACAATATTCCTGTTTATAATACTGGAATATTACTAGGGCAGTAACAGTGATGGACTCATGCACCGGAGGGACTGGCAGATCATGTGATCAAGTTTGAGCTCACCAGCAGCAGCTGCTATCACATGATAGGGATGTACCACAAGGTTCCATCTTGTGTCCCCTGCTATTCACAATCTATATTAACAGGATAGATGCAACTATCACAAAGGCCCAAATATACCTATTTGCGGATGACACAGTGCTTTATGTCAGTGGTCCCTCCCCCGATGTGGCACACTCAGCTCTCCAAGATGAATTCAGTTTGCTGCAGCATCAGCTCATAAACCAATAGTTGCCTTCGAATGCCAAGAAAACAAAAGCTATGTTCTTCTCGCCCTTCCCCAACTTACCGAACCCAGCCACAGCTGGGACTCTCCCTTTGATATCTACCATCCTTGGTGAACAGTTGGAGTACGCAGCTAAATTCAAATACTTGGGGTTATGGCTGGACAATAGACTCTCCTTCCTAGAACACAGAAGAACTGACAAAGAAACTTCATCAAAGGTTTGGCCTTTTTTCAGGATAAAAAACCTCCTCTCTTCGGACACTAAGACAAGTCTAGTCCAAACTACTTTCCTCTCCTTTCTAGACTATGCTGATTTCCTCTATAGTCAAGGACCCACCAGTGCACTCTCAAAACTGGATATATCTTATTACAGAGCTCAATGGTTTATAACAGATCTTCTCTATTCCACTCACCATTGTGCGGTATACGCTGCAGTAGGTTGGTCTTCTCTTAGCTTCAGATGCTAAAGAAATGCCACTATCTGGACTTATAAAACTATCATCAACAAACTACCTGACTACATCACTGCTTGCCTACCGCTTTGTATCTTAAGCAGATATGATTTGAGAAGTGCCTCCTACTTTAGCATTAAGGTATTTAGTGCCAAATTCCACTTTGGCAGGGCCTCTATTAGTCATTTGCTGCCCCAAATATGGAACAAACTACAAAAAACTATGAAATTAAAGCACAAAATTAGCGTAGCAGCTTTCAAAACACTTTATTTGCATCATAACATGGAATCCTGTGCTTACTACCCTTGAAAACATGACCCCCCCATCCCGGTGGAGCCCTTCATCTACTCTTGCCTCGGCCTCCTCCTTCAGTTCTTGCTCCCAGTTACTGCCTGGCCCTTTTTCTCCCTCTCCTCCCTTTCATGCCTCCTTTTCTTTTACCACCTATCCTTCCCTAGTATTGCACCTGCATTACCCCACGCACTGCCCCTGCCGTCTAGTTCCCCTCTTGTTGTATTATATCTCACAAGTTGCTTCCATGGATCCTTATCCCCTATCCCCTGCTCTCTCTAATATATAATAACATACTAAAATGCCAGCAGAATAGGCTTAGCGGTCTTTTGTGTCTGCTTGTTTGGTCAACCCCCACCCCGGGAGCTGAACTTGCTGCCCTCCGCTCCCTCTCTGGCTTCTCCCTTCCCAGTCTCGGATATTCTTGCTGCACTGGATTTTGCTTCCAGAACCCTTCCCCTGCACCTGTCCCACTCCCTCTTGAACCCCTCCACCATCTCTACCTCCACCAACCCCACTGGGTAGCGCATTCCATGGCTCCACCACCCTCTCAGTGAAATAGCACCTCCTCCTTTCTCCCCTGAATCTTCCCCCCCTCCAGCTTCTACCCATGCCCTCTAGTTGACTTGGGTTGGAGTGAAACAAAGCCGCACAATTTCGGGGAGGCTTTTGTTTTTTAACAGTAACAGGTTCAGCACTACCCTCTTAAGTACCCTATATCTCACTCCTCATCCTCCCTTCTCCCTCCTCCCCTACTCAAACCTCCCGTCTTTTCTCCCGGGGTTCCAGTTAGTTACTTCCTTACTTTAATCCCACTAAGACTTGCTGAACTCATCTACACTGTTGCTGTTTTTACCTTTTCACTCTGTATCTTTTGATGTATTTAACCTGTACTCCCTTACAATTGTTGTTGCCTGTTGTTGATTTGCCAGTGAATTGGAACCATCAAGTACTTTCTTGTTATCTTGTATTTGTTGCACCCAGGTCCACCTTGAAAATGTCCTTGCTCAATGGTGATCGCCTGGTTAAATAAAGATTTTGATTGATTGAGTTCCCTGACAGCAAAGGCAGAAAGGTGCATTTTTCCTCACAGAAGAGTAAAGAAAACTGACCTCATACGAGCCAAACTATGATCATTAGACTTAGGTTGGAGTGAAACCAAGCCACACAATTTCATGGGAGGCTTTTGTTTTTTCACAGTAACAGGTTCTGCACTCCCCTCTTAAGTACCCTATATCTGATATGAATTTGGATCTGAGCTGAGACTCAAAGTCCACTTCTCCATGTCACAGAGGCAAAGGTCAGGAAGTACAGGCAGTCCAGGAGAACTTAAAAAATTTACAAGTAACACTTTATTTGTATCAATAATAATAAAATAAAAAAATAAAATGTGTACAGGATGGCTCAATATAAGCAATTCAAACAAAACTCCTTCATCTGTGTCTCTCTAAATCGAGAACCCAGGAAAACTTAAACATTGCTCTCTTTATAAGATCTCTTTTTCTGGAAGCTTAACTTTGCATCCTGTTGGTCACAAAATGTAACAAAACGTTGTAAGTTTCTTTCCTGTAACCAGCACATCAGGGTCCACAGGTGCAACAGACTAGAATATTCTATCTGGAGATGTCTCCTGTTGGCAGTTCTGTTAACAAGCTTAAGGAGGTCAAAAGGTTTTCTCAAGGTCAAGCTCTCTTTATTACACTCCAGGAGAAAAGATGTGTAATTAAGCAATAAGGCACGACAAGTTGTGTCTTATTGTGTAATAATGTCACTCCTGGGGTGGGTTGAAGCACGAGGTGAAGCCGAGTGCTTCCACCAGCCCAAGAGTGAAGTTATTACACAATAACACACACCTTGGAGTGCCTTATTGCAATTATACAATGGCTCGATGTTATACAAAATAAAAAAAAATTAAAAATGTTTTTAGTTGATTTTTTGTGTTTCTGAAGAGACAACAGTGATCAAAAGGTCCAATAAATCAATACAGTGATGTTACTGTGTAATAACTTTACTATCTCAGGCACCCACTGACCAATCAGAGTCCAGGATTCTTTCTTGCCATTGTATAATAACTAATAACTCAGCTGCCTGCTCATCTTTGCGCTATATTATATTCTTTTCATCTGCAGTCTTTATGACAAAATATCTTTCTGAAAATGAAAATAAGAGAGCTAATGGTTATATTTCCTTTACAAGACAACCTTTTACCTACAAGTAAAAGACTGTACATGTGAAAAGTAGTCAGTGAGCAGCACCCTCTAGATGGGATGTGAGGTGCAGCAATAACAGTGTCCCACAGTATAATGTGTGAGGAATTTTAACATCAGTGCCCTCTAGTGTAAGATGCTGATAGATATGGAACATCAAAGGCTCACTTTAACTACTTATCAAATGTGACTTTCCCTTCAGCTGAATGGTTAGAGCTGCTGCCGTAATGACTCGTGGTCCAAGGGTTGAACCCCAGCAGGGGCTCTAGATGAGTCTGCCCTAGAAAGAGGGACCCACCTGATATACACTAAATCAGTGAGGTATGCAACAGTATCTTAGTAGCCCTGATGCTGCTTCCACTGCGGGTGGACGCCTCTCAAATGATGAAAAAGTACTTTCCTGCATTAGACAACATTTTCAAAACAAATAGTCAAATTCATTCTTTGTAGCGTTATCACTTCTCTTCATGCATAATATAGTACAATTGTCTGGGCATGATTTTCAGAACATCGGGACTGACGCAAGGTGCTTGCATAGATATATAGACAGTGTCAGCAGAAAAGGGCCTATGGCCCACCCAGTCTGCCCATTTGAGCTTGTTAGTTCAGTTTATGTTTTCCTAGAAGTCTGTTGCTTGCCTACCCTGACCTCAAATTCCTTTATGTCTATCCATGCATTCTTAAATCCCGTGATTGTTTCAGCCCCCACCACTTCCTCTGGCAGGGTGTTCCACTTGTCCACCACCTGTTCTGTGAAGAAATTCTTCCTCACGTTTCCTCTGAATCATCCTCCCTCCAACTTTATCCCTGCCCTCTAGCCCTGGAACATCTTTTTTGCTTAAAAATATTGTATTCCTGCACCCTGTTCCTCCCTGTAAGATACTTACATGTCTCTATCATATCCCCTCTCTCCCTCATCACCTCCAGGGAGTACATGTTCAGTTCCTTCAACCTGTCCTCATCGGACTTGTGATGCATCAAGGAGAACTGGCACAAAGAGTGCCTTGGGCCACACCGTGTGCCAGTCACACTTTAGTAACACAGCCTGCACCACTTAGGTGACTGCCTGCGCCAACTGGGCTTGCACCACCCCACACCGATTCATCATATCGGAAGGGGGCTTGTGCTGGGGGAGTGCTGCAGTAGCCCCAAGAGTGGGATTTTGGAAGCCCCCAGAGGATGCATGGTCCTCTGCTGTTAGACCAGCCTGGAGCTTGTCTAACATCCTGTGTGCCACCCCCAGAGCCATCATTGGTTGGGGGAGGTGACCCAGTGCCCCCTCATGAAGACACCCTCATAGCCCCCAACACCTGCTAGACCACCGCTGGAATGACCAGCAGTCAGTGACAGGTACGAGCCCTCAAAATCCACCTGGGGTGGTAGAGGAGCATCTGCCCTTCCCACACAGAGCTGCACTGTGGTGCCAGCTGTGCACTGGCCTCAGCAGGGGCTGTTGCCACTCCCCTCCCCCATTCCAAACTGTCCCAATCCATGCAAGCCATGTCCTGTCCAATACAACCATTTAGACACCTGGGTGACTGGCCGGTGGATCACCATCACTGGCTGCTGCTGCCACAAGCCATCCCACAGCTTGCTGCATTCTCCTCCCATGCACTGTTCATTCACTGTAAAGGCTGGTTTGCGGCAAACTCAGGGACTTTGGTGCCAGGACCGGTATTCTTCCAAAATCCACCACAGGGTCCCTGGAGCACCTAAGTTCACAGGTGGTAGTTCGGCACATGGTGTACCAATCTAAGGTGAGGGGGGTTGAAAATCGGTTCCTCTGTGTCATTTTCTATACATAATATTCCTCTCACAAGTAGCATAACATGAAATAATGGTTGCTTGCAGCAACATTAATTGTACAACTACAGTTGCATTGTATGTGTGAGTGCTGGTATGTAGGTTACTTAAAATATAATGGATGAGTAATAGTATAAATTTTTGGGAACAAACTATTTTCCTAAGTTTACAGAGGTCAGATACAATATATCATCTACAGTGTAATCCTACTTGTACCCAAATTTATCATTGGTACGACTGAAGCATCAGCTGACTGAATGGCTTGACCAAGGACAATCAGTGAGGCAATGGCTGTGGTGGAATAAAGCTTTTCCTGGTACACCGTCTCATGCTTTAACCACTGCTCCACACAGCCTTCACCCTAATTCCACATGATGCACACACAAAAATAAGTCAGACAATACTGCTGGCTCTGCTCAAAGCTATGCCACTAACAAAATGCTTTTGATCATCACTTCCCAATAGAAATTTGAGAACAGTTAGTCTTTCCCATTATGGCTTACATGATTAGAAGAAATATGACTTTGAAATGCCGAGCACAGAATGTAGCGGCATCAGCAGCACAGGTGGTACTTTGCTAGCTAAAGCCTTTCCCTGAATCATCACAGCCGCCGGGATGCTTGAGTGGTAGGTCTAGTTTCTTGTCCCAGACTGCACCTGCACTGTGAGGATGACATTCACAATATTATGGCTACCCAACAGGATTATAAACCAATCAAGTGATTTTTTCAAATGGCAAACAAATAGTGTTTACTAAGCCTTCACCCTTCAGATGGAGTGGAAAAGTTGGCAAGTGTGATAAACAGTTGAACATTATTTCTATTCAGATCAATGAAAATGCAAATAATCTCGATTACTTAGACAGTGCTTACTAAAAACACACAAGATAAGACTAACATAAAGGCTTATGTACTAAAGTCAGAGTGAATATTAAACAATCTCGGAAACACAAGAAAGGGGGGACGGCTCAGGGACAACCTGTGGGAATTCAAGGATGCATGGGACAGACATAAGGCAATTCTAGTGGGGGAGTAGGGGGAAGGAGGCTGTTGGTTAACTAAGATCTGCAAATTATCCGATAGGTAGGGAAATGGGCAGACTGGGTGGGCCAAGTGGTCATTATCTGCCATCACAGTCTGTGTTTCTATGTTTCTATGACTGATCTAGTTTTTTACTGTAAATGCTTTTGATGTACTGGTTTACTATTGCACAGTGGCTCTACATTCTGGATGATGCTGAAACACTGGGTCCCAAGATGGGGACTGATATATGGTGCTAAGGGGTGCCTTGGGAGTGCAACCCCAAAATACAAGCAGACTGTGAACTAGAGATCATTGTCTAGAGCTGCTATACTTCTATAATCCCAGACATCACTTGCCACTTTGTCGGATGTGTGCAGACTAGAAATATCCCTTGGGCATATTCCTGGTACAAAAGCACAACAGCTGGAGATCTCAGTTCCTGTTACAAAACACAGTCCCCAGTGTAGTAAGAACATTTCCAACTTTCTCTCATATATAGTACAATATACCACACAGAACTGCTGGATTCATAGATATCTTGATTACAAAAAAAGAACCTGACCATGGGCTGAGGGAGGAAGGGGTAGGCTATACTTCAACACCTCAGTTTTTAATTTTTTTTATCAGTTCTATATATCAAAAATATTTATTAAAAGGGTCTAAGAAATTAAGCCAGCTGATCTGCTAACAAGTATTCGGAGGTGTGTAATCTTCTCACCCTCATTGTAGTTTAGGACTAGGACCTGCTCATCATTTCACAAATACAGATCAATGCACTCGCCAACTTGCCCTAACCAATATGACTGCTAGTTCACCAAGCACTAACCCCCACCATCAAAAAACAGTTAAGTTGTTTAAATAAACCCAGATTCATTTTGGAAATAATTTGTCTGCTTCAGCTACTGAACTATTCAAAACTTGTCTCCAAGCCAACAGCTTAATGAAACCAACATCCATTTTTGCATTTGATGCACATGCACACCAAACGCTCTGGTACAGTAATGGGAAATGAGAGGTGTGTCACTGCCATGCCAATTACTGCTATATCTGCAAGAGGTGTGGCAGTATACAGCAATCACCAAGCACTCTGGTCATGACAGCAGTTCAGCTCTGCTGACGTGCCGTGCCATGGACTTGAAACAAATGAACTGCTCCAATGGGAGTACTTCATTTGTAGCCCAAACTCCTGTCATGTGCATTAGAGTGCACACTAATGTGCATGGCAGCAGTTGTTCCTATATTCTCTGTCTCCATCCCCGTTCCTCTGAAGCACCCCCTAAGCTTCAACTTTGGCCATGGTGCAGCCTCTCCCAGTGCTGGCTTCTGCCACACATCTCAACATTAGTAGCTGTGTGGATTTTTCTTACAGTTGACATCGGGATGCCCAATTCCCATGTCAGCATGTATCCCCCCCCATATTAATGTGGCACACTGGAAGCCTACCCCAGTGTGCTGAAATAATTTTTTTTTTTTCCGACTTCAGGATGCCCACCTCCAGTGTTGAATGTCTCCTCCTTCCTCCCCAGACTGAATAAATATTTTGCCAACATCAGGGTGCCCAATCCCTGTGTCAGCATGTTTCCCCCACCCCATCTAATGTGGCACACCAGAAGACCACCCCAGTGTGGCAAAATATTGAAATATGTTTCCAACAGCGGGATGCCCACTCCGGTGTCAGATGCACAACCTCCCCCCACAAACTCATTCAGTGCCGACATCAGGGTGCCGAATCCCCATGTCAGCATGCCCCCCCAACCCCACTATTGTGGCACACTGGGATCCTACCCAGTGTGCCTATATACATTTTTTTTTGCCCTATAAAATAAAAAAACTGTCCCCTGATGTCTTTATATTTTTCCATGTAAAAGAAAGCGGTCCATCATCATCTCCCCAGGCCCCTGCCACAACCCCACCCACCCTCTTTCTTACCTCACCTCCCCGCACCCCCTATCCCATACTTACCTCTGAAGGTCTGGCACTGTCATCTTCTCTGGACCAGGAACACGTCTGCGCTCTTTAAAGGTGACTGACATACTGAAAAATCACGGTAAGCCTTATAATGGGAGTCAATGGGGGTGTTCAATTTAGGTTGCTATCTTGGCCAATTATAGGAATTTTGGCCCCAAATGTTCAACATGGTGTTCTTGGGACCCCACCTCACGAACCTTGGCACTGTCATTTTGTTTCTCGATCCCAAAAGGTGATTTTGCAGATGTTGCATGGAATCACCTTTTGGGACTGATTAATGAAACAACAGTGCCACTGTTCATGAGTCGGGGTCCCAAAAAGCCTGTGTTGCAAATTTCGTGAAAACATTCCAAAAAATGACTGCGTTACGAGCATGCATTGTGCAGCTTCTATGCATGCTCATAACTTCACCAGTTTTTAATATTTTCACTCCAGATTTTCAACATTTCCATTTCTTCAAACCTTCTTATCAACAGTATAGCTGTCATTTTTCACATCCTGACTGAAACATGTTTTCGCACCTGTGGTGCAGAATGGCATGGTCACTGTGCGAAATCAACTTTTCAGATGTAGTATTGAAATGGTAGTGCCACTGTTCATAAGGTGGGGTCCCAAAAAGCCCATGTTGAACATTTGGTGAAAAAAATTCCAAAAAATGATTGCGTTATGGCAGTGCATTGCACCGTTTCTACACATGCTTGTAACTTTGCCCATTTGTCATATTTTCACTCCAGATTTTCAAAATTGGCATTTTTTCACACCTCCTCAAGAACAGTACAGCTGTCATTTTTCACATCCTGCCCAAAATGTGTTTCCACACCTATGGTGCTGAATGGCACAGTTGCAGCATGAAATCACCTTTCGAGACTGAGTAACAAAATGATAGCGCCACTGTTCATAAGATGGGGTTCAAAAAAGCCCATGTTGAAAATCTAGAGTGAAAATGCCAACAAACACCCAGAGCATTAGGGTTTCCAACTGTAATGCCGCCCCCATCCTGTAGAGACTGACAGGCATCAGGGGTGTGACTTGAGGTTATTGGCCATAATTCTCATGCCATTCCACCCCCACCCCACCCTGCAGCCAGTGACAGGCATTGAGGTATGCATTGAGGTCTTTGGCTCTAACATTCACTCCATTCTCCTATAGTGCACCCATCTCTGCTTATTTTCCTTATGGAATGGGGTGAGTGTAAGGGCCGAAGACCCCAAGGCACACCGTGATGCCTGTTGGTGTCTGCAGGATGCGGTGAGGTGGAATGGTGTGAGCAATATGGCTGACAACTCAAAGGCACACTCCCAATGCCTGTCAGTCTCTGCAGGGTAGGGGTGGGGGCTGGCATTAGGGTTGGAAACTCTAATGCCTCAGTAAGGAAGTAAATCAGGGTGGGGCAGTGGACATCACCTACCTTGATTTCAGGAAAGCCTTCGACACCGACCTATGTAGAAGGCTGATATAACAAGATGGGTAGTCTGACCACAGGGCACAAGCTGATACACTGGGTTTGAAACTGGCTGACGGACAGGAGGCAAAAGGTGGTAGTGATGGTATCCAATCCAGGGAGAGGGTGATGACCAGTGGGGTACCTCAGGGATCAGTCCTGGGGCTATTCAATGTCTTCATTACAGACATTGCAGAAGGGCTAGAAGGAAAGGTCTGTCCGCCTGTTTGCAGCCGACACCAACATCTGTAACAGAGTGAATACTCCAGCAGGGATGTAGACAATGAGCAGACACATGGAGAGGCTTGAAAAATGATCTGAGGAATGTCAACTGAGATTCAATGCAAAGAAGAGCAAATAATGCACCTGGGAAGAGGGAAACCTGGGGAGAGTTACTGGATAGTGGTGAGGTGATGACGATCACCAAGGAAGAAAAGAACATAGGAGTTTTCAGTTCTGATGACCTTAAGGTGTCAAAACAGAGCAAAAATGTTGCAAGGAGGCCCAGTGGCATGCTTGGATGCATAGGCAAAGGTATCACTAGTAAAAGATGTGAGGTGGTGATGCTATTGCATAATACACTAGTGAGGCCTGTCCTACAGTACTGTGTGCAGTTCTGGGGGCCACAACTGTGCACGGACATTGACAGGGTGGAGCCGGTCAAAAGAAGGGCAACAATGATGATACATGGCTTGCAAAACAGAACATATCAAGACAAATTAAAGGACCTCAATATGTACTTATTGGGGGACAGAAGGGAGTAGGGGAACATGATACATACATTCAAGTACCTCAAGGCCATACACAAGTTGCAGGGGCGGACATCTTCCAGGACATCAAACATTCGGCATTGACAAATGCTTGTTAAGTATCTGCCCCAAGGTGTAACAAAGCATTCTGATACACCATATAGGATTAAAAAAGTCAGGTGCCCCAACCTCATTGCCCAGTTGCAGGGCCATCCCAGCAAAATTAATGATGGGGGCCTCAGTGACAATAATGACAGGGTGCCCCCACCCAGTTATCTTTTTACATGTGGCCCATGTTTTACTTATGTTTTATGGAATTAAAATGCCAATGCACAGCACACATAGGTGCGGAATCTCATTTTTAAAGGAAAATGATCAACAATACAGGCTTCCACCCCTACAAGGTTTACTTTTTGGTTAAACCTTTTAAGTATGTTATATCCAGCCTATACTGGCAGGATGGTCTGCATCTGTCCAGGAAGGGAATAAGTCTTTTGAGCAATCGGTTTAAATGCTTCATTGGCTTCATTAGCAAGCTTTTAAACTAGTCAAGGGGGATGCACTGATAAGCAGCAGAAAAACCCCAGCCTCTCCCTACAAAACAAGGTACTAAATGAGAAAAAGTCCGAGGTAGAAAGGTCAGTGGGGGATGCTGCAAAAGAAGGTAAAGCCATCAAAAAATGGAGAGCAATGAGTACCAATGCCCATAGTCTGAGCAACAAGCTTCCTGAATTAGTGGCCTTGATGGAGGAGGAACATCTGGATATCGTGGCAGTCACAGAAACATGGCACACACAAAACCATGACTGGGACATAAACATACCAGGATACACTGTCTACAGGAGGGACAGGGAGGTTAAAAGAGGAGGAGGAGTAGTTCTTTACATAAGGGAAGGAATCAAAGCAACTGAACAAAAGGGAAAACAGGGAGGTGAAGAAGCACTGTGGGTAAATTTGGAGACCGGCAATGGCACCACAATCCGCACAGGGGTTGTATACAGACTCCCTTCTCAGGGGGAGGAAATGGACAAGGAAATGATAGAAAGAATACTTAGAATGGCAGAAAAAGGGGAGATATTGCTGATGGGTGATCTGAATATGCCAGATGTTAACTGGAGTGCAGTTGCAGCAGCCACTTCAAAGAGTGGGGTTATTCTAGATGCCCTACAGGGGGCAGGCCTTAGACAACAAGTATTGGAGCCCACTTGAGAAGGAGCAATCTTAGACCTGGTTCTCTCAAATGGAGATGAAGAGAGGATCACAGATGTAGAAGTGGGTAGCCATCTGGGAACTAGCGACCATCGAACAGTATGATTCACAATAAACACAGCAATAGAGTCAAGCCATACAATGGCAAAGGTACTGGACTTTAGGAGGGCTGACTTTGCCAAAATGGGTGAGTGCCTAAGGAATGCACTAGCAAATGGGCAAGAAGGAGAGGTGGAAGAGCAATGGGGAAAAATAAAAACTGCCATCACAGAGGTAACAAGCCTTTGTGTGAAGCAAATAAACAAAATGAAACGATGTAAGAAACCACTATGGTTCTCAAAGGAAGTGGCAGTGAAGGTTCAAGAGAAAAAGAAAGCATTCAGGAAGTACAAGGAATCACAGAAGGAGCAGGACAGAGAACTGTATCAGTTAAAGCAAAAGGAAGCTGGGAAGGCAGTCAGAACAGCAAAGGCCCAAACCATGGAAAAGATAGCCAGCTCAGTTAAGAAGGGGGATAAAACCTTTTATAGGTACATCAGGGAGCGAAGGAAGACCAAGGGAGGGTTAGTGAGGCTTAATGAAGAGGAGGGAGGGTGGGCAGAGGGTGACTGTGAAAAGGCAGAGATGAGATACTAAACAAATATTTTTGCTCAGTATTTACAAAGGAAGCGGGGAAGGTACCTAAAACAAACAGTAGACACACTTTGGATACAGAAGTTGATACCAGCCCATTTACAGAAGAAAGGGTTCTGAAAAAACTCTTAAAACTGAAGGTGGACAAAGCAATGGGGCCTGATGGGATTCATCCCAGAATTCTAAAAGAACTAAGGGTAGAACTAGTGACACCACTGACTACCCTCTTTAACAAATCATGGGAGGATGGGTGGTACCCAAGGACTGGAGAAGGGCAGATGTGATTCCCCTTCACAAAAGTGGGAGCAAGGCAGAAGCAGAAAACTACAGACCTGTTAGATTTACCTCAGTGGTAGGGAAAATGATGGAATCACTTCTGAAGGAAAGAATTGTTGAGTATCTAGAGGCCAGAGGGGCTCAGGACCCAAGGCAGCATGGATTCACAGCGGGAAGGTCATGCCAGACAAATCTGATAGATTTCTTTGACTGGGTGATCAAAATAGTAAATCAGGGAGGGGCTGTGGACATGGCCTACCTAGACTTTAGCAAGGCATTTGACACAGTCCCACACAAAAGATTAATACAAGTTAGCCAGCCTGGAAGTAGGTCCCAAGATGACAGCCTGGGTAAAAATTAGGCTGAGAATAGGACACAGAGGTAATAGTAAATGGAGTCCATTCTGAAGAAAGGGGGTTACTAGTGGGGTACCGCGAGGGTTCAGTATTAGGACGGTCCTCTTCAATGTCTTTATAGCGACATTGCAGAGGGACTGGAAGGAAAAGTATGTCTCTTTGCAGATGACACAAAAGATCTGCAACAGAGTTGATGTACAAGGTGGGTGGAAAGGATGAGAAGGGACTTGGCAAGGTTAGAGAATGGTCAAATGTATGGCAGCTTAGATTCAATGCTAAGTGCAAGGTAATGCACCTGGGAAACAAAACCCAGGGGAAGAGTACACAATGGGGGTGAGATACTAACAACAACAAAATGGAAAGGGACCATGGGTCATATCAGATGACCTAAAGGTGGGCAAGCAATGTGAGAGGGCAGCAAGGAGGGCTGGGGGATACTGGGATGCATAGGGAGAGGCATCACCAGTAGAAAACAGGAAGTTATTATCCTCTGTACAGACAGTTGGTGAGACCCCATCTGAGTATACGTGCAGTTCTGGAGACCCAATCTCTGCAAAGACATAGACAGGATGGAGGCTGTCCAGAGGAGGGAACTAAAATGGTGCAGGGTCTGCACCAGAAGATATGAAGAGAGAGACTTAAGGAGCTGAATATGTATAGCCTCGAGGAAAGGAGGGAGAGGGGACATGATAGAAACTTTCACGTACCTCAAGGGAATCAACAAAGTCCAAGAGGTAGCATCTTTCAAAAAGAGGTGTGCAAGAACAAGGGGCACAATTTGAAGATAGAGAAGGCGGCTCAAGGTAATTTAAGGAAGTATTTTTTCACAGAGAGGTTGTGGATGCATGGAGCGGCCTTCCGGAGGAGGTTGTGGAGTAAAAAACAGTGGTGGAATTCAAGCATGCATGGGACAGTCATAAGGCAATTCTAGGGGTTGGGGGTAGGAAGAAGTAGGCTGCTGGTTAACTAGGATCTGCAGCTTATCCATTAGGTAGGGAAATGGGCAGACTGGGTGGGCCAAGCGGTCCTTATCTGCCGTCAAAATCTGTTTCTGTTTCTATTTTGCAGCATTTTTCTCACAACACACTTTATTTTAATAAAGAAAAGTCTGTAACCCAGAAGTATTTATTTGTTTATTTGTAATTTGAAATACCTTTGAGCCAGAGGCTGTTTTACAGCGGTTCCTCATCAGGAAAATTAGTACAAATAGTTAATATAGGAAAAAGCTACAGGGATACAACAAGTTTACAAGAAAGTAACTTAACATAGATTGACAGGTAGGACTTGAGTACAACACAATAAGTGGTACATTGTTCAATTCTATCAGTACTCTAAAAACATTACAAATGGTATTTGGCAATTACAATACATAATAGGATAAGAGGCATAACATGGTATTAGCAGTTATTTGTCAGAAGTGCAGGTACTGTATATAACAAGCATTTGTCAAGGCCGAACGTTCGCTTGCAGGTATTTGCAGTGGTATTTGGCATTTGGACATGGCTTAAAAAAATCAGTGACAAAGAAGTACAAGCATTTGTCAATGCGGAATGTTGCTTGCTTGTATGTGCTGTTTAGGTATTTGGAAGTCATTGGAGTCAAATATTGAAGAATTTGTGAACTACGATGCGTGAACTGAGCAACGACGCCGTAAAACAGTCATTTTAGGAATTTTTTAACCAAATTTTCAACATAGCCATTTTAAGACCTCTGCTCATGAACAGTGTCACTGTGATTTCTTAATGTGTCCCATACATTGAGTTCGCACACCGATAGCGCCATTAATGGCTACATGGTGAAACACGTTTTGGGCAGGATGTGAAAATGACAGCTGTACTGCTCATAAGGAAGTGTAGTAAAATGGCAATGTTGAAAATCTGGAGTGGAAATATTAAAATTCGCCAAACCCTCTGACGTCGCGTAGTAAATGCGAACGTACGCTTGTAAAACAGTCATTTTAAGAATTTTTCACCAAATTTTAAACACAGCCATTTTAAGACCTCTGCTCATGAACAGTGTCACTGTGATTTTCTTAATGTGTCCCATACATTGAGTTTGCATACCGACTGCGCATGTTGATAGCTACATGAGCGGAAACACATTTAGAGCAGGATGAGGAAAATTAGCGAACCTACGAAGCTCTGAGAACCGCAACACATGCTCAGAAAACGGTCATTTAGATGTTTCCACAATTTTCAAAAGGCCTTGAGAGCTCAACCTTATGAACGCTGGCAATGTCATTTTGTTAATTGGCCTGAAAGGTGATTTCACGCAGTGATCATGTAAATCACCCTTCGGGCCAAGCATAACGCCATGACAGTGACATCATTCATGAGAAGGGTCCCAAAACCCCATGTTGAAAATTTGGTGCAAAATCCAAAAATGCCTGAGATATGCAATAAAGTTGAAAACCCTATCTAGCCCATTATACAGCTTACCGCATTTCAGTTCGCGGGTCGGCTTTGAAGAGTGCAGGCTTGTTCCCGGTCCACCGAAGATCATCGCACCGAGGTCCGGAGGTAAGTATGGGGTGAGGGGTGGGAGGCTGGGTGCACAGTGGGTGGGTGCGGGTTGTGGGAGGGGCCAGGAGAAGCGCCATGGGACCGCTTTTAATTTACAGGTTGTAAAAAAAAAAAAGATGATGCGGGACATTTGCCACGCTGGGGTGGGCTCCCAGCGTGGCAGAAGGATGGCTGGGGGGGTGTGGAGCTGACGGGGGATTGTGCACCCCCGTCACAAGGTTTGCCATGCTGGGGTGGGCTCCCAGTGTGGCACCAAAGCTTTGGGGAGGGCGTGAGGCGGTGCGACGAGGTAAGTTTTCCACACTGGGGTGGGATCCCAGCATGGCAAGCAGTCTGGGGGGACGTGAAGCCGACGGGGATTGGGCACCCGCCAGCTAAATCAGATTTGCCACGCTGGGGTGGGCCTCAGCGGCACCAAAGCTTTGGGGGCATGAGGACCGTAGCAGACAGTGGTGGTTTTCTTTGAAGTGAAGACCACCGCTGTCATACACAGCACCCGCATCCATTGGTGCAGGACTGCCATGCCTGCTCAATGGAGCAGTGCATTGCACAGGAGAGTCACACCTCCAAAGTGTGCTATTCTCCCAAGACGTTCCTTGTGCATGCATGCAAGTGAACGCAAAAATGGTTAGGCAACTTTGGACCTAAAGAATAAGTGCATTTAAGTGCAATACATTTGTAGTAAAGCGAGTGGTGCGGCACTGCACCTTTACAGATATGGAGCGCCCCCCCCAGTATCCACCATACTTCTGGATCACTGACTTTTTTAATTAAAATAAAGTATGTTGTGGCATGAGAAAAAGGCTGCAACATACTTAAAAGACTTAACCAGAAGGCAAGCCTGTCGGGGGTGGGAGCCTATATTGTTGACCATTTTCCTTTAAGCCTAGAAACAATCCATGCCTCTAATAGTAACACATTCATCAGTTTTACATATGTAGGCATTAAGACATGATGAGTGGTTGGATTACTGTCCATTAATCTCACCCTAGGGGTATGAGGTATGAGGTGAAGCCGAGTACTTTATTCCCTCAAGGTTAAATTAATACGGTAAGAGAAGTGCCAGAGTACCTTTCAGTTCAGGAATGGACTCGGGTCATTGGGAGCTGTCCTGGGGAAGGAAGACAGCTCCCCTTCTGTAGTGAGGAGAGGATGTTGTCCTCTGCCGTCTGGCTGAAACAGAGATATCACAGTGAAGGCACTCAATGGCGGATGCATGCTGCTAGAGTGCCAAGCACCAGTATGTGGGAATGAACCCTTTGTGAAAAAATGGGATGAACCCCCCCCCCACAGCTGGTCCCACACTACGAGAATGAACTTCACCTCACCCATCACGGATGGTCCAGTGTGAGTGGTGGAGGTAAGGTCCAGAGAAGACAGGTAATGGGCCTGGTGAGGTGCCAACAACACTGGACAAACAGATGTGATGACAGAGAGAAACACAGTAACAAACAAAAAGTCACTGAGCAGATAAACCAAAATAAATATGGAATGCAGAGTCACTGACTGATGTTATGCCCCCTTCCCCCCACAAGCACTGCCAACAGTTTAGCACTTTCTAATTCACAGTGCAGTTTAAGCCCTTTGCTCTTTTTGTTTTATGAAAACACATAATCTTCATCCGGCAATGTGTGCTAAAATGTCATATTAATAAAAATAGTTTCAGATGGTAGCTGGATCCACTTCATACCTGTGACGGTAAACACTACCCATTCCTGTCCTGTCTCATGCTGAGCTTACAAGTTCACAAGTCACTTACAAATAATGGAATACATGTTACTTGGTTCCCCAAAACAATAATGGCTGGTATTCAGCAAACTGACTGCATGTCTAAATTAGTCCACAGTGCTACTGAAGCCAAGACCAAAGTACTGTTTGGACTGGGGCTGAAAGTCCACTGTATACTCCCAACACCACCATCAGTAGCCTCTGATGCCTGATCCTTTACTTCTGTCTCACTCTCTAGCACACTGTGATTATCCCCTCCCCTAGCACTGTGGAGGATGAGCAATGCCTTTTGCAAGCTGACTCCAATCAATAAATCAATGATCTCCTAACCCTCCCCCTCCTTTCTTGCTTGCTGCTTGCCTTCATCTTAGAGAGACAAAAATGTTTATCCCTTCCCTGTCCCTCTGGAGTGCTGTAAATTAATAACCCCACTGGCCTTTCACCGGGGGGGCAAGATGCCGATGGCCCCCAAGAGGGTGGGGGCTAGGAGGGCTGCCCACCGTTAAGGAGGAGGCGCCCCCCCGAGCAAGTGGCCCAATCTGGGGATCTCCTTGGAGAGGGCTGGCCAAGACCCTCTCTATAGGGAGGGTCAGGGGAAGGGTTTATAAGGAGCTGTCCCAGGGGATCTCGCCCTCCTGGAACAGCTCCAACAAGAAGTTTTTGGGAAGAAGTTTTGCTTGTCACTTTGTTTCCATTTAGTTGCAATTTTGTTGCTTTTTGGCTTCCGGGCTTGTGTTTTTTGTTCTTTTGGCCCTTTTTTCGTTTCATTCGCCCGCTGCGTTTTCGCGCCTTCAAGCTTCTCAGGTGAGTGTCTTTTGTTCGGCTGTGGTTTTTGTCTTTGCGGGCTGGTTTTGCGGGGGGCTAGTCGGGCTCCAGGGGTTTTTTTTTAGCATCTTTCCGATTGGGTTTTGGCAGTCGCCCTCCCCCCTGAAGGAAGTATATATAAAAAAAATGTTTCTTTAAATCTTAATCTTTTAAAATTGTATGGGGTAGGGGCACCTCTCGCTGTATCTAAGCTGGCAGCTAGTGTTGCGGATGCTCCACCCCCTTTTTTCTTTGTTTTGGCCTTGCCTCGTGGCGCCCCCCCACTTCCAACCCAGGCACACTTCGGTCACACTGCCCCATTTTACTATGAAATGGCAATCGCACCTACTGTAGCCTTGTCATGGTTTTTTTTTCTGTCACACCCTGCAAGCTGGCAGCTAGTATTGCGGAGCCCCCTCTTCTTTGTTCCGGCCTTGCCTCGTGGTGCTCCCCCTTCTTTCCAGCCGGTACTGGGCACTGCTGGACTCACCGTGCTGAAGCACATGGCTGGCTCCATACTGACCATAGAACATCGGGGTGCAGGGAAGTGCTGGATCTCTCGGTCCCCATCTGAAGCTTAGCTGGTACTGGGCACTGTGGGCCCCTTTGTGTGCTCCCAGTCTTTGACTGGGACTGCAAGGTGGGGGAAGCAGGAACTGCACCCACTCCAGGGCACAGTATGAAACTGTAATCTTGCTCCAGTGGAGGGTGCAGTTAGGGAATATGTTTTATGGATTTGTTGGAATGCCCCTGTAGTTAATGCAACCATAATGAAGCATGTTCAGTCTCTCTTCGGGTTCTGTGCCAAAGTAAAGGGCCAACTCTTTCCCTAGGATCACTCTAAAAAAACTCTCAACAAATCATTTTCCAGAGTTCCTGGACCCAGGACCCTGAAGTCCCTTTTGGTGATCCTCGGGAGGTATTTGGGTCACTTCGTGCTGGCGATCGAATCCCGAGGAGCACTTTACTCACTCTGTTCCTCCCCCCTCCCACTGTCCCCAGAACTGGCCACTTCCAGTCTCTTTTTGCATTTCTCCATGTTGGCGATCGAGCACCATGATACCGAGCAGGGCCCTGAGTCACTCCCTCCCTCCTCAATTGCGCTGCTGTCGCCAGGACCAGGCACTTTCTGTTTATGCAGTGTGCCTTTCGGAGGTCAACAGGTTGCTCCATACTGGGTTGCAAAAACATTTCTGTTAACTTCAGGGTAATTAGTGTTCGGGCAGGCATGGTCTTTCGACTTCTGTTTTTACTGAGCCATTTAAAGCAACATTTAAACTCCGGGTTGTGAGCTGTGGCATGAGTCAGCGCTGACTCGCATTTCTTGCTCACTCTTTACATCGCGGTTTAAACATTCGGCTTCACTGCACACAGGGGCACTTTCCACATCTACATTAGACAGTGGTAAACGCAGTCTCCCTTAAGATACAGAATCATAACGAAAAGGGATAGAAAGAGATTTCTCTGCAGGTGGCCTTCCTTAATCAGCAATAGTTGTGTATGTGGTGTGTGTGTTTTTTTTTTTTAACACATTTCAGCAATACTGTCCATATAAGGGTCCTCAGTGCACTTGGGGTCCCCTCTAGTTGAATTACCACGTGTATAAAGTCCTAAATAACTTAAAGAATTTAATTTAAAAAAAAAAAAAGTAAAAGTAGTGCCCTATGATTGTATTACCAATGTAGAAACAAATTGAGTTTCAGTCAGATCAGGTTAATCTTACAGATTATCTGCAGTGTTTAGTGTAGCAAAGATCTAAAACAGAGTAAATTATGTCCTGTAAATAACTGTAATGTTTAGAAACCTAATGAGAATTTTGATGGTCTAAACACATTTTTTTTTCTAAGGGGTAGATGTTTACACTGTTTAGTTTTAGAAGGCTGGGTTACAGTAACAGTAGCAAGAGGGGTCTAGAGCAATATTTAGATGGGAAAGATGGGGCATTCAGTTAGAAAGAGGATATAGGTTTAGAAGGTTAACTTATACAGGGCAAGTAAAAGGTGTATTAATAACTAATGTTTTGTCTCATAGGTATCGTATCGCTGAATACTGCTTTGCCCCCTTACTATCAATAGCTAAAATGTCCGAAGCATGGAATAACCAGTTTCTGGACAGCCAGGCCCCTCAAATCTCCACCCAGGTGCAGGGCACTGGTCAAGACCTTACGGTGCTAGGAAACCAGACACAATATGTGGCACAGGCTATCCCAGTACAAGGTCAAGACCAAGCTTTCCATGAGGCCTGCAATGCCTTAAGGACATTGGGGGGTCTGATTGGCTGACTACCATATCCAGGTTGGAACCAGATTTACTAGTTGCCCGTCAAAGTGTGCAGCAGCAAACGGTAGCAGACCCTCCCACCATAATCAAACACAGGCCACAAGAACCAGCAGAGGATGAGGGTCAGCAGCCGAGGTGTAGCCAGCCATCAGCCCAATGGTTGGAATCAGTGGCACAAGAAAAATCTGTTGCTAAAAAGGGATAGGGCAGGCAAAGTAAGTGTAAGTTTACACCAGTGGCAGAGGCTGGGAAAAAGCAGAGAGAGAAATAACGGAGCAGATCACAGGAGAACACATCGGGGGCACAATCAAGGATAGATAATGAAGAAGGGGAAAAAAAACAGGTGGTACCGGTGGCCCAGCCACAGATTGGTGAGTATGAGGGAGATCAGGGCAGTGATATATCAATAGATTTAGTGTGGTCTGAATCTGATAGTGAGGAAGAACAATCTAGTGATAGCCGGGAATGACTGCCATTGGAATCAGCAACAGAGAAAGCAAGACATAAAAAAGGGAGAAAGAACCTGGAAGATATGGTCAAGGCCAAAAAGGTAAGAGAACGTGAATGGAAGGGGCAGGGTGCATGGCTGGGTGTCTTGGTCAGAAAACGCTCAGAAAAAAATCACAAGAAGCCAAGGGGGTCAAAAGGTAAGCAGCCAGTCAAGACACCAGGGGGCTCCAGGGTTCATTTCCAGGCTGGTGATGCCAGGGCATCAAACATGGCAACATAACCCCTTCATGTGGCCATTTATGTATGGGGGACTGGGTAATATGCCCATCACTTGCCAGCGGCGAATCCTTGAGGCCCCTTCGCCCCCAGTTTCCCAACAACCCCACAGGGTGGAATGACCAACCCCATCATGGGGCATTGGGCTTTTCTGGCCAACAAACCTAGTGAGGGTACCCCTCTGGGCACAGCCGGGGCCTCTGGGTCAGGAGAGGACTATGGCTTAAGGGCACATCACTGGTCTGATTCTGCAATGGCAGGAGCAGATGCAGCCTGGTTAAGTCACATGGGAGGTGTACAGCAGATCACCAGGGAGTTTGAGGCTCGTTTGATCTAGCCTCCTCACTCCATTATCTCCCAAGGGGATAGGGTGGAAGGGGGCAATGCACAAAGGGTGGCAGTCCAGGTTTGGACAGGGGCTGGGCCTTCAACAATACAACCCCTCCCAACTAACAAGGAAAGCAGTACACCAAGCTTACAAGAGCAGGAGATGGTAGCCTCTAAAACTGATACCACTCCCAATACTGCAATAGGGGACAAGTCAACTAGTGCAGTACCTGGATCACCGAAGCATTGGGCATATGCCGGGGTGGAAGACCCATTGGGGGATCATTTATCCGATGCTGTCCGGGAGAAAATCTGGAAAGGGGAATTTATAGACATGTTCTCGTTATTGCATAGGGAGATCCCTGAAGTGAGCGATGAGAAAAGGAATAAACAAGAGAGGCCACGCAGGCCGAAGGTACCTTTCACATCTGAGAATTGGGCAGCAGCATTTGACATATTTATGTCAGTTTATGGGATGAAGCACCCTGATAAGCTAATTGCTCTGCTAAAATACAGGGATACCATAAAATTCACACATCTCTCTTTTGATGGATATGCGTGATTAAAATACAATGAGCAGTTTCGTCTAAAACTATCTAGGCAACCCAATCTCAAACAGGAAAACTCACACATAGACTTGTGGGTCAGCTGTATGACACGTGGCCGGCCCAATGTGGTAACATATATGGATAGTGGTTATGTTATTTCAAGACAAACAGGTGGAGAATACAGGAAAGAGCAGAGGAAAGGGGCAGGGAGGAAGGCTTGTTATGACTACAATAAAGGAAAATGTTTTCATTCCTTTTGTAAGTACAGGCACATCTGCAAGTCGTGCGGAGGAGAGCACAAGTTCTCTGAATGCACATGACAATCCTCCAAAAAATCGAACATTGAGGGAGCAAGCAGTGAAAAAGGAAAGGGGTCTGGGAAGTTTAGCTAACTCACCAGTACGATTAGACCGGATGGACCCCGGCTCGACTGCTACCCAGAAAAAACAGCAGCAAAATATATACATGATGGTTTCAAGTACGGTTTTAGGATACCATACAAGGGATCAAGAGTAGAAACCACAGCTCGCAATCTCAAGTCTGCAATTTTACTTCCGAACATCCTGGAGAGGAAAATTGCCAAGGAAGTGGAGGCAGGCAGGGTGGTGGGACCATTCGATTACCCCCAGTGCACAGCCTCAGAGTATCCCCATTAGGGCTGGTCCCCAACAAGAAAGTAGGGGAATACAGGCTCATTCATCACCTGTCCTACCCAAAAGGCAATTCAGTAAATGACTTCATCAACCCTGATGATTGCACAGTGCAATATACAACGTTCGATGTGGCTCTGCGCCACATACAAGAGTTAGGCTGCGGGGCAATGATGGCAAAAAGTGACATAAATCCACTTTCCGTCTACTACCTGTACATCCAAGTGACCATGATTTACTGGGTTTCAAAGTGGGAGGTCGATGGTATATGGACAAGGCTATACCCATGGGATGCTCCATCAGCTGCTCAGCCTTCGAAGCATTCTCAACCTTCTTGGAGTGGGCCACCAAGGAACACACAAAAAACATACATGTAGTCCATTATCTTGATGATTTCCTAATTGTGGGTCCCGGGGGGGACCACATGTGCGGAGATGTTGCAAGGTTTCACCTCATTAATGAGGTATTTCAGTGTCCCGCTAGCCCAGGAGAAAATGGAGGGCCCTGCTACCCACCTCTCATACCTGGGCATAGAAATAGACTCCGAGGCCATGGTTTCCCAACTACCGCATGACAAGGTGGCACTTTTGAGCACACTGTTGGGGGAGATGGGAAAGGAAAAGAAGGTGACCCTACAACAGCTACAGTCTGTTATAGGCCACTTGAATTTTGCATGCCATGCAATTCGCCTGGGCAGGCCATTCCTCAGACGGATGGCGTCAGCCACGGGGGGGCTCTAAAACCATATCATCACATCAGACTGACGCAGGGCATAAAAGCAGACTTACAGGTTTGGGAACTCTTCTTAAAGGATTTCAATGGTATCACTATCTGGCAGACACCAGCAGACCAATTGTTGGATCTGCACCTGGTGACCGATGCTTCAGGGGGCATTGGTTTCGGGACATTCTGGCAAGGGGCATGGTTTGCAGGACGCTGACCAGAGGATTGGGTAGTGAAGAGACTCACTACAAACATCACCCTTCTCAAACTGTTCCCTATCATGATAGCTGTAAGGGTGTGGGGGCACAAATTTCAGAATAAGAAAGTGCTGTTTCACACAGACAAGAGGGCGGTAATGGACATATTGAACTTGCAGACATCTCGTTCTGAAGAGGTGATGAAGGTCTTGCAGGTCTTTGTGTTATGCTGCTTACGGTACAACATCTCTTTTAAGGCACATCATTTGCCAGGAAAAGAAAATGTTATAGCTGATGCCCTGTCTTGATTTCAGCTCGAGCGCTTCAGGCAGTTAGCCCCATGGGCAGACCAGTTCCCCACAAAAATACCGGAAGCGGTCTGGAGACTTGGGAACCAAAATTGCAGCAACTGGTACAACTCGCTGTGGCCCCCCCGACATGGAGGAAGTATGTAGGTAGCTATGGATCTTTCCAGCAATTTTGTGGTCACGAGGTAAGCGTGGAACTGCACAATACCCAAAGACAAGTTCAAAGCTACATCCTACACTTAAAAAGCCTGGGAAAATCCCCAGCAGCTATATGTCTCCAACTAGCAGGCATTACCTTTCTTCGGAAGTTCGAGGGTTTCCCCAACCCAACCAACAGTTTCATTATGAAGAAAATAATGCAGGGCATGTCTAGACTTGTGGGGAAAAAGGTGGACACAAGGAAGCCCATAGGATTACCTGAATTGTCCAGCCTCCTGAAAGCATTGGCAGTCACTTGTAGCTCGGGCTACAAAACCAAGCTTTTCAGGGCCCTATATATATGTGCATTTTTGGGGGTTTTCCGGGTGTCTGAGTTGGTACCACAGTCTAACTCATTGAGTCAGAACACCGATCTCCAGTTTAGTGATTTCGTCATCTGGCAAGACAGACTATGTCTTCAGCTACGAAAATCAAAAACAAACCATTGCGGCCCCCCTGCCATGATAACACTGTTTATGGCCCCACCAGGGAACATTTGCCCATGGTTGGCAATGAAGGAGTATGTGGCAGGTCGTCCAACAGGACCGGGGCATTTGTTTGTGCATGGGGATGGAAAAGCGGTCACAAGGCGGCAGTTCACTGTGGTCCTACGAAAGGGTTTATGGATGGCAGGTATAAACCCGACCTGATACAACACCCATTTATTCTGAATTGGAGCAGCCACCGAGGCAGCCAGGTATGGGTTAAAAGAGGATCAGATAAAAGGAGTCGGTAGATGGGCATCAAAAGCATACATGGGGTACATAAGGCCTCAGCAAAAAGCAGCAGCAAGTGACGCTGGGGAACCCAGCACAAGTTGTGACTGATGGTTCAAATTAGGAGAATACTCACATGTTTCCAATTTTGTCTTACAGGCATGGCAGCAATATCCCCTCAGATATGGATCGTGGGTCACTCGCACGTGAGGGAGGCTTACGCAAGGGCAAAAAAACGGCCCTACACAAGTCAGCTGGGCATTCCAAGAAGTCGAGCTGTGATTAAATGGGCAGAAAAAGGGGGGATGAAGTGGGGGCATTGTGTAAAACAATCATTACATTGGGCCTACTTCATCAACCACTGCTCGCGCTAGTTATTCACCTGGGAGGGAACGACTTGGTCACCCTAGGGGCACAGAGATTAATTGGGGATATTAAGAGGGATTTGTCTCACTTAAAATGGTTGTTGCCTCACACCATTCTGGCATGGACAAGAATGATACCACGCCTACACTGGCGTGGTGAGCAAAAGGCAGGAGCTATGGACAAGGCACGGAGATCCATGAATAGGGAGGTGTCCCATTTTGTGGCCTCGCTGAGCGTGGAGGTAATCAGGCACTTCTTGATTACCAAAATGGATACGGGATTTTATAGCTGGGATGGGGTTCATTTATCGGAGCTGGGAAATGAAGTTTTTAACAATACCCTCAACGATTTCTGTGAGACAGTGCTGTTTGGGAAAAGTAAGATCCCTTGGGCAGTAGTGGGAGATACTTGTTGGCACAGCATGAAGTGGCTGTAAATTCATGGCTGACCCTGGGTAAGAGGCTCCAGACATAAGAAGAGCTGTGATTGGGTGTCACCAGGGAGAGGCATGACCCTAGGACAGGTATGCCTTGGAAGATCGGGAGAGGAAGTCACCCAGGCTGGGGCATGCACCGAAACATTGGGATCCAAGACTCCGAGTTGGGGAGTGTGGCTCCGATGGGCATGCTCCTCGTCAAGGGTCTAGGACGCCCTAAATTCGGGTAAGGGGGGGAACTGTCTTGCAGAAAGACATGGCCCTCAATGGGTCTGTTGGACTAAAGGGCCAGAGTTCCCCTCAAAACAAGTGGATGAAGGAGACGGGGTTTCAGCAATACATGAATTATGGCTGCTCAAGGGGTCTTACGATATGTGATACGTAATGTACATATGTTACAATTTTCTGTATAGTGTTGTGTGTATGTATATGATATATTGTAAAGTGCATATCTGTAAAATTGTGATGTACATATTAGACTTAAAGGCTAAGTGTCCCATGTAATGTATTCAACTTTTGATTAAGTAAAAAGAGCTGCGGCCCTTTTTTATACCAAAACAGTGCGGTGTTTTCTTGAATTGGGGGTCCGCTTTGGGCAATAGCCCCACCGGCCTCTCACCGGGGGGGCAAGTTGCCGACAGCCCCCAAGAGGGTGGGGGCTAGGAGGGCCACCCACCGTTAAGAAGGAGGTGGCCCCCCTAGCAAGTGGCCCAATCTGAGGATCTCCTCAGAGAGGGCTGGCCAAGACCCTCCCTATAGGGAGGGTCAGGGGAAGGGTTTATAAGGAGCTGTCCCAGGGGATCTCGCCCTCCTGGAACAGCTCAACAAGAAGTTTTTCCCACCCTCCCACCCCAAAAACTTCCAGGCCGCAGCTAGAGCTCTGTCACGGCTCTAAGAAAAACCTAGTTGAGAATTGACATAGGAAACAAGAGGCGGCTGTACATTCATGGCTGACCCTGGGTAAGAGGCTCCGGACATAAGAAGAGCTGCGATTGGGTGTCACCAGGGAGATGCATGACCCTAGGATGGGTATGCCTCAGAAGATTGGGAGAGGAAGGCACCCAGGCTGGGGCATGCACCGAAATGCTGGGATCCAAGACTCCGAGATGGGGAGTGCGGCCCCGATGGGCATGCTCCTCGTCAAGGGTCTAGGAGGCCCTAAATTCGGGTAAGGGGGGGAACTGTCTTGTGGAAAGGCACGGCCCTCAATGGGTCTGTAGGACTAAAGGGCCAGAGTTCCCCTCAAAACAAGTGGATGAAGGAGCTGGGGTTTCAGCAATACATGAATTATGGCTGCCCAAGGGGTCTTATGGGATGGGATACATAATGTACATATGTTACAATTTTCTGTATAGTGTTGTGTGTATGTATATGATATATTGTAAAGTGCATATCTGTAAAATTGTGATGTACATATTAGACTTAAAGGCTAAGTGTCCCATGTAATGTATTCAACTTTTGATTAAGTAAAAAGAACTGCGGCCCTTTTTTATACCAAAACAGCGTAGTGTGTTGAATTGGGGGTCCGCTTTGGGCAACTACTCCTCTGTCTCCTGTCCTGTAACAAGTTATAAGCACTGCCATATATACAGTTGCAAGAAGCAAGGACTGAAACATGATTTGAAAACAAACTTAAAGCTCTTGGTTTCTTCCTTCCCACACCATCCACACTCGCAGGCTTAATTTGTTCATGAATGGTCAGTTGACTATGGCATGTCTTCATCAGCCAGGACCTGTGACGTCATCAGTAGTGCCTACCACCAGCTGCCCCCACTGTCCCTGCCCCCCCACAGTCATAAAGACATTCTCAGGAATGTCAATGGGAATGGGTCATGCAAAAGCACAGACTGTCTTGAAGAAAAAAGTTTCCAAAAGAAAAGTTTAAGACATAGGCTGTTGACAAGACTGAATTAGAACATATGGGAATGCTGGGCTGATGTATCAGTCTGTTGCACAGCAAGAGTTAAAGGCAACTTTAAAAAAAGCTTCTGTTTGTTGGAGGTTCCAGCTGCATGTGGGGCCCCCCATTGGTGTGGGGTTCGCGTGTGCCTAACGCCAGCCCTGCCCAGTTGCTCAAACCCACAACCTACAGTACATGTCTCAGTATATTTAATGTATAATACGGTTTTCTGTGTCTCAGCCACCACTCTCGCAGTTACTAACAAGCATAGTGACTGCAAATCCAGGAAGCAAGAAATGCTCATTGATATCCTTAAATGTGGGACTAAGTTATATATGAGTGCCACCAGAGAACTAAAGCTCCAAGAAGCACTTGTGTATGAGTTTCTCAGGCATTATGTTACGGAAGGAGACGAAAACAGGAGATAAAGGGTACTACATTCTGTAACTGTGAGAGATGCTGAAAGATGCAAACATTTGAACAAAGTTGCCAGCAAAAGAAGGCTGTAAGGTCTATCAAGGAGAACACAAAAATCCAGTGCATCACAGACCAGCTGAGAGTGCTGAGGAAAAGGGTTGCTGCCCCTCTGAATACTTGCAAAACAAAAAGGATTTCAGCACTCCAGGACATCAATGAAATTCAGACACACATTGCATCTGGAAAATACTTTATTAAAACATATCACAAAAAAAACACTATCCAGCCTGGAGAGAGACAGACAGACAGGATCCCCAGTTCTTCAGGCAAATGCTATGGCCTTTGTCAGTAGGTTTAAGGTCTATCAAGTCTGTCCAATACAGAGCCCCATGTCATTGTGTTTACATTGTGCCCTTCCCTGTGTGTTCTTACCTTCTCCTCTACCCTGTTTCACCTCCTCTTGAAGCTACAAATCATCTTCAGGTTGACATCCTCTGCTGGAAGCTCATTTCATCCTGTCACCACCCTCTCTATAAAGAAGTTTCTCCTGACTTTCATCTTGAGCCAACCAGTTTGTAACTGTGCCCTCTAGTATTCTTATTCTCACTTAGGTTAAAGAGATTCTCGATATGCTCCTTGTTTATATCATTATGGTACTTGAAGGTTTCTGTCATGTTCCTCTCCTCTTGTCTCCCCTCCATTGAGTACATGTTTAGGTTTTTAGCCTTTTCTCATTTGAGCTAGCATGCTAGCCTTGGGTCATCTTCGTAGCCCTTTTCTGCACTGCCTGTACTGCAACTGCAACTTAACTGATTATTAAGCATGTTAGAAGGCAAAGGCTGTGAAGGTTTAACTGATCTGATGTACAGTACATTAACATTTCTAGGAAGCCAAGTTGAAATCTAGATTTAGGGTTTCAGCTTAATGGCTTGAGAAGACCTGATCTCATGACTGTTATCAAGAATCCATTCTGCTACATAAGCTAATTAAAATTGTTGATCAGTGCAGCACAGAACATTGGAGGGGAGGGAGAGAGGACACTACAGGACAGGCAGATAGGGAGACCTAGGTGTATAAAGAGGTTTGGGGGTAGCTCACCCAAAAAGGGATTGTGGAAAACCATACCACACTGTTACAAGAGGCTGGGGTTAGGAAAGGGGGTTACACCAAGCTAAACAAGTCAATAGAGTGAGAGGTCAGTGGCAGGCAGGCAGGGGATCACAATCATTCGATGGAGGGGTGATGCTTCAAACAAGACAGATGGGAGCACTGTAGCATCTTTGTAGTGGTAGTAATATTTGTATTTCTGAGGTGTCTTCTCCAACAGGCTCTGGGCTCCTTTAAGAACATACAAATACAGCAGCACTATCAATAAATAACACGTTTCAATATGAAATTATTTGCTGGTACAGTACTTAAGTGTAGGTGAAGTAATCTATTAAAAATAAATGATGTTTCAGATCCTACTTGAATGACAGAACTGAAAGGGCCTTCCCTACATTTGTGGGGCTACTGATTAAAAAATAAATAGGAGCTGCTAACACAAATGCACAGTCCCTAGACAGCTCCAGACATGACATGGGAACCCTCAGGAGGCCCACCTCAGAGGAACAGAGGGGGGAGGTCAGGATCATATGGATGCAGGAGCTCTTTTAGGTAGCATGGGCCCAGATTGTGCAGGGCTTTGCATGTTAAACCTATTTTAAAGTACACACGTGATCTCACTGGTAGCCAGTGCAACAGCCGCAAAGCAGGAGAGATATGCTCAGAGCAAGATACCCCAGAAATCAACTGAGTCACTGCATTCTGTACCAGCTGCAATTAGCACATCAAACCTCCAGATAGTTCAAGATAAAGTTTCTTACTATAGTCCAGTATGGATGTTACAAAGGTGTATACCAGTGTCTTTACACCCTGAGAGCTTAGATAGGGCTTGATCTGGGTGATATTCCTCAGATGAAAAAAATCCACCACAGACCACTGCTGAGCTGACATCTGATGTTCTAGTGTCAGCTTTTGTTCCATGATGACACCCAGATTCTTCACCCTGCCTCTGGTTATGAGGTGGGTGGGGCCAAGATGTAAGCCAGGCAAAGCTCCAGTCAGTCCTGCCATGCTTCAGATACCTGCATCGACCAGTAACACTTCAGTCATGTCTGGATTCATCCTGACCCAACTGGAGGCCATCCAATCACTGAGCACAGCAAAGCAATCATTACACACACTGACTGCATTCCTCTCCCAAGGGTAAATGATAGGCACAGCTAAGTATCATCAGCATAGCAATGAAACTGCAGACTGTAATAAGACCTGTGGTTTCCTCAGCACTTCCCTTTTTAGATGGGGTGCAGGGAGGAGGTGCGGCACACCTCAAAGCATCAACAGCAGACATAGAAGACCTTCCTGCACTCCAGAGGTGAGTGATGTGGTAAAATTCCAAAATAACAGCACTACAAAGTTATATGGCAATTCAGTTAGCAATATTTATTACTGCAGCTCCATAGAAAACCAGGACTACAACAATGCAGATACCATTATGTATACCCTAGAGAAAAGGAGGGAGAGAGGTGATATGATCTAAACATTCAAACATCTGAAGGGCATTAACAAGGTGAAAGAGTCTAACATGTTTCAAAATAAGAAAAATAGCAGGACAAGAGGACGCAGCATGAGATCAGAGGGAAGCCAATTCAGGGGTAATGTGAGGAAGTTCTTTTTCACAGAAAGGGTGGTGGATGCATGGAATGGCCTACCTCAGGAAGTGGTGGATATGAACACAGTGCAGGGCTTCAAACAGGCATGGGATAGGCATAAGGAAGCAATACAGATGATTTTGAATAGATAGGCCATTAACAGTGTAAAGGCCTATGGCACATTCATAAGGTAGAAAAAATGGGCAGACAGGATGGGCCTTTGCAATCCTTATCTGCTGTCAGCTTCTATGTTTCTATGTTTCTTTTACCTAGCAGCCTTGGTGCTTCGCTCCAATGAGCTTCGTCAGGAGTCCCTGTATTGCATTGCTCTAATTTTGGAATTTTACCACATCACTCACCTCTGGAGCACAGGACAGTCTCCTGTGTCTGCTGAAACTGCAGATTGTACCTATGAATCACTTCATGCAGTGTCAGCATATATACCCCAAAAAACATGGGCAACAAGATTGAACTTTGTAGGACTCCACAGGTCAGGGCAGCTGCGCCTGAGAGAAAATTTTCCCATGCAATCTGATGCATCCTACTGGACAGAACAGATTCACACTACCTCAACACAGTGTCTCCGAGCCTCACACCAAGTCCCTCAGCTGAGTTGTTAAAATTCTATGATCTACGGTGTCAAAAGCTGATGAGAGGTTGAACAGAACCAAGATGGAACATTCTCCTCTATGTCTTGCTAGGAGAAGATTATTTGTACCCTGACAAGTGCAGCCTCCATGCTATGATGCCCCCTGAATCCAGACCGGAGTGACTCATAAATGGAGGGAAGCCTCCAGGTACAGTTCCAGCTGTATAGCCACCAGTCTCTCAATTACCTTCCCCAGAAAGGGAAGGTTTGAGGTGGACCTGAAATTTGCTAAGATATCCAGCTCTAGCGTAGGTTTTTTTTGAGAAGGGACCGCGGAGAAAAAAACTCTCCTTTAAGGGAACACCAAACAATCTCAGTAATCTTTGGCCCAAGAGACTCCCAGCAACAGCTGGATGAGTCCATGAGCCAGTGAACAGGAGGTGGGATGCAGCTTCATGATCACCCGGAGACTCTCTCCAGTAGACACAGGGTGAAACTCCTCCCAGACTGACTGAAGGCCTCTATTATTCACAAACTGGGCTAAGCTGGACCCCGACAATCCACTTGAGGAGAGGAGCAAATAGAAGATATCCTTTCACGGAAGAACTGGCCAAAATCCTTTCATTGCTTGACTGTCAAAGCTCTCCCACTCTGTAAGTAGACTGGATGTAACAGCCTTTCCAAAGTGCAGAAAGGCTGAGCTGGTAAGTTCATCTCTGTAGCAATCATCCGTGATAGGAACTCTGCCTTTTTCAGAGTGATTACCCCTGATACGCCTTATAATGAGTAGTCAGGGTTAGTCTATCTTCCATCAATCCCAATCTCTACCAAGAATGCTCCAGTCTTTCCCCTTTGACCCTTAACCATCTAAACTCCTTACTAAACCAGTGGCAGCTCTGTTGGGAGACTTTTGGGCATGCACAAAACAGTAGGATCGAGTCAAGATCCTCAGTGGTAGCTATTACATGAGTATCCATCGCAATCTAGACCCCCTTTGTACACACTTACAACATGCTTGAGCATCTGAATACCTGCAAGAGCACCAAAGGCTCAAAGTCTTTTAAAGGTCAATACTGAACTAACTCCATTGAGAGGATATAAACACTTTTGGGGGTCCCTGATCTGAAAACTTACAATGTGATGATTCAACCAACTGATCAGACCAACCTCAGTGTTTAATAAACTCGAGATCCAGTGGGAAAATCAGGTCCAAGTTGTGACAAATTGGTGAGTTGCGGAGGTAGCAACCTGTGTGAATTACAACAGTTCCATCTGTCAGACGACTTGCTGTCTAGGCACAAGGGATTCGCCGTCAACCCAGATATTGAAATTACCGTGCACAAGTCATCTGGCATACTCCAACATCAAGCCAGCAAAAAACTCCCAAAATTCCTGCAGGAATCCACTCCCACAACCTGGGGGATGGTAAATGAGAAGAATTGTGGCCCCCACACTTGCGTCACCCTCAACAGCCACACATTCAATCAACCTAGTTTGTCCCTCTGGGTATGGTGTAAGTCTTAAGCCTGATCTAAAACAGATGCCCACCCCCATGCTCTCACTTAGGGCAATGTATCACCATATAGCCCTGCAGAATGGTTGCCTCCAGCACAGTGCCAGAGTCATCCCCAACCAGGTCTTGGTGACACACACTGGGTCCTCCAAAGAATCCATGACAGAATCCGCTATTGTTGCTGTCTTATTCCTAAGGGATCTGGCATTACAAAAAAAATTGCCTTAAGGGTATGAACCGTCCTGTTGATCATAACGGCTACCACATCCAATGACATTTCAGGAGCCTGCAGGATAGGAACCAGGCAGGGTACACCCCATCCCAGTTCCATTTCTACCGGGGTGGCTCCTTATCCTATTTCTGGCCCTACCCCCCCATCTCCATCTCCAGGAGCAAAGCTACATCAGTGACCCCGCATTCTTGCTATACCCACTACTCCACCCCGGCAGAGAGTCACTGTGGGGAATGGGAGACTGCTGACTGGGCAGAGTCAAAGCAGCTGCTCCAAAGAATAAGAGTTGAGGATTGTTCCAATTGCCCTAAACACATCTTGACAATGATAGTACCCACTAAAAATGTCCTTACCACCCCAACCCCTGCAAAAACACACACACACACAATTTTTCATGCTTCAGTCACACACCAATCTCACCTCCTAATACTCTAATCTATATCATACACCATCAACAATAATAAACCAAATTAAACTATATATAGTGCCCACAAGTTTAGCACCCAGCAGTTCTAGAGGCCAAAATCTACCGAATGAATTAAGTCCAAAGAGTTCTGGACAATAAACATTTTCAAAGTGTCCTGCTCCTCTTCAGCTCCTCACTCCTGCAATCCATATTTCATCTAAATAGGAACATACATATGAACATATGAAGAAACTGAAGGCCAGACGGTCTATCAAGTCTGCTCATATTGCAGGGTCCACAGCTTGAGTGACTGTCCCTGTCCTCCCTCCCCACTCCTCCCATCATTCCAACCCATAATCCTTACCTTCCCCCATTGCCTATCCCAGCCTCTCTTAAATCTGCCCACTGTCTTCAATGAGATCACCTCTTCCAGCAGTGCATTCCAAGTGTCCACCACCCTTTCTGTGAAGAAGTGCTTCCTAACCTCACTTCTAAACCTCCCACCCTCCAGCTTAAGACTGTGCCCCCTTGGGTTATGGATGCCACTCAGTTTAAAGAGACTCTCCTTATCAATCTTATTTATCCCTTTCAAGTACTTGAAGATCCAAATCATGCCCCCCCTCCCCTGTCTTTCAGGGAGTACATGTTCAGTGCCCTCAACCTCTCCTCATATGCTTTACCCTGCTGACCAGCTATCATCTTTGTAGCACTCCTCTGGACCTTCTCCAGCAGGTTAATGTCCTTTTTGAGGTGTGGGCAGCAGTACTGAACTCCATACTCTAGATGTGGCCTTACCAATGACCTGCTCAAGGGCAGTATAACCTCCTCTCTCCTATTACTGATCCCCCTAGATATGCATTGCTGCAGCTTTCTTGCACTGCGTGGAGTTCTTCAGGTCACTAGTGATCATCACTCCCAGGTCCTTCTCCTCTGATGCAGATACTCTGACCACCCATGTAGTACTCTATCCTGGGATTCATGGCTCCAATATACATAACTTTGCATTTCTTGGCATTGAAGCCAAGCTGCCAGGTCCTGGACCACTTCCCCAGCTTTTCCAGATCTTCCTGTATCCCTTCAGCTGTGTTCACTCTCCCGCAGAGCTTGATATCATCCATGAATAGGCAAATTTCACCCTTAATGCCATCACCAATGTCATTTATGAAGACATTAAACAATACCAGCCTCAGCACTGAGCCCTGTGGAACCCCACTGGTTACCTCTCTGGTGCCAGATAACTCTTCCCCCCACAACCACCCTCTGAGTTCTGTCCCCCAGCCAGTTTTCCACCCATCTGGCCATCTTTTCCCCAACCCCGAGATCCACCAACTTTCTTATCAACCTTTTATGGGGCACAGAGTCAAAGGCCTTGCTGAAATCAAGACAGAGGATGTCTGCTGTTGGCCCCTGTCTACTGTCTTAGTGACACAGTCAAAGAAGTCAATCAGATTTGTTTGACACGATCTCCCTCCCATGACCCCATGCTGCATCACATTCTGGATACCATGCTCCTCTAGATATCCCACCAACCTTTCCTTTAGTATGGTCTTCATAAGCTTGCCCACAATGGAGATCAGACTGACTGGTCTGTAATTCCCTGGGTCATCCTTGGGACCACTTTTGTGGAGGAGCACTACATATGCTGTTCTCCAGTCCTGTGGTACCATACCTGACTCTGGTGAACTATTAAATAGGTCTGCCAGTGGCCCTGCCAGCTCCTCAGCCAGTTCCTTTAGTACCCTTGGATGTACTCTGTCCGGGCCTGGTGATTTGTTCACCTTCAATGCCAGTGGCCCCTCCCTCTCTCTATCCTTCTCAGAAGGAACTAGAAGGGAAAGGATCAGATCTTTTACAGTACAGTAGCTTCTTGCTGTTTTTACATTGTTTGGATTTTACTTGGTAGAATGTTATTTCTTTTCTTTCTTACTACTTCTAGGAGACTAGCAGGGTATAGTTTTGAGGCTGTTGGAATTCTGAAAATTGTTTTGGTGGCTATAAGTGGGCTCATTTGTTTGATGTTTCACTGCAGGCTGCATTTGTAGAGGCCTATTTATTCTGATTTAAAACCTATTTGGTGTGATTTAACGGGGCTGTTTATTTGAATCAGAGACCTATGTCTTCTAATTTCAAGCCTATTTTGATGTGTTGTTGGTGAAGCTGTTTGAATTGGAGACCTGTTTCTTTTGGTAGCAAACCTATTTTGGGGGCTTTGATTAGAATTGTGATTAATTTTTGCTGGCTTCACTAGCTGCAAAGGTTAGTGCATAGTGGGGGAAAGGTGCTAATGCTCTGGTCAGATCTCACTCAGCTAGGGAGGCAGAGCTAAATCAAATGTGGTGTCAGTTGCTTTGGCTTCTCAGAAGGAACTAGAATGGAAAGGATCAGATCTTTTACAGTACAGTAGCGTCTTGCTGTTTTTACATTGTTTGGATTATACTTTGTAGAAGGTTATTTCTTTTCTTTCTTACTACTTCTAAGGGGCTAGCAGGGTATTGTTTTGGGGCTGTTGGAATTTTGAAAACTGTTTTGGTGGCTATAAGTGGGCTCATTTGTTTGATGTTTCACTGTGTAGCAGGCTGCATTTGTAGAGGCCTATTTCTTCTGATTTAAAATCTATTTGGTGTGATTTAATGGGGGCTGTTTCTTTGAATCAGAGACCTATATCTTCTAATTTCAAGCCTATTTTGATGTGTTGTTGGTGAAGCTGTTTGAATTAGAGACCTGTTTCTTTTGGTAGCAAACCTATTTTGGGGGCTTTGAGTAGAATTGTGATTAATTTTTGCTGGCTTCACTAGCTGCAAAGGTTAGTGCATAGTAGGGAAGGGTGCTAATGGACTGACCAGGGGCCTCGGCTACTTGATTGTTTCTGGAAGACTTGGATTGGTCCCACACCTGGTCCATGATTTCCTTTATACCAGGGGTTCTGACATCACTTCCTCAAACGGGCAAAGGATTTGCACCTGTAATAGCAGAAGTAGACATCCAGGAAAGGAACAGCAGCAAGTGAAGAGGTGACTGCTATCTCAGTGGAAGGGAAGTAACTGCAAATCTAGGACCTTTCATTGTTACTTCTTTGCATTGCTATTGCATTGGGGAAAGGAGGAGTAGGAGTTTGAAGAAGGTTGTGCAGTAGCTACTTAAAGTCTCTTTTTGAGTTTGGATAGGAAGGTTAGGAATATAAAAAGCAGTTACTCAATCTATCTAAACGTGTACAACAAAGGAGGTAAGGGAAATAAAGAAGAGAATGTTTTGCACTGATAGAGGGGGGAGAGGGGAGACTTGGGGGAGTATTTGGTATCCTGCATCTGGAAGGGTGGGGGGTCGCTGGTGGGCAACGACAGCAATGGGTTGGGTGGTAGACTGCAACAACTGCAGTGCACCAATCTTTCTAAAAATTGCCTGGAGTGTGGGAGGATGTTTAGTGTGCAACCACATAGAGAAACTCAGAAAGGAGATTGAGGGCCTGCAGGAGGAACTAAGACAGGCAAGGCAGATTGGGGGTGGGTTTAGCCCAATACTGGAGGGAGGAAGAAGGGGAGATGAGGGAGGGCGATTTAAGCCAACAGTGGTGAGGAGAGGGTCAAAAGAAGGGAAGCAGGGACAAGGGGGCCCAGGCCAGGAAGAACAATTGCCGGGGAAACCAGGTCAGGAGACAAAAGACAAATGGAAGGAGGAGATAGGGACTTGTGAGGGGAGGCAAAGAAGTGGCAAAAGTCATGGAGTGGAAAGGAGAGAACAGGTTACTATGAAGAGAGAGGGAGCGGGCATTTGTGAAGGGTCTTCAGAAAATAGTTTTGCACTGCTACAGAGGAAGAAGGTGGAGGAGGGAAATGATGAAATTAGAGGAGTAATTGATAAATGCCTGGACCAAACCAGAGCGGGGAAGTTCTGCTGGGAGAATTGCAACAGAGGCAAAAGGGGGAAATAATGTGCAGGAGGAAGAAGAGGAGCCAGAAAGGAGAGAGAGAGATGAATGGAAGCAAGCAGGGAGTAAGAGTGGTGGAATTTTAGTGCTGGGGGACTCAATACTAAGAGGAGTCAGGTGGGGTAGCAAGGGGGAGTGGCATAGTCGCATTTGGGTGGAGGCCATGCCAGGAATGACAGCGGAAAGGGTAGAGCAATCTGTTCTGAAATATGCTAGAAGGGGTAGGGACAAGTCTCATTTAATTATACAACTTGGGATGAACGACCTGGCTGACAAGCCAGTAGATATAGTCCAGAGGAGGATTGAGGAACTAGGACAATTATGTGAGGGGGCAGGAAGATCAGTAACTTTTTTGGAGATACTTCCAGTGCCGAAGGCAAGCACAACAAGAAAGCTGAGAATAGAGGAATTTAATGGATGGTTAAGAACTTGGTGTTGTGCTAAAGGGTATGGGCTGTTGGGGGGTTGCAGATGGACCTGGGAGGACAGTAGTCTCTATGCCAAGGGCAGACTACACTTGAGTGAGGATGGAAAGAAAGTGTTGAAACAGAGGATGGAGGAGTACATAGAGGAAGAAGGGAATTTAAACCAGGAGCAGGGCATGGTAATTGTACAAGAGACATGCAGAGACCACAGGTTGAGAAACTATATGAGCTTACCCCTATAACAGTGACAAAGGACAAATGGCAAGTACTATTGGTGATGCTAGTAAAGGAGGGCAGGATGGGGGGAGGGTGGAAGGTGGTTTCCCTTAATGCTAGGAGCCTTGGGAGGAAAACTGCAGAGTTACAGGTGCTCATGGCAGAGGGAGAGGTGGACATTGCAGCCATCACAGAAACATGGGCAACCCAATACAATGACTGGGACCTGTCTGTACCAGGGTACAGGTTATTTCATAGGACAGAGCGATTGGGAAAGGAAGAAGTGTGGCACTATTTGTGAAGGAAGGACTGAAGTGTGTAAGGGAGGAGGGTAGTACGGAGTCACTTTGGATGCAAATCCAGGATTCCAAGAATAGGATTCTTAGAATGGGAGTGGTGTACAGGCCGCCATCTCTGATGGAGGTGTTAGACAGGGAACTAGTGGGACAGATCAGGAGGACCTGCGAGAAGGGTAGTGTGGTGATTGTGGGGGACTTCAACATGCCAGGAGTGGACTGGAGTACCCCAACAACCAGGAACAGAAGGGAGCAGGTACTGCTAGATGCCTTCCAGGACAGCTTTCTGCTGCAAATGGTCAGTGAACCAACCAGGTTAGGGAATACCCTTGACCATGTGCTGGCAAATGGGGACTTTGTGAGAGAACTTACAGTGGAGGAACCGCTGTCAGGGCGTGACCACCACTCAGTATGGCTCACATTGCATATGGGCAAGGAAGGAGTGGACTCTGGCACAAGAGTGCTGGACTTCAGGAGGGCCAACTTTGGGAGGATGGGGGAAGTGGTAAAAGGGTACCTGGCCAGAATTCAATCTAGTATGGACAATAACCAGAGGTGGGAGCTCATAAAGCTGGGGATAATGGAGGCAACCAAAACCTGTTGCAAGGCTCAGAGCAAGAAGGCTAAGGCTAAGAAACTGAGCTGGTTGAGCAAAGAGGTCATGGAAAAAGTAAGGAGGAAAAGAGCTGCCTTAAGGAAGTACAAGAAAACAGGGAGAGGGGAGGACAGGGAGGAGTACTTGATGGAATCAAAAGAGGTAACAAGGGCAGTAAGGGGAGCCAAGGCATGTATGGAACTCAGGCTGGCACAAGGCATTAAGAAGGGGGAGAAAGACTTCTTTAGGTACCTAAGGGAGAAAAGGAGCTGTAAGGACCACATAGTAAAGATTAGGAAGGAGGGAGGTTGGATGGAAGCAGGGTGTGACAAGATAGAAGCACTAAATGAGTACTTCTGCTCGGTATTTACTAAAGAGAAGAGGGGAGTGATGCCCAAGGGGGGAGAAATGGCAGAAACAGGGGAGGAGGGGGTGACAGATGGGGAAATCATGGAGGGCAGAGTTCAGGAGGGTTTGGAGGCACTGAGGGTGGATAAGGCACCAGGCCCAGATGTCTTCCACCCCAGGGTACTGAAGGAGCTGGCAAAGGTCCTTGCAGGACCTTTGGCAGACCTATATAATGCCTCACTACATTTGGGATGTGTACCTCAGGACTGGAGGATGGCTCATGTGGTGCCCCTCCACAAGAGTGGTCCCAAGAATGAACCAGGAAACTACAGACCAGTGAGCCTCACATCCATCGTCAGTAAGCTAATGGAGACTACCCTGAAGGAGAGGCTGGTGGCCCTCCTAGAGGCCAAAGGACTACAGGACAGCGGACAGCATGGCTTCATATGGGGCAGATCCTGCCAAACCAACCTGGTGGAGTTCTATGACTACATAACTAGGCAACTGGACAGGGGCCATGCAGTGGCTGTCCTGTATCTGGACTTCAGTAAGGCATTCGACTCGGTGCCACATGGAAGACTGGGAATTAAGTTAGTAGGCACAGGGGCAGGCACAAAGCTGGTGAGATGGGTAGGGAACTGGCTTAAGGGAAGGCAACAGAGGGGGGTGGTAGTGGGTGGGGAGCTCTCACACCCAAGGGCAGTGACGAGCGGTGTTCCACAGGGCTCGGTGTTGGAGACAGTGTTGTTTGGGATATTTATTGCAGACATATCATTGGACATCAAGAGCAAGATCAGTCTGTTTGCTGATGATACCAAGGTAGGAGTGGTGGTGGATGACCTAGGGGGAAGGCAGGGGTTGCAGGATGATCTGGCAAAGCTTGAAACCTGGCAAGACACCTGGCAACTGGGGTTTAATGCCAAAAAGTGCAAGGTGCTGCATTTTGGGATAAGGAATCCAAGGAGGAGTTACCAGCTGGGGGGAGTGCAGCTAGCCCAGACAGAGGAGGAGAAGGATCTGGGGGTGCTCATTACAGGGTCGGTGAACAACTCGGCACAATGTAAGAAGGCAGCTGCAAAGGCCAACAAAATGCTGGGTTGTATTGCAAGGGGTATATCCTCGAGGAGGTGATTCTGTCACTGTACAGGTAATTAGTTAGACCACACCTGGAGTACTGCGTGCAGTACTGGTGCCTGTATCTGAAGAGGGACATTAAGTTACTGAAGGGGGTGCAGTGCAGAGTGACAAAGATGATCAAGGGGCTGGGGGACTTATCATATGAGAGGAGGCTGAGGGAGTTGAACATGTACTCACTAGAGGAGAGGAGGGACGGGGACATGATTGACACCTTTAAGTACATGAAAGGAATAAACAAGACAGGTACAGAGGGGCCGTTCAAAGTAAGGGAGGGGAGGGACACCAGGGGCCATGATATGAGACTGGAGGGAGGAAGGTTCAGGAGGGAGATGAGGAGGCACTTTTTTACAGAGAGGTGGCTGGGTGGAATGCGTTACCTGCAGAAGTGGTAGCCAGTAGAACAGTGGACTGCTTCAAAAGGGGATGGGACAGGACAAGGGGGAGGGTCAATGAAAGGGAAGGGTGGAAGGGAGGAGCAGCTGCAGAATAAGGGGTGCTAGCTGCACATTTGAGCAGACTTGATAGACCTCTAGGCCTTTATCTGCTGGCAAATTTCATATGTTCATATCCTCCTCTAGTGCTACATCTGTGTTCCCCTCTCCCTGCTCCTCTTTTCCCTCCTGAAGGCACTGGTCCATCCTTTTCCCTGGTAAAGACAGAACAGAAGTATTCATTTAGTATCTCTGCTTTTCCCCCATAATCGTCCACCCACTCCACCCCTTTCTTAAGCCTAACAATCCCTTCCTTCTTGGCCCTTTTCTCACTTACATAGCGAAAGAAAGCCTTCTCCCCTTTCTTAATTCCTTCAGCTATCTGCAGCTCCTTCTGTGTCTTTGCTTGCCAGACTTCCTTACTTGCCTCACTAGCCAACCTTAGGTAATCTTCCCTATCCACCTCTCTCTTGGTCTTCCTGAATTTTCTATAGGCCAGCCTCTTTTCCTTTACTGCCTGGTTAATCCCAGAACTGAACCAGCTGGGTGCTTTGGCCCTTGTGTTCTTCCCCTGAGCCTAATGCACTCATCTGTGGCAACCAATATTCCTTCCTTCATGATGGACCACCTTTGGTCCACCCCCATATCTGCTCTGATGCCCACCAGATGGCTCCTTAGCACTTTGCCCATTTTTCTGAAGTCCAAGAGTTTGGTCTTAGTCGGGCTGCTTTCCCTGCCCATATACAGCTGGAACCAAACTGTGCAATGGTCACTTCCACCTAGTGGCTCCCTCACCACTATTTCCTGTACATGCTCCCCATTTGTGAGCACCAGATCAAGAATTGCCTCAGCTCTTGTTGGTTCAGTGATGCCCTGAGTCAGGAACCCACTCTTCAGTCCTTTCAGGATCACCTGATGACTCCTAGCACATGTTGTGGATGGTATGCTCCAGTCCACCTTAGACAGGTTGAAGTCCCCCACAATTACCACCTCTCCTTTCCCCACAGCTTCCAATATTTGTGAGCTCAGTTCCCTGGTTATAAAACAAACCACCTCTCCTGTGAATAACTGACCCCTGCTGGAACCTCACTTTCACTGAAACTAGGTGACTGTAGAGTAAGCAGAGCACAGTGGCCATGGGAAAAGACTGGTCTGCACAAAAGGAGTGTAGTCTGCCTCCCAGGTATGATGGCTGCAAAAATCATTCTTACAGTATGATACAGTCGGTTACTCAGGTGGAGGGGAGTAAACCCACCTTGGTCATTCACCTTGGTACAAATGACTTGGCAGAATGCAGGGTGGAAGCAGTTCAAGCCAGGTTCTCAGAAGTGCTGCCAGTTCTCAGAGCCAGTACTGATAGGATGTTGAAATTCTTAGACTTCATTAACTGGCCCAAAGAATAGTGTAAAAAGTAAGGCTTTGGCTACATAGGGAAGAGTCTGGGAAGAGAAAAGCTCTATTCTCATCAGACAGGTAAAACTGAGCAGAGGGGGAGACTCGGACATTTAGCAACAGACTGGGGAAGTTCAGAGCATAAAATAGGGCAAAGGACCCTAGGTTTTCCCATGAAGAAGCAGGGAGGCACCCCAGGATATGGATGAATTCTAAGGGAGAGCCCCATGATCTAAAGATTAGGAGGGAGGGGGGAGGCAGATGGGGAAGCAGAGGGGAGGTTGAAGAGAGGAGGGAGGAGGAGGAGAGGATATTAGGAGGCAAAAAGGAAATGCTCTAGTATGTTGGGCATGATGGAACTGAGGTCAATGGCTGAGGGATAAAGGAAATAGCAGGAAGAGGAGAAGGGGGAAGACAGCCATTATGGAAGCTGCCTGCAGTCAATGCTAGGAGCCAGAGAACAAGATGGATGACCTCCCAGCCTTGGTCACAGAGGGACATTTTGATCTGATTGCAATCAGCAAGACCTGGATGTCCCTGAACCCCAACTGAGATTGCTCTCCATCCCAGTGTTCACCATCTATAGGAAGGGTGGAACAGGGGAGGGAGTAGGGGTGGCACTATATGTCAGGGAAGGGATTACAGCCACAAGGAAGTATATGCAGGTGGGTACAGAGATGATCAGGGTATAGGACCAAACAGAAGCAGGGTGAAGGATTAGTGTGGAGGTGGTTTACAGGTCCCCGATTCAGAGTGAAGACACAAACCAGCAATTGGTAATGGAGATCAGAAAGGATTCATTGCATGGGTAGGTGGTAGCAGTCAACCAGTAATAGTAATAGTAACAGCCCCCCCCCCCAGCATGGGTGTTGGCAGGCACACTTAGTGTACTTTGCTAAGTATAGTAACATCTGGAAAATCCATGGGCAACATGAGCTTCAGGCCAGGCAATAAACACATACAGAACCTGATGTACATGAAGAACTGTTCTTCTCCTCCTTGGATGGTTTAGTGTGAGTCTATGAGAATGATCTTTGGAAGATATGTGGGTACTAAACTTAGAGTCCACGACTGCATGAGTAACCCAATCAGGTATGTATGTATGGGTGCTGGTGTGAATGGACTTCTGTAAGGCTGGCTACCTTGATATGGTACAGAAACTTATCACAATATATCCTAAATATTATAGCTGGAGCTGTGCAGAATGAGAAAATTCTGAATTTGTGGAATTTCAATGGAATTCTGTGAAATTCTTTGAAATTTTGCAGAATTTCATCACAATTTTGTGGAAATTTTGAAATGTCTTAATTTGGTCATAACGCAGCTGTCAATTGAGGTAGATATCTGAAATTTGGCATGAGTACTCATGGGTGCTCTAACAGTGTACCAAATATCTTGACATTGGGATGCATCATCTCAAAATATAGGTGTTCAAAATCTGTCACTTTATTTTTTTGGTGGGAAATTTCATGAACGACATTATCTGCACGCAACTCAGACACATTTGGAGCTAGACATCTGAAACTGGGTACATGCATAAATTTAGTAATACTCCTTATACCTGCAAACTTTATAACATTTCAATGAATGCTTTCAAAATCATACTAAAATAAAAATTGAAATTTTGGCAAAATGTTTAGCTACCTATAGCACAGCCCCATTTTAAGCTTGATACTTAACACTTGGTGCACATGTTCATGTTGCACATTTCTCTAATTCCTGACACTGTGGAATGATTTGGATAAATGTTTTTAATACTACATGGAAATAACTGAAAATTAAATTTTGATTGAATGTTTGGCCACCCTCAACTGACCCCCTTTCAATCTAGGACTCTGAAATGTGGTACACTAATGAAAGCCATTAGTACTGGTATACCTACCACATGTGATATCATTTGGATATGCACTTTGAAAACTAACCCAAAATAACTGAAATTTAAAATTTGATGAAATTCAGTGGAATTTTTGAAGTTTATTAATTTGTTCATAACTCAGCTTCTATTGAGCTAGAATTCAAAAATTTGGCATGCTTACATGTTGGTGGGAGTTCTAATGGTGTGCCAAATATCATGAAATTAGGACACATTGTCTCAAAATAATAGGTGCTCAAAGACTGTCATTTTATTTTTTTTATGGAAAATGTCATGAAAATATTTGTCTGTATAAAACGCAGGCACCTTTGGAGCTAGAAATCTGAAACTAAGTACATAATTAAATGTAGTTATAACCTGTATCTCTGCAAAACATTATAACATTCAAATGTATGCTTTCAAAATTATACAATTTTAAAATTATACTTAACTACATTCTAAATTTTGACAAAATGTTTGGCTACTTACAGCACAGCCCTCATTAAAGCTTGAGAGTTAAAACTTGGTGCACATAGCCATGTAGCATGTTTCTCTAAATCTTGATAACACATTTTAAAATTAGATGGAAAAAGCTCAAAATTACATTTTGATTAAATCTTTGACCACTTCTAACTCAGTTCCCTTTCAATCTAAGGCTCTGACATTTGGTACACTTCTACAAACCATCAGTATCAATTACCTTGCCAAATCTGGTACTACATGGTTATGCACTTTAAAAACTAGAATCACATAACTGAAATTTAACATTTTGGGAAATTCTGCATCATTCTCATGCAAAGTCCACAAAATTCCATATAATTAGAATGGTAATTCAGTGGGCATTCCACCAGCAGAATTTTATATTCTGAACAACCATAATTGTGACTAAAAGCCAGCCAACATCTGTCTGACTGGTAGTGTATGAAATAAAATAAAATGTGAATCTATGAGGATCATTGGTTTACTACATATAGTTGACTAAAAAGGGAGTGGGTCAGTGTTTGTGTAGGGGGCAGTACATCTTTTGGTTTGTGTCTATGGGTGATGGGGTAACAGTTCAGTTAACTGTTGAGTACAAGTTTAAAATTGCAGGCTGTGCCCCTGCCCTCCAGCACCCAGGTAGGGGAAACTGGGTCCTGCAAACAAGGTTAGGTTGTCAATAAATCCCTGAGTCCTTACACATGTAGTATTAGAAATAAAAAAATCCCACCCCATCCATCTCAGCCTCATTGCCTTCGTCACCCCACCCTGTGAGTCCCCAGGGTCTCCATGTTGGAAATGGTAATATTTCTATTGGCCCTGACACTGCGCTGTGATCTCATCCTTCTGGTTTCACTGCTGGGCCAGAATGTGACTTTCTCACTCCAGTAGTGCTTTGCACATCTGTGTGCAGAGCACTTCTCTGGCAAAAGAACTGAGTTTGTGCCTGACAGTGAGATTGGGGGGATGGGGATCACCAAGTAGTGTGAGACCCTGGTAGGAATATTATTGCTTCGGATGGGATGACTCCGGGAGGCTCTCAGTGTGAGGTGGGGATTAGCTGGTCGGGGGTGGTTTTACCTGTTTTGTTTTTTAAAGCAAAACATGATCAGTCAAACTAATGGGCAAGGGCTGTTCCAAAAAGCTTTTTGGAAATTTTTAATTCTGAAGAATTCCAGAAAGCATTCTGTGGAATCTGATGTAAGCCCTGGAATAGTTTTCCATATGATCCATGAAAGAGTTTTCTTTGGTTTGCCTTGAAGAATCAGTGTAAGCTGCAGATTAGTTTTTTTTTTTTTACAGTTTATGGACTTTTTAATGTGGACAGCAGAAAAGTATGCCATGGTTTGTCTAGAGTGTAGAAGACAATTTTGCAGTTTCTGTAAGTTGCAGAGTGACATTCTGCAGTTTTATGTTAACCTTGGCGGACTTTTTCACAGTTTACACTAAGTGCTGCAGCAATCCCAGCAATTGCAAAATCACAGAAAAATCAGAGTCACGTCTATTGTGCTGATCCTAAGTCCATTCTGACCAGACTGATCCCACTTTTTCACTCTTTCTGTTAGTTTGCACTAGACTGTCCCCCTTACACCCACCATATTTTCTCTTTATTCCTTTCTGTATCGCTTTCTCTCTGCCCTTCCTTGAAGCCAGGTATCTCTTTGCTGTACTTCCTTTATTTTCAAGCTCTGCCTTGGCTCCTTCCCCCTTGTACCTGTCCTCCCTCTTTTGTCCCCTCTGCTCTCACCTGCTCCCTCTGTAACTTTGACCCTCGATCCTCACCCTTCCATACATTAAATCTTCTGCAGGCCAAGCTGCTTTCTCCTTCCAAATCCCTAAGCTCTGGTCTTCCCTTCCCCCTGCTATCTGCTCTGCTTCATCCCTCTTCTCCTTCAAATCCCTTCTTCACATCCTCTTCTCATTCCTGCAACTGCCCTTACATGCATTTTGATCTGGATTTCAAAGCCCCAACCACCCTTCCACCTTTTTACACACCAGCTTTTCTGTATTTTCACATTTGGTCTGTACTGAGTGTTATTCATGCACCTGTCCATTAAAGGTGTGCAAAGTTAGGAAACTTTGCCTCACAAAGAAATTCAAAATATACTAAATTCACAAATTTAATCTGCAATGTGAAGTTCTAATTCACATCACAGCTAAACTTTGTGAATGGCAGGTTTGATAACTTTGCTAGTGAACTGGAAGCCACTGATGAAATGTGCAATATCCCATGGGATTGAAGGTCACGTGGTACTGCAATGAGCTGTACTGTCATACATAAGAAGCATTCAGTGTACTGTTTGGAAGATAGAGTTAGTCTTAAGTCTGCTCTGAATCTCTGCTCAAAAACCTTTCTAAAGCACTTTAAATGCAGAGTATTTTGATCACTCCTAAAAGTGTCTAGAGTGCCTTGTACCTCTAGATTAGCAATTGTTTTGGTATTTTTTCTGATTTATTTACCTTAAAGGAGTGGTTTCTTTTATGTAGTTGAGGCAGTGTTGTGGGGGGGGGGAGAGGAGGTGTGTTGGCTAGCAGCAAGCAAGGCAGCCCTGTCTGAGAGCACTTCTGTTGTTTTCCTCAGTGCCTCTTCTTAATAATTTTTTTTATCAGATTTGTAATTCTTTTCCATAGAACAATTTAGTATGTTTTACTGAATTATTTTTGTCAGTCTAGTTTTGTTATATTGATTGTAGTTGTTTTGTTTAGTATTTGAAGTTACAGCTTTACTGTAATAGTGGTAGTAGCCTCTGTATAATTACCTCAGTTTTTGTGTGTCTCCTTATTCACTGTTGTGTATTGTTTGCGTAAAAAAAGAAAAACTTAAAATTACTTTTTGTTGTTTTTACTGTAGCTACTGTTAGCTCCGTAAACTGTTGTGTCATGTTATTGTGGAGCAATGGGCCTGTACACACAAATTGGATCACTACATCGAAAAATGTGGGGTAATGCATTTTGGTAAAAACAACAGGATGTATAAGTATTCTTTAAAGGGACACATTTGAACAGGACACTTTGAGAGTCAGAGGAAGAAAGGGATCTTGGAATAACTATTTCAGATAGCCTAGAGTTTAAGAAACATTGCAACGCAGTGGCCAAAAGGGCCAACACTGTCTGGAACAGTATTAGGTGACACATCCAAAGTAGAGATAAGAATGTTGTAATTCCTTTGAACACATCATTGGTCAAGTCACACCAGGAGCTTTGTGTTCAGTTCTGGTACCCTAGTACTAAGAGGAAAATTAGGACCCTAGGGAAAGTTCAGCATAGGGCTACCAAGATGACAACAACTGTTAGGGACTTTAGTTACACAGAAAGGTTAAACATCCTAGGTCTGTATCCTCTCAAATACAGAAGATTGTGTGGAGACCTATGCTTGGTGTACATAGCATTTATAAATCATGATCTATGGGATAGTGTATCTGAGCAAGAAGTTACTTCTCTGGGAGCAGGCATACTCCACAGTAGAGAAGGAATACCTTGCGATGGTATGGGCCCTGAAGAAATTAGAGCTGTACCTCTATGGAAGGTGCTTCGAGGTACAGGCCGATCACAACCCCCTGGTGTGGTTAAATTAGATGGGAAAAACAAATGGATGGCTCCTCAGATGGAATATTGCTCTACAGGCCTATGGCATAACCTTTACACACAGGTCAGAGTCTGCCAATGCAACCACAGATGGCCTATCTAGCCAGTTAGAACAGTAACTGAATTATGGAAACCCTGCCAAGCAATAGGGGCATGTTCCCATTAAATCATGTCTAAGAAGGGTCAGATGTGGCGATTTGGTCTCTTCAGCCATATCTCAGACATATTGCTGTCATATTTCTCTTAAAGATTTATGTTTAAATTCCCAAAAAGGCCAGGATATCAAGTTTACCAGAAAGATGCCCATGTTTTTTTTTAAAAGGTTACTTTAGAAGACAGACTATGTATTGCAAATGTCTGACATTCCTCTTTGCTTGAGACAAGGCTTGCTAGAGATAAACAAGGGTTTAATTACAATGGGGAATCAAAAATTTCCTGAGAGCCATCTCCTCCACTAATAACCTTTTACATTTCAAAGGAGGAAATTGGTATTTCCTGGTAAACTGATCAAAGGAGACAAGTCCAGAAGGACAGGAGATAGGAGAAACTATCTTGCTGTCATAAACTTTTACACTTCAAGGAAATAATACTTTGAGAACAGGATCTGGAAGTCTATTATGAATACACTTTAAGTGTCATAATTCATCTCCATTTGAAAGAGGTCAGGGCATACTGTATCAGGCCAGCCAGGAAGTTGGTGTGGTGAGGAAATCTAAATAAAATTTTGGAAAAGAGCAACAGAGACCCCTGCTGGCCTAAAGATAAGGCCACTAGCTAATTCAAAGGACAGTTTTACAAACTGCAGGACCAGGGGTATTTAAGGCAAAACAGAAACGCAGGGCATTTTGCAGAAGACATTTTTCCTGACACACAAAGCCAGACTGCCAAACACACACCGTGAGGGGCCAGTGTCTGCAGGAAGAACTGGGACTTGGAGATTTTGCAGAACCATTTACTTTCTGAACTTTGATTTCTCTACAGACACGGTAGAAATTAACCATTTAAATTCAACAGTGTGTTTTGTATGTATTTTGTCCAACTTTTTTTTTGTTATTCTCTAACCAAATTTCTGAATCTTTTGTTTTTAAGTCTTGTATGGTAATTATTTAATAACTAGTAAAAACACTTGCTTTTAAAAAACTGCCTGGAAATGAGTTATGTGTGTGATGGTGGGAAAACGTATTCAATCTGTGACCAGCTTGTTTAGCTCTAAGGAGTCACCATAGCTACCAAAGTCTAGGATCCTAGAAGGGAATCTGGGTGCCTAAGAAGTGGAAATACATAGGCTCTCGGGAAGGGCCTGTAAAGTTTGAACTAGGTTCCTGCACCACCAGTGGGAGAAGATACAATCAGGGTTATGAGGACAGTCCTGAGGGTTCTTACCTGGCTACAGGCCTGAGACTGTTTTTTTACCCTTATGCAAATTAGAGAGAAAGCCCTTGGCCCTCATGGCAAGTGTTCAATTGTGAACTCATTGAGCACTCTAGAAGGACACAGGGAGGGTACTCCTGTTCCCCCCATCACAAATTGCATTTAGGGGTGGGCACTGTGAGCTCAGTGGACCTGGCCCCCAGTAGTGGGTTTGTGACATAAGGCACAACATGAAAGCGATCACAAACTGGTGTTGTTATCAATTCAGTTAAACAGGATGAAAAAAATGGCCTGGTAACAGAAAAAATAGCAATGAATCCACTTTGTAGGGAGTTACAAATACTTCAATTGTGTATTCATTGAAAGTTCAATGAATGCAGTGAGGGTATTTGGGTATTTGACTGTATTTCGTTATTCAGTTTTACTGCTTTCGACCATACTGCAGTACATTTATTAAAAATGATGTAGACATGAAAAAACACCCCAGAATAGACAAATAAGAAGTTGTCTTCTCAACATGGGTAGAGGGTAACATCAGGTTGTGAAAACACACTATATTGATGCAGAGTCAGACAGCATACATGCAGTTTAAAGGAAACCTTCAGTTACTTTTGTGCACTCTCCTGCCAGTGCATATTTATGCCCCATATTAGCTTTTCTGTGTAAAAAAAAACATATTTTCTAACTGCATTTTGATATTAAAACTTCAGTTCAAGAAAGTGCTCAAAAACTGCCACCCATCAGCAGCCATCTTGTGGGAGCCACTTGCACCCTCACCTGGGAAATGCTAATGTGCCCCTGCCAGCCAATGCACTGATCAGCAGGGGGACATTGCATATCCCGGGCATGGGAGCAAGCGGCTCCCACGATATGACTGCCAGCAGCCTTGATAAATGAAAGTTTTTGAGCATTTTTTTAAATTTAAGTTTTAATGCTGAAACAAGTTTAGGAAACCAGTCCATAGTGCTGCACTCCTGGAAACTCTCTATGGTTAACATGAGGAGATGGACACCTGGAATGACCTGATCCAGTGAAGCCGTATATGAGCTGAGATCATGCGTACATTTCTCAAAAGGAGACAGAACCTGGACCATTCTCTCAATGATGCTCTGATCCCGGTGAAGCAGTACCCCACCAATATCCTGCTTGATGAATAACTCATGTAGAACATGCTTCTTTTCAGGCAAGCAATGCAGCATATATAACTGTGCTGCTCCATTATGTACTGACATCTTGGATTAGCTGATGGTTTGGTAAACCAAGCTAGTCCTGAATAGTTTGCGTCTGTCTGGTTGCCTCAGCAGAACAGTGGAAATGGTTACAGATGACTCTTGAGGTATCAATAATATGAGAAGCACCTACACTATTCTGGAGAACACCAGTGACCACAAGGTTCTATTCATGATCAAAGCAGCAAATTACCTGAAAGTGGTCATCATGAACTGCTTTTACCATGTTCTTCCTATTATCTGTAATAAAGAACCCAACATGCAAACCTGATATACTAATCCAGGAGTCAAGCATTTCTTGCAAAGAAGTAAGAATGTTAACACTGGTGTGTTCACTTTGAAGGAGAGCAGACATCAAGTGGGATGGGGTATTGCTACAGCCAAGGCAAGAGGAAGAGGAAGAGGAGGAGGAGGAGGAGGAGTTAACAGCAGTTTTGCCAGCATGGGCAACTGGTGTAGGTGAACACCAGTTTGCTCTGAATGAGAGGAATGCACACAGTAAGTTTGTACTGGTCCAATGTAAAACCCTGTCATCAGCCTGGTTCAGCAATTTCTCCACCTGACTGTGGCATGCCTCATAGATATTTGGCACAACTCTATCAGAAAAAGTAGTTTGCACTATTTTTTGGTATTGTTGCTGCAAATAATGTAGAAGTCTACTGAATCTGGTGTCTTCAACAATAGAATAAGGTTGCAAATCCATTGCAATCATCTTACCTAAGAGCTGAATGATCTGAATAGCTGTGGAGTGCATTGGCAAGAACTTTGTGCAGGCCTGAAATTATTGTGAGAGTAGGTTTTTGAAATGGTATAACCTTGCTCCTGGCCCTGTCTCCAGAGTGGACAAATGCAGGTGATTTAGGCTGTGGAAGGGGGCGCCACAAACTGCAGATCTGCTGCCTCACCATCTGAACTGGTTCATGAGGGACTTGGTGTTGTGCCTGTTGTAGTGCTTGGGCAAGGACTGGAAACAAGATTTTGCTGGTGTTCTGTCACTTGCTACCTCTGCCACCATCACCACCTGCAACACCATCAACAGACTCAGAAACTGTGTTTGCTTTTTTGAAATGCAGCATCCAGTGGCATAAGGAGACATTTCCAGCAGGGGCTTTATCCCAGTCAGCCATCTCAGGATGCTTTTTCAGAAGGCAGTTCCAAAGACACATTGTGCTCAGTTTATCAACATTTTTACCATAGCTGAGACTCTAGCCACAGTGTGAACACACAGCTCTGCTTTTATCATCCTCCTGCACAGTAAAATAACTCTAGATGTCACTGGAATTGAACTTGTACCTCACTTCAACCCTCTTGTAAGCTGCTTGCACCCACAACCACCAGATTCAGTTTAGAATGCTGTAGAAGACTGCTGTAAACTGAAACCAGATGCAGTATCAGAACCATTAGGATTAGCAAAAGGTAGGATGGACTGCTGTGTTTATTTAGGAGGAGTTTGACATGAAGGATGAGAAGGAACAGCAGCAGATGTTTTGTGTTTGCCTTCAGTAGCTAATTTTTTGCATAATTTTTGACCCAAGTGCTTCCTTGTGGAATGAGGTGAGGACTTAGTTTCAGCATCCTCAGACTCACTCAGGTCATTGTTCTCAGAGGATGTGTCATGGTACACATTTTCAAGCCTTTTTAAATCTTCTGGGGTGGGAGCATATTCTGACATAGAAGACATTTCTTCCCTGTCCTCATCATGCTCAGAAGAACTGCTTGGATTTAACTGACAAGGCCGTGGCTGAATTCCTCTATCATGAACTGTGGTCATGTTGGTACTGGTGGATTTGGTGGTGGTGATCATGGTGTCAGCAGTAGCAGTAGTGGAGCTGGTGGTGATGGTGATAGTAATAGTAACAGTAATGGTATCAGCAGTAGTGCTGATGGCACTAGCAGCAGCAGTGGAGGTGGTGGTTGTGGTGGTTATGGTGGGAGCCAATGTGGCAATAACATCAATTACTACAGAGGTCACAACTTGCACTGGAATAGTGGTGGTGGCAGTGGTACTAGTAGTGCTAGCACTGGTTGAAGTAGCAACTGGTCTGTTGGAGTGAAGAGGACAGCAGGATGGCAAACACATGTGGAACATCGAACCCTGTCGGAATCACTTTTGGAGGTGCTGGTCCACAGATGCTGCTTGGCTGTACTTGACTGCTTGTGTGATATTTTCACTCATCAGATAAATTGCAAAAAAAGTGGAATAATGTTTTCAAATATTATATTTCTGATGCCATAATTACTTTTTCTAATGCAATTGTGTATGCAGAAAAGAAAAAAAGTTTATTTTTCTAGGAACCAGAAACAAGAAGAATTGCTGTCTTATCTTTTGTTTATCCAGAAGTGGCAGCAGTCAGCAAATGTAACTGATGGCCCAGACAACTTCTGTAGCATGCAAACTCTGGAGACAAGCAGATTTCAACAACTGTTTTTAATATTATAGATTGTGGGGGTTGGTCTCTGAGGCATTCCACCTACCTGACATCATGGGTTGTATACACCTGCTAGGTTGTCTGATGCACATGTGACTAAAATTGAAGATGTCTCTTCTGAGGGTCACTGGTCACTTCTATTCAGTTCAAATTGTGCATCTGAAAAAGGTTGTCACACTACTCCAGAGCTCCAGACTACAGAACGTTAAAACAATTCATCACAAGGTAGGAGAAAATCCATATATAGATATATATATATATATATATATATATAGATAGATATATATATATATATATTACCCGTATTGCTCAGACAAGCACTATATAATATTACAAGTTTAGGAGTTAAATATAGGCAGCACAGCAAGTTTTGCGTCTACCTGTTACGTCGGTCTAATTCAGAAATACTTTTATATTAGCATGAAACTAGTTACCTCTTTCTTGTGAGCAAAATGTTTTTTCTAAAGATTCAAATCATTTAGCAACAGAATCTGCACACAACAGACCTTATCTGCCTGCCAGCAACTTTACCTTCCATTCCCAACAAACAATCAGAAACAGGCTTAAGTAGCCACCCAGGTGCACTGCACTAACTTACAAGGCTGTTTTCATTCACTCCCTTATGTCTGCCTCCACAATTTCAGCGCTCTGGACACCCCTATTTTAGTGGTCCTAGATGCTACATGCCACAATCAACAGCAAAATGACTACAGGAGCTCTCACCTCCTGAAGTTTTACCTCCCTGTCTTCAGCGCTCTGGACACCCCGATTTCAATGGTCCCAGATGCTACCCACTACAAGTATAATTCAGACTCATACTGCAGTAGTCTACCAGAGCTCCCACTCCCTGACCCTTTGCCTCTCTGGCCATAGCACTCTGGGCACCCCTCCTTCAGCAGTCTCAGATGCTACACATGCATTATGCTGGAATGACCAACAATACAGGATCCTGAATGCTCTGTACAGCCCTATCTGCAGTCTCAGATGCTTGCAGTACAGCGCTAGTTGAGCAGCATTTACTTCCTCCCTGCTTGCTAGCTCATGCTGGACCTCCTTGGAATCAAAAATGGAGCAGCCATAATGTTTTTTTATGGCCCCCCTATGCCCTAGCCTCCATGCTTCTGACCGCTCTTCTTCCTGGACCTCTTCATTACAGGACATGGTGCGCGCCTTACCATTGGCACGCAAAGTCTCACTAGAGGTCATGGGGAGGCTTACCATGCTACAGCACGATGATGTTCACCCCCTAGGGCACTACAACATGGAGTACATCGCGTATCGATAAATAAAGCATATGATTCACTCCCAGCCAAGCACATACAAAGTATCAAGCCCTAACAGAAGACAGCTGTCTTTGTAGAATGCACAAGCATTGCACACTCCTGGTAGACTACCAAGCACCCCACCAGCCCTCCTCTTAAAGGCATATGAGCACTTTTTGAGCAGCATATTTTATAGCAAAGATAGTAGACCCCTAAGGAGACACACTACCTGGCAGCTTCCCAAAACACAAGCCTACGGCTTATTATGATATTCTGACAGGGCAATTCCACACCAGTACAGCCTACTTTTCAGTACTGTTTTAAAATCATCATAACAAGACACAACACAAACAGATGAGTTCATCACATACTCAGTATGTCATTTCTATCTGATTAACAGGTTACCATGCTCAAAGCAAAGAGCTGCAGGCAGTGCAATGTACCACTCCCATGCCAACAAATAGGAAGGCTATGTGCCTCCTGCATTGAGGAATCCACTTTACATAATGAGGTACAGGACACAGAGGATTATTTCCCTCCTCATACAAATAGTCAAGACAGTCACCAACAATCAGATACCACAAAAGCACTACTCCAGAAAAAACAACTTATGCAAGAACAACGAGAGGTATTAACAGCAATGTTACAGCAATTAACAGAGCTTTCTAAACAACAACATATCCATTCGCCACCTGCAAAGAAAAGGAACACTAACTCCCTTTCTAGACCTTCAGACTATCTTACAAACGACCAAACCCCAGTGTCTGCTGACTCAAGCGGCTCCTCAGATGAGGAAGAGGGAGGTCTCGAACAAGAACTGCAAACCCTCATGGCTAAGTAGTGCTTTCCCAACCAAATCCCTGCTCTAGTATGCCAAATCATGGAAACAGTGGGCTTCAAAACCATAATACCAACACCCACATCCAAACTACTCCCGTCCCTCCAACCTATTGTGAAAAAAGCAGATGCCTTCCCAGTCTGTGAGGCCATAGAGGAGATTGTCCTAAAGGAATGGTCCTCCTCTGAACAAGCCAGAATTCCAGAGAGAAAATCATGGGACAGAATGTACTCACTGCAGGAGGAGAAACTAACCCTATCGTGTACACCTCCCGCAGTGGACCCGCAAATAGCGGCCCTCAATAAAAAGACAGTGCTCCCCACTGAGTCCACCTCAGGATTAAGGGACCCAATTGACAGAAAACTCAAAGACAACCTAAAGAAGAATGCCAAATTAGCAGGCTTGGGAAGCAGAGCAGCCACCACCGCTATATACGCCACAAGAGCACAGCTAACCTGGCTCCAGGAACTCCAAAAAACCATACCAGCAAAATCACACAAGTCTGTACTCTTGGAAAATGCCATACTTTCCACCAAATATCTGGCAGACATGGCGGTAGACTCATTAAAAATAAATGCCAGATTGGCAGCAATCACCAACAGAGCTCACAGATCACTGTGGATGAAACTATGGGATGCCGACAAAGAATCGAAGGCCACTCTAAAATGACTTCCTTTTAAAGGCAACATGATATTCGGACAAGCACTAGAGAAATATCTCAAGGACAAAGAGGAAGGGAAGATTCTAGCTAGAGAACAAACCAGATCCACATACCCACTGGCTCGTCCCAGAGGCAGATACCATTCCTTTCATGACAAGAGAAGAAGAAGCCACATCTTCAGAGGCACTAACTTCAGACAAAACTATACCACACCCTACCACTACAACAGACACAGAGGTAGGGGCACAACACAAAGAGGCAGAGGAAACTACCATCACCGCAACAATTCCAGGTCCTGACTACTCACATTCAATGCGAAGTCACACACCAGTGGGTGCAAGACTGACACTATTCTTGGAACACTGGGAAAATTCCACTACAGACAAATGGGTGCTGGGAATAATAAGACAAGGATATGCAATACAATTCACAAAGACGCCACAAGGACACAGAATGATATACTCCCCCTCTTCCAAGCACAAATACACAACAACGCACATTACTACAGCTATACAAGAACTACAAGTAAACAATGCTATTGTTCCCATCCCAAGGAAAGAAGAAGGTACAGGAATCTACTCCATATTCTTCATGGTTCCAAAAAAGACAGGAGGATACAGACTGGTACTGGACCTAAAGTACATCAACAAATCAGTGCGATACATCCCATTCAAGATGGAGATAATAAGGTCAACCCTCAAAGTAATCCAACAGGGAGACTTCCTCACATCCATAGATCTAAAAGACGCTTACCTCCATGTACCGATGAGACCCAGACACTATCAATTCCTATGCTTCTGCATTCTCAGACAACACTATCAGTACCAGGTCCTACCATTCGGCCTGGCATCAGCCCCGCGAGTATTCACGAAGGTATCAATAGTTCTCGCAGCCAAACGCTGACAACAGGGCATTCACGTTATCCCATACTTAGACGACTGGCTCATCAGGGCAAGATCACAGCAACAATCTGTCAGGGAAATGCAAACGGTGGTACAGTGTCTACAGCAACACGGCTGGGTACTCAACCACAAGAAAAGCCAACTAGTTCCCAGTCACACCATAGAACACCTAGGAACCCTCATAGACACAGAAGGAGGACCAGTAACCCCATCTCACTCAAGAATTCATACCATAGTATCAACAGCCCATAGACTAAGGAAAGTAAAGCATCCCACACTGTGGGACATCTCTTAAATGTTAGGACTAATGTCCTCAACAGTAGATATGGTTCCCTGGGCAAGATGGCATGCCAGACCCCGTATGTTCTTCCTCCTAACTCAAGGACATGCTCATGATCTAAACCTTGCAAAACAGGTCAAACTACCACCTGGGGTGAGATAAAGCCTTACATGGTGGACAAACAGACGCAAACTGACACAAGGCATGCCACTAGACATAACCTCAGACATAATAATAGAGACAGATGCAAGCCTGTCTGGCTGGGGAGCTGTACTGGGAAATCATACAGCACAAGGAAAATGGTCCCTATCAGAGGCAAAACAAACTATCAACGTCCTAGAAATGAAAGCAGTGTTCAAGACACTACTGCATTTCTCCAAACTATCCCAGCACAAACATGTGCAGATAAAGTCAGACAATCAGACCACAGTATCATACATAAACAAGCAGGGAGGCACAAGTAGCAAAGCAATGATGTCAGAAGCATCCAGGATAATGGCATGGTCACAAACACACTTAAAATCAATATCAGCAATCCACCTGGCAGGGAAACTCAACATCACGGCAGACTGGCTCAGCCGACAAATGATTCATCCAGGAGAGTGGAAACTACACATGCAAGTCTTCCTGCAACTCAACCAGAGATGGGGTCCAATTGAGATAGACCTCATGGCATCACACAAGAACCATCAATGCATAAAATACTGGTCGTGATTCAAGGACCACAGAGCTATAGGAGTAGATGCACTCTCAGCCAATTGGACATTCCAGATAGCCTACGTCTTTCCACCCATACCACTGATTGCTCAAGTACTAAAGAAGATTCGCATCTCCAGAGCACAAGTCATACTGATAGCACCACACTGGCCAAGGCGCGCATGGTTCACGACAGTAGTTTCAATGGCACTGGCCGATCCCTGGAAACTACCGCACAGAGCAGACCTTCTATCTCAAGGCCCTATTATACATCCAAACCCTCATCAACTGCAACTGACGGCATGGCTCCTGAAAGGAAGAGACTGCTAAAAGCAGGATACCACCCTTCAGTCATAGACACTATGGCCTCATCACGTCAACAATCCACGATTACCACTTACCAACGCCAGTGGGACATATTCAGCAAATGGTGTAATCACCACAAAATAGACTCCACCACATGTACCATACCTCAGATACTACTGTTCCTCCAGGAGGGACTCCAACTAGGACTCTCGCCATCATCTTGAAAGATACAGGTTGCAGCTATCGGGGCAGCAAGAGGGCAAATACAAGGCACGACTCTGGGATTCCACCAAGACGTCGTCCGCTTCCTGAAAGCAGCAACTAACATACGCCCCAGCCATAAACCACTACTAGCACCATGGGATCTGCCCTCAATACTGACAGCAATGACTAAACCACCATTCGAACCTATAGACTCTATCCATTTAAAATGGATACAGCTCAAGGCAGTTTTCTTAATGGCCATCACATCAGCCAGAAAAGTAGGTGAACTACAGGCACTGTCATATAAAGAACCATTCCTTCAATTCTACCATGACAGGATATCTATGAGACCAATCTCTTTATTCAGACCCAAGATCGCATGTAAGTACCACCTCAACCAAACTATCGAGATTCCAGGCCAACTTCCGCCAGAAGAAGTACAGGCCGACCCCAAATTAGACTGCTAGGAATTACACGCCTGCTAACAACCTACATCAATAGAATGTCCGATATTTGAAACACCGACAGATTCTTCATCATTATACAGGACACAGAAAAGGTCTACCTGCCTCCAAAGCATCCATAGCAGGATACCTCAGAAAAGCCATCTCAGAAGCTTACAAAGCAAATAACACGCAGGTACCAACATCAGTAAAGGCTCACTCAACCAGAGCTATCACAACTTCATGGGTGGAAAGGAACATGGCCACCACAGAAGAAATTTGTGCCGCAGCCACTTGGTCAACTATCCACACTTTCACAAGACATTACAGATTGGACGTGTCTCAAGACACCAAGACAAACTTTGCCAGGGCAGTACTACTAGCAGCACACACAAAACACAATAACATTATCACGTCTAACCCACCCTAAAGATTGATCACTGCTTTTGACTAACCCATGATGTCAGGTAGGTAGAGTGCTCAGAGACCATCCCCCACAATGGTAGTTTACTCACCTGGTAAAGGTGATTGTGGGGGAATGGATCTCTGAGGCACGCCACACCTCACCCTACAACTGACGTGAAAATGACACTGACAGTAACACTATGGACAAAATGCTATAACAACATACAATTACTGTTCCAAAACACATATGTACAGCATTTGACAATTAAAACTTATCATTTCAAACAATCAGCAGATACATCACCTTACGACTATTCAAGGTACAAGTGAGGGGCAATATAACTTTTTATAATTTCAGATGCAGCTTTGGAAAACATCGAACTGAATAGAAGTGACCAGTGACCCTCGGAAGGGATGTCTTCAATTTCAGTCACATGTGCATCAGACAACCTATCAGGTGTATACAACCCATGATGTCAGGTAGGTGGAGTGCCTCACAGATCCATTCCCCCACAATCACTTTTACCAGGTGAGTAAACTACCATTGTAACGTTTTACTGTTTTAGCAACAGTCAGAAACTCAGACCGCTAATATTGAGTAGCAAGGATGCCCTCCTGGTTCCTGCCTACCTTAAGACACAGATAAAGTATGTGGGATTAGGTCCAGAGTCAAAAATACTACTACAATTTATTTTATGTTGTTTGTAACTTTTTACTCAACAGTCAGAAAGCTATTACTGGGAACTGGCATCAAGAGTGCTGTTTTGGCCCCTGGCTACCTTAGGGCACAGAAAACATCTGTGGAGATCAGAGACAAAAAGACTTCAACAATTTATTTTAGATTGTTGTTTGTAACTTTTTACTGTTTTAGCAACAGTCACAAACTCACACAATTAATAGCGGGCAGCAAGGGTGCCCCCCCCCAGCTCCCACCTACCCTGGGGCACAGACAAAGTCTATGGCCAGACATAAGGCCTTCAACTATTTTTTAACAGATTAGCTAACTATAGGTACAGAAACAAGAGTAAGCCCGAAGCTACAATGCAAAGCAAGGAAGGCAGTGCTCCCCCCCCCTTGTTTTCAATACACTAACTGCAGTGATGGCATGCAGGCAGCAAATGCCTAAATGCGCTATCAAAACAAAGACTGCAGCATCAGGAGAAAAAAATACGATTTTTTATAATCACAATTTAAATAATTAAACTATAGAAAGATAATAACAAAGCTGCCCTCACAAACTGCCAACAGCCAGCTTCAGAGCACACTACTGTAAACTGAGCACACACAACAGTTTTTGCCTTTCCTTCCCCCAACACAAACAGATATAATTATTTACTGCAAAATAAAAAATATTGTTTTTCCTTAGCCCTATAAATAAATAAGAAGTCACAGTAACAGGTTTGTTTTCAGATAGCCAGACAGGAAATAAAAACTAGCCTAGTCTGCAGTTGCAGACAGAGCATCCTCCTCACTCTGCCCTAGCCAGAAGATAAGAATTAAGATTATAACAAGATTTTTGTTTCTGTTTTAAAAAAACAAACTTTTTAGCAATCAATCAATCAGTCAAGTGGAGCACCACAGTCTCTCCACTAAAGGACAAAGCAGAGAAGTCAAACCTCAGCTCAAATGTCTCTGTGCATTAGCACGGTCACATGATAATGCTCTGGAAGGCTCTCTGAGCAGCCTGGGGATTGGCTAAGGCTGTGCCAGGTGGGAAATGCAGATGTGGAGAAAAAAGAGGAGGAGGCTGATGAGTTGGCAGGATTGTGTGCAACGCAGCGCATGATGGATACATATTTGGTGGACACCCAGCACCTTAACATATTGGAAGAGCCACTACTGTACTGTAGTAGCAAGGTCACTGACTGGCCCACACTGACCTCCACAGCAGTCAAATATCTGAGCTGTCCACCCTCTAGTCTGTTAGGCAGGGGCCACTGTGTGGGACAGGTATACAAATCTGTCCCCTAGAAATCTTGGCATGTTAACATTTATTAAAATGAATGCAGGGCACAGTCCATGTTACACAATTACATCTGCTTTTATACCGCATGGCATTGGCGGTGGTGATGAAGAAGAACCAGAACAGCCTGGTCATATCAGCATTGGCCAATTGCCTTCCACTGAGGCAGATGACGCAGTAATGGAGAAAGAATTCCAGTGTGGGACAGCTCCAGTCTGGAAGACTATGAGGGCTGCTTCCTTGATGAGGATGACTGTAGTACATAGATAGAAAAGTGTTAGATTCCTCCTTTCCTTCTTATCAGTTGAATACCTTTCTTTATGATTCACTTTTGTTTTCCTGTGAATATTTTTCCCCAAGTTGTGCAGTTGTTCTATACAGCCATCCTATTAACACCACCTGCCCTCTCCTATGCAATGCCCATAGACAGAGTAGAACATCTTTTGAAGACTTCATCAGCCAGCCATCCCACCAGCCAGCCTGCCAGCTAGCTCACCATCCGTCCCACCAGTCAGCCTGCCAGACATCCCGCCAGTCAACCTGCCAGACATCCCGTCAGTCAGCCTGCCAGGCATCCCACCAGCCATCCCGCCAGCCAGCATGCCAGACATCCCACCAGCCATCCTGCCAGCCAGCCCACCAGCCATCCCACCAGACATATCACCAGCCATCCCACCAGACATCCCACCAGCCATACTGCCAGTCAGCCTGCCAAACATCCCACCAGACATCCCGCCAGCCATCATGTCAGACATCCCACCAGCCACCCCACCAGTCAACCTGCCAGACATCCCATCAGCCATCCCACCAGCCATCCTGCCAGACATCCCACCAGCCATCCCGCCAGTCAACCTGCCAGCCATCTCACCAGCCATTCCACCAGTCAGCCTGCCAGACATTCCACCAGACATCCCACCAGCCAGCATGCCAGCCAGCAACCAGCCATCCTGCCCGACATCCCATCCCATCCCACCAGCCATCCCAACAGTCAGCCTGCCAGACATCCTGTCAGTGATCCTGCCAGCCATCCTGCCACCCATCCCACCAGCCATCCCACCTGCCAGCCCAACAGCAAGCCAGTCAGCCAGCCATCCCCCAACCACTCTGCCAGCCAGCCCACCAGACATCCCACCAGCCAGTCAGACAGACATCCAGCCAGCCAGCATGCCAGCTAGCCTGCCAACCAGTCCACCAGCCAGAAAGCCAGACCTCAAGTCAAGCCCCAATCAAGGGAACAAGACCAGAAGTCAAGCAAAGGACAACATTATCTGCTTTGAGTGTAAGTTACTTTCAATGTTTTTCACATTACTTCTCCCCACTGCTGGTAGTGAGTCTGTGATCACACAGGACTGGCTTTCACCTTGCTCACAAGACAGAAATGGTTCCACTCATTCAGAGAGCTGCTGTTAGGGTGTCAAGTTGGGATTTTGCCGACCCCTGTTTGTGCAGGGGGCTGTGCCCCCACGCCCCCATGTGGAGGGCTGTACCCACCAAACACCCCCATATGAACCCTTGCCGTGCCATGGACTGCTATATCAGTCCAGAATTACTATGCATTCTAATTCTGTCAATGAGCAGTATGAAGAGTTTTATTGTTGATCGGTTAGAGAACCATTACAACATAGCACATAAAACATTTAAAATTTCTACATCCACATAATTGTGCAGTATTCCAAAAACATTCCAAAAATCCATCACATGACAAAATATAGGACATCTTTCAATTATATTATTCTATAAACAAAGCAAATATAAGTCATAAAAGCATGTTCATCTCAAGTTCCTATAAATTATTATTATACTCCTACTTCCCCCTTTTCTTACTTTATTTGTCTTAGGTAGAATTCATCAAGGCTAAAAGGCCTAGATAGTAACAAGCTCTAAACTAGCTCTCCCACAGGGCTATCCTGCACTCTGACTGGAATATTTGTTTTTCAGTAGGCCCACAATAGACCAAATAAGGGACAAGTTTGAATCATGAGAATCTGGCCATACATTAGAGAAAACCTACTCTGTCCCGGCAGATATCTTTCGGCAGGTCTTTGCCCCAATATCCGGGTTGAGCCAACTTGTACCACCAGTTAGCCCCAGCCCTAGATCCCAGTGGAAATACCTCACGGTGCATACTGACCCACATTCCTCTTATGTGGGTCCCTGGGTCAGGTGCTTTCTACCAGCCCGTACTATGTTTGCTACTACCTGGTTAGGGGACTTAACCCACAGTCAAATACTGGATCATTTCTTTTCCTTTCACCATTTATGGATTCAGTCCTAGGCACTATAACTTGACTCAGTTATGCCACTAACCTATTAAGCTAACAATGGCTACTTACTGGAGAAATAAATAAAAACCAGCCCGTACTATGTTTGCTACTACCTGGTTAGGGGACTTAACCCACAGTCAAATACTTGGTCATTTCTCTTTCTCTCGCCATTTATGGATTCAGTCCTAAGCACTATAACTCAGCTCAGTTATGCCTCTACACTGTTGGCTAATGATAGCTACTTACTGAAGAATAAATAGCTGACGCAAGATGTATTTCCTAGGGCCTTTGCTGTAAGGCTAGTAATAGCCACTTACTAAAGAAAATGACTGTATCCTGTAAATTCTACATTTTCCATAAAATATGATGGACTTAAAGTACTACCAATAGCATACAAAAACATAAACATAACTTTTAAACAAATTATAAAACTGTTAACTATCTCATTCTACTAATATAGATACTTGATAGTTATTAAACAAGCATATAAATAATTTTTTAAAACCTTTGAACACTACATAGGAATAGTTGGCCCACACATTTACAAGCTGGGCCCATTGAACACAGGCCTACAGTGTTCCGATCACATTAAACAAATTAATTGTTTTTGGCCTTCAGAACAAGGACTACCTCCGTGTCCTTAAGGCACATGCAGGTCTCGGCCAGTATATACTCATTACATAAATAAAAATGCACTCAATATCATAGTAATACCCCAGTAGAAACACTGCATATAAATAGGGGCTGTAATTCTTTCTTAGTTGATACAAGTGCCCAGCAGCTTACCAACAGCTCCCATTTGTAAAATTAAAAGGGTTTTAACTAATAAACCCCCATAACCTGCATTAAATATCTAAAGAGATGTCACTCTGATTAGGATAGCTCACCGTTAAACATATGGCAAAACATACAAATGTAATAAATGCAAAAATTTAATAAAGTTAGAGAACACAGTAAAATCATGTCCTATAGCTCCAGGTTAATACACTGGTATGCTGTTAGTTCAAGAGGTCGCAGCATTCCACCATCAGGAATCAGCAATTCAGCATTTTCCAACTGGAGCTTGAGCAACAGTTATTGCAATAAATCATATCTACTGACTAAACACCCATAAGAACAGTCTTCACAAGGTCTATGAATCGCTGTAAATGTTCCAAGATAAAAGAGTGCTTGAAATCGAAGCATCTATAAGACAAAATGCTCAGCAAGGCTATTTTTCTGTTCTCTTACCATGCACAGCCCTTAAATATAAATACCTGGGTTTGGGTCACTGGGAATAGGAGTTGGGGAGTCTCTCTTGGCCTTGCAACTCCTTTTTCCCAAACCGGTGACCTGCATTCTCCTCAGGAGTCTCTAATAGTCTCTCCTGTCTCCACTCTCATCTCCAGCTCCCTATATATAGCCACCACCACAAGAAAGATCCTCAGCAAGCATTGTTCTCTGCTCTTACACCACATTGCTCCCAGATAGGAAGTCCAACTTTAATTTGCTGGCAATAAAAATCTCTGTCTGCTGCTTTGCGGCACCTTTTTACAGACCGGCAACCTGCATGCTCCTCCAACAGGTTCTCCTCTCTCCAAGCACTTTCTCAACTCCAGCAGTGTGTCTATCTGAGAAATCAAAAAGACAAAAAGCACTCCACTAAGTGCAGTAAATTTAATATCAGCAAAATAAAACAAAAGGAAACCTAGCCCCCAGGCAACAATGGCATACCTTATAAAGGCTTCACTGATTAAAGAACTTCTTCACTGGGCTTCTATACAGACACTGAAAATATCATTGAGCACACCCGATACTTATCAAGCAAAAAATGCCAGTAAGCACCAGTAACTATTAATTTTCCTGAGCCATGTCTGTCGTATTCTGATTCAGGATATATATTGGAATCAGTAGTGTTACTGACTGACAGGTGTACAGCTGAGTGCTACTATGCTCATGCTGCTTTCATTGCCTGCTTTAATGTCATCTTTTGGACGGCAAAAATAAATTATCTCAGATAAGTGAATGAAATCTTGCACAGGTAAATGCCAAATGCCGACCGAGTACTTGAGCCGTCACTGGGGATTTACAAGCGAGTCAGCATCAGCTCCACCAAAAAACAAGCACAGAGGCACTGAGGCAAGGGTTACCAATTTTTTGATTCTGTGCTTGCTTTTGTGTGGTGGTTCCTTCTCTTTTTAGCATGCTTTCTTATTTTGGACCCACCATGACCCAAACCCATAAGCCCACATTAGGGCTGCCTCATTTTACCCTGGGGTTAGATACAGATGAGGCACACTGATGAGTCCTGTGTAAGACAAAACACATGTTTGTGTCTTCTGCTCTCACCATTTGCAGATATGAGAGGCCCTTTGGCACCATGCATTCCTGCTTTAAGCAGAATCAGCCTAAATGTTCATGGTGATTTGCATATATATATCCCATGATACTTTGCATTATGGGGTACAGTATGTATGTATGATTTTGTATTTCTCAGAAACTTGGCTTTGTTGCCAATGCCCTTTTTTGGGTAACCCTTGCCTCAGTACTACTTTTGCAGAGGTTCTTTGTCTAATGTACAGTACTCTAAGTGAAACTAAATATCCCAAAATAACATATTAACATGACATGACATAACAATAACATGATTGTTTTGCCCAATTTATTTACCACCAATGCGTTATACACAGTGGCCCGGATATTCAGACTGAGCCAGGCTGTGGCGCAAGCCTGGATGCAGTGCAACTTGGCTGCACAGGAGCATTGACTGGACGATATTCAACAGAGCTGCACCACGGCACAGCATCATTGACTATCACACTCTTGCCACCCGCCGTGCACATGGTGGAGTGGCACAGATATTCAGACTGTGCCAGGCTGTGGCGCAAGCCTGGGTGCAGTGCAACTTGGCTGCGCTGGGGCGTTGACTGGACGATATTCAACGGAGCTGCGCCATGGCACAGCATCGTTGACTGTCACACTCTTGCCACCCACAGTGCACATGGCGCAGTGGCACTACGCCAGCATAAATGGCCAGAGTGGAGCAGGGGAATGCGCTAGCACAAGTTCCCTTGCGCTATGTGCAACAACCACAATATTCAAAAGTGCACATGCAAATGGGACCATAATGTATGTAAGGTGCAAATGGGGCCATTTGCATGTCATTATGGCCCCATTTGCATGCAGGTGCACCAATCCCCAGTGACTTGCAACTGGCGCCCTGCCAGGCAGCAGCCGTCGGGGACCGACGCCCCCTGCACAACACGGCAATGCACCTCTCTACCTGATCGCGGGCATACGGAAAGTTAAATAATGTCCCATATCCCTGGTGGTCCAGTGGACCGCTACACACCCAATCACAGGCTTAAGTATTTAATAAATCATGTCCTATATCCCTGGTGGTCCAGTGGACTGCTGTCAGCCCGATAGCAGGGTTAAGTATAACTAAATTCACGTCCTATATCCCTGGTGGTCCAGTGGACTGCTCGCAGCCCGATCACGGGCATTTGTATTAAAAATATCAAGTCCAATATCCCTGGTGGTCCAGCAGTACCCCCCTCCCCACCTGCCCACTGAGCCTCACCGCCCCGCTCCCTCCTGGTCAGCGGCGGGAGGCAGCACCCCACCACCTGCCGCCATGCCGCCCACCAACTGACACCATAGTTAGGGCTGTACACCCATTGGTCCACAGCGTGAGCCAATGGGCGAGCAGCCCATACCATACAACACATTCCAGATATGTGAATTTAAACAGATGCCCGCGATCTGGCATGTGGGGGTGCCGCCATGAAGGTGCAGCTGGAGCTCTGGTGGCCACCCACAGGTGGCAGCTGCCATGTTGCACCCTGCAATATGGCAGCTCACCTGTGGGTGGCCAGCCATTGTTCCTTTTTTTTTTGGCTCACCTGTGTGCAGCACAAGTAGGGGTTGCGCATGCATGGACTCAGTACATCCGGGCTGAATATCGTGATGTCGGGTAGCCATGGGTCGCCCCCCACCTGTGCTGCATACGTACTGACTAACGCTCCGGGTCGGGATTTGTGCCAGGCACAATCCCTGCTTTGAATATCGTGGCTGGGCACATCAGTGGTTATGCATGAGGTAACACTGTTGCGCCATGCGCAACCCTTTTGAATATCTGGGCCAGTATATATTTTTCAATTGTGTGACTAAAAAAGAAAGATTGAAATCAACTGGACCCTAATACAATGAACAAATGGACCCCCTGCACCTAAAAGGATACTCATGATATGCCTGAATATGCCTACAGCACTGTTTCAACATGTAAAGGAGGGAGCACAAAGTTCAGCCTTGCTCAGAGGTTTCACAGAATGGTGGTACTCATTTGCCAAATGGGAATTTTTTGAAATAGTATAAACTTAGGTATAATAACAATTCCTGTTAAAATATTCTATTGCATATCAGTTGTTTTCCTTCCTGTAACTGCAAATTGTGCTACTAATTGTATGTTCTGACTCATGATATTTTAGAATGATGATTGACTGGTTTGGTGACTTTTTCTAAAACTCCACAGTCTCTCCTGATTCCCAGTCTTGCATTATAAGAAGAAAATACAGTCTCATTCAACACTTTTCAAGGGCAATTCACAACTAACAAAACATGTCACTTTTTAAGTTAAGAACAGAAATATGACCCCAACAATGCTGACTGAGCAGCAGATGGCAGAGCATGAGAGCAGATTAACTGATCACATTTGGAATAGATGGGTGGGAGAGAGAGAGAGTGATAATCCTATTGGCCCCTATGCATTAAGGGATGGGTTGCCTATGCACCATGGATCTGTGGCTCATAGGTAACCCTATATCTGAACATCATGAACTGGGGTCCCATGGACCCTTGCATACATTCACAGAAGGGACATGCATCCCTTTCACACTGGATCCCCTGGCCAGTCACAAACCTGTGCACATGGTGGGACATGGAGACCCCATCTCCACAAGGACATAGACAGGATGGAGGCAGTCCAGAGGAGGGCAACTAAAATAGTGCAGGGTCTGCAACAGAAGCCATATGAAGAGAGACTAAAGGAGCTTAATATGCATACACTTGGGAAAGGAGGAAGAGGAGAACATAGATACATAGACACTGTCGGCAGATAAGGGCCTATGGCCCACCGAGTCTGTCGATTTGAGCTTGTAAGTTCACTTTATCAATCAATCAATCAATCAAATCTTTATTTATTGAGGTGAACATCGCTGAGCACAGCTCATTTGCAAGATGGACCTGGTAAGGTCAAGGTTCAATTTACATAGATACATAAAAAATATTCAATATACACACACTCTAGGATACTACATAGAATATTCAGTATACACACAGTCTAAGGATACATTCTAATCATACTATACATTAAATTCAGGTGTCGTGGTAATAAGGGGTGCGGGGAAGGGGAGTGGGAAGTGGTGTGCCTGGCTGGTGGGGGAGGAGGAAGATGGTGGGGGCCTATACTGTGGAACGGATAAACTGTAGGCCTTATGAAGAGGGCAGGAGGGTGGCACTGGGGGGTTTGTATAACAGGGGTATAGGGCTGTGATATATGACAAGGGATTAAGGGGAGGCAGATGGAAAGGAGGGGTGCCTGGAGTGTGAGGGGTGGTGACTCTTAGTAAAGGTGGATACCTTCCGTGAGTTGGCTATCTAGGGAGGGAGATGGATAAGATTAGGAATACTCTACTGTTTGTGGAAACAATTAAATTTTTCTTTGATAAGCCTCGAATACAAATATGTAAAGGATGTAAATGAGATGTATCTGTTCACTTTCAGGGTCTTCTGCATTGTATTCCATAAGGCAGATAAGACATAGCTGATAGCAGATCTACCATATCGAGAATTGAATTTGGGCACTTTAAGCATGATGAAGTTTAGACTTCCTAGAGCATATTTACTTGATGTGATTTGTGTGAAGCAGTCTGAGAAGTAATTTGGTAGCATCTTTGATATCGCTCTACAAGTCCATAATGTGGCATTCCTGTCTCTTCTAAATTGAAGCGAGGTCCATCCAACTGCAGCATAAAGTGAGCAGTGGTGAGTGCTGAGAGGAAGATCTGTAATAAAACTCAAGACTCTATGGTAAAGTGTGTCCAGTTTGCTCAGATATGAGTTGGGGCAACGACCATATAGTGTCAGTGGCTCAGTAGGTAGCACACTCGCCTCTGAGGCCGGGAGATCAGAGGGCTGTGGGTTCAGTTCCCACATCTGGCACTTGGGTTAATATCCCAGTACTGACACTGTAATGCAGCATGAGAGGGGTGCTGCATTTCTGAGGTGCCATTTTTCGGATGAGACGTTAAACCGAGGTCCCATCTACCTGGATTGGTGGTAGTTCAGGTGGATGTTAAAGATCCCATGGCACTTATCGAAAAAAAGTAGGGGAATTTCCCCGGTGTCCTGGCCAAATTTCCCTCATTCACTAAAAATACCACCAACAGCTTAATCTGGTTCAAGGTCAGTTGGCATTCATCTGTATCCCACTCCCCCGGGTCGTGCCTGAAAATAGGCAGGATTTGTCTAGTGCACTTACCCGGTCAACAAAAGCTAAATAAATAATAAATAAATAATCTAATACTGATAGAAATGTGGCCTGGACCAGCTTCTTTTTAGAATCACTTGTGAGAAAGTACTTTATTCTGTAATAGGGCCCAAGCCTCTGGCGGAGTTTTTTTTAGCAGATCTTCCAGATGATCTAAGTAGTCAAGTCTACTGTCTGCCCAGACCCCAGATATTTGAATTTTGTAACATATTCAAGATTTTCACCAAGGACAGTGGATATGTGGGGGAGATTGTTTGAGAAGGAGTGTCCAGCTTGTGTTTGGGGGGAGAAAAACATTGCCTTTTTTTTTTTGCATTTAGCAGGAGTTTTTTTCCAGTAGTTGGTGTTGTAATAGGTTGAATTCTGCTTGTAGCTCTATATATGCTGTTACAGGAGAGGGGTGACTGACATACAATACTGTATCATCTGCAAACAGGTGTACAGTGGCTTTGGTGAGGTTATTGTCGATGCTATTGACATAGATGGCAAACAGGATTGGGCCGAGGATAGATCCTTGGGGAACTCCTCTTTGGAGACATTTGAGTGGTGATAGGTCTCCTTCAGCCTTCAGCTGCTGGGTCCTTCCCGTGAGATAGTTATTAAACCATCTAATGGAGGTTTAGTCGAGTCCTATAGATTTCAGGGAGGAGAGGAGCAGTTTGTGGTCAACTGTATCGAATGCCTTACTCAGGTCTATAAATACAGCACAGACACAATTTTTTTTGTCCAGTTCGAGTTGCCAATCATTGGTTACTTTAGCCAGGGCTGTGATGGTGCTGTGGTTGGTTCTAAACCCAGATTGTGCTGGATTTAAAAGATTAGCCTCTTTAAGATATCCTCTTAGTTGGGTGCTTACCATTTTTTCGAGCAGCTTGGATAGCACAGGGAGGATTGAGATTGGCCTGTAGTTGTTGAGGTCCATGGGGTCCCCTGCTTTTTAGTAGCGGGATAACTTGGGCTGTTTTCCAGATCGATGGAATAGATCCTAGTTGTAGTGAAAGGTTAAATAGGTGTATTATTGGCACTGCTAATACTTGTATGGCAATTTTTAAAAAATAGGGATCAAGGGAGTCTGCACCTGCACTTTTTTTGGTGTCCAGCTGTGATATTAATTCTTCCACCTGCTTCAGGGTGGCTGGTATGAAGGAGAAGGTGGACTCCGTTACCCGTGCTTCAGTGTTCTTGATACCTAACTGGGAACACATTTGGTTAGCTGGAGAGTTGTTGAATGCTAGACCAGCAGTTGTAAAGTGATTGTTGAATGATTCCAGGACTTCCAGTCTATCAGAGATGGTTCCCTTGCCATTGTGCATTTTGGCTGGGAGTGTGTTACTTGGATCGTATCCTGTTATGTCTTTTATGGTGTTCCAGAACTTGGCAGTGTTGTGGCAGGAGGAGTCTAGTTCAGACATATAATAAGCAGCCTTAGCATCTCGTACTTTCCTGGTACAGATATTCCTGACTTTTTTGAACTGCTCCCAATCAGTTGATATCTTAGTTTTTCGTGCCTTTTTCCATAACTTGTCTCTGTCAAGGAGGGTGGCTTTAAGGTCAGGAGTGAACCAACGGTAGGTTTTATTTTTGATGCGTACCTTAGAAATTGGAGCATGGATATTAAGGGCACCTGCAATAATGTCATTTAGCACCTCGTACACTATCTCCACTGTGTTTGCCAAGTAAAACTCTTGCCATCGTGTGGAGTAGTTTATCTCTTCCAGATATGCCTCAGTGTTGAATTTTGCTTTGATCTCCTCCTTCCTTGTGAACTTGGTGGGGGATGACGGCTTGCATGCTGATCTTATTCCTGCAATAAGGCTGTGGTCACTGATGTCATTGAATAGTACTCCAACATGCGAGAAAAGGTGAGGTTTATTCACTAGTATAACATCTAATAGTGTGCTGTTGCTTGTATTCTTTTTGTTGATTCTGGTGGGTTCATTTATGAGCTGTGTAAACCCATGTGTATCGCAGAATGATATTAAGGGTGCAGCTGCCTTTGAGAGCCAGTTTAGGTTTAGGTCTCCTATGATTATAGTTTCTTCTGTTCCCTTTTTGATTAGGTCACCCAGGTGGGATAATAGCTTGAGGTCAGCTGAGGGGGGCCTATAGCAGCCGATTAGCTGCAGCGATGTGGTGTGGGAGAGGGCCACTTTGATGGATAGGCATTCAAATTCCTTTATCATGGATAATGAGTCGAGGCAGGTTACAGATAGGCTGTCCTTCACATTTATCGCTACGCCCCCACCCCTAGTTTGGCGGTCAGCTCTGAATACTTGATAATTAGGTAAGTTTATGTCTTTGTTGGCTGTGACAGGCCTGAGCCATGTCTCAGACACTACTAGTATATCTGGTAGGGTATGGTTAACCCAGGCTTGGATCATCGTGATCTTCTTTAACAGACTGTATACATTAATATGGAGAAAGCTTAGCCCTTTGATCTTGGCTAAGTCTGTTGGTGCAGTGATGACCTCTGGGGGTCCTGGGTTAAGTTCTACATTTCCTGAGCATATTAATAATAGTATCAATAGTTTCATAGTTGCCGCAAGAGACAGGTTAAAGATTCTTGCCGTTACCCATTTTTTTTTTATTCTGATACCACTTTGTTTGCCATCCGGATATGGAGCTTTGGCCTCTTGTTAGAGCACTGGTTAGTAGTCTTGCAGACAGGCACATTGAATAATTTTCTGTACAGAGTTGAAGCAAGGTCCCATAAGATAGTAAATCCACCTGAGTCCCTCCATGGCAACTGCTCCATGGGTTATGTTGTAGCATTGGGAGGTCATATATACATACCCAGTCCCTTGTGACTGTTGCAGTAATGCAGTAAGTCGAGTAATGTAATACATCTCCCTGTGTGGCGTCCTCTGAGAGATATCCTTTTTCACTGCGCTCAGGATACAGTAATAGAGCTAGCAGAATCCAGAGAAATCCTCCATTATGAAAAATATAACTGGTATGCAGAAGGTACTATATCAAATGTGTTTTGTGGTGCCCTCAGTAGATTGCTAATATAAATGACTTATTCAGCTACTGTCCGGTGAGTAGAGTTTAAAAAAAGGGAATACAAATTAGAGGGAGAAGGATAGAAAAACACAATTGGGGGTGCCTAGCGTATGTATTTCTCACGTGATGTTTAAGGGCAAACAGTGGTCAAGCTTCGGCTCAACAGTGTGGGCAGCATGAGCGAGCAGAAAGGGAGTCTGCTGATTAGATAGCTAACAAAGGAATATAGAGCAGGCTACAGGGCAGCGAGACGCAGGGGGCGTGATTTATGTTTTGGCGGGAAGGTGTCTATATAAGAAAGGTTACAGAAGGGGAAGGGTGGGTGGGCATAAAAGTGGGGTTTTGCCTCGGTCTGGCAGTTCTGAGCATTGGCTTGTGGCTGCTGACCTCCTGCTGGCAGAGACTGGCCCCGGTGCTTGACTGTGGGCACTTAGCGAGGGTCCTCTTCTGAGGAAAAAAGACAGAGCACAGCAGGTTAAATGCTTTGCAATGGCAAGCGTCAGCAGTGCAGCAGGGGGCCAAAAATCAGCACTTTAAAGACAATGATAATGATATTGAGAATGATAATGCAGGCCATATTGCCCACAATTCAGTACAGTGATTTGTGTAGAAAGACCAAGAATCCCTCTAGTGGCAGGTCTGTACAACCTGCTAATGGAAAACTAGCCACTTAAAAAAAAAAAAAAAACTTCCATTACACAGTTGAAATGTGCTTAGTTATATCGAAAATCTATTTGTAAAAAGTTCCAGATGGCTGAAGCAGGGGAGGGAAAAGTCCTGGCCAATCAGAGTGGGTTTGCTGGAAGCATCCATGTTCCAATTGGCTGTGCAGTCCTGTACCTTCCAAGGAGCTGCAGGCGGGCATCCTGGTCTCGGTCGGTGGCTGGCAGAGTGCCAGCCGACCGTGGGGGAGCTGAAGCAGCCCTGTTGAAGGGCAGGCAGCTGGAGAGAAGAAAAAAGAGCAGGTCTTAAATAGCATAGAGGTTAGGATGGGTTAGATCTGAGAAGTTTAGTAAGACTTTTCGGTGCCAAGGCAGATCGCTTGGATGGGGGGGCTAGCACTGAGACAGAAGAGGTGTAAGCACTTTAAAGCACTAGTAGAAATTATAATCCAGCTAATACAGTTGAAAAACTTCTATTACACAGTTGAAATGTGCTTAGTTCTACCGAAAATCTATTTGCAAAAAGTGCCAGATGGCTGAAGCAGGGGAAAAGTCCTGGCCAATCAGAGCGGGTTTGCTGGAAGCACCCACATTCCAATTGGCTGCGCTGTCCCGTACCTTCCAAGGAGCTGCAGGTGGGCATCCTGGTCTCAGTCGGTGGCTGGCTGGGTGCCAGCTGACCGTGGGGGAGCTGAAGCAGCCCTGTTCAAGGGCAGGCAGCTTCCAAGGAGCTGCAGGCGGGTGTTCTAGTCTCGGTCGGTGGCTGGCTGGGTGCCGGCCGACCGGGGGGGAGCTGAAGCAGCCCTGTTCAAGGGCGTTATGTTTTCTTAGAAGTCTGTTGCCCCTTACCCCTGACCTCCAGAATTCTCTTATGTCTATCCCATGCATTCTTAAATCCCGTGATTGTTTCAGCCCCCACCACTTCCTCTGGCAGGGTGTTCCACTTGTCCACCACCCATTTTGTGAAGAAATTCTTCCTCATGTTTCATCTGAATTGCCCTTCCTCCAATTTCATCCCATGCCCTCTAGTCCTGGAACATCTTTTTCACTGGAAAATAGTGTGCTCCTGCACCCTGTTCCTCCCTGTAAGTTACTTGTATGTCTCTATCATATCCCCTCTCCCTTTTCTCCTCCAGGAAATGCATATTCAAGTCCTTCAACCTGTCCTCATAGGACTTGTGATGCAATCCCTGTACCATCTTTGTTGCCCTCCTCTGAACCTTCTCTACCCTGTCTATGTCCTTATGTAGGTAAGATCTCCAGAACAGTACACTATACTCCAGGTGGGGCCTCACTAGTGTTTTGAATAGTGGAATTATGACCTCGCTTTTCCTGCCGGTGATGCCCCTGCCTATGCATCCCAGCATCCTATTTGCTTTACCTGCTGCCTTGTCGCACAGTTTCCCTACCTTGAGGTCATCAGAGATGATAACTCCAAGGTCCCTTTCCTGCTTGGTGCATGCTATATCCTCACCCTCCAACTGATATGCTGTTCCAGGGTTTTTGTGCCCCATATGCATTATCTTGCACTTCTTTGCATTGAATTTCAGCTGCCAAACCCTTGACAATTCTTTAAGCTTCTGCAGGTCCCTCCTCATTCTGTCTATACCCTTTGGCATGTCCGCTCTGCTACAGAGTTTCATATTATTAGCAAACAGGGAAATTCTGCCTTCTAGGTCCTGCGCAATGTCACTGGTGAGTACGTTGAATAGGACCAGTCCCAGCACTGATCCCTGTGGTACCCCACTGGTCACTCTTCCTTCTGTGGAGTGACAGCAATTTACCACCACCCTCTGTGCCCCGTCACCCAGCCAATTACCTACTCACCACACTACTGTCCTTCCCACTCCCATATACCCCAGTTTGTTTAATAGCCTTCTATATGGCTCTGTGTCAAAGGCCTTGCTGAAATTCAGATAGGCCACTTCCACCGCCCTCACTTGATCCACCTCCCTTGTCACCCAGTCGAAAAATTAAATGAGATTTTTCTGACATGACCTCCCCCAGTGAAACCATGTCACCTTGGGTCCTGTAGTCCATTGGCAACCATATGTTCCACCAATCACTCTTTCAGTAGTGCTTCCATGATCTTCCCCACTACTGAGGTCAGGCTGACTGGTCTGTAGTTCCACACTTCCTCTTTGTTCCCTCTTTTGTACAAGAGGACTACATCTGCTGTACTCCAGTCTTTGGGTACCTCCTCTGTTTCCAGTAATCAGCTAAACAGGATTGCCAGAGGTTCAGCCACCACCTATCTTAGTTGCTTTAGGACCCTTGGGTGCACCCCATCTGGCCCCATTGTTTTAGCAACTCTTATTCCTTCCAGTTCCTTCAGGACCCTTTCCTGTGTAAAGGGACTTGTGTCTATTTCTGTGCCGTTCCCACCCCTTGTACCCCTTTCAGGCCCATTACCCTCCTCCTCTTCCTCAGTAAAGACTGAGCAGAAATACCTGTTCAGTATGTCAGCATTACTGTTGTCATCCTCCACGTGGCCCCCATCCTACTCCATCCGTCTCTTTCCCGCCCTCTGCCTTTCTTTTTCACTTATGTTCCTGTAAAAGGTTTTGTCCCCTCTACCCATTGATTCTGTAATGCACTCTTCTGTTTGGGCTTTGACTTCCCTTACTGACCTCTCTGCCTCCCTTTGCTTCTCCTGGTACTTTTCCCTATCCCATTCTGCCTATGTCTTTTTGTATTACCTGAATGCAATCTTTTTGGCTTTCACTTTCTCTGATATCTCCTTGGAAAACCATAATAGCCTACTCTTCTTTTTCCTCTTGCTAACCTGCTTAATACATAATTATGTTGCTCTTGTAATCCCCATTTTAATTTAAATGTTGCCCACTGTTCCTCAGTCCCTGATTCCCACCCCATTCCCATTAATTCCTCTTTCAAGCATCTCACATTTTCCCAAAGTCTGCCCCCCCTAAAATCCAGGATACGTATTTTTGTGTGATTTGGTTCTGCTCCTTCTGTGATTTCAAACCACAGTGACTGGTGGTCACTGTTCTCCAAGTGTTCCACCATTGTTACCCCATCACACTGTCCCTGTTTGTGAGCACTCATGCAGTATTGTCCAGTATTGCCTTCTGCCGAGTCGGTTCCATGACCAGTTGCTTGGGGAAGGTAGTTTGAAGGGAGTCCAGGATAAATCTGATCCTGGTTGATGCTGCTCCTGGGAGGCTCCAGTCCATATCTGGAATATTGAAGTCTCCAACCAGTACCACCTCACCCTTGTCTGCCATCCTTTGGATGGCTAGTATCAGCTCCCTATCTGTTTCTTCCTGCTGGGCTGGTGGTCTGTATACCACCCCTGTGCAGATGGCTGACCTTATTTGCCTTTCCAGCTTAAGCCACAGTATCTCTCCCCCATTTTGTTCCTCCTGGATCTCTGTGGCCTTTACACCATCTTTCACATAAAGTGCCACTCCTATTCCCTTCCTGCCTGCTCTGTCTCTTGTGAATATATTATAGCCAGGTATGGCCATCTCCCAGTTGTGGTTATCATTACACCAGGTCTCTATGATGGCCACAATGTCCAGGTCCAGCTGCACCATGACAGCTTCCAGATCCTCCATCTTGTTGCTAAGGCTCCTGGCATTGGCACACATGGCTTTCCATGATTTGAACTCCCTGAACCGTTTAGCTGTTTTACTCCAGCACCCTCCCTGGTTGCCCTTTATCCCTGGTTATCTCTGCTGTCTGCCCTTATGTTGAATTTTGCCCCCTTTCTGCCTATACACCTTTTGCGTGCTTATCTCCATCTTTTTCACAATACTTTGTAGAGATATCCACTCCTCCTGTTCACTGGTTCCACAGCTAGCTGTGGGGGGTGGGAAATTAGGTACCCTCCTTGCTGGCCAGCAACCCCCCCTTGGCTAGTTTAAATGCTTGTCCATGTAGCATTTAAACTTATCATTGAGTGCCTGGATTCCCCTCCAAGATGGATGCAAGCCATCAGGCTTGAACAAGCCTCCATCCCTCCAGGTGGATCCCCAGTCACCAATGAATTCAAACCCTTCCTCACAGCACCATTTCTTCAACCATGAGTTAAAGTTCCTTGTGCATGCACCCATACACTCTCCCTTGTCTCTCCCAGGAAGTACTTCCAAGAAGGTGACAGAAGTAGATACTTGCTTGAGACCCCTCTCCACATGATAGAAACTTTCAAGTACCTCAAGGGAATCAACAAAGTCCAAGAAGGTAGCACCTGTCAGAAAAAGAGATGTGCAAGAACAAGGGGGCATGATTTGAAGATAGAGGGAGGACAGCTCAGGGGCAATGTGAGGAAGTATTTTTTCACAGAGGGGTGGTGGACACATGGAATGGCTTTCCTGAGGAGGCCATAGAGTCAAAAACAGTGGGGGAATTCAAGAATGCATGGGACAGACATAAGGCAATTCTGGTGGGGGATAGGAAGAAGTAGGCTGTTGGTTAGCAGTGTCAGTGGCTCAGTAGGTAGCACACTCACCTCTGAGGCCGGGAGATCAGAGGGCTGTGGGCTCAGTTCCCACATCTGGCACTTGGGGTAATATCCCAGTATTGACACTGTAGTGCAGCATGAGAGGGGTGCTGCACTTCTGAGGTGCTGTCTTTCAGATGAGACATTAAACCGAGGTCCCATCTACCTGGATTGGTGGTAGTTCAGGTGGATGTTAAAGATCCCATGACACTTATTGAAAAGAGTAGGGGAATTTCCCCTGTGTCCTGGCCAAATTTCCCTCATTCGCTAAAAAACTACCACCAACAGCTTAATCTGGTTCAAGGTCAGTTGGCATTCATCTGTATCCCCTTCCCCCAGTTCATGCCTGAAAATAGGCAGGATTTGTCTAGTGCACTTACCTGGTCAACAAAAACTAAATAAATAAATAAAATAACTAGGATCTGTAGCTTATCCAGTAGGTAGGGACTTGGGCAGACTGGGTGGGTCAAGCGGTCCTAGTCTATGTTTCTTTGTCTGGGGTGTGTCTAGGGGTGTGCCTGCACTTCATGCAATTCATGAAGACATGGAGTGCTGGGCAAAAGGGGTGCAAGATACAGCAGTGGAGACCTTGTTGTATCTTTTGCGTGCCCCCAAAGACACCTGCTGGCTGTGTTGGGATAAGGAATCCCTCCACCATGCTGCCCCATCCCACTGGGCTGACAAGGAGGGCTGGGGGTAGACATTTAGGCACCTGCCTGTACTTTTTAAATGTTCCAGTCCTGTGCCTTCCCAGAATCCCCTGCTAGCATGGAGCAGGGGATCCACTTTGGGACCCAGGATAGGCATTCAATTGGATACCCACCTATGTTCCTTTATCTACCCTCACCAGCAGTATTCCAAGAGGGCAGGGACGCAGACAGGCACCCCGTGGAGGTGCATGGTAGTGCATACCAGACATCATGCACCTGTCCACAGGTGCAGAGCTACACTGGCAGAGTATGCATGAATTGTGTGTACGAAGCCCCTTAATAGTGCACAGCTTCAAGTGACTTGAATTCTAATGAGCCCTGTCTTCATAAATCAGTGAGTATTCCTGACTTTTACTTTTCTTACCCTAGATGTACAAGGTTAAACCAGCAGTTCTGAAACAGGAAACTATCTACCTCCCCCCAAGTCATTGCCACAGCAGTGCAATAATAACAATAAGTGACCAACACATGCCCCAGTCACTCTTTATTCAATATGCACTAGGTGGTGCTTGGATGATCCATTGACATTTTAGGAGCTGGTAATACTGATTTTGTGGGCTCCACACTGGGGTAATCCTAATCCCTATTTCCAGAGAGGTCACCCGAGGCATGTGGGGCTCCTTGTTATGCACACATCATAGTGAAGGCTGGAGGCATAGTTGACCTTTACTAACATCATTTCCAGGTACTGTATTAGGCACATCAGCAACACCTGAATCCTACACTTGACTGGAAGGGGCAGAATAGCCATTTTTTTAAGGATCTCTTGGCAACTGAGCCAGTTTAGTGGGAAAGGTTTGCAGATAGAAATATAAGGAATAGTTAGACCTATAGCATAGTGTAGGAGTGGCTTTGGATCTCTGCCTGCTTTTTGGCAAGTGTTTTAGTCAATGTGAATTTTTTTTTTGCATAGTGATTCAATCAATGCAGTGAAAAGGAGAGGATTTTCATTTTGTTGCCTATGGTGCTAGCTGTTTGCTATATGTTAAATACCCTTTTGCAGGTGTACCACTTCCAAAGTAGTGAAAGTGGACAGAACGTTCACTGCATGTAGCTCAATTTTTATGTTTTTTTATCATGTGACATTTTATTGATTTTCCAAGCTTAGCACAACATTGATAGGATACACATTACAGTGCCATCTATATCAACATTAACAGGTCCAATTAGAGTCAGACGTTTGCTTTCCATCAAACTATACATCATGTGCCAATATAACTGGCCTAGGAAAGAAACAACTTATCTTAACATATCTGGAATTACATAATAGATTCCAAACCATCTATACCTTACATTATCTGTCTACATCATACTGTAAGCAGCCATAGACGTACCTTTAGAATGGTAAGTAAAAAACAACTAGTTAGAATGGACCAGACATGCCTACTATAGGTGGAGTCAGCCACTAAAATAGCAGCCAGGCCAAAAAATATCCAGGGACTAACAGGTGAGGTGGGAGATCCTATCTGTTATCATAGCCCGTATTTAGCCGACAGGTGGATTTTGCAACAGGGGGGTGCAACCATGCAAATATGAGAATGCAAGTATGCATCCCATTTAAGATGGTAACCAATCAGTTTACCCTTAACTACTGCTGTGAGTCTCTCAAAGACAGCCAGTCTAGCTATAGCCATACACCAGTGTGAAATTGTAGGGGTGAGGGGTTCCTCCATTTTAGCAAAAGGGCTCTTTTCACCTCCATGACTACAGCCAGTACCCATGCTTTGCTGTGACAGGAGAGTGTGGCCAAAGGGGAGACATCCCCCAGTAACAGGTGGTAATGCCGAAGGGTGATTTGTGTGCCTACTATGGTGGAGCAATCCTTCAGGACTTGCATCCAGAAAGTACGTATTGCTGAGCAGAACCAGAGTATGTGGAATAAGTGGGCCAGAGAAGATTGACATGTCCAACATTTATCTTGTGAAATGAGCTGACAGCTGAAAAGGACTGCAGGGGTCCTATGTCATCTGAGTAATATCTTAAGTTGCAATAATTGGCTCTTGGAGTCTTCATAAGCTGTATGTGTCACCCTAAGACATTCTAACCACTGCTGGGGAGATATAGGGTGAGGAAGGTCTCAATCCCATGCAGCTTTGCTAGGTAGGGAGGTGTCCAGCTGAATGTCTCTAAGTGTTCTATACAGGGCACTTACAAGGCCCTTGCCACCATTGGGTTACTTGAGATGGGGGTTAAGGGCACTCCTTAATTGAAGAAATTTCCAAAAATCTTGGGATGGCAGTTCATATTTGCCCCTAAGCTGTTCAAAGGACATCAGCACATATATGTTTGGAAGGAGGAGATCTGCAACCTTACTGATGTGCTTAGAGGCCCAAGCTAAATTTTTATGTTGATTGCAAGCATGCGCAGGAAACATATTGCAGCAGCTTGCTGCAGAAGCAGGTTGTGGAGGCATGGCACTGTTGTGGCCAATGCCCCCACTGCCTTTTGAGGCTTGGCCCGCTTTCCCCAATGCGGTGACACGCTGCTGCTGACACTAGTTCAGCCAGCATGCCACATCCTTGAAACATTTCAGCCACTGCAATCAGGGGCTGCCTCATCACTGCAGCATCAGCCATTCCGCTGCAATGAGGGAGCGACCTGTCATTGCTGGGATGAACGTTGGTACTGTAATATTGTTTGTGAACATGGCAGCGGCTTGCCACCGTGTTCACAAATAATATGACTGAGACTCCAGTGCTGAGGGGGTGCCCAATCCCCCTCGGCAGCATATGCCCCCCCACAACAGTGTTGTTTGCTGATGGGGGCCCCCAATCCCCATCGGCTTCAGTCCCCATGTGAGTTCAGGTTGCCAACTAGGAAGCCCACTCCCCATTGGCATAATGTTCCCCCCCTGCAAAAACATTTGGTTTATGCTGAGGGGATGCCCTCTTGTGCCCCCCAGCACTTCATAGGTGCCGATGGGGGTGACCAATCCCCCATCAGCTACAGCCCCCCAAACATTCAGGTGGCATTCTGGGAGCCCACCCCAGCGTGCCCAATGCCCCTGTAAAGAAAAAAACATCCCACAATGTTTTTTTTTTAAACCTGTAAAAAAACGCAAATGGTCCCTCGCGGCCTCCCTGCCCCCTCCCACTACCCATGCCCACCCACTGTGCACCCTGCCTCCCTACATCCCCTCACCCCATATTTACCTCCAGAGTATGGCGTGAAGATCTTCGGTGGACCGGGAACATGTCTGCACTCTTCAAAGCCGATCGCAAACTGAGGAAATGCCAGTAAGTTGTACAATGGCATAAATAGGGCTTTTTCAACTTTTTTGCATATCTCAGGCATTTTTGGGAATTTTTGCACCAAATTATCAAAATGAGGTTACTGGGCCCCCTCCTCATCTCATGAATTCAGCCACTGTCATGATGTTAATCAGTCCCGAAAGATGATTTCACGTTCACTGCGTGGAATCACCTTTTGGGACTGAATAACGAAACAACAGTGCCAGTGTTCATGAGGTGGGCTCTCAAAAAGTCTATGTTGCAAATTTGGTGGCGAAAAAAAATTACTGTTTTACAAGCGCAGTTCCTATGCACACTCATAACTTCGCCAATTTGCAATATTTTCAATCCAGATATTCAACATTGCCATTTTTATGCACCTCCTTATGAACAGTACAGCTGTCATTTTTTCACATCCTGGCCAAAATGTGTTTTCACAGTAGTGGTGCAGAATAGAGCAGTCGCTGTGGGAAATCAGTGTTCAGGACACAGTAAGAAAATCACACTGATGCTGTTCATGAGCAGAGGTCCTAAAATGCCTGTGTTGAAAATTTTGTGATGAAAGACCATAAAATGAGTGTGTTACGAGCAGGCATTGCACAGGTTTCATGCACGCTCATAACTTCGCAAATTTGCGATATTTTCACTCCAGATTTTCAATATTGCCATTTTTCTGTGCCTCCTTATGAACAGTACAGCCGTCATTTTTCACATCCTGGCCAAAATGTGTTTTTGCACTTCTGGCACAGAATAACGCGGTCGCTATGGGAAAGCAGTGTTTGGGACACATTAAGAAAATCACAGTGACACTGTTCATGAGCAGAGGTCCTAAAATGCCTATGTTGAAAATGTTGTGATTAAACTCCATAAAATGATTGTGTTACGAGCGTGCTTTGTGCAGTTTCCACGCACCCTTGTAACTTCGCAAGTTAGTAATATTTTCACACCACATTTTCAACACTCATAATTTTTTCACACATCCTTATGAACAGTACAGCTGTCATTTTTCACATCCTGGATGAAATATGTTTTCATGCTTCTGGCACAGAATAGCACAGTCGCTTTTGGAAATCAGTGTTTGGGACAGATTAGAAATGAACCAGTGAGAGAGGGGGAGTGACCAAGCTCAACTGAGTTCTGTCAGGACTGCTGTGGATTTCTTTGTGGGCAGAAAAAGGTGTCAACGCAGGCAGAAGCCCAGTACAAAAGGGCAGCCTGCAGTGCCGGGAGAAACAAAATGAGCGAGTAAGGGAGGGGGAGTGAGTGAGCTCAACAGAGCTCTGTTGGGACTGCTTCGGATTTCTTTGTGGGCTGAAAAAGGCAGCAATGCAGGCAGGGGCCCAGTACAAAAGAGTAACCTGTAGCAGTGGGAGAAACAGAACAAGCAAGTGAGAGAGGGGGAGTGAGCGAGCGCAACAGAGCTATATCATAACTGCTGTGGATTCCTTTGTGGGCAGAAAAAGGCACCAACAGAGGCAGGTTCCCAGTACAAAAGGGCAGCCTGCAGCGCCAGGAGAAACAGAATGAGCGAGTGAGAGAGGGGGAGTGAGCAAGCTCAACGGAGCTGTGTCAGGACTGCTGCGGATTTCTTTGTAGGCAGAAAATGGGCTGTTGAAAATTTGAAACATAGTGGTGGTGTATTTCTTTGCTGTCTTTAATTGCTGCAAATTTCCTTCCCCTTCCCCCAACTCTTAATCATATGCCCTGTTAAATCTGATTGACAAGAGCTAAACACAGGGGATAGTAAGGGGTGTGGAGTAGGAGGGGCACAAGAGGGAAGAAGCCCACCCTCAGCATGACAAGTATTTTGACTCATTTATTTATTTATTGGTGTATTTTCTTTTTTTAAAAAGAAAAGTATCTGAGGATCAGTGGCAGGATTTTTAGGACAGTAAATTAATAAAAAGGGAACTAGGAGAGCTTCAGTAGCAGACGAGTAGTGGAATTGCAGTATAATGTGGGGAGTGGTGCAATGCAGTGGCTGTGGGGCAGCCATATTCAGGCAGACCTTCTGGACACTGAGGTGCTGCCCTGTCTGCATGCATCTCTCTGGACTGCGGGATGAGGTAGCCAGACTCAGAGCGGAAGTAAACTGGGTCAGGAGTACCATCACCCCTATCCAGAGACCACCCAGTCCAATGCAACTGCCTCAAAGGATACCGAGAATGAGGAGCACTTGGATGACAGTGGGCTCAGAGAGGGTTAGAGCGGTCAGGCAGAGGCACATCCCAGATCCTATTCCACTCAAGAACTCATATGCCACACTGGCAAACGGAGACAACCAAATAGAGGTAACCAGAGAAGTGGAAGGAAAGGATGTGGAGGTTAGCCAAGGAGGTGACCTCAGCGGGGAGAGCAGTAGACCCCAGAGAAGGAGGAAGCAAATCCTGGTGGGGGACTCCATCATAAGAGGGGTCCAGCTAGGAACACAGGAGGGGGAGGACAGGGAGGTGAGGTGCCTACCAGGTGCCACGGCATGGAGGGATGGAAGGAAGATCCAGGGATCACTGGGAAGACAAGACGGAGGGTGAGCTGGATGTCATTATCCACCTAGGTACTAATGACCTGGCAAATGGGGAGCCAAAGGAAGTTCAGGAAGAGTTTAGGAAATTGGGAGGGGTCTCAAAAGTAGCTACTTCTGTCACTTTCAGAAGTACTACCTAAGTAGAGGCAAGGGAGATCATAGGGTGCATGCACCAGGAACTTTAACTCATGGTTGAAGAACTGGTGCTGTGAGGAAGGGTTTGGATTCATTGGTGACTGGGGACCCACCTGGAGGGATGGAGGTTTGTTCAAGCCTGACGGCCTGCATCCATCCTGGAGGAGAATCCAAGCACTCAATGATAAGTTTAAATGCTACATTTACAAACATTTAAACTAGCAAAGAGGGGTGGCAGGCCAGCAAGGAGGGTACCTACTTGCTCATCCCCCACAGCTAGCAGTGGAACCAGTGAACCGGAGGAGTGGCTATCTCTACAAAGTAGTGTGCAAAAGATGGAGATTTTTTTTTATTTATTTAGTTGTTTAACCAGGTGTAGCACACTAAGCTGAAAGCTTTTTTACAGGAGCGACCTGGGAGCACAAGGAGGTTAAGTGACTTGCTCAGGGTCACACAGTATACAAGTGGAAGCTCAAAGATTAGCACCCAAAAGGTGGATCGGCAGAAAAGGGGCAACATTCAGCAGAAGGGCAGACAGCAAGGAGAACCAGGGATAAAGGACAACCAAGAAAGGGGCTGGAGTAGAACAGTAAAACCGTCTAGGGAGGTCAAATCATGGAAAGCCATGTGTGCCAATGCCAGGAGCCTTAGCAACAAGATGGAAGATCTGGAGGCTGTCATGGTGCAGTCAGACCTGGACATTGGCCATCACTGAAACCTGGTGTAATGATAACCATGACTGGGAGATGGCCATACCCTACAACATATTCAGAAGAGACAGGGCAGGTAGAAAGGGAGGAGGAGTGGCACTGTATGTAAAAAATGACATAAGGGCCACAAAGATCCAGGAGGAACAAAATGGGGGAGAGATACTGTGGGTTAAGCTGGAAAGGAAAATGGGACCAGCCATCCACACAGGTGTGGTCTATAGACCACCAGCCCAGGAGGAAGAAACAGATAGGGAGCTGATGCTAGCCATCCAAAGGATGGCAGACAAGGGTGAGGTAGTACTGATTGGAGACTTCAATATTCCAGACATGGACTGGAGTATCCCAGCAGCAGCATCAACTAGGAGCAGATTTATCCTGGACTCCCTTCAGGGTGCCTTCCTCAAGTAACTGGTCATGGAACCAACTCGGCAGAAGGCAATACTGAACCTCATGCTCACAAACAGGGACAGTGTGATGGGGTAACAGTGGGGGAGCACCTGGGGAACAGTGACTATCAGTCATTGCGGTTTGAAATTACAGAAAGAGCAGAACCAAACCACACAAAACACATATCCTGGATTTTAGGGGGGCAGACTTTGGGAAAATGGGGAGATACTTGAAAGAGGCATTAAGGGGAATGGGGCAGGAATCAGGGGTTGAGGAACAATGGGCAGTATTTAAAATGGGGATTACAAGAGCAACAGAATTATGCATAAAGCAGGTTAGCAAGAGGAAAAGGAAGAGGATACCATTATGGTTTTCCAAAGAGGTTGCGAAGAAAGTGAAAGCCAAAAAGATTGCACTCAGGCAATACAAAAAGACACAGGCAGAAAGGGATAGGGAGAAGTACCAGGAGAAGCAAAGAGAGGCAGGGAGGTCAGTAAGGGAAGCCAAAGCTTGGACAGAAGAACACATTGCAAAATCAGTGGGTAGAGGGGACAAAACCTTTTACAGGTACATAAGGGAAAAAAGAAAGGCAAAGGGAGGGGTAGTGAGACTGAAGGGGGAGGATGGGGGCCACGTGGAGGATGACAACAGTAAAGCTGACATATTGAACAGGTATTTCTGCTCAGTCTTTACTGAGGAAAAGGAGGGTAATGGGTCTGAAGGGCGTACAATGGGTGAGAATGGTGCAGAAATGGACACAAGTCCCTTTACTCGAGAAAGAGTCCTGAAGGGAGTTGATAAAGCAATGGGGCCAGATGGGGTGCACCCCAGGGTCCTTAAAGAACTAAGAGAGGTGGTGGCTGAACCTCTGGCTATCCTGTTTAGCTGATCACTGGAAACAGGGGAGGTACCCAAAGACTGGAGGACAGCAGATGTAGTCCCCTTATGCAAAAGTGGGAACAAAGAGGAAGTGGGAAACTACAGACCAGCCAGCCTCACCTCAGTAGTGGGGAAGATCATGGAAGCACTACTGAAGGAGAGACTGGTGGAACATCTGGTTGTCAGTGGACTACAGGACCCAAGGCAGCATGGTTTCACTAGGGGGCAGTCATGTCAGACCAACCTCATTGAATTTTTTGACTGGGTGACTAGGGAGGTGGATCAGGGGAGGGCAGTGGACATGGCCTATCTGGACTTCAGCAAGGCCTTTGACACTGTGTCACGTAGAAGACTATTACAGAAACTGAGGAATATGGGTGTGGGCAGGACAGTAGTGTGGTGGGTAGGTAACTGGCTGGGCGGCAGGACACAGAGGGTGGTGGTAAATGGCTGTCACTCCACAGAGGGAAGAGTGACCAGTGGGGTACCACAGGGATCAGTGCTGGGACAGGTCCTATTCAACATCTTCATCAGTGACATTATGCAGGACCTAGAAGGCAGAATTTCACTGTTCACTGATGACACAAAGCTCTGTAACAGAGTAGACACACCAGAGGGTGTAGAGAGAATGAGAAGGGACCTGCAGAAACTTGAAGAATGGTCAGGGGTTTGGCAGTTGTAATTCAATGCAAAGAAGTGCAAGATAATGCAAATTGGGCACAAAAACCCTGGCACAATATATCAGTTGGGGGGTGAGGATATAGCGTGCACCAAGCAGGAAAGGGATCTTGGGGTTATCATCTCTGATGACCTCAAGGTAGGGAAACTATGCGACAAGGCAGCAGGTAAAGCAAACAGGATGCTGGGATGCATAGGCAGCAGCATCACCAGCAGGAAAAGTGAGGTCATAATTCCTCTATACAAGACACTAATGAGGCCCCACCTGGAGTACAGTGTACAGTTCTGGAGACCTTACCTACGTAAGGACATAGACAGGGTAGAGAAGGTTCAGAGGAGGGCAACAAAGATGGTACATGGATTGCATCACAAGTCCTATGAGGACAGGTTGAAGGAACTGAATATGTACTCCCTGGAGGAGAGGAGGGAGAGAGGGGATATGATAGAGACATACAAGTATTTTACAGGGAGGAACAGGGTGCAGGAATACACTATTTTTAAGCGAAAAAGATGTTCCAGGACTAGAGGGCATGGGATGAAGTTGGAGGGAGGACGATTCAGAGGAAACGTGAGGAAGAATTTCTTCACAGAACAGGTGGTGGACAAGGAACACCCTGCCAGAGGAAGTGGTGGGGGCTGAAACAATCACGGGATTTAAGAATGCATGGGATAGACATAAAGGAATTCTGGAGGTCAGGGGTAAGGGGCAACAGACTTCTAGGAAAACATAAACTGAACTTACAAGCTCAAATGGGCAGACTGGGTGGGCCACATGCCCTTATCTGCCGACACTGTCTATGTATCTATGTAAAAAGGTACCAATGCAAGCAGGACCCCAGTACAAAAGGGCAGCCTGCAGTGTCAGGAACAAGCATTTGTCAGTGCCGAATGTTGCTTGCTTCTATGTGCTGTTAAGGTATTTGGAAGTCATTGGAGTGCAAATATTGAAAATTTGCGAACTTACCAGCGTGCGTAAGAACTGCGCAACGCACGCTGGTAAAACAGTCATTTGTAGGAATTTTTTCACCAAATTTTCAACATAGCCATTTTAAGACCTCTGCTCATGAACAGTGTCACTGTGATTTTGTTAATGTGTTCCATACATTGAGTTTGCACACCGACTGCGCCATTGTGCGCTACATGGGCAGAAACATATTTTGGGCAGGATGTGAAAAATGACAGCTGTACTGCTCATAAGGAGGTGTGGTAAAATGGCAATGTTGAAAATCTGGAGTGAAAATATTGAAAATTTGCGAACTTACGAGCCTGCGTAGGAACTGCACAACACACGCTCATAAAACAGTAATTTTTAGGAATTTTTTCACCAGATTTTCAACATAGCAATTTTAAGACCTCTGCTCATGAACAGTGTCACTGTGATTTTCTTAATTTGTCCCGTACATTGATTTCGCACACCGACTGCGCCATTCTGCGCTACATGGGCGGAAACACATTTTGGGTGAGACGTGAAAAATGACAGCTGTACTACTCATAAGAAGGTGTGGTAAAATGGCAATGTTGAAAATCTGGAGTGAAAATATTGAAATTTCTGAACTTACGAGCCTGCGTAGGAACTGCGCAACGCACGCTCGAAAACAGTCGTTTTTTTATTTTGACCAATTTTCAACATAGGTTTTTAAGATTTCCATGTCATGTCATGTGTCACTGGCTGAAATCACCTTCGGGGTCTAATAACGCCATGACAGTGACATCATTCATGAGAAGGGGTCCCAAAAACCCCATGTTGAAAATTTGGTGCAAAAATTCCCAAAAATGCCTGAGATATGCAACAAAGTTGAAACCCCCTATCTAGCCCATTATACAGCTTACCGGCATTTCCTCAGTTCGCGGTCGGCTTTGAAGAGTGCAGACGTTCCCGGTCCACCGAAGATCGTCGCGCGGAGTCCGGAGGTAAGTGTGGGGTGAGGGGGGTGTGGGGAGGCTGGGTGCACAGTGGGTGGGTGCGGGTTGTGGGAGGGAGGTCGGGAGGACGCTCCGAGGGACCGCTTTCATTTTCAGGGTAAAAATTAAAAAAAAGATGTCGTGGGACCGTTTGCCATGCTGGGGTGGGCTCCCAGCATGGCACAAGGACGTTGGGGGGGCGTTCAGCCAACGGGGGATTGGGCACCCCCATCATCCTATGGACTGATTGCCATGCTGGGGTGGGCTCCCAGCGTGGCACCTACAATGGGGGGGAGATGCAGCTCAGCCGACGGGGATTGGGCACCCCATCAGCTACACAGTACGTGAGGAGGCATGCATGCCTGCATCTGGGGGGGAGCTACACTTCTTATCTCTGCTCACTGAAGCGTAGCTCCCCCTTTCAACTGTATGTCACTGCATTTTGGAGCGTGTCATAGACAGCTCCAAAATGCATTGGCTTACAGGGGCCGCGCCTGCCAGCTCACTGACTGAATTGGAGGAGGAGGTGCCACACCTCCGAAATCTCCGATGATGGCACTATGTTTCTTGCACATGCATGCAAGCAACATAAAAATAGAATGAGCGAGTGAGAGAGAGGGAGTGAGCGAGTTCAATGGAGCTCTGCCAGAACTTTACAGTTGCCCATCCTCCCGCCCAGGGTCCTCTGTGGTCCTATATTACAGCAGGGTCTCTGGAGTGGAGACAAAGCGATGATTGGATACTTTAGAACTGCTGTAATAATACAGATTTAGTTGTTCTGTTTCTTTCTCTAACTGACCTAAGCACTGAGCTGTACTGTTATGATTGCTGTAATAATACATATTTATTTGTTCTGTTTATTTCTCTAACTGAGCTGAGTAATACTTGGAGTACAATCAGATTTCTAACTGGGCTAAGTGAAACTATATGAGAGCCGAGAACAAAAAGTATAGTAGCTGAGGGGTGAAAAACGGACAAGGAGGCTTTAGGATTGCTACAGTAATACAGTATCTAATGGATGAGATTTGAGACTGAATTACCCCAGTCGGCAAGGGGTCAGTAGAGGGTCTACTGTGGGGGGGACAGGAATTTGAGTAAATAGGAGCCTAATGGTTGTAGTAGGGTACAGAACCTGGGCATAAGAGCCCGTAACATAAGATGGGGCCAAAATGGGTCAGGTGCCACATGTCAATAAGGTGGGCATCTTTGGAAGGGTGGTGGGCTGTACAGGGTGTGGGTCTGCCATGGTCCTGAACTGGGCTTGGAGGATGGGAGGGCTGTATGGTCTGTAGATGACTGGCTAGTTTGAGGGAGGAACTGTGTAGGTTAAGGAGGAGTCTAAGTGGCAGGGCAGTTGAGTACGGTAGGCATCCTGAGGGAGAAATAGGGGATGGCAAAGGGGGATGGATGAAGAATAACTGGGGATTGAAATCGACTCCAGTATCAGAGGCATTAGCAGAAAGAGAGGAGAAGGAAGGGGGTGCCCGAGGTGAGGGCAGGGGGGCCTCCTGATGGGGGAGTAAGAGACCACTAGGAGTACCAAGGGAGAGAGAGCAGATGGCTGAAGGTAGGGAGGAACCAGGGGTGGCACAGAGGGGAACAACTACGAGGGGTGAACTGATAGGGGGAAAAGATGTAGGACAGGCATCGACTAGGAATAGATTAAAAACTCTGCTATCAGACAGAGATGGGGAGCAGGAACTTACTTGAGGGGGTAGGACAAACGGGGCATGAGAGGGATGGCAACAGGTAGGGGAAGAGCTAGCGAAGGCAAAAGGGTAGAAGGGGGCTAGTAAGGAAGGAGGGGGTGGTGATTGAAGGAGAGAAGGCTATGGGAAGGGGGAAGGATGGAAGGGGCATCACTAGTGGGGTAGAAGGGAATGGGTCTCTAAATCGACAACAGTGGGGCTAGGAGAGGGGTTGGAAATCAGCAGGGGAGGTCGACATGGGAAGCCCAGTAGGAAGTAGTCAGTCTGGGAAGGGGTTCAAGGGGGATGGGAGGAATAAGGTAGAGAAAAGGGGTGAGACAGAAGTAGAGGGTACAGATACACAAGTCACAGAGGGTGCAGTTGGTGGGGGTAAGGGACAGGGAAGAATGAATACTGGGGTGGTGGAAGGGGCATTAGAAGGGAAAGGGGGTAAGGACAGGGGATACTCATCCTGGGGGATTCTATACTGAAATGGGTGAGATGGGGTGGAAAGGGGGAAAGGCACAGCCATATTTGGGTTGAAGCTGTCCCCGGGTTGACTGCAGGAGGGGCAGGGCAGGCACTGCTCAAGCATGCAGCAAAGGGAATGAAGAAACCTCATTTACTGTTGTATGTGGGTATAAATGACTTGCCGGGGGACACTGTGAAGTAGTGAGGGGGAGGTTTGAGTACTTGGACAGGCAGTGTGAGGGGGTGTGGAAGTCGGTGGCATTCTTGGAGGTACTGCCGGTACCATGTGCAAGCAAGGGGAGGAAGGGTAGGCTTGAGGAGTTCGAGTGGCTAAGAGATTGGTGTCACAAGAAACATTATGGGTTAGTGACTAACTGGGGTAGGGTCTAGGGGAATATTGAATTGTAAGTGGAGGACAGGGTACACTGGAGCAGGAAGGGAAGGTGAGTATTAAAGACAGCATTGTTGCCGGGCCACTGGCACTGAGGGTTGAGGTGCTGGACACCACACCTTGTGCCACGCTGGTGACCCAGGTTTGGACGCAAGCCTGGGCCACCAGGGGTTGGCAAGAGAGGGATAAGATTGAGCATCCGGAGGACTGCTCTCCTATCCCGGGGTGGGATCCAGGGACCCACCGCTCTGTAGCAGCCCCTGGTGACGACCGCAAATGCTATTACAGTGGTTTAGTAGTGTGGCAAACATTGGCACACTGTGCCTAAGCGTCATTGTACACCCGCACTCTGCAAAGGGGAGAAAAGTGGAAAATGGGCTACGGTCAGGCAGCATGAGCTTCTGACGCCCCTGCCTGCCCTGAATGGTGCCTCCTCAACTGGATCCTGCTCCGGTAGGTCAACCTGGGTAGCTCCTCACCACCCGAGCACAGGATTAAGCCATGGAGGTAAGCAGATCGACCTGATGTAGGGGGCAGGGCAAGGGTTGGTTGGTCGGGATGACCAAGCCGACCATAGCCCTGTGAGAAAATATGTAAAAAAAAAAAAGCCAGGATTAGAGGGGTATGTCTCTATAAAGGTGGATTTAAACAAATGGGGGGGGTGGTCAAAAGACAGATTGGTAGAAAGGTCTGGACAGGGGAGCCTGATGAGCTCACTGCCCTAGATATAGGTAACAGCGGAGGTGTAGTAACCCTGGAAGAGGGCAGGCAGAGTAGTCTGAGTGTAATACAGAAGGTACCACCACCCAGTAAGAATAAGGAGGATAAAGGGTATGGACTACCAGGAGGAGGGACACAGGCCAATGAGGAGAAGAATGAGGAGAAGGAGGGGTATGGGTGGGAGGTGGTCTGACTAAATGGATAGAGAACTGGTTACATGGGAGGGTGCAGAGGGTGGTGGTGGGGGGGTAGCTCTCAGCACCCACAGCAGTAACAAGCGGGCTGCCGCAGGGCTCAGTGCTTGGACCAATGCTATTTGGGCTCTTTGTCTCCGATATAGCACACGGAGTGGGGAGCAGGGTTAAGTCTGTTCACACACTATACCAAATCAAAAGCAAATACTTATAGTAGCAGAGCCCCCCCCCACACACACACATATACACACTCCCCAAAAAGCTGCTTAAAAGCCTGCAATTCATTTGAATCAATTCCATTTTCTTATGTACTTGGGGTTCAATGCCAACAAGTGTAAAATCATGTACCTAGGACATAGGAACCCCGATGCTGGGTATAGGATGGGGGGAGGAACTAATACTCACTAGATATCAAAGGATCCTTGAGGTTATTATATCAGAGGTCCTCAAGATGGCAGTACAGTGTCACAAGGCTATGGACAGGGCAAATTGGATTCTGGGGTGAATAAGGAGTGGCATCTCCAGTAGGAGGAGGAGGGATGTTGTGCTGCCATTGTCTCACTCTGTGGTATACCCCCAGCTGCAGTACTGTGTCCAGTTTTAGAGCCCACACTTCAGAAAGGACATAAGGTGGAGGTTTTCCAGAGGAGGGCAACTAAAATGGCTCAGAATTTTCACAGGAATCCCTACAAGGAAAGGCTGAAGAATCTCAACATGTACACTCTGGAAGAGAGGACGGTGAGAGGTGACATGATCAGGACCTACAAAGTACCTCATGGGGTAAAGAGGGTAGAGTTTGGAGAGTTTCCTTTAAATGAGGATGAGCACCCAAACCAAGGGATATACAATGAAGCTGGGGGGGCATTCAGGATAGATGTGAAGAAATATTTCTTTACTGAAAGGGTGGTAGATGTCTTAGACTGCCAGGAGCAGTGGTGGAACCTAAAATGGTAGGGGGCATGAAGCATGCATGGGATAAACATAGGAGTATATTAGAAAAATGGGAAGGAGGGGGTCAACGGAAATCAATAGGGCTATGGAAGTGGAGTTGGTTCAAGTTCATTGCAGGAAGAATCCATTAAGCAACCTCATTCACAAGGAGGTCCTGAAGGACGCAGGCAGAATAAGACATGCAGTAACATATACAGGCAGGAGTTACAAGTAGGTAGAGAAGACTTGGGCAGACTGGATGAGCTGAGTGGTCTTTTGCTGCTGACAAATTCTATGTTTCTGTGGCATTATGTGTTAATTCAGGTGCAGTGTTTATTTAAAGTTGGCCCTACCATACATCCAGATGTACAGTAAGGTACAGTAAATTACCGAATTAGATGGAGTCCACTTACAGTACAATAAACACAACCCCAGTGCTTTGAGGAACCTTTACTCTTCATAAGGCTGCTTAAAGAGCTGGGGTTCTGTTTGCAGTGTCCACACCAGTATGCTGATCTTAAAATCGATACTGCATCTGAATGAGTACTTCATTCTTGCTCACTCCATTTCTTCCCCACTTTGAAACCTGCTTGTTCTGAGTTACTTTTCAGCTGGCAGTGCCTCAACTGTGTTGGAAGATGACCAATAAGCGGCACTGAAAGACGTCAGACTTCATAGACTCTGAAGGCAGCTGCTCACAGACAGACATAAGGCAGTTCTATTGGGGGATAGGAGGAAGTAAGCTGTTTGACTAGAATCTGAAGCTTATCCATCAGGTAGGGAAATGGGCAGACTTGGTGGACCAAGCAGTCCTTATCTGCCATCAAATTCTATGTTTCTATGTTTCTCACCCACCATCTTGGCAAGAAGAAGGCTGCAGCTGTGGCCACTGATGACTGTTGGGGTGTGGGGATGGAGGACCAAAGGGGACAGGCATAAGGAGATACAATCATAATAAAAATTGTGAGACCTTCACCAGCTTTCCAAAATGCTTACCAGTAAAAGAACACTCTATGAAGTTGTTCAAATGGCAACACAATCTGGAGAGCCCTCTGTCTGCCATCTGACACCAGGCATCAACCAGCATAAAATTGCCTACAGAAGGCAGTGTGGTCATGTGGTTACTGAAATACTGGAGATTACAGATTTATAAAAACAAAAGAATATCACACAGAAGCTGGCACATGTGCCTATAGCAGCTGTCTCCTGCTTCTCAGTAGTTATATTTATACCCTTGAGGTACTTGAATGTTTCTATCCTATCCCCTCTTTCCTTCCTCTCTTCCACTCAGTACATATTGAGGTCCCTTAATTTATCCTCATAAGTCTTGTGTTGCAAACTCTGTACCATCTCATTTGCCCTTCTCTGGACCATCGCCAGCCTGTTAATACCCTTACGAAGGTGCGACCTCCAGAACTGCACACAGTACTCCATTTGAAGCCTGACCATGGTTTTATATAATGGCATCACTACCTCCCTCCTTATGCTGGTGATACCCCTGCCTATGCACCCCAGCAGGTCACTGGCCCACCCAGCTGCCTTACCACTTTGACATTTTCATGTCATCTGAAATAACAACCCCCCAGGTCCCTTTCCTTTTTTGCGACTGTCAGCAACTCCCTCCTGCTCCCCCCATCCTGTACCTTTCCCCAGGGTTTCTGAGTCCTAGGTGCATAATTTTGCACTTTTTTGAATTAAACTTCAGTTGCCAGTCCTCAGACCATTTCTCAACCTTCCCCAGGTCCCTCCTCATTTTCTCCAGCCCCTCTGGGGTATCCACTGTCTTACAGATCTTGGTGTCATCAGCAAACAGGCAGACCTTTCCCTTCCGCCCTTCTGCAATGTCACTGATGAAGACACTGAACAGGACTGGCCCCAGGACCAATCCCTGTGGCACCCCACTGGTCACCCCCTCTCCCCAGACTGTGCTCCATTTACCACCACTCTCTGCCTCCTGTCTGTTGCCCAGTTTCTAATCCAGTTTACCACCCTTTCCCCCATGTCCAACCTACTCAGCTAGTTTATCACCCTTCTATGTTGGACAGTGTCAAAGCCTTTGCTTACATCAAGGTAAGCGTTGTCTACTGCTCCACCCTGATTTACTTCCTTTGTCACCCAGTCAAAGAGATCAACCAGATTTGTCTGACATGACCCCCCCCCACTGTGAATCCATGTTGCCTATGGTCATGGGCTCCAATAGCTTCTACATGCCCCACTATCTTTTCTTTAACCAATGTCTCCATGATCTTCCCCACTACTGAAGTGAGGCTGCCTGGCCTATAGCCTTTGCAACTGCTGTACTGCTGTGGCCCTTGCCCTTCCCCCTCTTCTGTGAGTACTGAATAGAAAGACACAGTGGATGTCTTGGGGGGGCACATGACAGTTCTTAGGCATGGTACTTTCACTTCCAAATACCTAAACAGCACATATAAGCAATCAACATTGGGCATTGACAAATGCTTGTTTCTTGACTGCTACCATATATTATAAATGCCCTTTGGCAGGCATTGTAGATGGCCAGGTTCCACTTGCTGTTACAGTTAGCTGACACTGTGCTGAAATAAAAACAAACTTGTTATAGAAAACCAAAAATGAAAAAAAAAAACATGTTTCTTACTTTTAATGAGACATGTCAATAGCCTTGTAGGTGGTAGTATACTCCGTCTTGAGTTTCACTTCTGCATTAAAGGGATTTTCTGATGTTTCGCAGATGCCTTTTTTATATAGTATGCCATTGCCACTCATTCTTCAGATGTTGAAGGTGCAATTTGTTTTGTAAAAAAAAATCTGTCATAATCATTTTATTGTTATGTTTTTTCAGCACTTTTTTCCTGCTGCTTTTCAGTTTCTCTGTGTGGCCACACCTCCAGAATGATGTCATACCAGGGAGCTGTCAATGTTTTACATACAGCAATAAGGAATTCTGGGTAATTTATAATGTTGACTTAAATGTGCCTTACTCAGCACTACAGTCTCATATGTTGGTAGTGGTGACTGCAGTATAGCACCAAATATGTAGATGTCTATAGCAATGCATTGTGTGTAAAATAAGACACTGTTTTCCACTTTCCTTACAGTAAGATGCATTCTCATATTTCTGTAATGGTGTCAACAATATAAGCACTTGTATGTTTATTTTCAAAACAAGGCATTGTGCAAACAGTATCTGGCTACTAGACTTCTGTACTGAGAGGTGTAGTCTCCTACTGTTGCAGTGTGCACAGAAATATATAAGCCTGTATACTGTTTTGCATAGTGAGGCATTGTGGGTACAGTACATAGCTGATTTTTCATCTAAAACTAAAAACTGACAGTGTCCCTTTAATAACTTAGTTTCCCTGGTATGATGTCACAGTTGAAGGTTGCAGCACTGAGCGAAAAAAAGGGTCAGGTTATGCAAATGAAGCAGAGCACAGAAATAAAAGCATTGTTACTTGGTATTACTTGGTTTTAGGGACAAAAGAAGGCCTGTGGCCCATCGAGATTGGCCCCCACAATTTGTTGGTTATTTAGAACTCAGCATAAGTTCTCCCTTATCCAAAGATCCAAATTATATTTAAATGCATCAAAGCTACATTTGGTGATTAATTCTTTGGGCAAAGTATTCCACAGCCTTGCTGCTCATATGGTGAAAACATTTCCCCCTTTGTTCATTTTAAAAGGTATTTCTAGCTGTTTTTTATGTAATCTAGGGACTATCCTTCTGGTTGAGTAATCGAGTCTACATTGGCTCATAAGAATAGGTGACTGACATATTTTATAAATCAATAATAAATCATCTCTTTTTCTCCTAATTTCTAATGAATATAAACCAGTAAGTTTCAATCTTGTAGTATAATCAAGATGTTTAAGTCTTGGAACAATTTTAGTTGATCTTCTCTGAATATGTTCTAGGCAAGATATTTCTCCCTTAAGATGGGTGTTTTCATGGAAAACAGCTCTTTTTTGCTTTTTTGAATGGTAGGATACTAATTCACAACTCTTACATGTTACTATTCCCGTTTGTTATGGCAAACATCAGAAAATTACTTTAAATGCCTGGGTATTACACATAAGCAATAACACACAAAACGGTGTCATTTAGTTTGTGATAGATGCACACTTAGGGGCATAGTGAGACACAAGGCTGCCGGCTTAGTGCCTTACTGCCCCCAGAAGTGCATTTATCACCAATTAACCAGCATCATGAAATGTGTTATTGTACTTAGAAAATGGGAATATGTTGAGAAATATTTAAGCAGACTGAAACATTTTTGAAAGTTTGCTAAAATTTCCTTTATTTCTATGAAATAATTTCTCAAATTGAGCACTAAGGGCACTGTGGGTGCTTCACATATTTATGAAGATTTTTTTTCTATTTCAGTAGTGTGGTTTTCTTTTAAACTTTCCTTTTGCATTATCATTCAACGTAGCAAGATCCAAAACAAATCCAGTGTGTTCAAGATGTTTCTTTAGCCCAAGAAATTTTGCATCTTCAGATGATCTGTCTCTGTTCTCTGAAGTAAATGTAAAGTAAGAACATAATGCCTTGTATGACCTTAAAACTGCTTTTACTGTCCTGCAGCTGATAGCCACCCATCGCACACTGATGACTGGGCTAATATTCAACGGCTCACATGAGACTTCTTGTGTAAGAGAGGGTATCTCTGTCTTGTGCTTTGAGGATTGGCTGAATAAACTGTAAAGCTTTCCTATGAATGCTTCAAAGTGATTTATGCCTCCAACTTCACCCACAGTATCACCAACTGCTAGCTCCAGTCTGGGAGGATGACAGTGAATACAACACACCATTGGGAATTTTTCCTTCAGGAAAGTACATAGCCCACATTTTACAGCTGCAGTAGGCAGAGCCTGCAGATGTTTTGCATGTACAAAAGGAGTGATGTCATGTGTTCTGTCCGTGGAACTGACTGAAGGTGTAAATAGTCTCCTCCGCCTTACTCTCCTCCAAGAAATGTATTCCGCCCTCAAATTAAAATGCTTTCTTGTTAGTCAATGGTTTCAGTGCACTATTTTCTTTCTTAAGTGGGAGGTACAAGAACTGGAACCTGAGTAGTGGAAGGCAGCATTAGTTTTTTGGGGGGATTAAGATCCACCCCACCTCCACCCAAGAAGCTCCTAAAGATCCACCCCACCTTTTGTTTGGTTCATGTGGAAGGGGCATGAGGTGGATCTATCATGCTGGAACAACTGACTATCAGAGCTTAAGCTTCAGAAGGAAAAGCCTGAAACTGCATCCCTAGACAGCACTTGTTTAAACAGCATTGGCTCAGCTTACATTCCTCTTCTGGTCACACATTTTCACAAATACATTCCAAGAGATGGAAAGTCCCTCCTGGCAGGTATATGGTGCTATTCAGACCTGTCCTCCAACCCTGCTGCCACCACCTTACTCTGTATTTTGCATCAGCTGAAGCATGTCAGTATATCAAGAGGCTGCAATGTATATTTTTTACTGAGCTTGCAGTTTTAAAGGAGTAGTCCACAGTCCACTCAGAATTTGCAAAAACATATGTTAGGCAGAGTGTTTTGATTTGTATGTTAAGTCCTAGTGTGTCCCTCCCTCTGTCTGCTATTAGGAGTTTTTCCTAAATTAGTCTATTAGCAGATACCTGACAGCTGGCTAACTGAGGTTTCTGTAAGAAAACCCCTACTAAATTAAGCTCTAATTTACTATTGTTGTTTTCTGTGTGTGTCATGTCTAGCTTGCAGGAGTGTTTTAATTTTAACACTTTTAATGTCATCAAACTATACATAACTATAAAAGCACAGAAATTGCCCAGATAATTAGCACTATAATTCATTAAGACTCTAGCTGTTTTCTTACAGAAAACCCACTCAGCTAGATTTCAAGTATTTGCTAAACTATAAATGTAGGTACCAGCATTCTAATAGGCAGCACTAACGTTTAGTGCTGATTTTGCTCTGTGACACGATTTTCATTTTTGTTTTACAAATGAAGTGTCTGGTGTGAAACTGCAGGCTAGAAACTGCAAAATACTTTAAAGTCACATTTTCTCCTGTGTGTGGTATAGCATGAAAACAACAGGATGATTGACAGTGACTATTTCACCTACACATTTGATCCCATTTTACAGTGGTTCATTACGCTACACATTCAGTGTATCCCACTTTTTCAAATAATAAAACAAATATTCGCCAACCTAAATAACCCGCACATGCATATTTTTATACTTTATTAAAAAGATATTATCATGTCACAGAGCAAAATCAGCACAAACTGCCAGTTCTACCTATTAGAATAGAGGAGGCAGTACAGTGCAGTGGTCTAAGGCTCTGAGCTGCAAACCCGGTGTCCTGGGTTTGAATCCCACAGCCTCCACATGCATACTGTGTGTCCCTGAGCAAATCACTCAACTTCATTGTGCTCCCAGGTCACACCTATAAAGAAGCTTTAGTGTGTCTCTCCTGCTTAAAAAGAGAAGAATGCTGGTACCTACATTTACAGCTCAGCAAATACTTTAGAGCTAACTGAGTGAGTTTTCTGTAACAAAACTGTTATAGTCTTTACTAATTATAGCAGTGATGATTTGGGGCAATTTCTGTGCATGTTATTGTTGTGCGTAGTTTGATGAAATTAAATTTAAAAATGAAAATACATATTACTGCTAGCTAGACATGACACACTCAAAAAACACAAATAGTGAATTAGAGCTATTTAGTAGTTGTTTTCTTACAGAAACCCCAGTTAGGTAGCTCTCAGGCATCTGCTAAATTGTAATTGTTGCCATTTGTGCTCACTGAATAAGAACAGTTACAAAGCTCTGCTGTTGTGAACTGATTTTAAGAAGCACTGCATATGCTAAATCTATGGGCCTGGCTACATCACTGTCACATGAGACAGGGTGCATTGTAGGAGGCAGAAGGCAATAAACCTATTTGTGATGGAGATCCCCAGTGGTCATAAAACTACCCTTATGCTAGCAGCCTAATTTAGGAAAATATCCTAATAGCAGACAGAGGGAAGGACACACTAGGACTTTACATACAAATCAAAGCACTCTGTGTAACATATGTTTTTGCAAATTCTGGGTGGACTATTCCTTTAATTGAGCCATTCCTAATCTGTATCCTTCCAAGAAACACTTTGTGTTGTGCATACCAGTGTGGTTATTTCACTCTTATTTACAGCTTTACACCTTTACCAGTTTTTAATTGCAATTGTGTCTAAATGCTCCACCATGTAGCCTCCAGTCTCCCACTATACCTGTACATATTGCAGCACTGTTTCACTGCATGCAGGGAGATTGTAGGCTACCAGAACATATGCAGATGGCAGTGTGGAGCATGGGTGTAGGCTGTAATACTGAGATGCCTCCATACCACAGTAACCTGACAGCTGTATGCGCACCCCCCGGGTGTACCCCCATGTCCCCACCTAACCTATCTCTTTGTCTGCACTTGCCTCCCCAAGGGCCACCTCCTGATGGTATCCGTGTACTGTCCTTGATTACTCTTCTCACTGTGCCAAGTGTTGGGAGTACCCTGCCTGCCCATGTGTGATGTGACAGCAATACTACCTGCAGAGCAGTGTCAGTAGTGAACACATACATTAGTGGAGCTCCTGAGTGCATCATACAGCACTGCTGCGGTGGACAAATAGATGTGTGGCACTGTGTACAGTGCAGCAGTGAGGAACACTGAAGGCAGTAGTAGAGGGTCTGCCTTCAGCCATACAGCAGCAGTACATGAACGTCTGTTGTGCCCAGGTGCCATAATACTGGCAGAACTGATGCCATGTCTGCCCTTCTCTCTCTTTCTCTCCCCTCTTCCCTTCCCTTCCCTCCCTCCCTCTCACTGACATAGCCCCTGATTCCAGCATACAGATCTCCCCCCCTCGAACCTCTCTCTGTCACCTCTACAACATAAGTGTGTCTCATAACAGTGAAATATGGTTATTTACATAATAAGACTGTGCCATATACACAGTACTCCATAGGACATGTAGGAGGGCATCTCAAAATGCAGCTGTCATAACCGAGTGCACCATGGGATGTGCACTGCTACTACAGGGTCGAGACCATACACACTATTGCACTCAGTGTGGACAGGCTGTAATGTTTTCAAACCATTATCCACACTGTTCACTGGCAGTGTGGAAACACTGTAATGTTTACAGGCTGTAATGGTTTAAATCCATTACAGCTTTTTCGAGTGTAGTGTGGACAGGGTCTGCATGTCTATGTAACTATCTATCTTTCTATCAATTGCATGTATCGCTATTTTTACCTATTTCTAAAACAAACCTGCATTATCACATTTGCCTGTACTCTGAGCACATACTTATGAAACTGTGCATATTTGTACTCCACTTCTGCATAGACCTCATACTTTCCTAATATTCCCATTATCACAAACATAACTATCTTGCCCTTATCAAAAGTGACCCTCTCTGAAACTTACTATCACATTTTCTCTGCCAACAGTCTATCATTATTACACCTGATTTCAACACATTGCTTAAATGTAATTTACATCACCTCATGGACAAAAACCTTGTTTCTCTAAAAAGGAAAAACCTGTGTAAATAATCCCAAGGCTGAACATATGCCAGACATTACTTTTTCATATGCTGCCACCTTCTGTACCATCATGGGGATTGGCATATGTTTCCCGTAATGCTTTGCATTATTGGGGTATGTGCAATTGTGTTTTCTTTAAAATTTGTCTGTCCAGCCAATATCATCCAGAATAACACATACATCAGTGGCATATGCTCTGGGGTTCTTTTGTAAACCTAGAGTGTATCCTATTCCATCCATTACAATGTACACCTCTATGTATTTTCCCAACAACGTGTATGCCTTCCTTAGAACAGAAACTAAAACAAATCTTACTACTTACAAATCATTGTGTTGTTTCTCCATACCGCCTTAACAATTCCACACAACTTCACTAACTTCATTATGCAGCTGTGGCGGATCTGACCAGAATTTGTTGTACTTGTTATTACTAAAGCACCGTCTGTTGTCAATCCAATTCTTTTCTCGGCTTAAAGCTCCTCAGTCAGCTTTTTGGATTTCAAACATTCCAGCAGGGTATCCTGAATAGCCTCTGCAGTGGTGCATTTAACTGCTTCAAGTAAGCTAAGAAAAATGTTGTCTACCTTTCTACCTCCAGTATCTGCATGATAATAAAGGATGATCACAGCCTTGTCAAATAATGCACTCTTGTCCAGTAGCAATGAAAGAAAATCTACAGAGCAGAAATGTGCTACCAGTCTTTTCTCCATATTGTTGGCTGTGTGCTCCTTGATGTTATAGCAGCTGTGATGAGACTAATGAATACTTCCAACTATGTTCCATTTAGCTATTGTAACTTCAGAAGATCTGCCTGAATTGAAAAGAGGTATTTTTTTACCAATGAAGTATGCTATTCTGAAGAAACATTCAGTCTCTGCAAATAACTTGGTATTTATATCAAGGACACATGATGGAAGGGTTTCCTTACTTCTTTGCTCATGTATTTGAACCTTAGCTATGTGTGCCTTGGTATCACAATGCTCGTATATTTTTTCCTTTGTGCTTTACTGTCCTGTGCTGTAACTGTTGCATTTATCCAGGCAGGTGTAGTGTACACCCGACCATTTATCCAGCACTGCCCTTGAAACTTTCAAGTACCTCAAGAGAATCAATAAAGTCCAAGATGGTAGCATATTTCAGAAAAAGAGATGTGGAAGAACAAGGGGGCACAATTTGAAAATAATGGGGGGACGGCTTAGGGCCAGCATGATGAAGTATTTTTTCATGGAGAGGGTGGTGGACACATGGAACAGCCTTTCTGAGGAGGTTGTGGGGTCAAAAACAGTGGGGGAATTCAAGAATACATGGGACAGACATATGGCAATTCTGGTGGGGGTCAGGAGGAAGTAGGCTGTTGGTTAACCAGGATCTGCAGCTTATCCAATAGGTAGAGAAATGGGCAGACTGGGTGGGCCAAGTGGTCCTTATCTGCTGTCAAAGTCTATGTTTCTATGTTTCTTACACATGCATACACAGTGCATCTCAGATATCCTTTCTTTGCACTTCGCCATGGATAGCAACTCTTCCACACTTTGTACAGTTCTGCAGTCCACACCTCTGGAATCTTTGTGCCAGTGGAGATCCTTGCATCACTTGAGATCCTCTTTGCATGACTGGAGAGGATTTTTGTGTCACTGGAGATCATCACTGACTCATTTGGTATCTCTGCATCATTGATGAGGTTTTTGTTGTTTTGCTGTGACTCAGCTTTCTCACAGGGATTATTTCTGCTTTGGTTTGGCTCTACAGTTTCCTTAGTTCCTGGACATTTGTTCATTGCAGCAGGATCTAGGTATCTAGTCTTCCAGTTACCTCTTGTTATTTTTATTTAGGAAAATTTTCCAGATATCTCTGATTATTGCAAGCCCTATCACAAGTGTACAGGATTTTAATAGACTTTTATTACATTTTGTTCACTGATTAGATAACACTGTTGCAGTAAGAATGATCAGGGTCTATGGATGACTGGCTGCAAAAGTTATCTCAAGCATGCTTTCAAAAAATATTTTAGCTGGATCCTGTGGCAGTGCCAATTAGCAAATGTCTGTAGATGACAAGCTTCAGAAGTTATCTCAGGCAATATTTAAAAAATGTTTTTATAAGGATCATGTGGCTGTCAAAATAACCAGGGATCTATAGATGGCAAAATGCAAAAGGTACCCCAAGCACACGTTGAAATGTTTTAGCTGAATCTTGTTAGAGCAAAAATAAACAGTAACTTACACATGATAGGATCCAACTATCTCAAGCAAACTTCCAAAAATATTTACTGGATCATTTGTTCCATGTGTGCATTTTATCACAAAGGCAGAGTATCTACACTGCAGCCTTCCAGGGGGAAGAGAAGACTCCCTTTAAAAAGATTTTGTCTAAAAAAAAATTTTCATTAATGACTTACTGAAATCTTGGATCCTCTGGTTTTAGGTATTGCTGTACTGGTCCAAGCTGTGATTCCCTCTGTTTATGCTTAACTATTGTATTCACCTATTAATGTGACTTTATGCTATTGCCTACAGCTGATGAGCTCTAATAAGAATTAAACGAGTTAGGTGCTGTAGTACTGGCTGAATAACCTCATATAACGTGGATTAATTATCACTGAATCCACGGGAGACTGGCCACAACTGTAAATAGCTGCAACACTGCAAACACAACAAGGGCCACTGGAATTAATACAGGCATTTAACTGAGGCCTCCTCTTCCTGCTCTGGTGGTTGTTCACACAGACGTCAAAGATCCTATGGCACTTCCCAAAATAAGCAGGTGAATTTCCCCATTGTCCTAACCAAATTTACCCCATCACAAAAATACCACCAACAGCTTAAACAGCTTTAATAAGTCTCTTTGCATTCCCCCCACACACACACACACACTAGGCTGAAAATAAGCAGAATGGCCTAGCCCTCCTTTCCGGTCATCAGAAACTAAATAAACAAGCATTTGTCAATGCCGAATGTTTGCTTGCTGGCATTGGCATTGGTAGTGTAGGAGTTAGAGAGCTGCATAATAGGAATGGCAGTGAAGTACTGAACTGAAGCCAACCCCACCCCCACCCTGTAGAGACTGACAGGCATTGGGGTGTGCCATTGGGTCGTTAGGCATAACGACCACACCATTTCACCACACCCTACCTTGCAGACACTGATAAGTGTCACGGTGTGCCATGGGGTCTTTGGCCCTTATGCTCACCCCATTCGATCAGGAAATATGGTGAGATGGGTCCTGTATAGGAGAGTGGGGTGAACTTTGGGGCCAAAGAGTCCAAGGCACACCTCGATGCCTCTCACTGGCTGCAGGGTGTGGAATGGTAAAAGCATTACAGCTGAGAATCCCAAGTCACACTCCTGATGCCTCTCAATCTCTACAGGCTGGGGCGTTATGGTCAGAAACCCTAATGCCTCAGGCATTCATTGGCATTTTCACTCCAAATTTTCAACAGGGTTTTTTGTGACAATATCAGATTGTTAGCTGAAAGCTGATTTCGCACAGCGACTACGCCATTTGGCACCACAAGTGCAAAAACACATTTTGAACAGGATGTGAAAAATGACAGCTATACTGTTCATGGGGAGGTGCCAAAAATTGGCAATGTTGAAATTCTGCAGTGAAAATATTTAAAAAAATGATGAAGTCACGAGCATGCGTAGAAAATGCACAACACGCACCCGTAATGCAATTCGTTTGGGGATTTTTTACAGCAGATTGTCAACACAGGGATTTTGCAACCTCCACTCATGAACAGTGTCACCATGATTTTCTTAATCTGTCCTGAACAGTGATTTCCCACAGCGACCATGCATTTCTGCGCTGGAAGTGCAAAAACACATTTCGGTCATGGTGTGAAAAATGACAGCTGTACTGTTCATAAGGAAGTGTGGAAAAATGCCAGTGGTGAAAATCTGGACTGAAAATATTAGAAATCCATGAAGTTACGAGGGTGCGTGGAAACTGCGCATTGGTCATTCATAACACAGGCATTTTATGGATGTATTTCACCAAATTTTTAACATATCCATTTTAACACCTCTGCTCATGAACAGTGTCACTGTGATTTTCTTAATCTGTCCCAAACATTGATTTTGCACACCGACTGCACCATTGTATGCTACTTGGGCGGAAACACGTTTTGGCCGTGATGTGAAAAATGACAGCTGTACTGCTGATAAGGAGGTGTGGTAAAATGGCAATGCTGAAAATCTGGAGTGAAAGTATTGAAAATTCGTGAATTTAGGAGCATGCATAGGAACAGTGCAATGCATGCTTGTAAAACAGTCATTTTTGGGAATTTTTTCACCACAGTTTTAACATAGCCATTTTAACACCTCTGCTCATGAACAGTGTCACTGTGATTTTCTTAATCTGTGCCAAACATTGATTTCGCACAACGACTGACCCATTGTGAGCTACATGCGCGGAAACACATTTTGGGTCAGATGTGAGAAATGACTGCTGTACTGCTCATAAGAAGGTACAGAAAAATGGCAATGTTGAAAATCTGGAGTGAACATACTGAAAATTCACGAACTTACGAGCGTGGGTAGGAACAGCGCAACGCATGGTCATAAAACAGTCATTTTTGGGAATTATTTCACCAAATTTTCAACATAGGGTTTTTGGGGGCCTACCTCATGAACTGTGACAATGTCATTTCATAAATCAGTCCTGAAAGGTGGTTCCAAGCAGTGACCGTGAAATCACCTTTTGGGGCCGATTAACACCATGGCAGTGACAGAATTCATGAGGTGGGGTCCCAAAAACCTCTATGTTGAAAATTTGGCAAAAAAAATTCCCCAAAAGGACCAAGATATGCACTAAAGTTGAAAAAAAACCTATTTATTACATGATACAGCTTACCTGCATTTCCTCAGTTCGCAGTCAGCTTTGAAGAGTGCAGACATGTTCCCGGTCCACCGAAGATTGTCATGCCAAGCTCCGGAGGCAAGTATGGGGTGAGGAGGGTGGGAGGCAGGTGTGCAGTGGGTGGGCACGGGTGGGGGAGATTGGGTCAGGACAGTCAACGAGGGAATATTTTTTTCTTTCAGGTTTCTTTTTTTTTTTTACTTAGACGACGTGGGCTCCCAGCGTGGCAGCTGGAAGGCTGTTTGGGGGGCCGGTAGAGCCAACAGGGGATTGGGCACCCCATTGGCCATATGATCTGTTGCCATGCTGGGTTGGGCTCCCAGCGTGGCATCTGGAACTCTGTTGGGGGGGAGCGCAGCACAGCCGATGGGGGATTGGGCACCCCCGTCAGCTATACAGTGTGTGCGTGAGGGGCAGGAGCATGAGCATGAGCAAGCAGTGTGTGTGCGTGCATGCGTGCATGTGTGTGGGGGGGAGCATGCATCAGCACGCTATATCTTATCACTGCTCACTGAAGCATAGCTCTCCCTTTCAACTGTACAGCCACTGCATTTTCAACTGCTGTCATAGACTGCTGCAGCGTTCATTGGAGAACTGCAGCCATGCCTGCAAACACACTGACTGAATTGGAAGACGGCTGCCACACCTCCGAAATCTCGGATGATGGCACTATGTTTCTTGTACATGCGTGCAAGCAAACATAACAAAAATGTATTTGACATGATACCTCTATTAGACTACTGAAAGATTTTGATATATTGCCTTGGGAGGCCCTTTTATCTTGTTTTATACATTTTGAAGAGATATTTAATGCCACAAGACTTTTATATCAAATTAGATTAACAAAATGAACACAGAAAGCAGAAAATGGTCACAGGCAGAAAAAGACCAAAGTACATCCTGTCTGCTCTGCCATCAACCTGATAACTTTCACAAGGCTATTGCTTTATATGCTCAGCTGAGCATCCCAGTGGTAGCTCAGCCCCCTGACCACCATCCCGCTCGTAATATGAAGGTTCCTAACAAATCAGTTCTCATTTGTTTCTGATTGTAGGGCCAATGATATTCCATCTTCAATGGAAAACACCAATAAAAACCAGAAGGTCATTTAAAACATACATTAGTGAGTCAATTTTTCAAGAGGAAAAAAATACACTTTGCACCAATGTTTTACCTAACCCCTCCATTTCAGCAACATATTTGTAAAAAACATGCTGATTTGCCCTTAATTTAGGGGGAAGGCTGAAAAACAGATTTGAAAATGTTGCCACAAGGAAATAGCCACAACTGAAAATCACTGGCTCTAGGAAAAAGCAATACAACTTTATATAGTAACATTACACTACCATTTAATAAGTATGTAACAGTTTTATCACTTAATTACACAAGTCCCTCAAAATGTGCTATTTGGAACTTTTATACCCACAGTTCTAAACTCTAAATACTTTTAAACTACAGTAGTGCAGCAAAAAAATGGCCTTTCGTCAAAAGAGTGCACAAATACCTGCCTGGGCATCATGGTGCCAAAGGCAGGTGCATTACTGTGTCATCCACTCCATGGAGACTATCCTGAAGGAGAGGCTGGTGGCCCTCCTAGAGGCCAAAGGACTACAGGACAGCAAACAGCATGGCTTCATACGTGGCAGATCCTGCCAAACCAACTTGGTCGAGTTCTATGACTGGGTAACTAGGCAACTGGACAGGGGCCATGCAGTGGATGTCCTGTATCTGGACTTCAGTAAGGCATTCGACTCAGTGCCACATGGAAGGCTGGGAAGGAAGTTAGTAGACACAGGGGCAGGTGCAAAGCTGGTGAGATGGGTAGGAAACTGGCTGCAGGGAAGGCAACAGAGGGTGGTGGTGGGTGGGGAGCTCTCACACCCAAGGGCAGTGACGAGCGGTGTTCCACAGGGCTCAGTGTTGGGACCAGTGTTGTTTGGGAGATTCATTGCAGACATATCATGGAACATAAAGAGCAAGATCAGTCTGTTTGCTGATGATACCAAGGTAGGCGCGGTGGTGGATGACCTAGGGGGATGACAGGGGTTGCAGGATGATCTGGCAAAGCTTGAAACCTGGTCAGACACCTGGCAACTGGGCTTTAATGCCAAAAAGTGCAAGGTGCTGCATTTTGGGAATGAAGAACCCAAGGAGGAGTTACCAGCTAGGGGGAGTGCAGCTAGCCCAGACAGAGGAGGAGAAGGATCTGGGTGTGCTCATTACAGGGTCAATGAACAACTCGGCACAATGTAGAAAGGCAGCTGCAAAGGCCAACAAAATGCTGGGTTGTATTGCAAGGGGTATATCCTCGAGGAGGGAGGAGGTGATTCTGCCACTGTATAGGTCATTAGTTAGACCACACCTGGAGTACTGCGTGCAGTACTGGCATCCGTATCTGAAGAGGGACATTAAGTTACTGGAGGGGGTGCAGCGCAGAGTGACAAAGATGATCAAGGGGCTGGGGGACTTATCATACGAGAGGAGGTTGAAGGAGTTGAACATGTACTCACTGGAGGAGAGGAGAGACAGGGGTGACATGATTGAAACCTTTAAATACATGAAAGGAATAAACAAGACGGGTACAGAGGGGCTGTTCAAAGTAAGGAAGGGGAGGGCCACCAGGGGCCATGATATTAGACTGGAGGGAGGAAGGTTCAGGAGGGAGATGAGGAGACACTTTTTTACAGAGAGGGTGGTGGCTGGGTGGAATGCGTTACATGCAGAAGTGGTATGCAGTAGAACAATGGACTACTTCAAATGAGGATGGGACAGGACAAGGGGGAGGGTTAATGAAGGGGAAGAGTGGAAGGGAGGGGCAGTTGCAGAATAAGGGATGCTAGCTGCACATTCGAGCAGACTTGATAGACCTCTAGGCCTTTATCTGCTGGCAAATTTCGTATGTTCGTATAAACCGATCTTCCTAGCATGCACCTGGAAACTAAATGCAACTAGTTAGCAGGGGATCAATCTTCATGTTAATTTGCTATCCCAGAACATAGCACAAACTGCCAAGGGTCAGTGAAACTTCCCCAACTTTCCCATTTGGGCTAGTGTAAAATAAATTCCCCAGACCACCTCCCATCACACAGTTCAGGATATTCCACAGCACTCCACAGACAACAGAATGATTTTCAAAGGCAAAAATGCCTATTTATTGGTGAATTACCACACTAATCACTGGTCACCTTCTGCCCTGGCGCTTTGGGTAACAAAACCCTTCATCAGGAGGCATTGTGAATGGAAGACGGCATGTTCCATTTTATATTGCCATCAATCAGCATGTAATTACTAACAGTTATAGCAGCCAGGTAATTAAGCAATAATGCCCAACAGGGTGTATGTTGTGCTGTGATTGTGTCACTCCTCAGGTAGTTGGGCACGAGGCCGCAGGCTGAGTGCATCTAATACCTGAGGCATGACGTTATCCCACCACAACACACACCCTGGACGACATTATTGCTGTTATACAATGGCTTATTCTTATACAGAATAAAAAAATATTTTCAAAAGTGTTTTAGTATCTAAAAATATTTTTGTTTTTTAAGAGAAGATGAAAAGATATGCTGTGGCTAAATATTATCAACAGGTTCACAGTGAGGCTGAGACTAGACCCGTGATGTTGTACTGGGATAACATCACGGGTCCAGTCCCAGACTGACCAATCAGAGGCCAGCATTCTTTCTTGCCATTGTATAATTATTATTAACTAATACAAAAAAGTGCTACCTATTAACTAAAAATGTCTCAAACCAGATAGTCAACCTTAAAGAATTCATGTTCACATTTTATACGCCTGCTAAACATATCATTTATCATTTTTAAACTTTTCAACTCATAGTTTGATCAAAAACATTTGTTAAATCTTAGCATAATGCTATGTTAAACCAGAATTTGACCTAAATACTATTCATGGTATAGTTAGCATGGAATGGGGGGGGCAAACCATGAAAGAAGATTTACTGGAAAGAGAGAGGAGATTAAGTGCTGTGACCTTGCATCCTGGGTTTGATTCATGCACACAGAGTCCCCAGAGGGTGTTAGAAGCTGACCTATAAGAGAACCAAAGTGAGAGAATTACTGTATAGTAAACATACCCAAATCAGCTCTTAGAAAGGGAGAGCTATTAGACATACACCTTAAAATGTTTAAAACCTTATCGACTTAATGACCAGTGGGACATTAAGCCCTATTTAGGGGAATAGAATTGTTGCATGTGTAGCTTTATTAAAAAGCTGATTACGTTGGTCTTTCGATTTTGATTTTGTGCCTGAATGAATTGATATAATGATTTACTTTTCTTCATATTTGTATGTTTATAAAGTAATTTTAAATATGATTAAGCAAGGCAAACTGTTTTCTAAATTGCTCTGGAAAAGTAAACTCATAATCAAATATCCTTATTATTATTCTGTAGGTATTGTTATATTTTAGGAACCTGTAAATATTACTGTCTTTGTTTACTATAATTCTTTAACTTTGGTTCTCTTGTAGGTCAGCTTCTGACACCCTCTGGGGACTCTGTGTGTGAACTGAACCCAAGATGCAAGGTCACACCACTTAATCTCATCTCTTTCCAGCAGACCATTTTCATGGTCCCCCCCACTCCCATTTCACTTTCAGGCCAATTTCACCATGAATTGTATTTACAACAAATTCTGATTTAACATAGCATTATGCTAAGATTTAACAAATGTTTTTGATCATACTATGAGTTGAAAAGTTAAAAAAGGCTAAAATTGTAAATATGTTTAGCAGGGGGCTAAATGTGAACATGAATTCTTTAAGGTTGACTATCTAGTTTGAGACATATTTAGTTAATAGGTAGCATTTTTTTTGTATTAGTTAATAATTATTACCTGGTTGTTATAACTGTTAGTAATTACAAGCTGATTGATGGCAATATAAAATTGAACATGATATCTCCCATTCACCACACCCTGACGAAAGGCTTTGTTACCCAAAGCACCGTGGCAGAAGGTGACCAGTGAGTAGTGTGCTAATTCACCAATAAATATGCATTTTTGCCTTTGAAAATCATTCTGTTGTCTGTGGAGTCCTGTGGAATAACCTGAACTGTGTACTACATTGTCTGGGCTGGCAGCCCATTTTTCCCTGCACCCTCCTCTATTCCATGCTCGCAGTGGACTGTTTGGATGTGGTGCCTCACTCATCTCAGCCTGGCCACCCTTCCCACCCATGTCCCCTTAGTCAGCAACTTGTTCATAAGTTGGCAAATACTGGAAAAAGGTCCTGAATGCAGCATGTTATTGATCCAATCTTAATAATTTCAATGCCTGCTGGGCCTAAATACCAGCAATCTCTCCCTCCCACAATATCGCAATGCACTCCTGGGAAGTTACAGACTGAAATATCTAGCAACCCCTTCATTGCATTGCTGTGTCAACCAAACCAAACAAACAGATTGCAGGTAACCCAAGTTTTCCAAAACCTATCATTTTTTCACATTTCAGTTGTAGATCCAAGCCACACCCCATTAAGACCAGTGCATGCTCCTTCGACACGTGCTTTTAAATCATATAACTCCAGCTCTTCCCGTACTTACTGAAGCTCTCCATTGAATGGTGTGAGGATGGCTTCAGAGACTAGTCTAGTACTTTACTTCCAATTTCACAGATATTTCACATGATTTTAGGATAACAGGACAGTGGAAAAAACTCACAAGAGGAAAAGTATCAAATACTCCACAAGTTGAATTACTGAGGTTTTATTTGAAAATGAAGGCGCATTTCAAAACATCCTAGAAGGACATGCAATACCAGCCAAGCTCGTCTGCTCTGTCTGTGTCCTGCAGGTTTTGATTTGTACCAGCTTTTCGAATTCTGTTCCCTGGCAATGTTGCTGGGTCTGACTAAAGCTGGCTGTTACTACAATTGCATCTGACAGTGTTCACAGTGCATCCCTCCCTCCCTCTCTATGTGTATGTCACTTCACAGTGAGTGCTGCAGCAGCTGCCTGCATGGTGGGAAAAAAAACATCATGGACATGTGGCATTTTCCCCCTTAAAACCATCTTGGTAAATGATCTTAGAAACTAAAGTCAAGCAAACCATATTATAGAGTAGGCAAATTGATGCCACATAGCTGAGCCAGTCCTCCATAAATGACTGCAAGCCAAGCCTGCAGAAACGCAAGTTTACAGAATTATTATTACATTCTCTTACTTACTCACTGACCAGACTCATTATAATTTATAGTGCATTGCTTGTTTCTGTAAACTGCCTGGCTGTTTTCGTCTAATTTGTTTTCTGTTTGCATTCAGTAATTTATTTATAAGAGTATGGTAAACCTTCCCTGGGGACTAAAGTGTCCATGCACACACACACACACACAGATGCACACGCAGACGCACACACAGAGATGCACACACACAAGCGCACACACACACACACACACACACACACACACTATTAAAAGCAAGTCATTCAAGTGAGTTCCACTATATTATTTGTTCATTTCTAAAAACATGAGGTCATTTCATAAAACGTGCCCTGGGGATTGTTTAGTTTGGTGCCAGTGACACTTGGGTATTTATACTAAAATTAACAGTAGCTTGTGTAAGTTGTTTCCTTACTTTAGAAAGGAAAGATTATAACCTTTCTGAAATATATTATACAAAAAAACTTTTGGTCTTTTTTTTCTCTCTGTTTTCATGTTTTGAATGGAAAATTAAGATGTTAAATACCTTGAAATACAGTACACTTACATGAGCCAGTGTTCCTTTTCAAAATAAGTACCTACATTTTACCGGCACCAAAACGTCACAACACCATGGGAATATTTTTCTAGGAAAGTGCCTTATGTTTTTTTTTAAATGGGGGGATATGTGCTGGCTATTCAGAAAGTTCTCAGCCAGAATTGCAAAGAGGGTGCTGGTGGCAGCTACTACTGAAGAACTAGCAATGGCATGCTTACATTTACATTGATGAGAACAAGGGTTGTGTTCCAAAAGGAAACAGGAAAAAAGGCACACCCCAGTTTAGGCCATACTCAGCACAAATGGTAACTGAAACATTCATAAGTAACAATAAATACCAAAGAAGAACAGGAAAAAATGACTCATTAAAAATTAAGATGTTAAATAACTGAAAGAAAACTTGAAATAAGTAAATGATTGCTAGCTGCCATGCCCACTCTTGAAAGTCACTGTATAACAGGGACAGATAGAATTAACACAGGTGGACTGGGAAGTGTGGTGAGACTGTCAACACAGGTAGCTCTCATGGAGTTGTTGCCTGTCCCTTATTTTCATAGAATAGTTTGCTAACCCCAATGCCACCAGGCAGCGAGCATTCTTTCTAATGATAGGCTGCTGTCTAAACATACTTAAAACAAGGAACAACTTTATATCACACAAAAACACATCTCCCTAAACTCTGAGGGAATGTATTTAAAGAGATGGGAGTGTTTCTGTGTATTGTTTAAAAAACACTGTACAGTGTGATAAGGTGTCAACAGCACTAGATGTGTCCATATTCCTGAAGATGGCATGGCACTGCCCAGACTGTGCACAGACAGCAAGCTGCTGTTTTATTTCAAACACAAATGTTAAGACAATTACATTTTTGTTTCTGGTGTTCTCACATTCGGTTGTGATCAAGTTCTGTTCTCTCTGCCCCGCTTAATAATTTTTCCCAGTTTCTTACATTTTGCCTCCTTACACTTAGATTTCAAGGTGTTAGCCCATGATTACTTCTTACACTGTTTCATCGGTAACTGTTAATTCTGCAACGTGGGTTTTCCAATGTTTATTCTGCTGGAACTTTAAAATGGTACTCCTTGTCACCACCCCTATATCTCTGCTTGGGGATGCTCCTATGTGAACCTGACATGGACAAGGAATTTCTAAGGTGATTCCCAAAGCAAGCAAGACTGTGCTGTCCCTGTTTTGGGGAATGAGAGCCTGTGGAACACTATGTGTCTTGAATAGTTCCTATGAGCTCCAGTAGGACAGGGGGAAATCTTTCAGATTGTCTTGTTAGTGGTAATATAGTTATAATGTAAGTCTTTGCTGATTACAGTACGTTATATGTCTCCTGAAAGTTGAAAACATCTTACTGGTTATCGATGTTCAGTCATTTTTTGGTAACTTATAAGATCCCACCCAATTGATTTACTGGGGGGGATCTCCGTAGGAACTATTTATCACTGGGTCTAGAGCCCAGGTTGTCTAATTCTAACCCTTCAACGAGCCTGACATAGTGGACTGTATGTGTGTGGGGAGGGGGGAAGGGAGCATCAGAGACATAACTCACTGCTCGGTGGACTGACTGCTTATTACATGTATCATCCACCTATATTAATTGACTATCCAATATTTTTATGATGTGCTAAACTGTTCAGTTTTGCATACCTCTGTATATACTATGCAACTGGTTTGTATTCGGTTCAGAAGTAAAATAAATCAGGCAAAGCAATTTATATCTACTTATCAGAGAATACAAAATCAGAGGCTGATTACAAATTACAGAGATTCTCAACACTAAAACCTGTGATGTTGATGTTGTCTGGCTAGAGATATAGCCCGATGAACAGTCAGGGTGTGAAATAACACAGAAAATAGAAGATGTGATGAGCAGAAAAGAAACATCAGTGCAGTAACAAGAGCTTATTGAACAATCAATGCGTATAATTAATATACAGCAGTGAAGTAGTAAAAAACAATAAAACATTCTCAAACTAATCTTACATAAAACGCATCACATGACTCCATTTTCTAAAGCTGTTTCTACAGTCTGCATGTTCATAATGTAGTCCCTGTAATCTAAAGCTTTTCATAATTACTGATCAAAAGGTGAGTTGTCCTTTTACCACAGAAGTTACTCTCAGCTCTTTGGGACCTGCAGTGCTCCATAACACACGTTCCTCTAAAGTGACATGAGATGCCACAGAATTTCCATTCTACATCCCTTACTTGAAGTGTTTCTGCATTACTAAATTAATATTAACCCTCATGCAGTTTTGCCTTGTTCCATTTGCCATTTAACATTACATACATTGCTCATTAACACTTGACTAAGTTTCCTTTTCTTCACAAAACTAAGGCTAATGGTTGCTATAATGGGTCACCACATTCCGCTATGCACACCCTAATTATTCAGCCTCCTTTTTCCTACTGTAAATGTGAACTGTGAATTTGAGCTTGCAACTCTCTAGCTGTAAGTCTCGGACTCTAGCACAAAGCCAAAGATCATCTCCCCTAGCAGAATTATGGAAACAGGCCTATGTTTTTAAGCCTGGTTGCATCTTTTTGCTCCCCATAATTCATCACCCCATGTCATTGCCTATTGCCAAAAAAAGGAAACAATGTTTTCTACTTTACTTACCTTACCCTTTGTCCAGGGTCTGTTTTGGGATTTAGTGCTCACATTGTATGTAAAAGTTTCAATGTGCTGGCCATCTGCTAAACCTGGTATATTACTACAGCCTTCTTCTCCCAATGTAGGAATTATGGGATTTGATTATGTTACCTTAGAAATTCCATCAATACCAGCTGTGGATGTAATGCCACACGAAAGTAGCCGATTCCCCCATATGTTTTATTTTTCAAATTGTCAGCCACACATGAATTTCTCCACACATTGGGCAGCGCGAGTCATTCTTTGGTTTATTTTTTGCAGGTATTACTTTCTTGATGGTTTTTTTAGCTTCTGTTTTTAGCTTTTTTACAAGTTTTGGCCCCCTTGTAACTTTGCTCCTTCAATCTCCTCCTCTTTTTCCTTTTTGGCCTCTTTATTAACCCCCCCCAACACACACCTTTTGTTATCTTTGGTGCTTGGTTTCTTTGGTGGTGTGTTTTGGATATTTATTTCACCCATAATATACCATAATTTTCTGGTTAAGGCACTTCTATACTTAACAACATTACAAGAGGCACCACCAAATATAATATATACATGTTTGTGCTATGTCTTGCCTTTCTTACTTGCACATTTCTTTCACTTTTTACACTTTGGGTGTTTTGTTTTATTTTTACACAACGTTTGGCTTCACTTTATCTCTAGATAGCTCACAGTGATGTGTTGAATTGTGCCTTATGCCTACTGTGCTTGCCGGCACCCCATTCAAATAATTGCTAGCTAGCAAATCCAGCCTGACTTAATTTATTATTATAAACACATCTTTTCTCTAGTGCTGAGTCCAGAAATGGTGATCAGGTAAACCCATTCCTCCAGGCCAGCAATTTGAAAGATACAGCTGGGCAACAGGGAAGCCAAGGATTGAAAGCAGGAGTCAGAAGACCAGATTGTGGATGAGAGAAGGATAGCATCACACCAAAAGGAAAACGTGCCATACTGGAGGCCTTTTTATAATACCTCTGGAGCACATAAGGTGTTAGCTTGTGGCAGGACTTTCAAAACCCCTTTCCATGGAATCCCTTACTGATGGGTCCAGCTCTAATGTCCACACTGTGTGTATGTGATACACATGTGAACCTGTGGAGCACTGGACTAATCTGTAAAGCCTTAAAAAATACCTATTGCACCTCTGACTCCTGACCAAGCCTAAATCTCAATGCACAGACTCCCTGCTGTGATTACAGCCCACATGTGTATGCTGATTGTGCAGGCAGCGGCAGCTTTGGTTTTCAAACCTGTTTGATTTATAGGTATGTGTGCCACTTCCATGCCGGACTTGAGTTCCTGAGGCTAAAGCTCTGCTGATAAAACAAGTGCCTGGGCCAAAGCCCTGGCCCTAGAGCAGTTACAATTTTTACGGAGGTGTCAGGGCTCTTTGGAAAGCTACTGGGACTCAGTCATGGTAAGCCCCAGCATAACTCCAACAGTGACTGATAGTGGCTTATAATGCACAAAGCTGCAGGCCATCAAAGATATAGACATATTCAAATAATCACAAGCCACGTATTCAGAGCAACACCACACTTTTCTGTTCCCTACTTTCAAGATTGCATTCTTCAGCCACCTTAGTTTGATACATTCACTAGATCATAAAGTATGACACTGCTGTAACACTGTGCTTTACTCGGCCCAACTTCTATCATTGCATTCTTCAGCCGCCTGTCAACATTAATCAGTTGGATACATTCATATAGCTGCAATCCACATCTTGACCATGACACACCACTTCACTGAGCCAACTTCTACCACTGTGCTCTTCAGCCACCTGGCATCATCATGTACTTGGACACATTCATATGGCTGTAACCCCTGTCTGCTGTGACACTGTATGTCACTGGGCCCAGTCTCCATCTTTGTATTCTTTAGTCACCTGTCAGCAATTATTTGGATACCTCCATGCCACCACTAATCATGTCTTCACTGGGACTGTGTACTTAACTGGGCCACATCTGCATCATAGCATTCATCGAATAATGCAGTGTTTACCATCATTATCCAATGGTTTGCACTGTGCAGTTAATAACCTTTTTTGGGAGTCATCTTTGCTTCTTTTCTTTGGTGTCTAGTGAGGCACTTTTGTGAGTTCATGGCCTGCAGACTGTCCTTATTTGGTGCAAGACTTTCTCTGTACTGTGTGTACTGTGACTGTCTCAATAACTTTATTTGTGAAGCACAAAGAGCAACACCAGCTGTGCCCAACAAACACCCCTTCTCCTCCATGTGAAGTCTAGTACACCTCCTTGCATGCTACTTTATCTAATCACAAAACTACAGTGATGACAGCATTCCATCGATCCAGCCTTTCAGTGTCTGTGGATTAGCAGGTTGCACACTCACATCTGAGGCCAGAAGATTGGAAGGTTGTAGTTTCTAGCACCTCACCAGGAACTTGGGCTAAATCCCAATACTGAGGTCCTGTCTTTCAGACGAGACCTTAAACTGAGGTCCTGTTTGCCTGTTTTGGTGGTTGTTCAGATGGACGTTAAAGATCCCATTCCACGTCTCAAAATGAATAGGGTAATTTCACCTGATATCCTGTCCAAATTTCCCCCATTCACAAAAAAAAAAAAAAATACCAACAGCCACAAAAATGGTCCCTTATTTATCCAAACTTGACTACGAGGAAAGATTAAGAGTTACAGGGTTACACTCTCTATGCACAAGACGTACCAGAGGTGACCTTCTCCTATTGTACAAAATCCAGAATTCTCAGGAGTTAATGCACCACTGTGGCTTACATTTCTCTACCAGTTGGACTTCCCCATGGTATCATAACAACCAGATATTTGTATCTAAAGCTAAAACAACAAAAAGGTTAAACTACTTTACAGTAAGAACTCCCAAACTGTGGAATCTCCTTCCGCAATACTTAGTGGACAGTAGCTCTAATATAGCCTTCAAAAAAGGGCTGGATTGTTGGCTCGAGTTTAACAATTTCAAGGTATAATTATCCCACCAATGTGATGGGGGACAATCTCGATGGGCAGTAGCCTTCTTTTGTCCTTTGAAACCAAGTAAACCAAGTAAACCTGAATAAATATATTAGGTTTCCATCATGTATCTCTCCCCCCCCCCCACTGCAGGACAAGGCTGCAAATAAACTGAATTAGCTCGCTCTCCTTTCCCAGTCAACAAAATCTAAATAAATACATTCCTGCCATAATGCAGCTTGGTTCCACACCTTCAGGACTACCTGCCCACTGCTTTACTGCCCTGACCATTGTCTGCCAAAACTTCCCATTTTGGGCTACTTTCACCAAACTCAGATCACTACTAATCAGTTTAAGCTAGTTGTTGCCCAAATGACTGATACAGACAAAACCAGGCTAACTGATGATTAATTCTGGATAAGTCCAAAACTATACTAAACAGTGTCCTCTCAGCAGATCTGCGCAGGACAACGTTAAACTGTAGAGAACTGTGGACTACTCTGGAGCATGGATGTGCAGTTAATGCGCTGGTGCAACACTTCTAGTATGCACCACAGAGAAATCAAGAGAAGACGTTTATTGCATGGTTATCCTAAACAACTAGTCATTTGTTTGCTCTAGGGTGCTTCACAGATAAACTTATCAGATCTGCCACCCCGCTCCACTTGCTGACTTACTAATGTTCTCTAATCAATCACACCCCCCTCAGGTCAAATAATAAATCTTTTCAAGTTGTCCCTAAAGCCAGTAACAATATGGGGGATCAGGCCTTTGCTACTTTTGCACCCATAATTGGGAACTCACCACCACTGCTGGTTTGCAGCTCCGCCTCCTTCCATTTTGAGTTTAGGAGATCTCTTTGGAACTAAGTAAGGCCAACTCTGCCTGCAGTTGCACTTTACCTAAAATTCATATTTGTTTCAATTCTATAGTAGATTTGCCTTTATTGCTAATTTTATCATGCTGATATGACTACTGCTTGTAATCAAATGCTATGTATTCTTCCAGTACTTAGGATGTTGTGTTACTCTACTTTGACATGTAACTGTATCTGAATTGATTTCATGCTATTTTTTGTTTCTTTGTTTGATGTTTATTTAATTTCTACTACTTTGCCTCCTGACCTGATGCTTGTATTGTATAATATGTTCTTCTTTTCAACCTGCTAGCTGTGTAATCACTCAGGTCGTACCTGCAAATTGGCCTGCTTTTGTCTAGTGTGCTTACCTGGTAAATAACGACCAAACAAATAAATATAGATTTTTACATTTGTTTATATTTTAATATATAGAAATGTACTTTTATTTTGACCCTTAGATACTGCCTAAAATATAGAAACATAGACAGAAAAAGACCATGGGCCTGATGATCCTGCACTGTTGGAAAAGGGCTAAGGCTAGACAGTGGCATACAGATCTACTAAGATTATTATACTTCAGTAAGTCTGATAAAAATGTGTTATTTATTTATTGGAAAATTGGTGACCAGGAAAGACACACTGAGCAGGGACTCATTTGCAGGTGCAACCCGGGGAGGGGGAGCAATGGATGAAAACAGTACAAAGCTTACACAGATAGAATGTTACAAAAAGAGTGTAAAGTCATAGCACACAAAGACCATGGAAAGTGGATAATGATCAAACAAATAGAAACTGGCAGTTAAGTATAACATCAGGTGTATAGGGACTGTTAAGGGAAGGGGAAACAGGAGTAAGGGGGGAAAGAGAAGGAATCTCAGTTGATATCTGAGGGAGGCAGGGGAGGCAGTGAAAAGGAGGGAAAAAGTAAGTTGTTTCCAAAGTAAGGGTAGATGATAGGTGAAGGCTGGTTGGCCAGCTGAGGTACAGGGATCTGGCAAAGCAAAGGTGTGATGGCCCCTGAAGCTGAGGAAGCATGAGGCAGAGGGAACAATGGAGAGGAGTAATAAGATGTAGGAAGGAAAGAACCCAAACTAGTATTTAGATATCAAGGAGGCACAGTGCATCAAGCGATGTGATGTAAGGGGGAGGAATGGATAGTGGTGAGTAAAATGAGCAGTGATGAGTTCAAGAGGGGGAGTTGGTTGCAAAGTGACAGAAGGAGGAACAGAGGTTATCCTGTCTTGCCAGGGAGGTGGAGGGGCAGAGCCATAGGCCAGGTCTGCACACTCAAAGACAGGGAGCATCATGTTGGTGACAAGCTCTTGGAGAACCTGTAGGAAAGAGAATCTTTATTTTGGTTCAAGGCACCAAGTTTAGGAAGGAGCTTGGCATGGATGGCACTGATGTGGATAGAAATGTCAGACTTGCGATGAAGCCACATACCAAGGTAATTGAAATAGGGAACCACTTCAAGTGGGGAGCCATCCAAGGGGGAGAAAAGGGGCACTGAAATGAGTCTGACCAGTTTTTGGCTGGTGCCAAAGGTCATGGACATCATATTTGTGTGTTGACCCAAAGCTGATTTGACTGGAGCCATCATAAGACATTGTTGACATCTTGCTGTAGCAGACCTTCCCCATGAGTGGTGGAGGGGCCACAAGTGTAGATTAGTGTATCATCTGCATACATGTGATTAGGTGAGTTGGCCCAGGCTGAAGGAAGATCATTAAGGTAGATGGAGAAATGTATGGGGCCCAGGACAGAGTCCTGTGGTACTGCTGTCTGTATAGGAAGAGGAGGTGACAAGGCACTACCTAATTGTACTGACTGTAGATGGCACATGAGATAAGAACAGAAACAATTGACAGCAGGAGCTGCGAGGCCAGCAAAACTCAACTTTTTCAGAAGGAGATGGTGAGACACGATGAAGATGGCGGCCGTGATGTGACCCATATCCATCCTTGAGATGATATAATCAGTTACATGCAGCAGGAAGAAGATGGTGGAGTGAGCTTTCCTGAAACCAGACTGGAATGGGGAGAGAAAATCAGACAAGGAGAGGAAATCAGAGAGTCTATTGTAGACAAGCTTCGGTGTAACTTGGTAAGACAGGGGAGGAGAGAAAAAGGCTGCTAGTTACCAGAGGAGGAAGGGTACCCCCTTTGTGCAGTGGTATAATTTTGGCCAAATTCCAGGACTGTGGGACTGCCCTGAAGGAGAAGGTGAGGTTGAAAAGGTGAGTCAAAAGAGGTGCAATGTCAGGGGTGAACACCTTACTTTGTTTTCTCTGCCTGCCCTCCTTGGTGCTTTTTTCTCACAAATTTTCAAAACAAATTGCAAGTATTGATGCCTGTGTAATTGTCTGAATTGTTTAAAAGTTTTTGCAAGTATTACAGCTCTTTAGTGAGCGAATTGTAAAACCCTTTCTCTAAAGTGCTGTACTCAGACCTTTGGGTGCCTCGCTCCCCTCCCTTTTGTCTTTTTGTCTTCTACTAGCTGCTAACAACCTAATCTTTACCCCCTGCTGTCTTGTCCCTCCCCACTTGCTGCCTACTTAATCTGCCCTTTCTTCTTTCTCTCTCCTGCCTCTCAGCCCCTGAACAGGGCTTGTACCGCCACTGCGGCACAAGAAGCGGCTCCTCCAGATGGACGGCATCCTCTTAGCCACCGCCCGCGGTCCCCTGCCCTGCTCTCCAGCTTGCTAAGGTATCGTCCCATCTGGACCAATCAGAAAGCAAGCTCTCTCCTGGCCTACACTCTGATTGGACACCTTACTTCGTTTCCTCTGCCTGCCCTCCTTGGCGTTTTTTTCTCACAAATTTTCAAAACAAATTGCAAGTATTGATGCCTGTGTAAATGTCTGACTTGTTTTAAAGTTTTTGCAAGTGTTATGCCTCGCCCCCTCCCTTTTGTCTTCTACTAGCTGCTAACAACCTAATCTTTACCTTCTGCTGTCTTGTCCCTTCCCACTTGCTGCCTATTTAAATTGCCCTTTCTTCTCTCTCTCTCCAGCCTCTCAGCCCCTGAACAGGGCTCGTTCTGCCACGGCAGTGCAAGAAGCGGCTCCCGCAGATGGATGGCATCCTCTTAGCCACCACCCATGATCTGCTGCCCTGCTCTCCAGCTAGCTAAGATATTTTCCCATCTGTCCTTTCCCCCCCAGCACTTCGAGCCGGCTCCCCTCCCGCCTTAACTCAACAGTTACTTATATAGCTGCTGCCAGGCTCTTTTTTTTCTATCAGCCCTGTTTCCCATTGGCTGCTTATACTCTGCTACCACTAGAAGCAGCTGCAAACTTCAAGTCTCTACTAGTGGCCTCATATTACTGCTCACACTATTCCTCTAACTACTCTCCCTTGCTGCCTGTAACATGAATCTCTGGCAGGCTGCTAAACTAAGGTATATACTCCTGGCACTGACCATACTATTATTGCCTATGCTTCTCACACAGCCACTCACTGGCCCCCCTACTATGCCTCTTATTACTAGGTGATTAACGATATGGCTTACTCCACTGGAACTCTTCACTTCCATCATGCAGGGCTCCTCCCTCACTATCCTACTATCCCCTGTGCATCAATTACCTCTGTGCCTGACCGGGTCCTTATCCCCCTAAAATTGGCAGCTTCTCCCATGTTTCTCTCACCCTCACCATGAACCGCCAAAAGACTCTCCCATGGACCACACAAAACTAACAAATGCCTTCATCTTCTGCTACTGCTTCTCCTCCTAGTTTCCGGAGATATCCACCCAAATCCTGGACCTCGTACCGCTATGCTGCAAACCAGTGCCCATCCTGTCACCAAGCCACTCGCACTCCCCCATGGCCTTAAATTAATCCACCTAAACATAAGAAATCTTGCTCCCAAAATCTCCCAACTGCAAGCCATGGTGCATCTATATACCCCTGACATCATTGTGATCTCTGAAACCTGGCTGTCACATACCATCCCCGACCATGCTGTCTCTATCCCAGGCTTTACTATTACTAGACAGGATAGGAACAGGAGAGGTTGTGGAGTGACTATTTACACCTCCTCATCTCTCCAGTCTACCCCTATCTTTTCCGTTTCTACCCAGGCTTCTCATGAGGCCCTTCTTATTAAAATCTCCTTTCCCTACACCGTGCCTATTCTTGTTGCAGTTGTATATTACCATCCAGGGCAGCCTCCTAAAAATGTCACTAGCCTGCTTGCCAAGCTCACATCTCTGGCCATTGGGGTGAACTCTATATCCTAGGTGACCTTAACATAAACTGGCTGGCCCCTTCACTGACCACTACCCGTACCTCTATTGAAGCCTTGAATCTTAGTCAACTCATCCAAGAACCAACTCGCCTTAACAACAAAACATTAAACCACATACTGTTAGACCTTATCCTCACTACCCACCCACATAGAATAATTGCCTCCGGTCTCCTACCAGATTCTATCAGTGACCATCACATCACCTTCATGGTGCGAAAGATCCACAGGACCAAACTCCCACCTAAAATAATACTCACCACACCCTATGCATCTCTTGACCTTCAAGCTCTACTCTATAGCCTCACCTCCACTGACTGGTCCCCCCTCATCTCAGCTGCCTCAGCTGACATAGCCCTCGAATCCTTCAACACCAAGTTCCTCCACTAGCTAAAGCTGATCACTTCAAATCTAACTTCCTTTCTAATACTAATAATCTGGCCAAATTCTGGAAGGTCATTCACTCCCTCTTCTCTCTGGCCACTTCCCCTCCACCCCCCTCCCTCAAGCTTAGCCAGTCTATCCTTTTTGATCCTATGGCCATTGCAGAATGCTATAACTCTCACTTCTCTACCTGTGCCTCTTCTCTGCTCGATTCCCTTCCAGGCCCCTCCCAATGGCCTGGTGTCCACTCTTCTCCCCCACAACCTCTCTCCTCTCAACTGCTCAGCATGCCTCCTCACAGCCCCCTATTCCTTCCCCCCTCTGCTGCACGCTACCCTCCTCCACCTCTCTATCTCCTCCAACCCCCCATTTCTCCTTTTCTCCTGTCTTCCCTACCACCACCCTCCACGCACTCCTTGACCTCAACTCTACTAAAGGCTCCTCCCCTGATGGCCTAGACTCCAGACTCCTCTCTCTCACTCCCTGCTCCTGCTATTGCCTACCCACTCTCTGTCATTCCAAACCTTTCTTTCTTGTTAGCTTCTGTCCCCTCAGTGTGGAAACATGCAGTTGTGCTCCCACTCCCTAAGGTGGGTGACTCCTCCTCATCTGGCAACTATCAACCTATCTCTCTCCTACTTACCCTCACCAAACACAGTCCTCAGTCAGCTCTCCTCCTTCATATCTGACTCTGGGTTCTTTACCCCCTTCCCAATCTGGATTTAGAAAGTCACATCTACTACCACTTCTCTGCTAAGACTATCTGAGACCATCTTCTTTGGCTTCGACAAAGCATATATTACCTCAGCCATCTTTATTGATCTGGCAAAAGCCTTCGACACTGTCTTAAACCCTCTCCTCCTGAACCGCCTCTCAGCCACTGGTCTTTCTCCTTTTGCCACAAGCTGGTTTTCTGCCTACCTGTCTGGCAGGACCAAATCAGTTAAAATGGCCGAGGCCACCTCTTCCCCTTTGCCTGTAACTACTGGTGTACTCCAGGGTTCAGTGCATGGCCCCATTCTGTTTTCCATTTTCTTGAATGATTTCCCCCGGTCTGCATTACTTCCAGCATCCACATGTATGCTGATGACATGGTCCTGTATGCATCTGGAATGTCGGTCGCTGATGTCACCACCAGCTGTTTACCCCCCTTGCAGTGACATTTCACCAGCAAGGTCCCCCACAGTGACTACAGTGCCTAGCCATGGTGGGAGACCCACTGGAACCTGGCACTGCCTGTCGGGGTTCCTGCACCCCCCCAATCAGCTCCGTCTGGAGCTGAGAATCTTTAAGTGGGGGGTGCGGGGGTTGGGGGGGGCAAAGCCCCCCAAAGAAAACAAAGAGAATGATAGTGAACTGGCAGCTGACTGCAGAATGTGGTCAACCTGCTGGTGTCACTGACAGGGCATTCGACAGAAATACTGTCGGACTCCTGTAGTGGATCCACCACCAGCCTTCAGTCAGACTTCTCCAGAGTCCAACACTGGTTTAACTCACATCAGCTCTTTTTAAATGGCAAAAAAAAATCTCTATGACTTTTGCAACCAGGCGGAGACTCACTAGGCTCACTACCTTACCCACATTCCAGACCCTGGATGGGATAGTACTGGAGGACTCACCCTCATTCAGATATCTCGGTGTCTGGCTTGACAGACACCTCAACTTCTCTACACACATTGAGTCAATTCAGAAAAAACTTAAGCCTAAGCTTGGCACTCTATACAGAAATAGCAGCTGTACCCCCACTTGCGGCCAGGCGTGAGCTAGTACTGAAAATGATCTTGCCAATATTTGACTGCTGTGACATAGTCTATGGCGCTATCCCTCAATCCTCCCTATCCAAGCTGGATACTATCTATAATTCATTCTGCCACTTTGCCCTAAATGCCCCCCACCTCACTCATCACTGTGACCTCTACTGGTCCCTAAATTTCCTCACACTTCAAAATCGTCGTATGCTACACGGTGTCAAATTCATCTGGAAATACTGGCTTGGTTCTCTTACCTCCTACCTCTCCTTCTCACTTAGTATGCCCCCTCCCAACCGCTACTCACTGAGATCAGACAACCTATGCACTTCTCTATCCCCAGCAGATCTACATCCTCTGGCCAAAAAGCTTTCTCATGCCATCTTCTAAAACTGTGGAATGCTCTCCCCCCACAAATTCGCCACTCCTTATTGCTGAACTCCCTCACTTCAGCTCTACTCAACTATCTGATCCCAATCTGCTCTTGCTCTGGATCCCCTCCTTGTGGGCTGCTCTCCCCTCCCATCCTCTCCCCCTCCACCTACTTGTTCTATTTACCTAGCACCTACTCAATGTGTCTTGCTTCTCATGCATCCATCCCTTGTTGCTTTGTATTATCATGTATCCCCCATAATGATTGCACTGTATTACCTGAAAGTACTGACTGTTTTATTTTATATGCTCCTGTCTCTGTACTGTACTATGCTTTGTCTTTATATCATTTAAATATGTTAAACTTTCCCACTCCCCCTTCCCCCAGGACGTACCGTGAGACGAGCATTAAGTTGCTCAGTGTACCCTTACTGGTGAAACATTTCAATAAATAAATAAATAAAAATATGTAGAAGCCTAGGATCAAGTCCACCTGGGCTAGACTTATTCAAATTCAGGGAGTAAAGTGCAGTCAGGGTCTCCTGAGTGGAAACTGCAGAGAAGTGGAAGCCCTGGGAGGGGAGCGAATAAGAAGCATGATTTGAAGGAGTTGTGGGAGGTGGGGATGAGGAAGGGACAGCACAAGTGTCTTATCTTGGCACATCCTGCATGTAACAGAACAAATGGGTCTAGTTTTGGTGGAAAACATATAAACATGATTGGGGACACCTTGGCATTTTTGCTTAGCCTTTTGGGGAATACATTAAAAATGATCCTACAGTTGACTGGTCAGCTCCAAATTTCTACCATGTGTAAACTAGCAGCTCTGTCCTCTGCTCAACAAAATTTGAAAACAAGATCAGTTATAGACAACGTTTAAGCCTTATAAAAAGAAAACTGCTTTTGAGGCAAAGTGGGCATGTGGCAAAAATGAGAGCCCTAATACTATTAAGTCTTTTGTTGTCAGGAGATATTCATCTAAACCCAGTGTCACATCAAGAAAACCTTTTTATAGCAGATGTTTTGAAGGGCAGTAGAATTAGTTTTATTCAGTTTAATGCTGGAGGCATATTTCCAAAATGTGATGCTATCCTGGAATGGGTTTTAGAGTATAGACCGGATATACTAATGATAACTGAGACTTGGGTAAGTAAGAAAGTAACAGATGTTGATGTCCATATCCTTGGTTATCAATTGTGGAGGCATGACCATGGGAAAATGGGGAGGGCCGGGTTATGGCTTACGGGGCTTTAGCCTTGGAAATTAAAAGTATTAATTGTGATATACATACATCGGGCATGGAAAGGGTAGCACTAGAAATAAAAATTCCATATTGTAAACCTATCTTACTAATGGTGTGCTATGTTCCCCCAAAAGGAAATGATCAAACCTCTTTGGCCCTTTATGTCTTTTTGTTTCCTTTCAGGGCTAATCATGAACTTATTATGTTGGGAGATCTAAATGTGGAATGGGTAACAGTATCGCCTACTAACAAGTTACTAGATTTATCATTAGTTTTAGGATTGTCTCAACTAATCAAATCCTTTATTAGACCTAATCCAAAAGACCCCAGTCTTTCCACTATTTTAGATTTAATATTTACTTCAGCCCCAGAAAAATCTGTTTTACACTGTGTATTGCCGGATGCTTTCAGTGATCACCAGGTTACCTTTCGTATTAGAGATAAAAAATGTAGTTTACCCCAGGTTAAAACCCATTAAACCTTGAAATCTTTTGGCTACACTGCTTTCATGGTAGATTTAGAAATGATAAACTGGGATAGACTGGCTGTAATATAGACAATGTCTGGCATTATTTTGAAAGTGAGTTTTTGTCTGTATGTAATGTCCATGCCCCCAGTTCAATATGAAAAAAGTTAAAAATAATAATTCCCCTTTATATACAGCAGATCTGAGGAAATATCATAAAGTGAGAGATGTGGCATGGAAGCAAGTGAAAGAAAACAACAATGAGAGATTATATTGGATAGATATAGTTGTGTCTGAAATCTATACACTAAAAAAATAAGGAAGGCTAACGTGGATTATTTTCTATCAAGTTTTAGGTCAGAAAGTGCAACAAAACCAGCACCTAAGTGTTGGTTTTGTTGTCCAGATGTCTGATTGATTTACAAAAAATATTCGCATAACCAATTAATAGTAAGTAAATATATATTGTATTTGAAATGTGATAAGAGAATTAAAAGAGAGTCATAATCAAATAACTGGTTAAGAGAGCAATCAAATTAATTAATGAAATAATATATTAAAACATTGACATTATGTGCTATGAGATTAGGGTGATTTGAGAGATGAGTTTGAATTTATTAAATCTTTGTTAGCTTACTAGACTTGAGAATGGAAAATGTAAGTCAACTCTCTTTTGTGCAGGTATAAGGTTTAATTAATGAAATGTAAATCCTTTTTATTTATTTATCTTTCCTCAGTTTTCCTTTTTGTTTTTGGATAGGGACTGTATAAGAATAAACATTTGTTTTTGTCTTTTTCTTTATCTTTTTCTGAAATTTGAAAATGGAAATAAATAAATATATTATATAAAAAAAAAAGAAAGGGCCGCAAATTTATAAAGTGGTATTGGATTTCCTCAGCCCAAGTTTTGCTAGGAGGGTTACATATTGGGTAAAATTGATGGTTCCTCAGCAGCTAGATTGGGATAACATCTGGGAAGGCAGCAAGTATAATATTATATGCAAATATAAAAGTATGCACTTTTTTATTGTGTCCAATTTGTATTTTACCCCTGTGAAGCTATGTGATAGAAACCTGAGACAGACAGACCTGTGTTTTAGGTGTGAGGCGGGAGTAGGGGATTTATTACATGTGATCTGGGGATGTAGTAAAATATCGCCACTCTGGGGGGAAATTAAAAGGCACATGGACCCAATGTTGGATTATTCAGAATTTATAACACCAGAGATATGTGTTCTGGGTGATTACTCCCAAATCTTGGGTGTTATGCCTAGGTACCACCTCTCCTTGATAACGGCGGTAGTTAAAGGTTTCTTATTAAAACATTGGAAAGATGATCAGGTTTATCATTATGGTCGATGGGTAAAAGATTTAATGGGGATGCTGAGTAAAATAAAGAGATATCTTTATATGGGGGAGAGGTGGACTATATGTTAAATGATGGGTGGCGTTAGACGCAGTTTATTCTGTGCAGATCACAAATGGGTAAGCACAGGCTGTTTGTCGGACGGTGAAGAGCAGATGGTAATTATCTTAGATTGTGAAGATGCTCTTTTTGGTTTTTCTCTGGTCTTAATTGGAACTGTGTAGAGACAACTTAGATTTATTTATATATCTTGATAGCTGTAGATTGGGTAAAGGTCTGATGACTCTAGATGGGGGATGGGGGATTCTCTCTCTTCCCGGGTGACACAGATGGGTGCCACCCTTAAGGGGAGGGCTTTAGATTTTAGGTGGAGCTTTGATGATGCTCAGAGATTATTATTGTATGGGGATGTAAAGGTATTACAGATTGGGTAAATCGATATATACGCTCATTGCGGTAAAGTATGGAATATATGAGAGGTTAAGCCAGTCTTGGGGGTGGCTACCCGCTGTGATTGTAAATAGAGGGGTTGTATATAGTTTGCGTGGTCAGTTTGAGGCTGTGCACCCTGGCAATGCCAGGTATCTGTATGTTTGTTCGTTTATCTGTGAAGGTTGTTTATGGAAAATGAATAAAGATGGTTAAAAAAAAAAGAAAGTGCAACAAACCTCTGAGATTTTTGTAGTATGGTCAAAAAGTTGCAAGGTAGGGCTGGCCCAGTGGCTCTGAGGGCTAAGGCGCTGGATTCCTTACCTCATGCCACACCAACGACCCGTGTGACCATTGGAAGTCATGGGGGGGAGGTTGTGGAGCTGGATGGAGCTGCCGAGAGGCAGCTCTCCTCTCTGGGGAGGGATGGTGGTATCCCTCAGTTCTTGACTGCCTCACAGTGGAGGCCAGGGGGCAGCACAGGCCAGAGGGAGCACCAGGTGCTAAGCCTGTGGGTGGGCAGAAGGGACCATCACCGGAGCTGTAGTACATATGCACACCTCCACGCACATACGTCTGTACTCCTGGGGCCCCAGGGTAAAATTGGGAGGACAAGAAAAAGAGAGAAATATGGATTTGGCCACAGGATGACACCCAACCCTCTGCAGGCTCCGCTCCCGGGTCAGGCATTAGGTAAGCCCCAGTAATTCTGGGATGGCAGGGCTGGGGGGGGCAGTCATGCTGCAGGGGGCAGCCAGAAGGAGATAAATAAATACATAAAAAAAAAAGTTGCTGGGTAGTAAATCCTTTGAAATACCAGGCTCCTTTTTGGTGGATGTTGTCTACACCCATTCTCGGAGAAAGTGGCTGATATGTTTAACGAAATGTATATTAATATGGGATCTTCCACAGCTGGTAGCCCTTCTGCTCCCTGTCCACGGAAACAGCAAATGTATCAAGAGAAAAAAGATGAAAAAATGCCCTACTTTTTCTTTAAAAGTATAACTGCAAATCAGATACTTAAGGAATTACTAAAATTAAACACTAAAAAGGTAGAAGGTATGGATGGCATCCCCTCCTATTTACTTAAATTGGCTGCACCTGTGGTAGCTCCTTTATTAAAGGAATAATGCCTGACAGGGTGGGTGTTATGCTGGGATAACATCCCACCTCGGGTGGTTGGGCCTGAGGCCACCGGCCAACGGTATCCAACACCCGAGAAGGGATGTTATCCCAGCATAACACCCACCCTGGAGGGCATTATTCCTATTATACAATGGATCGTTGTTTTATATAGGAAAAAATAATTTTAAAGAATTTTTTTTTAGTGTTTACAAATATTTTATTTAAGAGAAAATGCAAACTATCATCAAGTGGAAAAATGGATGGCAGCATCATCTAGTTGATCAGCAGGGAGGTTATGCCAGGATAACATCCCTGCTGTGATGGCCAACGGACCAATCAGAAGCCAGGATTCTTTCTTGCCATTGTATAATAGCAGATATTTTCAGTCTCTCTCTATGAAAACTAGCTCCTACCATCTAGACTGGAAACAGGCGAATGTAGTACCAATTTTTAAGACCGGACAAAAAAGTGATATGGGAAATTATAGGCCCATATCTCTGCTTTCTGTTACTTCCAAGATTTTTGAAAAAATTGTAGTGTGTGCCATTTAAAGAGTTATTTAGAAGCTCAGAAGCTATATGATATATATCAATCAGGCTTTAGGGTGCAGCATAGCACTTCTATGACAGTGGTTAAAGTAGTGTCGGATACTCAGTTAGCCATGGACTCCTGATCTCCATTCACCAGGCTGTACAATCTTCCTTGAAGGAGATGACAAACAAAGGGAGGGGGACAGTTGTGTCTCAGTAGCACTGAACTCATCCAAACAAATTAAGCCAGAGCCAGCACTGTTAGAACACTGTTGTGGAGGAACTGTCCCACTGGTACCTTTACCAGCAGCTATTACTGCTAAAACCTAAACAGTCACAGAGATGAATGAGTGTCCTTAGGTGTTTTTTGGTCAGTGGATCACTTTAAACCTATCCGACAGCACAGTTCCTCTGCACATGAGACACTCATTTTGTGTATATTGCTTCATGTGAAGTTGCCCTCAAAATAGAAAGGTTCAGTCTATCTTTAACTAAAACTGTTATTAATTTAAAATAACTTGTGGGCTTACTTGACTAACAATATATTTTTATGTACCCAGATGGCAAACTTTTTTCCCACAAAGGTTTTTTCTATCCCACGATGGCTTGGGGTGGCTACTCAGCCCTGTCGCAGTCTCCCCAGACATGTATATACCTACCCCAGGACTTACCTGGTAAGGCAGCTTCCCCCATGTATTTTCCTTTGTGGTGGTGATAAAGAAGGGAGGGCTGTCCTCCCCTACTTAGTCATGGACCAAATCGACCAGGGTCCCAGGTGGCAGGGTGGATCTGGGGACAGATGGACAGCCAGGGTCCCAGGTGGCAAGGTGGAGCTGGGGACAGACAGGCAGGGCATCACAAAGCCCTGGCCACTATTTTTCTCCCTTCCCCTCCCCATAGCATGAGTGCTTGCATGTGGAAGCACACATGCATCACAGAACTGCAGCCCTTCCCTCTGTGCCACCCATAGCTGCACTACCACCAGGCCTCCATCTGTTGGCAGTCAGAGGTGGGGCTAGCAAGCCTCACCTGCCTGGTAGAGGAGGCATCCTGAGTTTGGCTCAAAACTCAGGTTGCCAGCTTGGCATCGGGTAAGGCGCCCAGCACTTTAACCCTCCATGACACTGGGCCAGCCCTTGACAGCACTCTCAAGAGTATACTGTAAGAATGGTAACTATACCTTCTTATCATGCCCAAAGAGCTCACCTTCATCTTGTTGTTCTCACACCGCATGAATGCATGTGAGGCTACTGCTACAACCACAGATGTATTATTGGGAGGAACCATAAACATAGATGGGGGTAACAATGTGGAAGAACAAGGGAGACCTCAACTAGAGTACTGCTGCTAACTCTGGACTCCATATTGCAGAAAGTATGTAACTAGATTGAAATGAGTTTAGTGGAGAACAGCAAGAATGATAATTGGAGATAGCAGCATGGAGTATGGGGAGAGACTAAGTACTCTGAGCATGTTTGCTCTAGAAAACAGGACACTGTGTGGTGATTTAATTGTTCTATATGGTTTCCAAAAATATCCAGAATTACAGAATGCCAAGAATCGGAGCTATTTCAAAAAATAAATGAATCTACATCTAAGGGTCATCACAAGCAGTTACATGCAGAAATATTCAGGGCTAGCCAGAAAAAATACAGTTTTTCACAGAGAGTGGTTGGATTTTGGATCTTGATTCCAAGCAATGTAGTTTATTTTGGTATTTAAAAGTTTCACCAGGAAAGACATACCGAGCAGACATGCTCGTTTACAGATGTGTTTTGGGGGAGAGGGGTAAAGGGATGCACAGCAGTACAGCAGCAGCAGTCAAAAACAGTGCATAATGGAAATAGAATGCACACTTACACAGTATGAACAAAAATAGATAGCAATATATTTAAATAAACAACAACATTAATAACATTAATAACATTAATAAAAGCTGCTATGCGACTAGTAAAAATAAGAATAAAAAGTTAGATAATTAATATAGGAAGGTACTGATCTGCAAACAAGTGCAGAGGCAAATATGGTAAGGGTGAAGTTATACATTAAAACAACTACAGGAAGGGGGGAATGGTCCCTTGAGGAGGGAGTTGAGTATATGCGGGGAGGCAGAATGATGGATGGGAGGTGGGACAGTGTTCCAAACTTTTGGGAAACAGCGTGAGAATGCAGCCTGACCAATTGAGGTTGTCCAGGGCAGGATGTTTGAAGTGCACTGGTCATGGTTTCTGAGTGAGTAAGAAGAAGACGGTTTGAGAGAAATAGAGGAGGAGAGGGAGGGAGGGAATGAAACCAGAATTTAGCAAGAAAGTTGGCGCAATGGATATGGCACCTGTCGGCTAGGGAGGGAAGAAAGAGAGATTAGTAAAGGGTGCAGTGATGGGTACGGGGAGGACTGTCAAGAGCAAAATGGCAGAAAGAGTGGAAAAGAGAGTCCAGCCTAGGAAGATTTGGGAGCAGCATTGTAAACTACATCTCCATGGTCGAAAATAGGAAAGATCATTTTCTGGACCAAGGCAGAGGAATACTACCATGACTTCTATAAAGCACTCAGTTAAGGGTGTAGCGTTTTGTGGATGGCATCTATGTGACTAGAAAAGGTGAGGTGCTGGTCAAGTCTGACCCCAAAGTACCTGAAGGAGGAGGTAACCTCAAGTAACTTCCCATCTAGGGTATGGTAAGAAGGGAGGGAATTTAGCCGAGAAAGTCTCTGATTTGTGCCAAAAGTAATGGAGACTGTCTTCCTGGCATTTAAAAATAACTGATTTGACCAAAACCAGAGCTGTACTTTTTTCCAAATCAGGCTGACGTTTAGATACAACAATAGAAGGGGAAGGGCCAGATGCAAACAGGACAGTATCAACAGCATACATATGGATGGAGGTGAGATGGCAGGCAGAGGGAAGGTCATTTAGGAAGATAGAGAAAAGTAGAGGGTCCAATACAGAGCCCTGAGGAACACCAGTGTTGATGGGAAGGGAAGGGGAGGGGAACTTGCATCACTAATCCAGACAGATTGCATTCTACCCACTAGGTAGGAATGAAACCAACTGGTGGCTGCATTAAACAGCCCCGCAACAGTGAGTTTAGCAAGCAGAAGTGAGTGGGAGACTGTAATGAAAGTCTTGGCTAGGTCATTAAAAATAGCAGAGGTGATGAGGCCACCATGGTTCATCCCAGTGAGTATGGAATCAGAGAGCCTCAGGAAGGAGGAGGTGCTGGAGTGGTGTTTATGGAAACCAGACTGGTAAGGCATGAAAAAAGAGGAGGAATCAAGGTAAGAAGAGAGCTGGGATAAACCAAATGTTCCTGTAGCTTGGCAAGAATGGGGAGCAGAGAGATAGACCGGTAGTTTCCAGTGGAGACGGGATCACCAAGGAAAAGAACAGTGGCATGTTTCCAGAGAGATGGGATAGAAGCAGGATACAGAGATAGATTTAGTAAAGAAGCAAGGGGAGTAGCAATAGCAGGAGCAGAAAAATAAAGGATTCTGGAGTCGAGACCAGAGGGGCATTTACCCTTAGTGGGGTTTAGGTCCAGAAGAGCATTTAGAACATTGGATGGGGATAAAGGACATAAGTAGAAAGAGGAGGATGAGGGGCAGTCAGTATGGGATGGATCAAAGGGGGAGGGTGGAACTGAGAATGGAGGGAGAGTGGGAGGAAGTGAGGAGGCACAAGAGCTAAAGAAGTTAAACTCATTGGCCACAAGAAGGGGATCAGCTAGGGAAGTATCGCCCACTTTCAGAAAATTCAGAAAGGTAGTAAGTTCAGACAGGATACAAATATATGAATTTTTTATTTGTTTTGCAATGTTTGGCCAGGAAAGACACATTAAGCCGAGGCTTGTTTGCTTGGAGGCAGTATAGCGTAGTGGTTAAGGGCACTGAGCTGCAAACCTGGAGACCTGGGTTTGAATCCCATCGACCCCAGAGGGCTGCATACTGTGTGACTCTGAGCAAGTCACTTAACTTTCTTGTGCTCCCAGGTCACACTTGTAAACAAGCTCTGTCTTAGTGTGTCTTTCCTGTTTAAACAATTTCACCTTTCACTTGTTTCTAATTGTGTCCTGGTGGCACAGGGAAGCTAAGTGACTTGCTCATGGTCACACAGTATGCATGTGGTGGATGTGGGATTCAAACCCACTTCTCCAGATTTGCTTTTGTCTATATAGGGTTTTGGCAACCCCCACGTTCCCCATTTTACTGCTATTACCCTGAGTAACTACTAAGCCCTTCACTTTGTCCCAACCATACTGGAAATTATTAATAGTTTTGGTACCCTCCACATCAACTGGCAGACTCATCCATGCATCATCCACACTCTCTGTACAACAGAACATTCTCACATCCCTCCTGAACCTCCTCCACCAGTTTCCATTCATGCCCCCCTGTTCTTCATCTGCTGCTCCAGCTGCTTTGTTCCTTGCCTTTCACCTTTTTCATTACCATTTTTCTTTCAATTGATTCAGCTGTGCCAAATCGTGTCATCATTTTGTAAAGACTCCTGTCCAACACACCTATTACCCTTGTATTGCAAGTCAGGATATTAACCAGACCCAGTTCCTCACAGTGGTGACAGTAGAGTGCCTTAACCACTTGGGTACCTGGTTCCAATCAGGCCTTCACTATAACAAAACTTTAAGAGTACACATTTTCCTTACTAACATTACATTCACTCTCTTGAGAGTTAATGATCAAACTACATGACCATTACTTACCGAAATGCAGACCATGATCCAGGAAGCTGCAGCAATAAGGATTTTTAGAAAGCCTAGAAAATTAAACAACTCTGTAAGTGCAGCTTCTGTGCAAATACAGCTCGGCTTTCTATTTCAGAGACACATTCAAATGCCTCACCAATTCCATCACTACATACACATGACTCTTTCACACAATACAGTATAGAGAAATCAAGAGAGGCAGAAAAGCTTGTTAAATTCTGCCTATTGTCAAGAGCTTCTCAACACAAATAAGCCAACATCCCACAGGGCTCCAGCCAAGTGACTCAGCATCAGGCCACTGCTTGATGGCACTTTTGTTCCAGACTAAAAAAAAAAAAAAAGAATCCCCCCCCCATTCTGAGACTTTGGTGCAGTACACATGCCCATATGTGGGGTCTGTAACAGACACTATTACCCTTTTACATAAACTGGGATGTGTGCTTGTCCAGAGTACTGACAGAATAGCACTAAGGTAATTGGAAGGGTCAGTTGCTGGTTTCAGTCTATGTCACAACGTTTGCCAGTGCCGCAAAAAGTTACCATTCCAAAAGTGCAGTGGAAGTTTCTATCCTGATGTTATTTTCAGTAGCATTTTGGTTATTAGCTGTATCCCAAAACTCAAAAGAGAAAGAGAAAGAGAAGGGGGGGGGGGCATTGCATGATCATACAACGCAGTCCTTTGTATCATTCACAGCTTTTTTTGAGCAGAGAGTAAACTGATGCCCAGAGACAATAAACATAAATGGATTTCAATTATGATGTATGCTTTCTGTTTTCCTTTCTTGCTTTTGAATGATAACTAAAACAAAGCTCTCTTCTCACTAAGATGTTTTAAAGTGGGAAATCAATTCTAAGGCACTTTATTGGAGTTAAGCAAAACTGATATGGTGCCTTGCAGCCCTGTGGGGTTCATCCCATATTGCAGTATAAGAACTGTTTTCTCTAAAACAGTATGGAGCCCTTGGGCCAGGAATCTCAGCAGAGCTGGTCAGTGGTCACACTTTGCTTGACTTGGAAAAACATATCTAACTAAAACAAATGCATCTTTTTTACGTGGTCTGTGTGAGTGTTTGGGTAGCCTGACAGTACATCCATCTTAGGACTAGAAGATCCTGGGTTCTAGTCCCACAGCAGAAACTGAGATCATACTCCCAAATGCTGGTGGACACTGCTATACTGTTGAAGTGTTCCTTCTATTGGATGAAATGTTAAACCAAGTTCTCCTCTGCCCATGTCTGGTTCTGTCTGGGTTGGTTTCCTGATAAAAGTCAAAGAACCCCTGTCCTGTTTGCTAGATTTGGGGATCTTCTGTATTGTCTTCTAAGTATTCTTCTTCCCAACAAAAGCAGTTCAGATAATTTCCCATGGCTGTGTGCAGATGAGGAGAGTAAGGGTTGCCCTTACACACATATAGCCAATGCACTGCTAGTCTCTCAGTTTTTAATAATTCAATGAAAGAGTAAAAGACACTGTGTAGTTCACATATACCACAGTGTGGAAAGCTAGCAGTACTCCAGTAGGCATTAAAGGGACATTGCCAACCCCCATTAGGAATCAAAGTGTCTCTAGTTTAAAAACACATGTTCTGATAGGTCACATTCTGTTGAGATTGTTGATGTAGCTTGCAGTTTGATTATGATTCCTTTTTCCTTTTTTAAAAGTGAAAAACAGACTGCCCAGCATACTGGTGTTACCACACAACAACATGTATGTTTAAAGTCCTTGATCAACTCCCACTGCATCTTTCCTGGACTTGGTAACACCACTTTAGACAGTTAGGATGCAGTGGGAGGAGAAGAGACTGTTGCATCATGAGTGACTGCATTGATTGGGGGTGTTTCCTATGGTCAAGAAGTATACAGTAAGAGTACATCAAAGATCTGAAACAAAACAAGTTATTTATAATTACACTATTAGCATGCACTTCAGTTCTAGTAAGTAAGTAAGTCAGGTTTTATTTCTTCAGCGTACTTTCCCTAGGGCTCAGGGTGCTGTACAGGATACAGGCAAGAATTCAAACAGAGTTATAAATTACAAGTTAAAAAACATATAAACTTTAGCATAAAATAAATTCAGCAGCTAGACTAGCAAAATGAAGGTCACAAAATCCCAAATGTTTCTCTAAACAGATGCACCTTCAGACCCTGTTTGAAAGCTTCCACTGAGGGGGCTTCCCTCAAGGACCTTGGGAATGAGTTCCACAGGGCCAGTGCCACCACCTTGAAAGAGCAATCTCCCATGGTTTGAAGCTGGGCCCTGTGAACTGCTAGGAGGCCCTCCTTGGAGGAACAGAGAGAGCGCAAGGAATGGGCAGGAATCAGGGGTTTACTCAGATAGCCAGGGCCTGGTCTGTATAAAGCCTTGTAGGTGAGTCAACCCACCTTGAAGGAGATCTTCCACCTCACCATCAGCCATTGCAGATCATGCAGGACTGGGGTCACTGGACCTTGGAAGACCAGTTAACAGCCTGTCCACTGTGTTCTGCACCATCTGCAGGTGATGTAGGACCCCTCTGCTGATCCTGGGGTAGAGATCACTGCAATAGTCAAGTCTGGATGTCACAAAGTGTGCACTAGTGAGGGCAGATCATCTAGGGGGATTACATCTTTAATCCGGTAAATGTTTCTGAGGTGGTAAAAACCACTCCAGACAACAGCTCATACCTGAGTGTCAAGTGTCAGTCCATTGTCCAGGATCATGCCCATATTTTTCACCATTGTGGATGCTGGAAGGGGGGCCAGACCAAGAATCAATCCTGTTCCCACCCCCGCAGCAACCGTATCCTACAAGCAACCAGACTTAATCACCAACACCTCTGTCTTATCTAGATTGAGCCTTAACCAGTTAGAGGACATCAAGTCCTGGATCTTGACCAGACATTTATTTATCCCCACCACTGCATCACATGTCCCTAGTGCAAATGACATATACAGTTGGCTATCATCTGCATAACAGAGAAACTCCACACTGTAACATCTAATTATCTCACCCAGGGGCAGCGTGTACACTGCCAAAAAAATGGGCAAGAGGATCGAGCCTTGGGGAACTCCACAGGACAGGGGCTTTGAGTGGGAGTAGAGGTTCTCCATCACCACCCTCTGCATCCTGCCTGTGAGAAAGGACTCAAACCAGCTGATGATAGTGCTGGTGAGTTCATGGAGCTTTCTTAGGTGATCCAGCAACACCCCATGGTCCACATTGTCAAACGCTGAGGAGAGATCGAGGAGAACAAGGATTGACTGTTCTCTTTTGTCGCTACCCCTGAAGAGATCATTATGCACCTTGACCAATGAAGTTTCAGTACTATGCCTGGAAATAAGTCCAGACCAGAGGGGCTCATAGATGCAAAAGGCTGTGTGGTGTTCATCGAGCTACAGAGCCATAATTTTCTCGATAATCTTACCCAAAAAGGGAAGGTGAGAGACAGATCTGTAATTTGCCAAGATATCATGGTGGAGAGATGGTTTCTTCAAGAGGGGCTCCACCAGCACCTTTTTCAAGGCGCTAGGGAACAGCCCCTCTGACAGCAAGCACCAGACTGTTTCAGGGAACACTGGACCTATGGATTCAATGAATCCCACCAGGAAACAAGTCAGGCCCAGGCCTAACTCGCAATATGTGGGCCACAGCTTTAAAATCACCTACAAACCTCTTCCACCCCCACAGTCTAAGTGCTCTCCAGGCAAGTGGACTGCTTTCAGAAACAACCATCTTGCGAATGCGGGGCTGCCCATTGGGGAGATCCCGGACCTGATGGAGGACACTTTCTCAGAGAAGAACAGAGCAAACCCTTCACAGTTAGTGGCTGAAACTACCCTACTTGACTGCAGGCAGGCTGGGTGAAGTAGCCTGTCTACAATCTGGAAGAGTTGAGGTGGTCTGTTACTCCCTGCAGCAATCTCCCTGGAGAGAAAAACTGCCTCTTATGGAAGTTACGGGGATTGCCCTCTGATACTCATCATAGTGAGTTCTCACAGCCAGCCTGTCCTCCATGGGCGTGTTCTACACCAATGATGCTCCAACCTCTAACCTCTGGTCTTCATCTCTTTGAGCTCCCCATCTAACCAAGGGGATCTCAAATAAGAAGACCTGGGTCATATATGGACCAGCACAACAGAATCAAGCATCAAGGTGACAACCCTATTATAGGCCGCCACCACCGCACTCAAAATGGCTCCATAGGCAGCAGTCACTTCCGAGAGGTCCATTACTGCCATCAGTCCCTCTAGGAACAATTCCCTTAAAGGATGGTTTGCCTTGCAGTGGCCTCCTAAACTGCACTGAGGAGTGATTGGCTGTTGCTCTGATGTAATTCTTAGGTTGCAAAGTTATCCACCACCAGAGGAAGGGAATGTGACTTTGAAGGAAGGTCTGGGACAAATGCTGGGCTGTGTGAATCATAGCTCAGTTGGTAGAGTACTAGCACGGAATACTAGGGGTCATAGGTTCAATTCCTAGTGGTTCACATTTTACCTTTCTCATTTTAATTAATAATCTAAATTTGCCTTGCAGTGGCCTCTTAAACTGCACTGAGAAAGAATGATTGTTGTTGTTTTTAAAGGACGGTAGCAGACCAACTCATTGGGGGGGGGGACTAATGAGGCAGGGCCCAAATGAGAACTGTACTGCACAATGATCTGATCACATGACTGGCTCAATCTTGAGATCAGCTATCTTATGCCCCTGTGAGAATACTAAGTCCATGGCATGACAGTGGCTGTGGGTCACAGAAGCAACTGCTTGTGCGAGGCCCAGTGATGTCATCAACTACAGGAAGACTTGACCAAGCTGCAATAGTTCATTGTTGATCCAAGCATTGAAATAATCCACCACCAACCACCTGGGTGACTCCAACATTCTCTCATCAGTGAAGTCCATGACCTTCTGCAGAACTTCCCTCTCAGTCCCTGGAGGCCGGTACTCAGGAAGGATTCCGTAACCTGCACCTGGACCCCCAAGCACAGTCATGCATTCAAACAATGAAGTAGAACCCACTGGGTGCACAGAAAGTTCAGGTCAAATCTAAATGAGGTGGCCGCACCCTTGCCCCTGCAGTCCCTCCCCAGGCAGTGCTCTACAGAGAAACCAGTCAGGATAGATGCCTCCAAAACTGGACCAGCATCAATTTATCAGCAATGTCTCTGTGATGCAAGCCAGATCAACCAAGGAAATTGAGTCCACTTTAATTGTGGTCTTGTTCCTAATCGATCTGGCATTGCATAGAACCGCCCGAAGGGGACTAGTGGAGTTTGCTGACCCAATGGCTACCTGCCTACTAGGTCTGGTGGGAACCCTGGGTATGGGTACCAAACACATCTGACCTCTCCCTAGGCCCTATTTTGCACCAGGGTGCTTCCTGCTACTGACTACCCCAATATAGCTTTCTCCCACTACAACCCAAATACCCTGCCACCTACCATCCTGCTTTCTGTCAATCCCAACCTCCCTATACTGCCTAAATGCCACAGATCACAATGAGAGATTGGTGAATGGGTAGCGGCCTAGCAGCAGGGGTATCGAGCAGGTGATCCTCTGAGGTCTGCAGCCTATGTACATCTACCTCAGCTACTATATAGTCAGGTTAAATGATAACTGTATTGAAATATAAAACCACAAAATTATCCAACCCACCCCCTAATACCAACAATCAATCAATCAATCAATCAATCAATCAAGGAAATAAAGAAAATAATATGCAGACAAACCCCTCACTCATCCTGTCCCTACGCCCTATCCCTACACGTATGTAGGGATAGGGTCAGCTGGTTCTAATACAGATACTGTATAACTCATCAATATAACACAGATATAACACACAAAAACAGCCATTAACCCACTAACCAAAAAACACTCACGTCGATCCCTCTCCTCCCAATCATAAAACACCCCACAACCACAGAATGATTTCACAACTCCAAATGATAAAATATATCTACAATACAGGAGGAGAAGCCATGTAGTTTGCTGCCTAAGGAAAAGAATGTCCCAAACAATAGCCCAAAGTGTAACAGAGTGATAGTAAGCTCTGCAAACCAGAGCAAAGTCCCAAACAGTTTATTGAGAGACATCCTCCAGCAATGCTCTCACCGATGCCAGGATGGTAACAAAAGAAAACAGGGAAGCAGATAAAGCAATCATTAACATTCATGAATTTTAGAGAAGGCAAACAATCATAAAATATGGGGCTTCAACTAGAAATGATATGATGGAAAAAGGCTAGGCAGTATCTCTTTAAGGCTGGAAGAGAAGCCATGTGCTGGGGCAAGTGGTAGTCTCACAGGGAACAGGGATTGAACCATGACTTGCCAGGGATAGTAGGAGGGGAAGCAAAAGACAGATGAGGGACGGTGGGGGGGAGGACAGGTACAGAAGGAGGTATGGGTTGTGTGCTTATGAAGCTGGGCTGTCAGTGCTGGAAGGGGAGGAGAAAGGGTGGAAAGAGGAGGGTTAGTTTCGAGAAGGGGACCTACACTTGATGGGAACTGCACTGCAAGGCTCGGTAATGGTTTTGTAAAGCATTCTGTTGGATCCACCAGCACTCATACAGCTCATTGAAGCGCTAGCAGCACCAGTGTTAGCAGGCAGAAAATGAAACTACTTTTTAAAAAGTCAGTTTTTACTTTTTATTTCAGAAGTATTTTTAATTTTCCTTTTGTACTATAAGATGTTTGAATGTGAAGAGCAGTTCTTTCCCTAGCAGCTGACATACCTAGTGCTATTCCTCTTCATACATCAGCAGTGTTAAGACCTCACATATTTTGACATCACAAGAAACCAATCTGGCAGCTGTTGTTTCTTTCTGAGCAGTTGTGATGGCAGAGTCCATGAGGTCACAATGTTGATGATATAAGCAGGAATGTGATATAGACTTTCAAGTTCCTGAAAGGAATGATCAAGGTAAACCACGTGGAACTAATTAGCATAAGTGGCGGATCAGAAACATGGGAGCATGAGTGGAAACTAACAGGGAAGGGAAGGTTCAAGAGGGAACTGAGAAAGTTTTATTTTACAGAAAGGTGGTGGAGCAATGGGGCTGTCTGCAAGCTGATATGGTGGATGTCAAAACTATCAATGGCTTCAAACATGACTGCACCAGAGTCAAGGGCTTACTGGTTGCTCAGAGTGGTAGCTGTAGGGTGGGGAGCATGGGGGTGGATAATGTGGGTTACAGCCCTATGTGGGCAATAATTCTTGGGTTTCTTAGAGTTTATGGGCAGACTGGGTAGACCAATGGTCTTTTTCTGTCAATGTTATCTACGTTTCTGTCAAAATAACTAGATATGTCAGACTCCAGGCACAGTGTTGTTCCACATACCACATCTAGTACTGCCAGATGGAAAATCATCTAATTAGTCAAACTGAAAGGGAAAAAAGTAATAGTTGACTGCTTTAAAAAGTTAATATTATGGGGAGAAAGAAGATGGCTGACTGAGTCATATGCTTTTCCTGAGTGTTCCTGAAAAGACATTTCTAAAACTCTGCTTTAAACCCATTGTTTACAGCATTATTGGGCATTATCAACGCCCGAAAAGCACAAAGACAGATTTAACTCATCTTTAAAGGAGTACGCTTTGTCCAGAATGCATCCATTGGAAAAACATTTTCAACTTTCTGTAAATTGAACCACCTTTTGCATGGGAGTGTTGTACAGGTCTTTGACACAGGGAGAGGACATAGACAAAGAGATGTTGGAAGCCATAGACAAAATGGACAAGAAATGGGGAGGTGGTGCTGGTGGGGGACATTAATCTGCCAGATATAGAGTGAAGCCTACCTGCTGCAGCATCAGCTAGGAGCAGAGACATCTTGGACTCCATACAGGGGCAATTCCTCAGACAACTGGTCAGTGAACCCACTCCAGATGGGGCAATACTGGACCTGGTAGTTACAAACAGGGACAGAGTAGTGGATGGCAGAGAGGGGAGTCATCTGGGGACCAGTGAGCATTGGATAGTAATTTAATATAAGAACAATGGTGGAATCCAGCTGCACAATGACAAGGGTCCTAGAGTTCAGAAGGGCTGACTTTACAAAGATGTGGGAATGCATCCAAGAAGACTTGGTGGGGGAAGGTGTCGAGAGGGGATGTGGAGGGAAAATTGGCAGGAATAAAAGAGAACATAGTAAAGGCTATAAACGTGTATGTCAGGCAAATAAGCAAAAGGAGATGCAGGAGGAAAGCATTATGGTTCTTGAGGGAAGTGATAGAAAAGGTAAGGGCAAAAAAATGGCACTCAGAAGATATAAGGAGACCCAGAGAGAAAGGGGACAGAGAAGTGTATCTGGGGAAATGGGGGGAGGCAGGCAAGGCAGTAAGGAGCACAAAGCGCAAGCTGAGAAAAGAATAGCTCAGACAGTATTAAAGGGGGACAAGACATTCTCAGGTATATCAGGGAGAACATGAAGATCAAGGGAGGGATTGCACAGTTAATAAAGGAGGCAGGCGGCTACACTGAGGAGAACCAAGAAAAGGCAAATATTACACAAATATTTCTGCTCAGTATTCCCAGTTGAGGGGGAAGGTGAGGGACCACAAATAAGTACCAAGAGGTTGGGTGAGCGAACAGGACACTAGTCCCTTTTCTGAGGAGAGGGTCAGGAAAGCACTTGCTAATCTGAGGGTGGATAAAGCCATGGGGCCAGAGAGGGTGCATCCAAGAGTGCTAAGGGAACTCAGGGAGGTGCTAGCTGCACCCTTGACAGACTTGTTTAACAGTTTGCTGGTGGTTCTGGAGGACTGGAAAGGGTAGACAAAGTCCCACTTTGCAAAAGTGATAGCAAGGAGGAGGCAGAAAATTACAGACCTGTCAGCCTGACATCTGTACTAGGGAAACTGATGGAAAGACTATTAAAGGAAAGAATTATGGAGCACCTGGAATCCAATGGACTGCAGGACCCAAGGCAGCATGGCATTACAGAGGGGAGGTCATGTCAAACTGGGGGGGGGGGCAGTGGACATGGCCTACTTGAACTCAACAAGGCCTTTGACACCGTTTCACATAGATGGCTGGTAAACAAGTTGGGTAGCATGGGGATGAGCAATAAGGTGATAACCTGCATAAGAAACTGGTCAGGGGGTAGGAGGCAGAGGATGGTGGTAAATGGAGTTTGCTCTGAGGAGGGGAGAGTGACTAGCGGGGTACCACAGAGGTCAGTACTAGGGCCAGTCCATTTTAATGTTTTCATTAGTGACATAACAGAGGAACTGGAAAGGAAGGTCTGCCTCTTTGTGGATGACACCAAGATCTACAACAGGGTGGACACTCTGGAGTGGGTGCAAAAGATGGAAAGAGACTTGAAATGACTGGAAGAGTGGTCAAAAATTTTGCAAATGAGGTTTAATGCAAAAAACTGCAAAATAATGTACTTGATCACAAAAAACCCAAGGGTGCAGTACAAAATGGGGGGAGAAATACTAGTAGCAATCAAGCAGGAAAGAGACCTGGGAGTAATCATATCAGATTTATTAATTTATTTGAACATCAGTTTACAACCTTTGAGCCAGAGGCTCATTTCCAAAGATACCTCGTCACATTGAGGACAAATACAATACATTACAATATATTACAGGCTCATTGTTACATCACATTGAGGACAAATACAATACATTACATTATATTACAGGCTCATTGTTACATCACAGAGTTTCAAATTGTAATAAAATGACAAACCAATTAAATTGACAACCATGTATATTTACAACTATTTGTGGCGTTAAGGAACCTTTCTAGTTACAGTGGTGCCGCTCATGCGAGCTTTGTCAGTGTGTGGTGAACTAAGTCACAGCTAGCGACAGATGCAATTACGTGCATTAAATAGCTTGTTCTGCATTGCAGTTTTGAAGGTGGAGATAGTAGTGGTGTCAGAGATGGCTGGTGGGAGCGCGTTAAACCAGGCTGGGGCTCTATAACAGAAGGATCTCTGTCCATGGCTTGTCCTGGATCTAGGGATCAGAAGGGTGATTTTGCAGGAGGTTCGGGTATTAACCAAGGGTTTGGTTTGGCGGATGGAAGCTGTCAGCCCGGGGGGGATAGCCCGAGAAGGGTTTTTTTTGTAATGAGGCTGGTTTGGTACTGAAGTCGGTCGTCCAGATTTAGTAGCCTTGCCAAGTCATATAGCTGACATGTGTGAGTGAGCCTGGGGGCTCCTGCAATGAGCCTACATGCCTTATTCAGGACAACGCGTATTTTGTTGAGGGCGGTTGAGCCAGCTGCACCGTAAACAGGTAGGCCGTAGTCCAGCAGGGACAGTATCAAGGATGTAACTGCTGAAGGTGGCCAGACAATGCGGCAAAGTGATCAGGAGAGCTACTGGGATGCTGGAATGTATAGATAGGGGTATTACCAGCAGAATAAGGGAAGTGGTGTTGCCACTGTATAGGTCTTTAGTCTTTATTAAGACCCCAGCTGAAGTACTGTGTCCAGTTTTGGAGGCCACATGAAAGACATAGACAGGATGGAGGCCATCTAAAGGATGACTACCAACATGGTACAGGATCTACATCAAATGTACTATGAGAAGAGGCTGAAGGAATTACATATTTATACCCTGGAGGAGAGGAGGCAGACGGGGGATATGATTGAGAGCATTAAATACCTGACAGGGGTGAATAAGGTACAAGTGAGAGGTATTTTTTCAGATGAAAGGTTGCTCTAGAACAAGGGGCTATGAGATGAAGCTGCAAGGGGGTAGATTTTGGGCAGATGTGAGGAAATACTGCTTCACAGAAAGGATGGTGGATGCCTGGAATGGACTTCCAGTGGAGGCTGTGTGAGTGAAAACAGTGGTGGGATTCAAAAAAGCCTGGAATAAGAACAAGGGAGTCATAAGGGATAAGTAAGGGGGTGGCAGAGAAAGTGCCATAGATCTGGAAGGATCTACAGTATAAGCAATGCAACAAAAAAGGGCAGACTGGATGGGCCATGCAGACCTTATCTGCCATCATGTTCTATGTTTCTATGTTTCGTGCTCTATGACTATTTACCAGCCCCAGCAGTTAGGGGAGGTTTGCAAACTCAGATGGCTCGCTTGCACAGGTAGCATTATCTCCAGTAGCTCAAGCGTCTACGAAAAATCTCTGTCCTAATATAATGCAAGAAAGGAGTGTTAATGCAAGTGAAAAGGCTGGTATAGTAATATCAGCAGTACCTGATAATTCATTTTCTGTTGGGATTTCAACTGTACATGGAAAGCCAGCTTCAACTGCAGTAACTGTTTTGAGTGCTGGTTTTGACGGGACCCCTGGTAGATCAGAGGAGATGGACAACAGCCTGCATAGCTGCATCACAACAGAATAGCAAACAACCTTAGCAGAGCAAGCAGATCAGCAAACCACTTACCCTACAGGTGAAACATTTATTGTAGCTGTTTACACCTAACTGCTGCTTCAAAGAGCTACTCTCTTGATTTGTTGAGATCTTTTGCTCAGATACTAGACTGGATTCAGAGGTTTGATAAATGCTTTGAAGCATTAAATAAGAAAGTCAATTACTCCTGCAAGATGCCCAAATAAATCAATATAGCATCAATAAATGTCTGAGCAAGTAAAACAAAATTCGGAGACTTCTGAAGCAGTTACCAGTAACATTTAATGGGTAGAAGCAACTGTATTGGGCATTTCCAAAGATAACTATAATTTAAGCAGGAAAGTGGAGAGTTTGGAAACCAGGGCAGATATCAGAATTTGAGGATAGTGGGACTGCCTAATACATAGGATTCTAATTTTGAAGCAGTTAGAGATCTGGTCAAATACATTTTGATTCAAGTCTATGAGTTACCCCCTGACACTTTGCCATTCTCAATTAAAGCCTTTTGAGTTCTGAAAAGAAAACAGGCATAGTTTGGTAATATGTCAAGGAGAACCATAGATAATCATTCAAATTGATCCAGACTCTAAAATTGCTATAATGTACGGGAGAGGGCTGTTATTTATGGGATTTGATGAATTCCTAACATTGTACCACCGACGTGACGTCAACATGCTGTTGTACCATCTTGAGTATGTCACGTCAAAGGTACAAGATAGAAAGCCCTGGCAATCCAATTCCCATGATAGCATCTCTGATTGCTCTTTTTTTTATTTTAAAGCTACCATTCACTTTTGACAGTTGACAGTGCAGAAAACAAATGATCGTGATGGTGGCATCTGCTGGTCACAGCACCTCAGAGTCACAGTGCCCTTTCAGCTCAAACTCCTCGCAACAATTATTTTGATCCCCCAAAAATGCAGAATAGCCAGTTTTTCTCCACAGTGTGGGACACTTTCTGCTGGCGCCCAAGATGACATTCATGCTTAGTTTTTTCAACCACTAACATACATCTCTTGCTATCATTTAATTGTGTAGAAGTGTTGCTGGCTTTTTTGCTGCCATTATTTAAATGTAGGTGTTGAATTTCAGGTTAATTTGTCCACTGAGCACAATAACAAATCTTTACATTACTCCCCTGAGGTCTGTGTTTTTAACCCTAAAGGTAAACATTTAAATCTGAAGTGTGTCATACAGTGCAGTTTCATATATCATGCGCAGCCACAGAAGTGCTCATTTGTTTGCCACTGATGCCCATATACTATATAAGACAATGGATGAGCATCACTGAACAACAAGGCCGAGTTCATTTCTTTATGTCGTCATGACAACAGTAAACCTCTCGAACTTTGCTCTTGAGGGGTACCAGGTTGTCACGACAACTTCTCGAAGTGAACTTTACTCAGCATTGTTGTTCACTGATACCCATTCATTATCATCTTTCTATTCATCTCCCTGGCCTTTGAACTGCATCATAATCGAATTATTCGGCTCTCAAAATTGAAACACTCCGTAACTTGAAAAATGCACTGTTTTCAAGTATTCGCCGATTTCACTTATTCTATGAAACAAAGAAGGCACGTGTTCCTGTCTTACAGACAACATATTTTGGAAATGGATGCACACTTTCAACTGCAATCTCTAGCAAAGGTCCTCATAAAATATAACGGAAAAGTTTATATATCGTTTTGAAATAGATCAGCTTTCTACGTTCATCAGATCACATCATGAAAAGGACTCTATAGAAAGGGTACTCTCTGACCACACTGAAGTTGAGATGTCACTCTGTGCTCAAACTGCAAAACAATTATCATTAGAAAAACTTCAGAAGAACTGTAGTTCGAAAAATATTTATTTGTTTCATAATTTTGAAATATTAGAGAATCAATTATCAACTGTGACTTACATTTAGTGAATTTGTGTGATATGATAACTAGATTAAAAATATACTGTGGTAAATCTAAATTCAATTTCATACTTTACAAATATATATATTGTATATGTGACTAATGAATTGGACAACTTTATAATGCTAGGATATGATATGAGGCTTAAAATATGTATAGTGTGCAGTTAACTTTAATATAACCTTTAATTTAATGAAAGGTTATATTAAAGTTAACTTTGCACTTAGCATATACACTTCATAGATTTTGATTAATGATAAGGGATAAAGTAGGATAAACATAGATTGTGGGATTGTTTAAAACAATAGTATGAACGTAATTATAGCCAGAAATGATTTTCTTTATTTATGGTCTGTCTTGGCTGTTAATATTAACATTTGATTTCCATTTTTGTATTACTTTCTCCTCCAATGTAATGGTCTAAAAATATCATTACATGTGTGATATGATTGGCAGGCAGACAATCTACCACTTATTGTATATATTTTAATGAAAATAATAAAGATTACAATTAGAAAAGTTATTTTCTGACAGTACACCAGCTCTGCTTCCTTCCCTTACCTACTGTGCCCCCCTCCTTGTCGGTGCCCAGAAAACTGCCCTACAGAAATGGATGTCACATACAATAATGTATGTCATTATGCGTCCTCCTCCTCTCGACTAAAACACCGCTGTCAGCTTTATGATGACCTTGGATGGCTCTCCCCTACCACATCAAGACAATATTATCTTGGCTTCCTTACTGACTCAATTGTTAGGCTCAAAACCCCAAAATCTCTTGCAGAGCTGCTAACTCCTCACACTGCCCCTCATGGACTGAGGTCTGCTGACAAAGCTCTATTAAATGTCCCCAGATGCTACACCTCATGGACACTGGTGCCTTCAAGTATGTGGCTCCTCAGTTTTGGAATACACTTCCCCTTGAACTCAGATTGACTGGTTCCCATTAGCGCTTCAAAAATGAAGTTCATCATTATCTACTGCGTGCTGACCCCTGCACTTGTTTTGACCCTACCTAATACCTTGGTCATACTTATCTGCCTCTATGCCCTATTATCCTTCTCCTATCTCTGCACTTGTTTTGCCCCTACCTGATACCTTGGTTATACTTGTCTGCCTCTATGCCCTATTATCCTTCTCCTATCTCTGCACGTGTCCCGTCTCCTTTTGTCTCTGGTCTTGCAGGTTTCTACTTGGTATGTCCTAGCCCTCTCTCCCAAACCCTTCTCCCCCTGTATCTCCACTCTAGTTCCCCTCAGCCTTACCTCCTCTATCCAGCTTGCCTGTGCTGGCCGCCTATCTTTCTCACCTTTCCTCATGTATTGTATCCTCCCCTATGTCCTTTACCTTATCGCTACTCCACCTTCCTTTACCTTTTTATCACTTTGCTACCTCACTGTCTCTCCTTCCTGCCCACCTCCTCCTCTTCCTCTACCTCTCAACTTTAATGCTGAGATAATTACGATAGTTGAGTTTTCTCAACACTGTATCTTACTTGTATTACATTATGTTATATCCCCTCAACATTTGCTATCTGTCTTGATTGCTTGTTCAATGATGTCTACTGTGTTGCTTTAGTTCCTCATACTGTTTCCCATTTGTAAAACTGTTTCTCTACTAGGGAATTTGTTATTGCTACCCTCCCCATTTGCTATGTTTTACCTCCCCCACCATTCTTTCATCTATGTACATTGCTCTCCACACTGAAAAGTGTATTGTTTGCTTCATATCTTTTTTGAAATGTACTTGTGCTTGCTCAATTTGTTCTGTTCTTTCCCGGGTCGTGTCTGAAAATAGTCATCATGTTGGCTGTTGCACTTACCCAGTAAACAAAAACTAAATAAATAAAATAATGTTTAAGGAATGCAAAAGCAATTCCTTGGCATTGGCATGGAAAGTTAATGCAAATAATACCTTGTCACTACAATGCAACTCAACTTTCTGATGCCATGAGGTGGAGGTTTTTTTTTTTTAATCAGCTACCTACACAGATCACTCCAGTAGCAGTGTAGCATGCTGATGCACTACTGGTCTGGCTAACCCTCTTGTCCATAATGTCATTTAATTTTACCCAATGAATTAAAAACAAATGAAGCCACCCCAGTGGCCTGGGAGTAACCACCCAAGCTTAGGCCTGGTGAGAGGTTTTCTGGCCTTGAACCCATGGCTGAATAGGCATGTTGTGGAGGTGAGGCACCTATATCCCAGGTGGAAAGGCATAAGCTGCCCAGAGCTAATGCACCCCTTGCTGGACAAGGGGCATTATTGGCATCAGATATGAACATAGCAGCTCACCTTTCTGGCTGAATATAGTGTGTGACTTCAGAAGTTCCCAATAAGGAGGGGGAAATGTTTGCAGAACAGCAGCATATTGTCCCAGAAATATGGCAGCAGCCCAGTGGCATGGAGGGCTGAGGCACTGGACACCACACCTGCACCCGTGCTCGTGATCCGGGTTTCGGAGCAGACTCAAGTCACCAGGGTCAGCTGAGGATGGAGCAGATAGAGGATGCAGAGGACTGCGCTCCTCTCCTGAGTGTGGGGGGGTCTTGTCATACTTCTTATAGACCACATGGAGGCATGCTGGTAGTGCAGTGGATGTGACACATGTTGGGGATGAATGGTGGCAGAGCACGTGACATGTGCATGCCTCCACCAACCCCACCACACTGGTGCTTTTTGCAAACCACTAGTTGAGGGAGAAAACAGGAAAATGAGCCACCGGATGGTGCCAGGCTTGTCCACTAGCCTGCACCATCACCCCAGGTTCTCTGCAGGATCTGGATGTGTGCTCTGGCGGGAGACGTCCCCCTCCTGGCCCCACCATGGAGGACAATCTGTTGGAGATTAGCACTGCAGATGAGTCCCGGGGGAAGTGATAGTTGACTGGGGGTGAGCTAGGGCAGAGTAGGAACAATCTGGCCCAGGGAAAGAAAGACATCTTGCATACTGTTCTACATACTAATTAGGACAGTAGAAGGCCAGATGTTGCCCATTAAGTAAATTCCCAATTTTTAATGGGTCAATATTTCTCTTCTTTTAGATATGATCTAATTATCTTTTTTGTTTTTTGAAAGTGCTGAAGTTCTGTTCTTCTACAACATCCCTTGGTAAATCATTCCAAATCTTTCCTGCTCTCTGGTTAAAAATTCTCATTCCGTTGCTGTTATTATATAGAATAATCTGCATATTTTGGGACATTAGGTTGCACTCCTTGTTGTTTACATTTATTTGTAAATCTCTCATTAGGTCAATATTCATTAATAGTTTGAAGATCTCAAGCATGTCTCCTGTCATTCTCCTGTCCTCTAAGAAAGAAAGGTTCAAGGCCTGAAGTCTCTCCTGATCCATTTGTTGTTGTAATCTGGGTACCAATCTGGTCATTCTATGACATACTTGTTCAAGTTGTTTAATATATCCTATCTAGGGGTTCCAAATCTGTAAGCTGTAGCTCATAATGGGTCATATGTATAAGATATATACTGGGATTATGCAGTGTTCTAGTTTATTTATTAATGTATGCTATATATTTTTAATTAGTCTCTTTGCTATGTCAGCTATTGTGCTGTAATGCTTTCCAAATGTGAGATCTTGACTGATTATTATACCCAAGCCTCTTTCAGATTCCACTGCTGTAATTTCTTTACCCATCAAATGGTATTGTTGTCTTGTTGCTCCCTAAGTGTATGGTTACGCATTTATTGATGTTAAATTGCATTTTGTTTTCCAGAGCTCGTCTTTCTATGCATTTTTTGTCCTTTTTTATGCTATGTCTACATTCATGATTTTATCTACTCCCCCCACCCCAATTTGGTATCACCTGCAAATTTAGTGAAAATTCCTTTGATACCTTGGTGTTGATTGGTGCTAGAAAAGGGGAATAATGCTGATTCCAGTACCAGTCCTTGGGGTACCCCACTCATAACCCTCCTTTTCTCCAAGAATATTTATTTCATTCTCACACATTTTGTCTGGTTATCTAACCAATTATGAATTTAGTTAGTTATGTTTTTGGTTATTTTTGCATTGCTGCGATTCTGTAATAGTACTTTGTGTGACCCAATGTCAAAAGCCTTTTGAAAATCTAAAAGGATAAGCTTAATTTGTATTGTATTGTTTATTTGTGTATTATTCTCATAAAAAGACAGCGCGTTTGTAATGCAGGATCTCTTTTATTTAAAGTTTTTCGTTAAAAGGTTGAATATAAATATAACTTAAGATTTAATAAGTAACAGAGTGTATGAAAAATCCATCTCAAAAATAGATTGGGCATATGATATTTTCAAAAGTAGTAGCAAAGTGTTGGAATGATACTGATCCAAAAATGATCAATTGGCTTCTAAACCAGAGGCATTTAATACTGCCATGAAACTGGAATTGAGTACGCCTTGTACTTAGAATGAGCCATCAAAAGTTGTAATTGCACTGGATACTTTTTAAGTGTTGGTATTATTTTAAATAAGTTGTCTGTAAATGTATGCCAATTATTTAAATGACTGTGCAACCAAAAATACTGTATATGCTTAAACCGGACCACCTTGTAAGTAAGGCTCTCTAGCCCAAATGATGTTTTGTACCAACTTTTACTTGTATAAAAATCAAATTTCTACTACTACTATAGTGCTGTGAGTTGTAATTCAAGCCCTTTTGATTTATTTCTAATTCTAGTTCTTATCTTATTACTTGTTCTGTTATTTTCCATGGTATAGACATAACAGTCATGGGCCTGCCTCTTTTGAAAACTGGTACTATTGTGGCCCTCTTCCAATCATCTGGAATACATCCTGAACCAAATGATTTATTAAAGATATGTGTTAGTAGTCCCAAAATTTCCTTAGCTACCTGCCTTAAGACCCATGGATGCATCTTTTATCAGGTCCAGCAGCTTTACTGGTTTTCAGATCCATGAGTAGATTATATACAGTATTTCATTTTCATTAAACTCTCCAATCGGTGTATGTGTGCCCTGGTCATTGGGTCTGAAAATTAACATTTGTTTTTGCTCTAAATACAGTTATAGAAAATTCAATAAATGTATTTGCCAGTTATGTAGGATCATTTACCTCAGGATCCATAACCCTCATTGGTTCTATTGGTCTAGCCAAACATTTACTATTATTTATGTATGCACAGAATGATTTTGTGGTATCTTTCCTGTTGGCCACCTTAACTTCTATTTTGGTTTTATGTTCACCCCTGTACTTGTTCAAAGCAAACATATTGGTATGATAGTGGGTTTTGAGAGTTATGCCACTGTTGGTCCAATACAGGGCAGTCTGCAAAGGGCTCAATAGTGTTAGACCAATTAGCAGCCAGGCTGATCATAACACTCTTCTGGTCTTGCTGGGTGGAAACTTCATGTAGTTCAAACAAAAGAGATGCCTGAATCAGAGGGTGGTTCTCTTCTTTGATCTGCATAAGTTACCCAACAAACAGAGCTGCTCAGCACCATGATCAGACTACTATGGTCCTCCCATCCCTGCTGTGGTCCTCCCCACAATATAAAAACAATCCTCCTCACCCTCTGCCAAGTAGCCCTCCCATCTCATGTTGTTTCCTCCTTCTTAATTTTCCAACACCAAGGTACCAAATCCATGGTAACAACTAGTACCCCCGTCCCACCCATTTTAACTGTACAACACCAGGAAGCCCACACCAGCCTCTGCCAAACATAACAGAGACACTGGGGTACCCATTCTCCAGTGTTGGTACCTGGAATAAAGAAAACCGTCCCTCACTGTCTTTTTTTATTTTTATACACCCTGTAAAAAAGAAAACCATCCCCTTATGTATATCGCCATCGCTGGTACACTGCCTTCATCATCCTTCCCCATCTCAGCCCCCACTCAGCAGCCACCACCCCACACCTCCTAACCCCAACTTTAAATTTTCTGCCACTGGGGTATCCATCCCCCAGTGCTGGATAGTACCCCCATCCTGACCATTTTCACTGTATGACACTGGGGAGCCCACCCCATGGAGCTGCCAAACTTAACACCAGCACTGGAGTGCCCAATCCACAGAGTCAGTACCTGAAATAAAACAAAAATCCCTCGTAATCTTCTTTTAATTTATACACCCCATAAAACAGAAAACCAACTATCAATGTCCATTGCCACTGCTGGCACACTGCTGCTGTTACCCTTCCTTCACCCAGTTGTCCCACTCAGCACCAACCACCCCACAGCCCACCACCCCTTACGAACACCATAATCCTCTCTGGACCAGAGGCACTTCTTCACACTTCAATGCCGGATTTAGAACTAAGAAAATCAGGTATGCAGTTCAATCTGTTTCAGTGGGTTTTGAACTTGTCCTCATAACTTGGTCATTTTTGAATTTCCATCAAGGCCTATTGGGGACCCCACCTCATGAACAAATATAGTGAAATTACACAAATCCATCCCAAAAGGTGATTTCACACTCAGTGCTCAAAATCACCTTTTAGGCAGGATTTGAACATTTTCTCTGCCCTTGTTCATGATGTGGGGTCGTAGAAGGCTATATTGTAAATCTGGGGTGAAAAAAAGTTATGAGCATACATTGAAAATTTTCAGTGCACACTCGTACCTTTGCTAATTTTCAATATTTTGACTCAAAATTTTCAACATAGCTATTTTTTCACACCACCTCATGAATGTGACAACTGTCATTTTTTTCAAATCCTGACCAAAATGTGTTTTCACACTTGTGGTGTGAAATGACATTTCGGCCACAGTTTTATAAACAAGCATTTGTCAATGCCGAATGTTGTCTCGCTGGCATTGGCATTGGTAGTGCAGGAGTTAGAGACACATAATAGGAATGGCAGTGACATACTGAAGTGACACCATCCCCACTCCCACCCTGCAGAGACCAACAGGCATTGTGGTGTGCCTTTGGGTCATCAACTATAACACTCATGGCATTTTACCTCACCCTACCCTGTAGACACTGACAAGTGTTGTGGTGTGCTTTGGTGTCTTTGGGCATTATACTTACCCCATTCCATAAGGAAATAAGCTGAGGTGGGTGCAGTATAGGAGAATAGGTGAACGTTGTGGCTGAACACTGCAAGGCACACCACAATGTCTGTCACTGGCTGTAGGGTGGGGGTGGAATAGGGACCATTACAGCCTATGATCCCAAGTCACACCCCTGACACCTGTCAGTCTGCACAGGGTGGGGTGTTACAGTTGTAAACCCTAATGCCGTAGGTGTGTGTTGGTATTTTGACTCCAAATGTTTAACATAGGCTTTCTGTGACCCAACCTCATGAAGATCGGCACTATCAGTTTGTTAGCTGAAAGGTGGTTTTGCACAGTGACTATGCCATCTGGTGACACAGGTCTGAAAACACATTTTGGGCAGTATGTAAAAAATGACAATTGTATTGCTCATGAGGAGGTGTAAAAAAATGGCAACATTGAAAATCTGGAGTGAAAATATGAAAAATTGGTGAAGTCATGAGCATGCATAGAAACTGTGCAACGCACGTCCATAACCCAATTATTTTTGGAATTTTTTTAACCACATTTTCAACAGAGGCATTTTGGGACCTCCCCTCATGAACAGTGGCAGTGTGATTTTGTTAATTTGTCCCAAAAGTTGATTTCCCATGGCGACCATGCCATTGTGCGCTACAAGTGCGAAAACACATTTTGAGCAGGATGTGAAAGATGACAGCTGTACTGTTCATAAGGAGGTGTGAAAAATGCCAGTGTTGAAAATCTGGCACGAAAATATTGCAAATTTGTGAAGTTACAAGGTTGCGTGGGAACTGCGCAATGCACACCTGTAACACTTTTAACATTTTATAGACTTTCATCACCAAATTTTCAGCATAGGCATTTTAGGGCCTCTGCTCATGAACAGTGTCACCGTCATTTCCTCAAACTGTCCCAAAAACTGATTTCATGCAGCGACCATGCTATTCTGCGCCGGACATGCGAAAACACATTTCAGCCAGGATATGTAAAATGACAGCTGTACTGCTCATAAGGAGGTGTGGAAAAATGCCAATTTTGAAAATTTGGAGTGAAAATATTACAAATTCATGAAGTTATGGGCGTGCGTGGAAACTGCGCAACACACGCTCGTAAAACAGTCATTGTTTGGATTTTTTCCACAAAATTTGCAACATAGGCTTTTTGAGACCCCCTCCATGAAGAGTGGCACTGTCATTTCGTTAATTGGTCCCAAAAGGTGATTCCGCGCAGTGACTACAAAATCACCTTTTGGGACTGAATAACACCATGAGAGTGACAGAATTCATGAGGAGGGGTCCCAATAACCCGTGTTGAAAATTTGGTGTCAGAATTCCCAGAAATGCCCAAGATATGTACCAAAGTTGCAAAAACCCTGTTTATGCCATTATACAGCTTATCGGCATTTCTTCAGTTTGCGGTTGGCTTTGAAAAGTGTAGAGGTGTTCCTGGTCAACCAAAGATCATCGTGCCCGACTCTGGGGGTAAGTATGGGGTGGGTGTGTGTGTGGGGAGGCAGGGTGCACAGAGGGTGGGCACGGGTTGGGGGAGGGGCAGGGAGACCGTGATAGACCATTTTCTGTTTTACAGGGAAAAAAAAAAGGGAACATTGTGGGATGTTTTTTTTTCAGGGACATTTGGCACACTGGGGTGGGCTCCCAGCATGCCACCTGATTGTTTTGGGGGGCTGTATCTGATGTGGGATTGGGCACCCCTGTCGGCACATACAATAGGGGCAGGCAAGAGCTGAGGGGGATTGGGTACCCCCTTTGGCACACAACAGATGGAGGGAGACATTATTCTGATGGAGAGTGGGCTCCCCCATTGGCAAAATAAACAGGGAAGGGGGGACTGTAGCTGATTGGGATTGGACTCCCCATCGGCAAAGAAAGACTGTTGGGGGGAGTGCATGATGCCAAGGGGGATTGGGCACCCTCTCGGCACACACTTGGGGGGGTTCATTATGCCAATGGGGAGTGGGCTCCCCTGTCAGCAAATAAACTAGTTCAGGGCATGCAACAGGGGGGATTGGGCACCCCTGAAGTTGGGCGGCGGCAGTTAATGCTGCCATGTTCATGGCGGGAGGTGTGTTATTGTGCTGCTGCAATAAGAAGCTGTAGACCTTTTCTTAGATCTGGTGGCCACATTCCGTATTGCTGGTGTGGTGCCTGCATGCTGCCTTATTGTGGAATGAGGGACACACCTACTGATGCGTGCCCTGCATTTGCCTACAGTGACCACCCCCCCAAATCTTCTACTACTGCAATATGTTGACTCATGTGCAAGCATGAGCCAACATAATGACACCTCTCACGTTCAGAAGGAGTGGTCATAAAAAGACTATGCTGAAAATTTGGGATCAAAATGTGAAAAAACAACTAGATTATGAAGAAATGTTGCATTCCAATGTTTACTCACAACTTTCTTTTTGCAGACTTTGGCCCCAAATGTTCAACATATCCGTTGTGTTACCCCACCTCCTTAATATGACAGGTGTAATTTTTCAAATCCCCTCCAAAACTAATTTTCACAGTCGTAGTACAAAATCATCTTTTGTATGAGATTTAAAAAATGCTGCCTGTCTTGATCATAACGTCAGTTCATAAAAAGACATCAGAAATTTGGGGTCAAAATGTGGTAGCCCGCTGAAAATTAGATATTTCCTCTCAGCTGGTCTATCCAGGGTAAACAGAAACATAGAATTTGATGGTAAATAAGGACCGCTTGAACCATCCATTCTGCTCATTCCTCCCTACCTATACTATTACTGCAGACTGTCCCCAAATCTACAGCTATTTCTCCTTCCCTTCTTCCTATCCAGTATGATTCTCTTGTGCTTATTCCATGCATTCTTGAACCTCACCACTGTATTCTCCATGACCACCCCACTGGAAGGTAGTTCCAAAAAAAACCACCACTCTTTCTGTGAAGAAGTACTTCCTTACATCTCTCCTTCATCTAACCCCCTCCAGCTTCATAGCATGTCCCCTTGTTCTTGAGCACCTTTTCTTCTGAAAAATACTTCCTTCCTGTACCTTATTTTCCCCCGTGAGGTATTTAAAGGTCTCTATCATATCCTCCCCTCCCTCCTGTGTTCCTGTGTGTACATATTGAAGTCCTTTAGTCTCTCCTCATAAGGCTTTTGAAGCAGACCCCACACAATTTTTGGTTGCCATCCTCTGGACCACTTCCACTCTGTCTATGGCCTTTCAGAGATGTGGTCTCCAGAACTCGACACAGTACTGTACATGGGGTCTTACCAGCAATCTATACAGAGGCAGCAACACCTCCCTCTTTCTGCTGGTGATACCCCTCCCTATGCACCCAGTATCCCACTAGCCCTCCCAACTGCCTTGTCACACTGCCCGGCCACCTTTATGTTATAGGGCTTGTAGCTGTTGAGAGGTGCATATCTGGAAAATAAATATAAAATATAATCAGAAAACAAACATAAAATTAAAAACACAAGCAACACATGGACCCCATCCATCCACCAAAACATCTTATTTCTTTAAGAAGGTGCCAGTCTCAGTCAGGTCATTTAAACCCTTATTTTCCATGGCTCTGAGGGAAAAGATCCAGTATTGTTCTCTACATAGTAATATGTTATCGTAGTTGCCCCCTCTGTGAGACATATAGAGAATAATGGATAGTTACCTATCAGTAACAAGCTGGTTAGTGCATCGAAAGGTTGCCATGGCGACAACATAAACCTCAAGAACGAAGCTGGAGAGGTTTGGTTGCCATTGGCAGCCTCGAGGTGCATTAACATGGTTTGTTACCGATAGGTAACAATCTATTATTTTTGTAGTGTATGATGCCCCAACCTGCCAAAAACAGTAAAAATTGCTTTAGTAATCAACCCAACTGTTTTTTTTCTCCACCTGTGCTGCTTTCCTTTGCTGTCCTTTTCTCCATGGCTGCTTCCTGGATGTGTAACATGCATGTGCTAGCGCGTTTGATGTTGTCATGCTGTAGTAGCTAAATAGCTAGCGCAGCATAACAGCTACAATGACGTAGCTACAACAGCATAACAACGTTTGGAAATATCTAGATTTTTATCGGAAACAACATTCCGTCATACACTATAATTGATTAATCAATGTCAGTGAATGTAAAACTGTGTTCCCGTCTGTTTCTAGCTTTCCAAATGTGCACAGCCAGTGCATTTGTAGAATCCCCTTTGTCAATTGCCCTAGAATGTACGCAAATTCCACTCTAGTGAAATTCTGACAAAAAAACTAAGGGGATCTTGTCTGGATTAAAACACACAGTCTGTTGCTTATCAGGCTGTAGACCTTTCCACGACACCATCAAACTGGCACAGCAGTGAAGCTCATCTCTTTAGCTGTAGAGGTTAAAACCCTGCCTGGGAGGCAGCCCTCTCCATAATGTCTGCCTCAGAGGCAGGGCTGCCCTTGAGGCAACTTCCATTGAAAAAATGTATCCTTTGCCATGGATCTAATGAAGTAACACTATGCTTTGCCAATGTTATAATCAACAGATCATAATTAGTAATTGCTTATCGACATGTGAACCTTTTCTCAGTCATTCCTGTAAATGGAATCTCACACACCTGTAAACTTACCCGATGAAAAAAATAAATAAATCATTCAATCAATCAATCAATCAATACAGGCCAAGATAGCCTTTTGTCCAAATCCTCACTCCCAACCAAAAAGGATTTGTATTTTGTTGTTGTAGCACTGGGACCCCATTAGAAGAAAGAAGAGTTCTAGGACCACAGTCAGAAACAAAATCAGGAAGCAAGGCAGCTTGGCCGAGGCTCCCCTGTACTCTCCTGCTTGCCAAAGTGGCTTTTCCTGGAGCTCCTTTGTCTTCATTACTACCAGGCTCAGGTCTAGACAGTGTACAATCAAAGCACTAGAGTCAATGAATGGTGCCAGAGAATAGTAACCAAATACGTGGTATGGTTGATAATCCTGGCTGGGTTGGTATCCTAAATAATCATTCACACTTGAGAGCATTGTCATTGAAACCTGGTGCCAGCTAACACTTTCAGTGCGGTGCATTTGAGAAGCCTTCACCTTATGTAGTTTGTGTGAAACATAAACACCTTTGAAACAATAATGGAGACATGTAACTGAAAAAGTGGAAAAAGCCACTTTTAAAAGGTAGAGCCAAAGTAAGTGAACATCGCCTCATTGCTGAATGGTATTCTTGTTAGTAATGCTACTCCTTTAGTTTGTTGCCTCATGTACCTGTATTCTAATCCTCAAAAGGTCACTCATTCCATAGGGGAGACATTGGGAAAACATAATTTAGAGGGACACTTCAGTTTATATTTCACATACTGTCTATATTTAACTTCTCTTTTGTAATTATAACTATGCACATTAACTTTGAAAACTAATAACTGCCCCAACCATCCTCTCCTTTGCCTGTGTGTACACCTGATCTCATAACCCAGCATGTGATGTAAAAATCATTAGAATGATGACAGAGGATACTTGCAGCACAACAAACATCACTATTAGCTTTGCTGCAGGAGAGCTATATCTGTTTTAGGTGAATAAACTACTAGGACAGGATGGTTATTCATCCAAAAATGTTCCAGGAAGTGAAGGATGTATTGCAGGTTACTGTGAAAAGGATTTTCTAGATGTTGAAAATATTTGCATGAATACAGAGGGCAAAAGTGACAGCTCTATTTATCGAAGAGTTGGTCAGGGCCAACAACTGCGGAGTGTGCATTAGCCTGCTGTGTAAGGACTTTGTGGAAGAAGGAGAAGGGGAGGGACTGCTGTTAGGAAATAGCAGCACCAATGGAATTGAGGTGGGCGCCAGTCCTTTTATGGAGGAGAGAGTCCTAAAGGATCTTGCAAATCTGAAAGTAGACAAGGCAATGGGGCCGAACGAGATACACCCCAGAATATTAAAAGAACTCAGGGAGGTGCTGGTAGCAGCACCACTGACAGCCCTGTTCAATAAATCCCTGGAAACGGGTGGTTCTGGAGGACTGGAGGAGGGCACATGTAGTCCCTCTCCACAAAAGCGGGAGCAGGGAGGAGGCTAGCAATTACAGGCCAGCAAGCCTGACCTCGGTGCTTGGGAAATTAATGGAAATGCTGCTAAAGGAAAGGACTGTGTTATATCTTGAATCCTGTGGAGCACAGTATCCAAGGCAGCACGGATTCTCTGCAGGAAGATCTTGTCAAACAAATCTGATAGATTTCTTTGACTGGGTGACCATGGAAGTAGATCACGGAGGGGAAGTGGATGTGGCCTACCTGTATTTTAGTAAGGCCTTTGACACCGTCCCTCACAGGAGGCTGATAAACAAATTGGCAGCCTGAGAGTGGGTCCCAGTGTGGTAAACAGGGTCAGAAATTGGTTGAGGGATAGGACACAGAGGGTAGTGGTGAACGGAGTTCAATCTGAAGAGAGTGGGGTGCCCAGTGGGGTGCCACAGGGATTGGTGCTGTGGCCAGACCTCTTTAATGTTTTCATAAGCAACATTGCAGAGGGGCTGGAAGGGAAGGTGTACCTCTTTGCAGATGATACAAAGATCTGCAACGGGTCAACACTACAGGGGTGCATGTGGGAAAAATGAGAAGGGACCTAAGCAAGCTATAGAAATGGTTAAGAGTGTGGCAGATAAGATTCCATGTAAAGAAGTGCAAAATCATACATTTGGGGCACAAAAACAAAGGGGAGGAGGACATTATGGGGGAGCAGTACTGATGGCCACCAAACATGAAAGAGACCTGGGGGTGATCATATCTGATGACCGAAAGGTAAGTAAACAATATGGGAAGGCTGTGGGGAGAGCTGGTGGGATGCTAGGGTGAATAGGGAGAGGTATCACCAGCAGGAAAAAGGAGGTGATGATGCCACTGTACAGATCATTAGTGAGACCTCATCCGGAGTACTGTGCCCAGTTCTGGAGGCTCTATCTCTGGAAGGACATACACAAAATAGAGGCAGTCCAGAGAAGGGCAACAAAAATAATGCAAAGACTGCACCAGAAGTCATACAAGGAGAGATTAAATTACCTCAATATGTATTCCCTAGAAGTGAGGGGAGAGAGGGGGGGGATATGACAGGGACTTTCAAATACCTCAAGGGTATAAATAAGGTACAAGAAGGTAGCATCTTTCAGAAACAAAATGCTCAAGAACAAGAGGTCATGACATGGGGCTGGGGAGTAGACTCAGGGGTAACCTAAGAAAGTATTTTTTCACAGAGAGGGTAGTGAATGCATAGAACAGCCTCCCTGTGGAGGTGGTGGGGGAAAGAACAGTAAAAGAATTTAAGAATGCATGGGATAGATTTAAGGGAACACTAAAAATAGGAAGGAGAAGGTAAGCCTCAGATCGATTCGGGTCTGTGGTACGTACAGTAGGTAGGAAAATGGGCAGACTAGGTGGGCCAAGCGGTTCTTATAGCTGTCAACTTCTATGTTTCTATGTCTTTTGTTATTTGTAAAATGCACATCCCATTGTGTGTTATTGCCCATGTAATTATGTATTCCCCCCACCTTGCAACAGACCTATAGCAAGTGAGATGCATATGTAACCTTGAGCCCTTGTAGTTAGGTGATGGTGATTCCCTGGACCAAGGTGTTAAGATTTCCAGCTGGCTAGCCAGTCTGCCTGCCTGCATACCTATCTACCTACCTAATTAACAAAGTATACCTACATACCTGCCTATGGTCACCAAGATCTGCAACAGAGTAGATGATCCAGATGGGGTGGGCAGAATGAGAAGAGATCTGGATAAACTAGCAAAATGGTCGGAAGAGTGGCAACTGGGGTTTAATGCAAAGAAGTGCAAGATCATGCACATAGGGAAGAGAAACCCTGAAGCCACCTATAGGTTGGGTGGGGAGTTGCTGGCAGTCACAAGGGAAGAAAGAGACTTGGGCATCATCATCACCAATGACCTGAAATCATTCAAGCAGACCACTAGAGCAGTAGGTAAGGCTAGGTGGATGTTGAGATGTATTAGTAGAGGTATCACAAGTCAGAAGAGGGAGGTAATAATCCCTCTTTACAAGACACTGGTTAGGCCCCATCTGGAGTACTGCATGCAGTGCTGGAGACCACACCTTCACAAGGACATTAACCAAATTGAGGCAGTCCAGAGGAGGCCAACCAAAATGGTGCAGGGACTGCATCAGAATACATATGAGGACAGATTAACGGAGCTCAATATGCATACCCTAGAGAAAGGAGGGAGAGAGGTGATATGATTGAAACATTCAAACACCTTAAGGGTATTAACAAGGTGAAAGAGTCTAACATGGTTCAATATAAGAACAAGCATTTGTCAATGCCGAATGTTGATTGCGTTGGTCTGTTGAGCTTGTGCAGTGGGCCTCTGTCAGTGGCTCAGTCTGTTTGTTCCAGTGCTGCAGGCTGCTCTTTTGTACTGGGCTGGTGTGTGCATTGGCACCTTGTTCTGCCAAGGAAAGAATACGCAGTTGTCCCGAGAGAGCTCCATTGAGGTGGCTCACTCCCCCTGTGTCACTCACTCATTCTGTGTCTCCTGGCACTGCAGGCTGCCTTTTTGTACTGGGCTCCTGCCTGTGTTGGTGGCTTTTTCTACCCATGAAGAAATCCACAGCTGTCCCGGCAGAAGTCTGTTGAGGTCACTCAGTCCGCCTGTCTCACTCACTCATTCTGGTTCCCCTGGCACTGCAGGCTGCCCTTTTCTACTGGGCCCTGCCTCTGTTGGTGGCTTTTTCTGCCCACAAAGAAATCTGCAGCAGTCCCGACAAAGCTCCGTTGAGCTCGCTCACTCCCCTTCTCTCACTCACTCATTCTGTTCTGCCGGTGCTGCAGGCTGCCCTTTTCTACTGGGCTCCTGCCTGCATTGCTGCCTTCTTATGCCCATAAATAAATTCGTAGCAGTTACAATACAGCTCTGTTGAGCTCACTCACTCATTCTGGTTTTTGTGCCACTGCAGGCTGCTCTTTTGTACTGGGCCCCTGCATGCATTGCTGCCTTTTTCTGCCCACAAACAAATCTGCAGCAGTCCCAACAAAGCCCTGCTGAGCTCACTGACTCCTCCCTCACTTGCTCATTCTGTGTTCTCCTGGCGCTGCAGGCTGCCCTTTGTACTGGGCTCCTGCCTGCAGTGGTGGCTTTATGGCCAGAAAGAAATCTGAAGCAGTCCTGACACAGCTCCACTGAGCTCGCTCACTGCCCGTCTGTCACTCTTGCATTCTGTTTCTGCTGGCACTGCAAGCTGGCCTTTTGTATTGGGCTCCTGTCTGCGTTGCCACATTTTCTGCCCACAAAGAAATCTGCAGCAGTCACACTACAGCTCCGTTGAGCTCGCTCAGTACTGCTCTGTCACTTGCTCGTTCTATTTGTCTTGGCACCGCAGACTGCGCTTTTGTATGGGGCTCCTGGCTGCGCTGGCACCTTTGTCTGTCCACAAAGAAATCTGAAGCTGTCCTGACAGAGCCGCGTTGAGGTCGCTCAGTCTCCCTCTCTCATCGCTCATTCTGTTTGTCCTGGTGCTGCAAGCTGCCCTTTTGTACGGGGCTCCTGCCTACATTGATTCCATTTCCTGCCCACAAAGAAATCCCAGCAGTCCTGACAGAGCTCTGTTGAGCTCACTAAGTCCCCTTGTCTCACTCGCCCGAACTGTTTCTCCCACTGCTGCAGGCTGGCCTTTGTACTGGGCCCCTACCTGTACTGATGCCTTTTTCTGCCCACAAAGAAATCCGCAGCAGTCCTGACAGCACTTCAATGGGTTCGCCACCCCATCCCTCACTCGCTGTCTCATTCTGTTTCTCCCAGTGCTGCAGCCTGCCCTTTGTACTGGGCTCTTGTGTTGGGGCTTTGTCTGCCACAAACAACTACAGCAGTAGTCCTGGACAGAGCTCAGTTGAGCTCGGTCACTCTCCCTCTCACTCGGGTCGATCTTTAATCTGTCCCAAACACTGATTTCCACAGTGACTGTGCTATTGTCCGCAGGAGTGTAAAAACATATTGTAGCCAGGATGTGAAAATGACAGCTGTAGTGTTCATATGAGTTGAAAAATGCCACTGTTGAAAATGTAGCGACAGTATTTACAATTTGTGAGTTACAAGGGTGCGTGGAAACAGTTCAACGCACGCTTGTAACACAGTCGTGTTATGGAGTTTCATCACCAAATTTTCAACATAGGGATTTTTGGACCTCTGCTCAGGAACAGTGCCACTGTCATTTTCTTAATCTGTCCTGAACACTGATTTCCCACAGTGACCATGTTATTCTGCGCTGGAACTGTGAAAACACATTTTGGTCAGGATGTGAAAAATGACAGCTGTACTGCTTATAAGGAGGTGTGAAAAAATGGCACTGTTGGAAATGTGGTGTGACAATATTACAAATCTGCGAAGTTACAAGGGTGTGTGGAAAGTGCACAACGCACACTTGTAACACAGTCAAGTGATGGGCTATCATCACCAAATTTTCAACACAGCCATTTTAGGACCTCTGCTCATGAACAGTACCATTGTCATTTTCTTAATCTGTCCCGAACAGTGATTTCCCACAGCAACCGCTCTATTCTGCGCCAGAAGTGCGAAAACACATTTTGGCCAGGATGGGAAAAATGGCAGCTGTACTGTTCATAAGAAGGTTTGGGAAAATGGCAATGTTGCAAATCTGGAGTGAAAATATTAGAAATTCGCGAAGTTACGAGCGTGCGTGCCAACTGCGCAATGCAAGCTCGTAACACAGTCATTTTATGAAGTATCATTACCAAATTTTCAGCATAGGCATTTTAGGACCTCTACTCATGAACAGTGTCACTGTCATTTTCTTAATCTGTCCTGAACGTTGATTTCCACAGCGACCGTGTGTTATTCTGCGCTGGAAGCACGAAACACATTTTGGCCAGGATGTGAACAATGACAGCTGTACTGCTCACAAGGAGGTGTGACAAAATGCCAATGTTGAAAATCTGGCATGAAAATATTGTAAATTCGCGAAGTTACGAGCGTACGTAGCAACTGCGTAACACACGCTTGTAAAACAGTCATTTGTTTGATTTTCTTCCACCAAATTTGCAACATAGGCTTTTTGAGAGCCCACCTCATGAACACTGGCACTGTCATTTCGTTAATCAGCCCCAAAGGGTGATTCCACACAGTGACAACGAAACCAGCTTTTGGGGCCGATTAATGCCATGACAGTTCAAGAATTCATGAGGAGGGGTCCCAAAAACCCCATGTTGAAAATTTGGGGAAAAAATTCCCCAAAATGCCCGAGATATGCACTAAAGTTGAAAACCCTATTCATTACATTATACAGCTTACCGCATTTCCTCAGTTCGCGGTTGGCTTTGAAGAGTGCAGACGGTTCCCGGTCCAGCTTAAGATTGTCGCGCCATGCTCCAGAGGTAAGAATGGGGTGGGGGTGGGGAGGCTGGGGCATAGTGGTGGGTGCGGGTTGTGGAGGTGGGAGACTACGAGGGACCGCTTTCTTTTCAGGTACAAGAAAAACGTCATGGGACACTTTCTTCCACATTTCAGGGGCATGGGGCACGCTGGGGTGGGCTCCCAGTGTGCCACCGGAGCCTGGGGGGACAGCTGTAGCCAACGGGGGATTGGGCACCCCCATCAGCAAACAACAAAAGGGGGGGATTTATTTCTGCCCCCGTCGGCAAACAACAAAACGGGGGGATTCTTTCTGCCTACAGGGATTGAGCACCCCCGTCAGCAAACAACAGAAGGGGGGATTTATTTCTGCCGATGGGGACTGGGCACCCCCGTCAGCAAACAACAAAAGGGGATTCCTTTCTGCCGACGGGGAGTGGGCTCCCCCATCGGCAAATAAACTTTGGGGGGGTACATATTGTTTGTGAATATGGTGGCAAGCTGCCGCCATGTTCACAAACAATACCACAGATCCTACATCCCGCCCTGCAATGAGGTCGCTCCCTCACTGCAGCAGATGGCTGATGCTGCAATGACTAAGGCCCCTGATTGCAGTGGCTAATTTGTCGAAAGCCAGACATGCATTGGCTGAACTAGTGTCAGCAGCAGCATGCCATGGCATTGGGGACAGGGACAAGCTTTTGCAGGCTGTGGGGGCACTGGGCACAACAGTGCCATGCCTCCACAACCTGCTTCTGCAGAAACCTGCCGCAACATGTTTCTTGAGCATGCACACAATCAACATAAAAATAGCAGGACAAGAGGACACAGCATGAGATTAGAGGGAGGCTGATTAAGGGGTAATGTGAGGAAGTTCTTTTTCACAGAAAGGGCGGTGGATGCATTAGGAAGTGGTGGATATGAATACAGTGCAGGGCTTCAAACAGGCATGGGATAGGCATAATGGAGCAATTCAGATGAGTATGGATAGATAGGCCATTGGCAGAGCAAAGGCCGATGGCACATTCATAAGGTAGAAAAAGAAACGGGCAGACTGGATGGACCTTGTGGTCCTTATCTGCCATCAAGTTCTATGTTTCTATGTTTCTATGTTACTTAAATAATTACCTACCTACCTACCATCATACATACCTGACTACGTACTTACCTACCTACCTACCTTCAGTATCTAGCTATAGTACATACGACCAACCAACAAACACATCTGACTTCACTTAGCACAAATGTCCTGTCTTCATAACACAGTTATTACATGAAAAATCTATTGAATTGATCTGAAAAAGCCACATATCATCAGTGACTAATGATGGAAATGAAAACTGACTGCACTACTGTAGATAATTCAACAGATATTTACTATTAAAATGATGTCACAACTGCCTATAAAGAGTGCCCCAATGCCAGCCTGTCAGTGCAGAAGCAGCAACACTGGTAATGGGGGTTCAGGAATGAGCCTGTGCCAATGGAGAGGTTTGGGGGGGCATCCCCCAGGAGTTTCTCCTTTTCTGGAGGGGCTGGGCTACTGCTTCCACTATCACACTGCTACCTAGGTGATTACAGGTGGTAATGTAGTGCACTCTGCAGAGACAAATAGAAGCTAGCCAGGATCCACATCAGCACTCGTAGCGGAGGCTGCAGAGGAGAATAGAAGCTAGCCAGGATCCACGTCAGCACTCGTAGCGGAGGCTGCAGAGGAGAATAGAAGCTAGCCAGGATCCACGTCAGCACTCGTAGCGGAGGCTGCAGAGAAGAATAGAAGCTAGCCAGGATCCACGTCAGCACTCGTAGTGGAGGCTGCAGAGGAGAATAGACGCTAGCCAGGATCCACATCAGCACTCATAGTGGAGGCTGCAGAGGAGAATAGAAGCTAGCCAGGATCCACGTCAGCTCTCGTAGAGGAGGCTGCGGAGACGCGTGCAGAGACACGTGCGTTTGTGCGTGTCTTCCGTGTCTCCTGGGGAAAACGGGAATAGGGACTGCTAACCATTATCGGGAGTGAAACAGGTAACTCTACTCTAACATAACTTCGAAGTAAAAGCTCTCCTAATACTGAGTAATAATTTTAGGGGGTTATACAAGACTATTTAGAATAATGAAGAAAGCAAACAAAATGTGCATAACCTGCTCTATGTTTACCACATGAAAGCAAACACCTAGTTATGTCTGTGATAAATGTCTATTGGTAGAAAAACTGCAAGAGGAAATCAAACGCTTATTGCCCAAAGATAATTTAAAGCCTGAAATATTATTATATTGGTTATTGGTTATTGGTTATTGGCCCATTAGAAAATCAAAATGGTAAATTACAAACTGATAAAACCGATATGGCTGTAATTTGTAATACTTACTTTTCTTCAGTCTTTAATAACAAAACTACCCCTACTAAGAATCACAATATACATCCCATTATCACAAAGTATAAGACTGAGGATAAGGAAATGGAGAAATTACTTTTGGGACTCAACCCTAATAAATCGGCTGGACCTGATGGAATTCACCCTGTATTTTGAAGGAACTGGCATATCCCCTATCTGGTCCAATGGCTGCTTTATTTACAAAATCTTTATAGAAGGTGAGGTCTTGAGGAGTGGATACAGGCTACTGCCATTCCCATTTATAAAAATAAAGGATCTAAACATAATGTTACAAATTATAGACCTATTAGTCTAACCTCTGTCCTGAGTAAAATTATGGAGGGTATAATTAAAAATTATATAGAGACTATTATACCACCAGACCAAACACAGCATGGATTTGTCAAATCCCGCTCCTGTATGACTAACCTGCTTGAATTTTATGGTGGAGTTAGTTTGGCTTTGGATGGGGTGAAGCTGTGGATGTGGTTCTACTGGACTTTTCGAAGGCCTTTGACAAGGTGCCGCATGGTGAACTTATTGACACCATAATAGAAATGGGACTCAATAGGAATATAACTAGATGGATTGAGTCCTGGCTGTTTGAGAGGACTCAGCGAGTTTGTATAAAGGGCAATTATTCAGAATATGAACCAGTGACTAGTGGGGTCCCACAGGGCTCTGTGTTGGGACCTTGTCTTTTTAATCTCTATATCTCTTCACTAACATTTTCATCTAATGTCTGGTTAACAAAATTTGCTGATGATACTCGCATAGGCCACAAAATCAATAAACTTGAGGATGTATGTACTTTGCAAAGCACATTAAATGAACTTGAAAACTGGGCATTAACAAAAAAACTTGTGTTCAATACTGAGAAATGCGTTGTAATGCACTTTGGGAAGGATAACCCATTAGCTACTTATTTTATGGGTAACAAAGTTCTTAAGGCTGTTGAAGATGAGCGAGACCTGGGAATTAGGGTCAAAAATTATTTAAAATTTGGCTTACATTGTCAACAAATTATTAAAAAAGCAGGGGGTATTCTCCACTGTATTAAAAGGCATATTGTAAATACAAGTACCAGGGTTCTTCTCCCACTGTATTCCTCGTTGGTTAGGCCTCATGTTGAATATTGTGCTCAGTTTTGGTCACCTGGTGACAGGGGTTCCATAAAGGCCCTTGAACGCATTCAGAGAAGGGTGACTAAAGGAATCAGCGAAGTTCAGGGACTGGATTATGAAGATAGACTTACAAAACTTGGACTCTATAGTCTTGAATATCGCAGACTTAGAGGGGACTTGTGTCTGGTGTATAGAGCTCTACACGATAGTACCTTATGGGAATCTTTGGGACTGGTATTTAGAGAAGTAGCTTATGAAACTAGGGCTCACCCACTACAATTATTCGTAGAACATTGCAGAACTAAACTGAGAAGTTCTTGGTTCTCTGCTAGAGTGTCTAAAATTTGGAATGCGTTGCCACTGTCTGTGGTGACTAGTGAAACTATGTATTTATTTAAAACCCGGGTAGATAACTTTCTAAGAGATAAATCAATCAAGGGTTATGACTAACTTTATTGGCGAGCATTATGGACTACTGTCTTCTTGGCTCTGATCAGCCTATGATACCTATGATACCTGAATAAAAGCACTTGAGAATTATATAGACCAAATGTCTTTGTTGGTGGAAAATAATGCATCTATCAGCCAGATGTCTGATAACCCATCATGTTCTAACAAATCTCCAAATAAATGTATTTTTACCAATTTAGTAGAACCTCTAACCATTTCTTCTACCCCCTCAAATAATAAACCAGATGAAAGCTAGTCTAGTATCCCCTACAAAAAATACAAAACAAAAACCAAAACTTTATGTACAAAAATCAGGAATTACCTTTGCATAATTCATTTGAAGTTCTAAACTTCAAAGTAACTGAAGGGCAAAGCCTAGATACGGTAAAACCTTCCTTGGATGTATCAACTCTCCCCTTTCCTCCCCCAATATCTTAAACAAAACTTTTTATCAGATTCAGAACACAAAATTAACACATCTGAAAAAAACATATTAAACACAAAGGAAATACCCCTTATGGATATTTCAGTAATGAATCAAAAACAGGTCATTGTACTAGGGGATTCCATTATTAAATATCTTGACAGGCCAATTTGCAACCCAGACAAACAGCAAAGAATGTGTTCCAGTTTTAGAGGAGCCAGAATAGCAGATATAACAAGAATGGCTAAACCAATATTAGCCAAAGCAGGAAAAAATCCTCTGGTGATTATCCACGAGGTACCAATGACATTAAAGAAGTCAATCTTATGCAAATTAAGCAAGATATCGTAGCATTAAACAACATTCTAAGTGAACATGGCTGCTCAGTATGCTTCTCGGAGGTGTTGCCTCTCCCAAGAGCTACTGAACATATTACCAACAAAATTAAAGCCTTAAATAACTGGCTACGAAAATGGTGCTACAAACAAGACATTAAATGTCTAACCCATTGGGAAGAATTCAAAAACTGACCATCTTTATACTGTTGGGATGGGCTACACCTCAGTAGAAGAGGAAGTACTATATTAGGACAACAGATGAATGTGTATATAAACTCCCATTTAAACTAAAAAAAAGGGGGGGAGTCTGGGAACCTATCCCACTCTCTAGTTAAAAAAGCTAACCCACCACAAAATTATAAATTCAATATACTCAGCTTTAATGCTAGATCTATGACAATTCCTAAATATGCTGAATTAGAAATACTAATACATACATTAGATTTAGCCATAATAGCCATAACTGAAACATGGGGAAACTTAGAAAAAATTTGGTCAACAGAGATATCTGGTTATAAACATTTTTACAAAAACCGAAATGACACTAAAAAAGGGGGTGGGGTTAGCTTATATATAAGGGATGACCTAAAATCTTACCAAAAAGACTCTAACCCCTGTTTAGAAAGTGTATGGGCATATATTCAAGTCACAAGTTCACATAAAATATTGATAGGAACCTGCTACAGACCACCAGCTTCTGACTTGGAAACTACCAGAATAATAACTGAGGAAATACAGTAATTTTCTGATAGAAATGATATACTGCTATTAGGAGACTTTAATCTGCCAACCATTAATTGGAACACATTAACTGGATCAAATCAGCATGATAACCAATTTCTATCGGTAATGACTGAACTGGGTTTAGTACAGAAAATAAGGAAGCCAACCAGGGAAAAAAACATATTGGACCTTGTCATCACTAACCTGGAAACTCCATTATCAGATATAATAATTCTACCACCAATCAGAAATAGCGATCACATGACAATACACTTTTCCATTCAGCTACCTTCACAACCAAAAAAAATAATACTGAAGTAAAGCAATACCATAAAGCAAACTTTCTCCTTATTAAACAAGAACTGGGAACAACTAAATGGGAGCACATTCTACCCCCTTTAAAAACAAATGAAGTATGGGAAATTGTTAAACAAAAGATATTAACACTTGATAGAAAATATATTCCTGAGAGACTTAAGTATAACAACAAAGGGAAAATTCCTCAGTGGTTTAATAAACATATAAAAACTCTAATATCCCATAAAAAGAAACTTTTTTCTAAGCTTAAAAAGACAACACCATCGAAAATAGATAAAATACTAATGTCTTACAGACAAACAGTTAAAAAACATATAAAAATAGCAAAACGTAATCTTGAATTCAAGACAGCATACACAAAAGATTCCCATAAAACCTTATATTCTTACTTAAATAAAAAAAAGAACTGTAATAACCAAATTGGACCCTTGGTTGTAAACTCACAAACCATTACCTCTGATATAGAAACAGCCACTGAATTTAACAATTATTTCTCTACTGTCTATACATACAAGTCAGACACTATAACTGTTCCCCTGATTACTGACACAAACACAGAAAAGATTTCAGAGGATGATATAAAAGATGCTATTAATACTCTCAAAAAATACACAAGTCCAGGACCTGATGGAATCAGTTCTAGATTCCTAATAGAAACAAAGGATGAAATTATTCGACCACTAAAAATATTATTCAATAAATCACTGAATGAATCATCAGTGCCAAATGAATGACGCACTGCAATAGTGACACCAATCTTTAAAAAAGGCTCCCAGTCAAAGACTGAAAATTACAGACCCATAAGTCTGACGTCTATCCCATGCAAGCTTATGGAAAAAATTATTAAGATCAAAATCGAGCATGAATTAGAAATATTAAAAATAACTGACATATACCAGCAAGGGTTCAAACACGGTTTTTCATGTGCAACTAATCTTATCTCTTTCTATGAGCATATCAGTTACCATTTAGATAATAACATACCTATGGACATTATATTACTCGATTATAGTAAGGCGTTCGATAAAGTCTCACACTCTTTATTGATTAAAAAACTTATCAAAATAGGACTCTCATCTATATTAGTCTCCTGGATAAATCAGTGGCTGGATAACAGAACAGAGAGTTAGGGTCAATAACGAAATGTCAGAGAAAGGAGTGGTGGCAGGTCCCCAGGATTCTGTGCTGGGGCCTGTTCTTTTTAATCTCTTCATAGGGGACATGTGCATATCTAGTAACAACAAAATGGTGAAGTTTGCAGATGACACCAAAATTGGGGGAAAAGCTAATAGTCAAACCAAGAACTCTGGCTTACAAGCAGAACCGTTGCTAATAGAACAATGGGCATCTGTAAATGATATGTATTTTAATGTCTCTAAATGTGCAACCCTTCATTTGGGGAAAAAATAATCCATTGCAAACATATTACTTAAATAATTTGGCTATTAAAACCTCTTTAGTAGAAAAAGATTTAGGTGTCTTAATTAATAACAATCTGTCCTCTACATCACATTGCACTAAGATAGCCAATCGAGCAAAAGTCACCCTTAGAAGGATCAATAAAACATTTATAAACAAAACTGAACAGTGTTTACTTCCACTCTACAGATCCCATGTTAGACCTTATCTAGATTATTGTTCCCCCTTTTGGAACCCCTATTTAATCTCTGGTATTAATAAAATTGAAAGTATTCAACATAAAGCAACAAAATTAATACCTTCACCTTTCTAAACTTGATTACACCACTAGATTAGAACAAACAGGCTTACATTTGCTCTCTCAAAGAAGACTTAGAAGGGATTTGTTAATATTATTCAAAATCACAAAACATCCAGATCAGATGCAAAATTGCGGATTAAAATATTCTACTAGAAAAATAGTTGCAAGATTACACAATAGACAACTGGAGATTATGAAAGCAAGAACAAATAAAATAATGAATTATTTCACTATAAGAGCACCTAAAATGTGGAATAAACTGCCTCAGGAAATAGTTGACTCACCCAACATTTTGATTTTTAAAAATAAACTAGATAAATGGTTAACCAATCAGGGATTTACTCAATGATCCACAAATGTGGATGACGAACCATGATGGGCAAATTGCCTTTGTTTGTCCCACACTACCAAAGTACCAAAGTACCAAAGAAGAATAGAAGCTAGCCAGGATCCACATCAGCACTCGTAGCGGAGCCTGCACAGGAGAATAGAAGCTAGCCAGGATCCACATCAGCACTCGTAGCGGAGCCTGCACAGGAGAATAGAAGCTAGCCAGGATCCACGTCAGCACTCGTAGTGGAGGCTGCAGAGGAGAATAGAAGCTAGGCAGGATCCACGTCAGCACTCGTAGTAAAGGCTGCAGAGGAGAATAGAAGCTAGCCAGGATCCACGTCAGCACTCGTAGTGGAGGCTGCAGAGAAGAATAGAAGCTAGCCAGGATCCACGTCAGCACTCGTAGTGGAGGCTGCAGAGAAGAATAGAAGCTAGCCAGGATCCACATGAGCACGTGTAGTGTGTGTGCACTTGGTGCTCCTCACATACAAGCATCCTGTGGTAGTGAGAAAGCACTCTGTCTGGGCTCATCTGTGATGGCCATCCACCTCCACCAGGGAGACACATCACAAAGAGCTATGGTGGTCCTGGAAGGCCTTGCATTTATGGGCTAAGCCAGGAGAAATGAGGTGAATGCCAGAGAAGTCAGGATGGGGCCCTGGGAGGTTAGCAACAGAAAGAGAAGGACATATGAACAACAGGAAACTCTGTACATTATATCAAAGAAAGCACACAAATCTGTGGAGCAAGTTAATCCATAGCACTATCTTTATGGGTGTAAGTGTAAATAATTTAATGTCATTAGGGACTGATCCACAAAAGCGGCCAAGACATGCTTGAAATGAGTATATCCTGGCCTTACAGTCACATACCCAGGACTGCGCAAGAATAGTCGTGATCGACTGCCCCATTCACCCACCCCTTTCAGGTGCAAAGTTCCACATGGTGGCTATGGGTGATGCCAGCTACATTTTTAGTGGGACTGCTGGATGCCCAGGTCAGTTGTTCAAGTGGATTCCCCCACTCTGTGAAGTGTGGGGGAACAAACAAAATGGCAGTCCATTTCAGTCCTCCACAGACTGCCATATTCCCAATGGGCAAAGTGGAATTTACAGACAGCTAAGGGCTAGGGTCAGTGATACTCCCAATCCCATACAGCTGCCCCGGTGCTAGGGGCTGGCAGAGGAAGGACTGTTAAGGCCTGGAAACACACAGAATGGCTGGATGGAGGGGGGCACATAAGCACTATGGGGGCCCCCTTGGCCAAGAAGTGTCTGCCATCTCACTGACTGTACCCGCTACCTTAGAAGCAGTGAGTACTGGACACTGGTAAGCACCTGCAACAGACCCATCCTGGTGTGGTGCTTTGCTCAAGCCATGGATTGGATGCAGAGGGAGCATTCAGCCGGGGTTATGGATGCCCAGGGTCAGGGGGCACTCTATGGACTTTCACAGTTCTCTGCACGTGCAGAAGGGCTGCTTGCCCTATTTTGCTAGGGCACGTAATCCTTTTTGATAAATCCACCTATTTTTCAAGGAAATAAATTGCTAAATTTAGTTTATTCTGTATTATTTTAAATTGCATTAATAGTAATTACTAGAAGGGCTCTAAAATGCCATATGTTTATGAAGTTTCAATGTTTTTTCCTGGTTTAAGGATTCAGGTGATATTATGATAAAAATTTTGACAGCAAAACACTACAAGTTATTTAAAGAGTGGTTCATACTTCTGGAAAAACTTTGAAAAACATACACTTTAGCCCCATCTAAGTCCATTTTTCTTGTATCTTCTGTACTTTTCTCTCCCATTCCTTATTACTGATGGCAGTTACATGAACTCCGACTCTTCAACCCTTAGAGTTCATCTGTTTCTGCAGACACTCACTCGCCACTTAACAACGTAATTCTTTGTTGTGACATCACAACTGGGGGCCATGGGGATGATTGTGATGCTACAAGCAGAGAATTATGACATCATGGGCCAGATATTCAAAGCCTTGCACCGAGAGCAAACCGTTTGTGCCAAAATTGTGGCACATTTGTGCCTGGCTGCAATATTCAAAAGTGGAAATAGTGCCAGTGCATCGTGATAGCATCAGTGCTAAAAAATAATGTATGTGGGGGACCGACTGAGGGGCGGGGACATGAATACCGGTGCACCGGGACATTGAAAACAATAGTGCTGTGCTACTGGCCTTAGCATGACTTATAGCATTGTGCTAAATACCACCACTGAAAAGCAGAAGGGAACCCCAGGCAAACATGCACAAGTGGCCACCCTGATCCCCGATACATGTAGGTGAAATAGTATGCCTATTTCCTGGTATTCTAGTGGCCCCCCAGCCCCGATCTCCATGACGAAATATTGTAAATTCCCCAGCAGTAGCATTGACAGCTCCAGTCCTGATCTCCAGAGGTAAAGTTGTAAATATCCCCGGTGGTCCCATGCACAGCCCCAGCCCCAATCTCCAGAAATACATCTGTAAGTTTCCCTGGTGGTCCCCTTCACAGCTCATACCCCAATCTCCATATAATTATGTATAAGTGTCCCCAGTGGTTTCCTTCACAGCCCAAGTCCTGATCCCCATATAATTATTTGTATGTTTCCCCGGTGGTCCCCTTCACAGCTCAAGTCCTGATCCCCTATAGAAATAAAATCCTAAATACCTGGTGGTCTAGTGTTGTTAATTACAGCTTATCCCTCAGTGACATCACTTTCAATTTCAAGATTCCATGAAGCTGCTACTGTCTTGATTACATTTACAGATGATGTAGATATTGATCTCTGGACTGCTGAGACCTGCAGGTAAGGCCAGTTCCTCACTGGAAAGAAGTTTACATGGGCTTTTGCAATTTAGGTGACCCTGAAAATGTTTCTTTCCTGTTGTAAAAATTGTAACCATGAAATACTGGGTGAAATTAATACATGAAACTAAAATAAACAAACAAAAAAACCCAGCACATTATCACAGTGTACAGAAATTACAAAAATGTCCAAAACTGGGCATTAAAATGTACAATGAAAAATATCATTAGGATATGGACATGTGAATTAAAAGTTCACCTGCAAAGTTGTTGTGAAGTCAGCTGACTTCACAGTTCATGATGTCCCCCTCCCTCACCCACCAGCTTTACTAGTGTTTTGTTTTTGTTTGACAAAAACTGTTAAGAAAGAATCCCGGGGGTGTGGCTTGGCCAGGCAATATGGTGGTAGCCTTTTAGAGCAGCTCCCTTGGGTACCAAATAAGGTTCTATGTTATAACGGTGATCGTGGAACAGTGATCATTTTTAGGGCAAGTGTACATCGCTGAAAATGAATTTCGGCGATGCACACTCGTGGCAAACAGCAAGAGGATGCCCAAGATCTAGGGGACCTTTTTTTAATGCAGGGGGCTGTGCCCCCCACAGCCCTCCCCACTAATGGAGTCTCAACTCCAGGGGAGTGCACCTCGGGGTGGGGGAGGATACTTAGAAAATAAAAATCCACCTGCCAGCAACCGACCACCCTTCCCACCATGCTAGTGGACCAGCTTGGCAGCTGCCTGCCACACCCCTCCCACATACCTTCCTTCCCCTTCCTCTCTCTCCACTAAAGCCCAGCCAACAGCTTGCAGGAGGGCCATGCATGGACCAGGGGCATGGCTTAGAGCGGGAACCATGCTGCAGATCTGCCATCTGATTGCTCATTAATGGCTACACTCACTAACCTTTGGAATGAGATGAAAGCAGGATTTGAAAACATCTATGTACAAATTCTCCTTGTACAGAATATAATGCAGGCTTTCTCTGAAATGGTGGGCACCCATGCCATGCGGTTGACAGAGGCCAAACAACGTGTCAGTGATCTTGAAGACAAATCATCAGAAGCTGCAAAGGAACAAGAACAATTAAAGTCTGAACTAGCAGAAATTAAAATGAAACTCGATGACCTGGAAAATCAGAGTAGGAGATCTAGTATCAGGATTGTCAATCTTCTGGAGGGATTGGATGGCAGGGACTCTGGAGTAGCATTGCAGCACATATTGGCAGAGCATCCGGGACTGGGGGACCTGGTGCTGTCCTTTGAAACTGAGCACGCTCATCGAGTTGGTCCCCGGCCTGGCATTGGCAACAATTTTTAATTAAATATCTGTGCTTCAGTGACAAAGAAGAGGTCCTAAGGGTATGAAAAAAGAAGGTACCTAATATGATTGGCATGGGGTCATAATATCATGGGCAAAACAGAGTGGCAAACAATGCCACAGTCAAAAAAGTGTGTGCAAAAAAACAGTCAGTGAAAATACAGACCGAAACAAAAATAGCGTAAACAACTGTTTATGCAGGGGGCTACAGCCTCTGCACTTCTGACATGTGGGGGGGGTTCACCCCAACCACCACCCAGAAGTAAAATAACTAACTCTAAGGGGCTGTGGACCAAGAGGATAAGGGGAAACTCGGGAGGGGGGAACTTAGTCTCTGCCAGCATAAAAAAAAAAAAAAAAAACAACTATCAGGGGATGGGGAATCAAATCCCAATCCCCAGGTCCCCACTGCCTCAGGTGCCTATGCCTTAGCCACTCCATCACAGGAGAAGCTTGACCAGGCACTGCACCCAAGGCTTCTTCAGCCCTTACTCCAGTCCATGGTCAGCGACAGGGGTAGTAATAGTTCCCTACCACTATTGCACCCCGGTCACTGTGAATGTTTCCTCCCTTTACACTGCGCGGTTATTCCTGCTCTGTTTCAGCAGTGCTATATTGATCCAGTACTCAGCGATTAAGGGTTCCAATGTAAATGTCTTTTAAGATTACAGTAGGGACCTGCAAGGCAGAAAAATGGACTTTAATAAGGTGAAGATGGTGCTGCATAACAAAGGGTGGGAGTTTGACCACCTATATCCTTTAAAGCTGTGGGTTTCAAGACCGGGGAAGCCCCCAAGGTTCTTCGCCGATCCCAAGGGGACGGAAAAGTTCCTTAACACTGAGGAGGCAGCTGCAGCTGGGAGAGGTAATGTGAGGGAAACTGGACCCTCCACATGAGGTGCTGGCAAGGTATAATTATTTCTTTCATTTTTGAGGGCTCATGGGCGTGAGCTGGGTGGGGATCACCTAGTAGAGTGCAAAATCTATAGTGGCATCCTATAACCATTGAGGTCTTAATGTGAGTGCTGCTCCCTCCACCCCTACATGCCTCCTGATACTCTGTACAGCTTGATTGTTTTCTTACCTCCACGATATGGTCCCAGTGTGACAGTCAGGCAGGTCTTCTTTGTACAATTTGTTCTGGCTCACAGTAACTGCCGGAGGGGCCAGGTGTGCTTTCCTTTTTTTCTGTTTGTGTTACCTGGGTGCCAGGTTATAGTTGGGCTGGCTGAACTTCTCAGTGCTCACTAAGCATGTCCTCTGGTACAGGAGTTGAACCCGCTTTTTGCTCCTTGACGTTTCTTGCAGAGGAGGGATGACTGCTTCTGATCGAAGTGCAGGGGTGTTGGAGAGAGTCGTACTCTGTCCAGGGGTGAGGTGCTTTCCTTGTGATCCATCTAATTCCATCTGCTGCATATAACAGGGATCCGAGTGTCATCAAGGAACCTGAACATTAAAGAGGAGATGCCGCATGTGTTTTTTTGGTCTTTTTGTTGCTGTGGCCCGGTGGTTGACAGTTGGACGTAGGCCATTCTCTGCCCACCAAACACATGAACCTTAAACTCAAGTCTGTCAGTTCAACCCAAGTTGTGGGCTATCAATCTGGTTGGTGGGAGGGGGGAGGGACTCTTACTGCTCTGGTGGCTGCTGCCTACTTCAGTCCGGCAGCTGGAGCGATTGTATTTCATGACATCTTGTTGCCTGGAATAAAGTTCAGTACAGCACTCCCCCCCCCATGAGGATTTAGCATTCTGGGTCATGGATAATAATAACAATAATCTTTATTTTTATTACGCCTTTCAAAAAATCAAGGTGCAGAACAGGCTTTAAAATACATCCAAATAATGGCGGGAGTAGACTACACATGTTGGAGCCTGAAGCAGACATCGGACCATCCTCCTAAGGACATTTTGCTATGGTATATTCCATTAAGTGTTGATGCCTGTTTCTTCTAGCAAAGTTTTTTGGGTTGGTTAGAGGTATTTTCTCATAGGGATACTTAATAGTCCTGGGATATAATTAATTTGATAATAGCATCTATTGGCAATTTTGGAAGAAGCCACTGGGAGGAGTGAGAGCCCCATCACTTAACCCAATTGTGACATCACCAGGTGGAGAGTCTGTCCATCTATAGTTAGGGGAAGGGGGAGGAGAGGGTGTTTGATTTCTCCAAATGGATATCGATTATGGCTCTCAGTGGTAGAGATGTCCCTATGCCCCCTGGCCTACAATACTGCTGCAAATCACAAGGGGGTAGATAGGGGTTGTGTAGACCGTAAGCAGGTTGACTATTTTGGGCACTGCACTGGAGTCAGTTTGGAGGGGGCTCTGATGGTGACTTACTGGACTGCCCAGGATGACACATGGCTGCACACTTCAGATCCCAGAGGGTCTGGTTGTCAACAATGAGAGGGGATCGATGTCTCCAGTGGGAGGGCCCACTTCCACTTTGCAATATAAATCCCCAGGGTGAGATGTTACCCAATTTAGGTAGAGATCGGGAGGCCCAGTTGGTATATGTTTGCTAAACTAGCATTAATGCTCTACCACATTTACTAATGAGTTTTTTTTACTTTTTCCTGTAAGTAATGTGCCTCCTCTCCCATGCTGGGAGAGGAAGTAAAGTTGAGGTTTTATTTTACCAGCTGTATCTGTTAAATTTATGTTAAATGTTGTCTGCTATGGTTACCCATACAGACCATGCACTAAGGATCCCAACCAGGGAGGGGTGGGGGGAGAGTTGATTGTGTTAGGGTGGGCTCTTGTTTGGCTGTTATGTTTGTTATGGGTGAAGGGTGGCAGGGGAGGGAGGGGTGGAGTGTGGGGAGTTCAAATGTTAAAAAAGTTAACTTTGGAGGTTTCTTGTCATGGTACAAATGTTTATGCAAATCACATACTTGACTACAAGGCACTAGGCAGTAATACAGTAGGTGGGATTTGAGGTACAGTGGGACAAGTTGTGTAGCTAGTGATGATGGATAAGTTCAGTATCATTACTTGGAATGTGAATGGGTTGAAAAATGTAGTTAAGAGCAAAAGGGTGCAGGAAAGAATTAAATGCTTAAGGGGGGACATATTGTTGCTGCAGGAGATGCACATAACAGAGGGAGAAATGGCTAAGACTGCAAAAAGGTGGGGAGGAACCTGGTTAGGGTATTGCTTTAATGCAAAAACAAGGGACACAGCAATCTGTCTCAGACAAGACTTCCTGGGAGAAGTGGTGGAGACTAAACTAGATCCCAGTGGTCGGTACACTCTGGTTCATGTTAAGATGCATTATGGGCTGACATTCTCAGTGGGGTCCATGTATGGTCCAAATATAGACAACCCCTCCTTCTATCCAAAGTTACAGCCGGATATGGCTGGATTGCTGGGTGCCTGAATACTAGGAAGGGATTTCAATTGTGTAATCAACACGATTCCTGACAGGTCCAACCCCTACTCCAGTCCCCCATACTAGATGTGATAGAGCACTGGAAGTGCTGATGCCCACCTATACGCTATCTGACTGTTGGAGGCAGAACAACTTCACAGCACGGGAGTAAAATTTCTACTCACATGCACATGCCATGTATGCTAGGATTGGTAGGCTCCTAGTTACTGCCTCTCTAGTGGGCTCAATAGGGAACATTCATTACGAATCAATACTGGTTTCTGATCATGCCCCTCTTCGGGCAACAGTATCATCTGGTAGGCTCCACCTCATCCTAGGATGTGAAGTCTGGATCCAGTACACCTTAAGAACTTCGAATTCCAGAACACTACATGGGATGGGTTCAAGGATTACCTGGTATGCAACAGGGCAGGCGATACTTGGCACTCCATTAGATGGGAAGCTCTCAAGGCTGTCATAAGGAGACTTGCAGTAGCCTTTTCTAGTCATTTGTGTAGGTAACAGAGGGAGGAGCTGAGAACCGTAGGGGCTAAAATTGCGACTATGGAAAAGGATCATATGGAGAATCTCAATATGCTACTGTATTACAGGCTACAAAAGTTAAAATGGAAGTACAACCCCATTGCAACGGTCCAGATGGAGAGGACCATAATCCTTTCACAGGTGGGACAATATTTTGATAGAGATAAGGGAGGCAAGCTACTAGCGTGGCAGCTCAAAGCTTGGGAGGGGGCCAGAACTATCTCACAAATTGCAACAGGGTCTAGGGGGTTGGTACCTGGCCAATATGGCACTGCTAAAACAGCACAGCAAGAATCATGCTGTGGAAAGTGCTAAACTGTGTATAGCAACAGGGGTTTTACAGCATTCAGAAATTACCACTACCCCTGTTGCTGTATGGTCAGGTGGGGGAGTGATGAGTTAACTGCAGGTGTGGTGCCTGGTCAAGCCACTCCTGTGGTGAAATGGCTAAGGCGTCAGCACCTGGAGCGTAGGAGTATGGGGGACTAGGGATCAGCTCCCGTATCCTGGTATGCCCTGTTATTTATTTTTTTAATGGATATTTTCCCCCTTCGAGTTTCTCCTCATCCCCAAGGTCTACAACCCCCTGGAGTTGATTATAATAAGTCTGAGGGGTGAGGGGGCAGAACCCCCCAAAAAACAAAAACTTCACATTTTCCCCATTAACTGTATGGCGTGCACGTATTTTGTATTGGTCAGTGTTATTTCCGATCTTATTTCCGCACATGCCATTTTGCTTGCAGCATTTATTGTCATGCAGTTTTTGATTTAGACATTTTGACCCCATGCTAGGGGGTTTAGCTGTGACTCAACAGTAATAGGGGATACCTTTTGTAACTTTTATAACACTCTTTACACTAAGGAGGCCCATCCCTCAAGCCAACAAATAGATGATTTTTTCTCAAAGGCCTCTGCCCTTTGGATGGCAACCTGGTGGCAGACCTGAACAGCCCAATAATGGATGCTGAAATAGTGGATGTCATCTGTGCTCTTGGGGGGGGGCGGAGGCTCCGGGTCTGGATGGGTTACCTATCGACTTTTACAAAACATTTGTGTCAGACCTCTTGGACCCCTTGTCTCGAGTGATACATGAGAGTCTCGAGAGTGGGCAGTTGCCCCCATCCATGCGGTCTGCCATCATTACGGTCCTCCCTAAACAGGGTAAAGACCCAATGCAATGTGCATCTCACAGGCCAATCTCTCTGTTTTTTTTGTTTTTTTTTAAACTTTTGATTCTGCACCATTTCCTGTTGGACTCTCTCCAGCTGAGTCAATCGGATAGCGGGCTTATTCCGTCCTCCTAAAGCTCGGATATCACCCCTGGTAAAGGAACTCTCCCACATCACCATGTCCTCTGAGCCCCCCCAGATCTGAGTCCCTCGGGGCATGGAGAACCACCACCTTACCAGCACTCTATCTAGAGTATCTGGATGGGTGACACTAAGCATGAAGAGAACCTGGGAGATGTCCCAGAACCCGGAGTGGACGTGGTGCCTGCTGCCCCTAGACCCACCTTCAAATACCAATGGGAAGGAGGATTTTCTACTTGTACCTTCCCTTTCCAAAGAGCACAGAGTGCAGTGACTACTAGCACAGCATGGGCATGGTCCCACACCCACCTGTAGGAAGTCTTGCCCCAGCTCCAAACCCCCTGCCCCGAGCTTTGCGAACCGCATCACCTGGTCACCATCATGAGCCACCACAGCTGCACAAGGTCCATTGCACCCTCCCTGGGAAAGGAGAGCTGCCAGCTGGCAGCTCAATCCAAGTCCCCCCCCCGCCAACCCTCAGCAACCCAAGCTCATTCCCGAACCCGGGTCACTGGCATGGCATGAGGTGTGGCATCCAGCACCTCAACCCTCAGCACCACCGAGCCAGGCAGGTCGATCTCTCTGTTGATGGCAGACTATAAGATCATTGCTAAATTGCTTGCCACAAGGCTGGAATCGGTGTTGCAAAAAGTGATCCATACTGATCAGGCGGGGTTTGGTAAAGGCCACCAGGGGAAGCATAATATCAGGAAGGCCCTAGATATTGTATTCAATTGGTCCAAATCAGCTAAGTCTCATGAAGCAGCCATCCTTACCCTGGACGCGGAAAAGGCTTTTGACCATGTGGAGTGGGGATATACTGTACGTTCAAGATGTTGCAAAGATATCAGCTTGGTGATACAGTACAGTACCTGGTATCTGAACATTCTGAAACCCGTGCACTGCACCCACCATGTCAGCATTCTTTTTTTCAAATGTTTACTGCATCTATAGTTTTATTTAATGGGCAAAATAAGTTATATAAGGTTGCTTTCAGGGAAGACTAGGCCATGAGTTTGGGAGTTGACATGATCAACAGCTTTTCACTGAAATGAACTCATTTGATCAGGCAGTGAAATAAAGGTTACAAAATGGCTTGTAGCTTTTAAGTAAAGTATATTAGAGCTCTCTTTTTGGTGCAAAGCTTGTTTTGGATATGCTGATCCAAATGCTGAATTTATTGATGTTGAAAATTTTGACAGTACTCCCTTTTTGATCATCTGAGTTGGGATTGGCTCCTGTGAGCAGATTCTCCAGTTGGCCAGTTATACAGTAGCAATCAAGTGATTTAGAAACATAGAAACAGATAATGATGAAGAAAAAGACCAAAAGTCCATCTAGTCTGCGTAGAGTTCCCTCTCTGCCCCAGGACCTATTGTCCATATAGGGTTGTAGCCCTCCTGGTCCCCCCTCTCCCCCACTCTCCTCCCTACTGCTACTGACCTGAGCAACCACCAAACCCTTCACTCTGTCCCAGCCATGCTTTAAAGCTTTTACAGCCTTGGCTCCCAGCACCTTAACTGGCAGATTGTTTCCTCACATCCCTCTTATACCTTCCCCTTGTCAGTTTCCACTTGTGACCTCAGGTTCTTGATTCTGTACTCCTGCTAAATAGTTCCCCATTGTTCAACTTATTTATTCCCTTACTTCCCTTCAGGAACTTGAAGGTCTCTATCATATCCCCCCCCCTCTCGCATGGTCTTCAGTGAGTACATGTTCAAGAATCAGTGCCTTGAGATGATCTCCAGAAGAGCTACCTTGTTAGTCCTGAATCATCTAGGTCACCCTGTACTTCCCTGTCCCCAGCCTGTCCCTGTCCTTCCTTAGGTGATGACTCCAGAACTAAACACAGTATTCCAGGTGTGTCCTCAAGAGTGATCCATATCTGGGTAGTAGTACTTCCTTTTTCCTGCTGTCAATACTCCTTCCAATACACCCCACCATCCTGTTAGCCTTACCTTAGGTCTTGTTACACTAGCTTGATTGTGTGCAGGAGTCACTAATGACGACTCCCAGGTCTTTTTTCTTTGCTGTAGTGCTCAGTTTAATCCTTTCCATCCAGTACTCTGTCCTGGAGTTTTCCCCCTAGTTGCATAACCTTGTTTTTTTTTCTTTGTGAAGGAAAGACTGTATTGTTCTCAGACATACATTATGCCACCTGCCAAAGAAGAAAACAGTTACGTTGTGTACTGTATGCTTCAGCAGCCTTAAATATTGCACTCTGTTGTCTACCCTGCCTACCTTAAAATCATTTATGAGGGGTAAATCAAAAGGTTTAATGACTCAGTGGAAGCAAGCAAGTGAGCAGAAAGATTTGCTGCATCAACTTGAAGATCAAGGTAGGCAGACTAAGCCCAGTAATTCCACGTGGGATGAGCTCAGAATAATGGTGCACGTTTTGCTATTCTACTGACACCGACTTCTGTCGTTTCCTTATGCTTGTAACCCACCTAGGATGGGAGTGCATTTTTTCTGATCCCTACAGCCATCATCACAAAGCTTCTCTGACCCAGTCTCCAGGGACAGGGCAGCAACCAGCAGACAGGTTCCTTTCTTCTTTGTGCCCACTGTGCCTGTCATCTTTATGGCCCATACTGCTGGTGGCAGACTGAGATCAATTGCTCACGCCCACTGCATAGGGCTAAATTTAAAAAAATAAAGTAAAAAAAAAATGATTTGGCCTAGTGTTGCTCAGATAGTATCCTACCGGGTTGGATACCATCAAATACCGTCATTCTGGTCGCATATCAGAAAGCCTAGAATGGCATAGATACAGTGCCATATTAACTTACAAGGCACCCATAGGCTGGAAACTTCAAGCACCCCCCCCCCCCCGTGAAACACGACTCAGTTCAGGGTATGGCAACAACTGTTCTTCATTAAAGAGAATCAAAGGGCCCACATTTTCATTTCCTCATTGCATTGCCCTGTAACATATTTACTTCCATCCCACCACTAGTACTGTTCATGATCACAGACCGAATGATCAATCAACAAAGAAAGAAACAATCAGTCACATCAACAAAATAAATCTCTCATCCATCTCACACAACACGCTGCAGCAACACTGTTTGTTGTTGTACACAACTCACTGAAAACAAGTTAGTTGTTTTGATTGACTCTGACTCACTGCTCACTCCAGTTCGTCATCACCACCACACCTGACCGAGCGATATGACCGACCATCTGTTCATCTTGTGAGAGGGCAAGATTGAAGATGACTAGATGAGCACACTAGCAGAGAGGGGTCACTGGACAGCAGGCACTAGTTCGACTCACTGGGCAGGCAGGGGGAGGGCAGCAGGTCATTCTCTAAAACACTAACTGTCTGAGACTTGATCTGACTCCAATCGTCAGATTCAGCAGTGGCAGGCCAGCGGCGCAGCAGGCAGAATGTGATATTTGATGAGAGACAGTGGTGAGTGATGACACTCTCTACCTCTCTACTGCCCTGATCAGCCTGTAAGTCCTGAGTGAGTTGGGACTGGGAGATGGCGGGAGGAGTCAAAGACTGTCCGACTTGTGAGTTGACTTTTCTTTGCTGCAGTCTGTAGACTAGTGCTGTGGCACCAGTATGCACCGTGCCTTTTTTCAACTGGGTGCACACATGTGCAATAGTCTTCTGGAGCTGGGGAGGATTTACAGTTCAAAATAATGTGCAGCCCATGCTGTCCACTGATTGGAGTAATTTGTGTGGGCTCTGTTCTGTCTGGGAGGGGAAAGAGAGTGAGACAGACAGTCAAGTTCGGGGGGGCTGGCAAGACAGACAGCGGGGGGCAGATGATATTGAGTTTTGGGGGTTGGGGGACCATGAGTCAGCTCAAACAAGCTCAGTCAGTTTTTTTTTTTCTCATTTTTGATTTCTCAGGTGCCCCCTAACAGCTGGTGCCCCTAGGCTGCAGCCTACTTAGCCTAATGATAAAAACGGCACTGTATAGACATTTGACCAAGAATCTGACCTCCTAAAATCCACTGTAAGTATCCGACATATCCAACCTGGATCCAATGAATCTGATGGATCCAACCCTCGGATCCAGGGATCCGATCATCAGATCCAGCTATCTGAGGTTGGTTCTGATGGATCTGACAATTGGATTCAGGGATCTGACCATCAGATCCAACTATCTGTGGTTAGATCCGATGGATTCAACCTCTGATCCACTGGCCAAATCCTAGGTCAGATACCAGCACTATCCAATGGAGGATAATTAGATCCACAAAAGCACTATCTGAGCAACACTAATGTGGCTCATTGCCAACAAGCAAACAAAGGGAACCACACATGGGAGTATAGTGCAGAAACACGTGTGGTTGCTCCTTACTGGGCCTAACCATGATGGATGGACAGTGTGTCAGGCAGACAATTAAACTGGCCAGTAGTATTGTACTAATGGGCACATTAAGATGGCTGGAAGCCACACTGAATGATTGAGTCATGTTAAAATAATAAATAATGCCCAGGGACACATGGGTGTAGCCATCTTTTTTTACCACCTTCACTGCCTTTCTCTCTCAACTCCTCTAAGGTGCATTGCACTGATGGGCAGGATACTAATCTCCTTCATCTCAGTCAGTCAGTGCTTCCCTTCTAGCCTCCCTTTTCAATCTTTCTTTCCAGTTTGGGTCTTTCCCCCAGTCCTGGAAGCAGGCATAAGTGCTCTCTCTCCACAGTGGGGTTGACTGTTCCCCCACAGGTAAATACTGGCTAATGTCTCCCCTCTTCGCCTTGGGCAAGGTGCCAGAAAACTTGTTCTCTCCTAGCCATTCACCTACCTTAGTTCTTTTTCCTTCTTCTCCCCTTCCAGTCTGGCTTCTACAAATACCATTGCAATATCTCTTCCCATCTCCAGATCCTTGACTCTGCGCTGTAAGGCATGACCTTTTCACCATGACCATTTTCATAGACCTAGCAAATGCTTTTGATATTGCTGCCCATCCCCTTCTCTTGGATAAGTTAGGTGCTGCAGGTCTGTTTGATTTCATGGTTGGGTTGTTCTACTCCTACCACTTGAACCGACTCCAGCCAGTCCAGATTAGTGATGCCCTGTGCACCCATCTTCCCATCAAGTCAGGTATCCCCCAGGGTTCCATTCTTGTTCAAATCCTTTTCACTGTCTTCATAAATGACCCTGCCATCACCTGTGTCTCCTCACACATGCACGTACATGCAGATGACACAGTTCTATTTGCTTTTGATGCTTTGGTCCCTGAGATGTAATCATAACCCCAACATGATTTTGACAATGTCCAGTAATGATTCTGTTCAAACCAGCTCTCACTAAATGCCAAAAGAGATGGTTTCCCTGACTTTTGGCACAAGACAGAGATTAGAAAGGCTCCAACATATCCCTATCTTAATGAGTGTGGAAGGCAACCTCCATAAAGCGCTACCATTCTTGAAGTAATTAGGAATGTGGCTGGACCAGACCATAAGCTTTTCCATACACACTGACACCATGAACAAGAAACAAACTCCATGCTAAGCTTAGTTTGCTATACCACAACGAATTCTGCCTTCCTTTCCTGCTCTGCCATGACATCATCCTAGAGGCAATGCTGCCAGTGTTTGACTGCAAATGCAGTCTACAGCCGCAGCCCCAAATCTACACTTGCCAGGCTGAATCTCCCATTTTCATTTCTTCTGCTTCTTCACCCTTAGTGCACCATCACTCACCCATCACTGCTGTCTCTATGCAAATCTCTCTCTCTCCCCCCCCCCCTCCCTAGAGGTCTAACATGTCTTGTACTGCTCCTCCATCCTGACTAAATACTGGCATGCCACTGTTCCCACATACCTCACCTCTCCTTAACCCTTAATCCCATCCTCCTGATGTACTCCTTCTAACCATCCAGTGCTCTTTCTTTCATATCCCTCACTATAAATCTGTCAGAGGCCAGTCTGCTTTTCTCTATTTACCTTCCGACACTGCAGAACAACCTACCTCTCTCCATCACCTCTCATTGAGAGCTGTGCAGCATGCAGAATTCCACCGATGGAATTTGTGTGGAACAGAAATTCCACATCTGAAATGCTTTTTGGCATTTAACTTTTAATTCATGGAATTCTTAAAGATATCTCTATGTATGTAATCCATGAAATATAATTCCGTAGTTTGCAGAAACTTAATCTGGGGTTTACATAAGCTGTGGATGGCTGAGGCATCACACCGTACCTCCTTCCACACTGGCGACCCATGTTTGCAGTGCGAGCAGCTCGTTGGAGGACCAGCCAGGGAGGGAGAGGATCAAGCATCCAAGGAGCAGCTCTCCTCTCCCAGAAAGGGTGGGGAATGGAGACCAGCACCTATCTGACACCTAGAGGTGGCTGGATGTTGGTTGTCACATCGGCCCCTGTACAGTGGGGCATAGAGGCGGAGCAGCTGACTGGTGTGCTGCATGCAGAGGTGCATGCAACTCGACCATTGTGGGCATTGCACGCTCACCCTCTGCAGAACAGAAAATAGAAAAACTGGTCCCGGTCAAGCGGTATGGAGGCCGTCCTCTGCAGGGACCACCCCCGAGAAGACACCTCCCCAAAACTTGATCCGGTTCTGGTGGGCAGAGTTGGGGTCTCACTGCCACCCTGCCATGGAGGGTAAGCCATGGGAGAAGATGGGAGGTAGGTCTGAGGGCTGGGGATGGGGCTGGGAGGATGGCCAGATAGTAGGGCCGACCGGGACAGAGGAGAAAAATAATCACAAACATTTTTTTTTTTAATTCTGCTTCTGATGGAATTCTGTGGAAGTTAGAATTTCCAGAGTTCTAAGGAATTCAGGTCAAAGCGGAATTTGAAAATTCCACATAGCTCCACTCTCATCCTCTCTACACTCTCTCAAACCATTCAGCCAACACCTAAGACACCAATCCTGTTGCACTCCTGCTCTGTTCCACTCCCACTCTGGGACATGAATGTGAATGAGACATGTTAGGAGTGGAATTTTTATTCCCTTAGAGTGACTTCCTGCTCTTGCCCGATAGGTCCATTCCTTTACGTAATCTCGGGCTCTGCTTCCTGCTTGTCGCTGACCCCTAAACTCTGTGTCCTGCCCTGGAACCCTGTTTCAGCAAACAGTTTAGTCATTCTTACAGCTCTGCCTGAGCCCCCATGTTCAGTTTCAGTCTGCTGATGCTGGCAGTGAGTGAGAAAGTTTAAAGGGTAATCCTTTTGGGTGGTCAAATAGTTAATTGCTTTGTAGAACATATATTTTCCACTCCTAAACTGGATACATTCTGATTTTGAAATGCTTGACAACTCTTACAGTGGGACAAAGTGCATTCTGATATACAGTATACTATAAATTACTGTAGTTAAGCAAATGGATGTTTGTCTCGTTCATAATTATCCTTTAAAGGTTGAGCAGTTTTATTAACTTTATGTTGAGGAATATGTCATGTACAGTACGTGGTTTATGAACTGAACTGAAGAACAGTTGGCAAACCTTGATTGGTGTTCACGAACCATTCACTGAAACACAGAGGCATAGAAAATAACAACAAATAAAGGCCTCACAGCCCATGCAGTCTGCTCAAGCCTGTATAATTTTGGGACTATGCCCGTGTCAGTCCACATTACTCATCTTCCCCAGTCTACCCCCTTTCAAAGTATTCCCATGTGCCTGTACATCCCCTTTTGAACCCCTCCATTGTTTCCCCCACAGTCACTTCCTGTAGAAGCTTGTTCCAGTCCATCACCACTCTTCCTCTACAAAGGTACTTCCTGAAATCTTTCTTGCACCCCACTCACCCTCACCAGGTTCAGGGAGTTACCCCTTATTCCTGAGTTGTTTTTTTTTACCTATTTTTTTTCCCTCTGGTCATGGTCTGTGGAGCCTCTCTCAGTCATCCTGCCTGTTCCTGCCCTGCCTGAAGTCATCATACCTGAGCCTCCTCTCTCCTCCCTCTCAACCCACACAACCGGCACCCCTAGCTTAACCCCTCCTGGGTGGGGTCTCCCCTCCTCTTGGGCAATCTGTACAGTCAGTCTCCGACTTGTGGGTCAGAGCCCAGGTGGAGGACACTGGAAGGCCAGGCAGGATAGACCCGGCAGTGGGCATGGGGGCAGGTGCCGTCGCCTACCCCGCAGACTGGTGTTTCCCCTGTTCTGGTGTGTGGTTCCCCCTCCTGTGTGTGGTGCATGTCCCAGACGCTACGACACACTGCAACCCTGCCAAGCATCAGCCATGCTATGTATGTGCTGCCTTGTGTGCTGCAGCACCCCTGGTCTCCACCGGGAGCCGCTGGCACATCGAGCGATGTCCCGTCCTTCCCCCTGGGGAGTAGAGCAGCCCAGCAGGTGCTCAATCTTCACCCGCCCCTGCCGACCCCCAGCACCCGAGCTCACTCCCGACCTTGGGTCGCTGGCATAGCGCGAGGTGTGGCATGCAGTGCCTCAACCCTCAGTGCCACCAGGCCGGACATCCCTTATTCTTGTGTTACTACTCACTGTGAACAGCTTATTGCTGTCCACTAGGGCTGGAAATCAGGTTGGGCCAATCATTCAGGCCATTCAGGTTTGGCAGTGATTGGAATTACACCTTCAAATCAGGTTACACTGCCAAAATCCAAAAAGTCCCCAACCTGAAATTAGCCCAGCACAAACAGCAAAGCAGGACACACAATCAGAGGCTACGAGAGGGAGAGAGAGAGAGAGAGAGAGAGACATGCAAGAGCAGCTATAGTATTGCTGTGGGATGGGGGGTGGAACAAAGCAGCAACTGGTGAGTGAAGCAAGTGTCAGGTGTCAGTGAGTCATGTCAGTCACTGAATCTGACAGCAGCAGGCAGCAGTGAGCACTAGGTGCTTGACGTACCTGAAGGTGAATCCATACTCGTACTGCAAGTGTGCGTGCTGAGCTCCCTCCAACCACTGTAGCTCTCTTATCCTCACATTTCCATCTCATCTCCAGTCTTTCTGCTGTCATGCATGAGTTGAGCTGTAACAGAGGAGTCATGTGACTGCACTAGCAGCAGTCCAGTCAGGCATCCTGTCTCTTTGCCCACTTTCACCCTGCTGCTGTTAGGTCTGCTGTGATTGGAGCAGACAGGATGATGTGTGGGTTTATAAACCCCTCAAGTCTACACAGCAAGGTCAGAGGCGACCACAGTGTGTTGCAGGCACTTGTGTGAGCTGAGCAGAACTGCGGCATTTTCATCATATGGCACAGAGAGTTATAAATAAAATACATTTTAGGCAGCTTTTTAGGACAGACAGGAGGATTAGGACAGGATTAAGTCCAGCAGCAGAGCAAAGAAATATTTGTTGTTTAAATCCATCTCTTAACTACTGAACGTGAGGTCAGAGAGCAATAAAAAAAGGACATCAGCCAACATCACAGCTATTGGAGGGGTAGAGAAGGAAGGAGGCTGGCAGGGGCTGCCTCCCCAAGAGGGAATACATTTAAAATAAAAAACAACCTTTTTTTTTTGTGCAGAACAAGTGTATCCCCCCAAAAATATATAGTGTATTTCAAGGCTTGGTGGAGGGGGCCTGTTGTGACAGGAGCAGTATAACTTTTTTTTTTGCAGATAGAGTCTTCCCCCCAAAAAATATAGTATTGCAATTGCAAGACCTAATGAAGGGCACTATAGGGCAAAAAAGAGTCAAGGAACATATCCACTAGTTTTGTGGTGTTGTGAAATTAAAAATATTTCTGAGCCCATTAGTGGTTAGTGCTGCTGCTTTTTTTTTTTGTCCTGCAAGGGACATCACCTGTTACTCTTCAGTTAAGGTCATTTCACTACCATTAATCTGCCCAGTGAAAGAAACATTTCACTATGCCTAATCGCTAATCTCCCCAGCGTGTCAGGCACAGCACTGCAGCAGCGCAGCTCACTCTCATTTTTCTGGCTGCAGACCATTTTCATTTCCTCAAGCTCTCCTGCAATTGTCATCATCATCACCCCATCATCAGCTCTGCCATGGGGAGTGCTACCTAGTGGAGGAGAGTTGGGTGGGAAGAAACAGTGGAGGAGTTTGCCTGACTCTGAGCCTCTTGGTAAGGTACCCTACCCCACTCATTGTGAAGGTTCTGCTGACAGTTATTGTTCATTGCTTGTCGTGCACTTTAACAGCAGGTTTTATTAACACATGAGAAGCAATTTAAAATCAAATTTGTTTTTACCCTCAAAACCCTTCATCTAATTTCAGGTCAAACCAGGCCAAAAAAGGCTTTGCCAGCCTGACTCGAAATTGGCCGGTCTGTCGAAGTTTGCCAACTCGCATGACCCTACTGTTCACCTCATTCATTCCACCGAAGTACTTGGATGTCTCAATCATGTTGCCCTCTTTCTCCTGTCCTCCAGCATGCATATGTTTAGATTCAACAAGTGCATCTTATAGGACCTGTTACCCTGTGGCCCCATCTCATCTCTGCACCACCTGTGACCATGTCCCTGTCTTTCCTCAAGTGTAGGCTCCAAAATTGCACATAATACTCCAACCCTCTCATGAGTGGAAAGCAGGAGGGAAGTGAGAAACTTTTATTTTACAGAGAGGGTGATTGAGCCAGGGAACAGTCTGCAGCTGATGTGGTAGGTGCCAAATCATGAATGATTTCAAGCATGGTCAGGACACAGTCAAAGGCTTCATAGTTCCTTGGGGTGGTAGCTGTAAAACAGGGAGCAGTGGGGTGGATAGTGTGGGCTGAAACTCTATATAGACAAATGGTCTTGGGGTAAGATAGGGTGTTATGGGCAGACTGGGTGGACCAATGGTCTGTTTCTGCCATCATTGTCTATGTTTCTGTGTTTCCCTATGCACCCTGTCATCTGATTTGCCTTGATCATAGCCCTACTACATTGTGACAATGCCCTCATGTTCCCCATTGTTGACACCCATGGGGTCCCTTTCCTGTGATATGCTCTCCACCGCCACCCCATTCATACTATACTCTGTTCTTAGGTTGCTGGCCTCTATATGCATTACCTTGCACTTTTTTTTTTAATTCAGCTCCCACACTCTTGACCACCTCTCCAGATTTTCCAGATCTTACTTTATGGCCCTTGTCCTCTCCTTTCTGCCCACTCTTCCAGAGAGCTAGATGTCATCTGCAACAAGGTACATTCATGAACATTTATCAGAGTTCATGAGTCAATCAGTTTTTTTTTTCACCTGGGGTGTCTACTGCTGGAACAGAAGACATTTAAGGAAATTAGCATGTATGCCAATAGATGTTGACGTGCCACCTTAAGATGATGTTTTACTGAAATATTTGCCATGCTGGAGAGTGATAGCAAAGGCCAGATTGTAGCTGAATCAGAAGTTCTTTCCTCACTAAAGGGCAAGTGTACTACATGAAGCAGGGAACCAAAGCCTCCTGCTTGTGTGCAAAAGACTGTGTTATAGGACAGTGGTAAAAACTACCCCACTAGTGTGTTATGTGACCTCTGATCCCAATAGATGTTGTCCAAAGTATTACGTGATCTGAGAACAAATGGACTAGCCACTTTTGCAGAAAAAGGTTAAATGCAGTGTATGTGTGGCATGAGAGTAATGCCACTTTATGAGTTAATAGTGTTAGGATCTGGCCACTGGGAGGAACCCTCTTTGGTTACTGGATCCAGGACAAATTGTGTCTGTAACATGTGTGATGCAGTTAAAATAAAATAGTTGAACTAAAGACATGGGGTTTGATTGAAAAGGGTCCTTAGATTGACGCACACTGAGACAAATGCCAGCTTAAGCCAAAGCACGGTGTACCAGGGACCTTGCGCCCAATTCACTATCAGGTAAGGTCCCGGTGGCAAAGTCCCACTGCTTGCATCAATTGTGGCTGTGCACCAAACAAATGGCATATCTTGAAGGTTTGCTGCAAACTGTGGGGCAGCCATGTTGCAATAGTACCATAGACAGCAGTCCCTGGTGGTCTAATGGTTCCCTCTCCCCAATCCCCATTTTATTAAATAAAACAAAACATGTCCCTGGTGGCTTACACACCCCTGCCCCAATTCCCATTTTATTAAATAAAAAAAATTCCCCTGGTGGCTAGCAGCACCCCCAGACCCGATCCCCATTTTAATAGAAAAATCACATCCCTGGTGGTCTAGTGGCCCCCACTAGCCCTGATCCCTTTTATTAAAGAACATCCCTGGTGATCTAGTGGACCCCCCAGCCCAAATCCCCTATTATTAAAGAATGCCCTGGTGGTCTAGCGGACCCCCCCAGCCCCAATCCCCTTTTGTGAAAGAACATCCCTGCTGGTCTAGTGGACTCTCCCACCCCCAGCAAGCAGAGCCCCACTACCCGGTTCTCTTGTCCCATCCCAGAGCTGGTGCCTGGCACAACCCTCTGCTCTCCACCATAGCCAGGTGCCAACTGAGCTGTCAAGGAGCACATACTGTATGCAGTATGCGTTCACTGATTGACAGCTTGCGTGTACTGTATACGGTATGTGGTCCTTAAAGACTAGGTCAGTGCCCAGCCAAGGTGGAGAGCAGAGAGCTGTGCTGGGGGCCGGCTATGGGATGGGATGGGCGGAGCAGGGTGGTGGGGCACTGCCTGCCAGTGTGGGTGGTCCACTGGACCACCAGGGAAAGATATCTGTATATTTTATGGACAGATTGGGGATAGGAAGGGGGTCTGCTAGACAACCGGGGACTTTCTTTAATAAAAGGGGATCAGTGCTGTGGGTGTCTGCTAGACCACCACGGACATGTTTTTTCTATTAAAATTGGGGTGGGGTGGCTGCTAACCACCAGGGATGTGTTTTTTTATTTAATAAAATGGGAATTGGGGCAGGGGCCACTAGCCACCAGGGACCTGTTTAAAAAGGGATTGGGGCTGGGGGCTGCTAGACCACCAGGAATGTGAATGTTTTCAAACAATGGGGGTCAGGGATGGGGGGAACTGCAGCACATTGGTGCAAAGTTCTCAACCCTCCCTGAGGATACACTTCTGAGTACCCTTAGACCAACCCTGGCTTTTCCAACAGTACTTAGACATTTGCACTCTGGGAGGGTTTTGTGAATTCCAAATTACTTGGTATTGCTTGGTAGTATGGGGCATAAGAAGGCCAAAGCCCATCGAGAATGCCCCCCACAACATTGTGGATCAGTTATATTGATTCATTCTCATCCAGCGATCCAAACTGGCTTTGAATATTTCGAAGTTAGGACTATTAACCAGGTCCCCGGGTAGTTTATTCCAAGCTCTTGAGGCCCTAAAGGTAAAGTAATGAAGCCTTTTGTTAGTATTTGCTTTGTCTATAGCAAGTTGTCTAGGATGCAGTCTGGGAACTAGTTTTCTAATTACCTAATTCCACATGATTGCATAAGCACTGAATTTTCTAAAGTTTTATAGAGGAACAAAAGATCTCCTCTGTGTCACCTTGTTTGTAGTGATTGAAGTTTTAATATCTGAAGTCTATCATTATATGAAAAATGTGCTAAGTGCGGTATCATCCGAGTTGTTCTTCTCTGAATGCTTTCTACTATGGCTATGTCTTTTTTTCAGGTATGGATTCCGAAAGGGTGATCCATAATCAGAGTAAGGTCTGACATATGTCCTATACAGAGGGATAATACATTGTTCAATTTTGGTAACAAAGGTATAATCAACCCTTCGAAATAATGCATTAGAATGTCTTGCTAATTGGTTACAGTGATCTCCTGAAGACAAATTGTCATTGATGACAATCCCAAGATCCTTTTCACTTGTAGAGGTCTTAAGTACTATATTATTTAGTTTATATGATTGACAGGGATTATTCTTCCCAAGATGAAGTACAGTGCATTTATTCACATAGAACTCCATACCGTTTGTGATAGCCCAATTTCCAATTTTATGTAAGTCAATACACAGTTGCATTCTGTTATCTGGTGTATCTACTCTACCTCCCAATTTGGTGTCATCAGCAAATTTTGTTAAAATAGTCTTAGAATTAGTCTGCATATCAGATATAAACATATTAAATAGCACAGGTCCAAGGACAGAACCCTGTGGGACCCCACTGGTCACCCCCACCACAGTCAGACAAAAGGCCATTAATTTTCACTTGTTGAGTCCTATTTGTTAACCAGTTTAGGGGATATGGCAACCTGCATCTGCCGTAAACCCTGTAGCAACATGTCACAACCCATTTTGTGCTGCAAGGATGGTGCAACCCCCGTGTGGCACATGCAGCCTGAGTTTAATGCAGGCTGCTTTTGTGAATTGTTCCAGGTGCATCTTTTGGCGTAAGCTGCATCTTGCACCATTCCTTGTAACACCCTTGCACCATTCAGGGGCACTTTGTGAATCAGGCACATGGTGTGTGTAGCTCTTTCTCAGACATTGCTTAGGGGCACAACAGAGAGTACAGCTATGCTTTCTGCAGCTCAGCCATTTAGGTGAAATACTGCCAGAAATTCCTGCCTGTGATTTACGACAAGCAGAGACTGAAACTGAAGTGCTTGTCCACGACTTCAGTACTTGAAGCAGGGGTTACCTAGCTTAAGCTGTGTTACTGTTTGTTGTGGAGGTTAGCCACTTCTTTGACCAGATTTTGCTGCAGGGATTCATCCTTGTAGATGCCCCCCTCATCAAGGCTTTCTCTGTGGACTGTCCAGCCTCTTCTGGTAGGTGAAGAAAGCCCCCCCCCCCCCGTGTGAGGAGGAGAATCGCCAAGGGATTTTGTTGCAGGTCTTTCTGCATGGCTTGTACCCTCAATTACCCAAAGGCCCATTAGGTCCGCTGTACCATTTCATACTACACAGCCATGATTACTGAGGAGGAGGAAGTATAGTGACTGCTATGGAAAAAATCCTGAGTTCCAGTTTGTGAGTACGTATTGGGTTCCAGCCCTGCAACTTAGATAAGGGTAAGATGACAGAGATACCTGTAGCACTCGGGCCAGGACTGCAGGACTGTGCAATTTTAAAACAAACTGGGGCATTCACATAAGAGATTAGAGTAGGTAACACCAGTTGCTTGCATCTTTTAAATCTTTACTTAAACTGGTTTGCAATGCTATCCCCCAGTGGACCACTATATGTCTTGCTTTCTTGCATTTTGAGGGATCCCACCTGCAGCGTTTACTTTACTTTCAATGTGTTTTCTGATGCCAGCTCTGTAATGGTTGAACTGTCATGCTGACAACTGCACATATGGTTTGCTTGAGGGTTTTAATTTGAATAAGTTTGTCATTTGCAACTTATCAGATGCTGAATTCACCACCTGTTGTGCTAAACCTCAGACTTTTTTGTTGTTACCAAGTTCATTCTTTTGATATGTACTTTCCAAGAGTTTAGCTAAGCTGTGTGGACAACAGATATCCACTGGTTGGGTCGGTCACTCAAGGACTTTCTTTCCTGTTTTATTGTTTTGTTTGAATACCTGTGCCGCTTTTGGCCCATTTACATGGCACTTACTTGCTGGTTTGCATACAATGGAATTGAGCACTGTGTGTAAACCCCTAAATGATGTACCAGTAATAAGGGGACATGCTCCTTCTCACTGGATATATATTAGGAAGTTTCACCTTATCTGGAATGTGGTAATGATATATGTCATTCCACGTTTAGGTTTGCTTTCACTTACTATGTACAGTAACATATGCTTACAATAAAGGTACCAGTTACTGTAAATTAACTGCGGCTTCACCACTGTTGTCATTTTATGCACTCGCACTGGCCAGCATGGGGTTTCCTGTACAATTTGTTGACAATCTAGTGCCATCTAGTGAATATTGTGAATTACTGTATATTCTGCAGACTAAGGACCCAAAATCAGCAGCTCAAACTGAGGGCAGTAAGAGGCAAATAAGAGAGAAACTGGAGGTGGGGGAGAAGCAACAAAACAGATTTTGTAAACACATAAGAACAGGGGAATCAAACCAACAAAAAGATTCTGAGGGCCAGAACAATAAAGAGGGGAGGCAGAAAGCAAAATGAGAAGAATTTATAAATTAATTATTTACAGATGAAGGATTAAACAACAAGAAGAATAATTAGAGAAAGGATAAAAGAAACAAATGTTGATTCATATAGCAAGAAAAAAGAGAAATACTGAATTAATGAGAATGAGAACCTTACCCACACCAACGTCAAGTTGCAATCTGTTACAAACAAATCACTGGCAACAATGACTTTTTTACACACATGTTGTTTTTCATAATTTCATCCTGCCTCAGCCAAGCACTTGCCATCTTGCTATCAAAGCTCTTACAGGTGCCAAGTGGCTGACATCTGCAGTGGGCATAGCCGTGGGGATAACAAGCGACTGGAATTAGTTAAGAGCTAGTGTACTGCATGAAATTTTTAAAAGTAGTGAACTATTTAGGTGCAACCCCGCCTTTCATTTCTGGGTTAGGCTTTTTTTGAACTCTACTTGGTTTTGCACCCCCAAGACATCTGGGGCCCAATATTCAAAAATGTGCAAAGCAGAGTGAAAAAATGTGACCTCCACCTTGCGGTTGCCCGGGTGTTCAAAATGCTATATTCAGTGGAAGAGCGCACCAGTGATATTCGACTGAATATAGGGCCATGTCAGCCCAGCGCTAAGACACTTAACACTGGGCAGACATGTCCCCGAAATAGGGCACCACAATGATTCGTGCCTGCGCTAAATTCCCGATATTCAAATGAACCCATGCAAATGAGCTCATTGGGCATGCAAGGTGCTAAAGGGCCATTGCATGCCCATTATGGGCTCATTTGCATGAGTAGTCCAGCAAATTTAGAATGGTACCCCCCCACCGCCCGTTCCAGAGAGCTATCCCTGGTGCTAGTGCCCCCCCGCCAATCGATGGCCTGATATAAAATAGAAACATTCCTTGGTGCTAGTGGCCCCCCCTACCCTACTGATCACCAGCTCAATGTAAAATAGAAACTTTCCCTGGTGCTAGTGGTCCCCCTTGCTGATTGCTGGCCCTATTTAAATTAGGAACTTTCCCTGGTGTCCAGTGGTCCCTCCTCCCACCCAATGTCCACCCAATCATAAAAATAACTTTCCCGGGTATCCAGTGGTACCTCCCCCCACCTGATGTCTACCCAATTGTAAATATAACTTCCCCTGGTGTCCATTGGTCCCACCCCATCCCAATCCCCTGTGTACTGTAAAATCACCATTCCCTGGTGTCTAGTGGATCCCTCACCCTGGCAGGTAGTGCCCCAACCCCCAACCCCCCCAACCTGACCCCGAGCTGGTGACTGGCACAGTCCTTCGCTCTCCACCATGGCCGGCCACTGACTGAGCTGCCAGTGAGTGCATACTGTGCAATCAGCTGTTACAGGACGCATTCATTGACAGCTCAGTCACTGGCTGGCTGTGGTGGAGAGCAGAGGGCTGTGCTGGTTGCCGGCTTGGGGTTGGGATTGGGGGAGCAGGGTGGTGGGGCACTACCTGCTGGGGAGGGGGGGTGGAGGGTCCGGTAGATACCAGGGAATGGTGATTTTAAATGACATGCATGTTCATCATGTCACCTGCCTCTGAGGGCTGGGGATCAAGCTGCACAAGGAGACTGCTGCTTAGTAACCTGACTTCTGTGGCAACCAATCTGTGACAGACCCGGCTTAAAACTGCTGCTACGGCTGGACCAGGTGGAATATAAAAACTGACGCTAACTGAGAACCTATTATATATCTGAATGGGCAACTGGCAGCTGCTGTGACCAATGGGAACTATGGATTGGAGCCCTGTGTAAAAGACGGGGATGGCCTGAAGCAGGCAAATCTGTTTGGAATCCTGAAATAGGCAGATGTAGTACATGACAGCAGAGCTTGAGTGCATCATTGCTGGGCCTCAGACCTAAATAAATGTTGTTTAAGTGGCACAGGTATAAGATTCTGTGTGTATCACTCAGTGTCGGATTCCAGTACAGACATGGAAGTGAAACCAACAGCTAACTGACAGAGATGAAGCCCCGTTGACTGAGCCACATGAAGCCTGGTCTTGAGTGAGCCTGGCAGCCCCGTAAGAGTTCCAGAGGGTAACCATGAGTACAAGCACAGGAAGTGAACAGTGAAAACTAAATCTCAGTTTGGATTACAGCTTGGGTTTTCCAGCTGGATTATAAATACCTTGTATTTGAGGTGGGCGGCTGTTTAAGCAGTTGCTTGGCCTGTGGGGGTTGAGGACCTCCAAGCAATTTTGCATTGACTAATTTGTGCACCAACACTGGCCAACCTGCACCAACTTCAGTGCTGACCAAACTGCGGTAACCCACAGCACCATCAACGGACTTGAAATGTTTCAACACTGGGTACCCAAGGACTCCCATAAAGAGCTCCCTTAGACTGAGTGACAAAATCTGGTATCAGAGATATTGTGTGTGTGGGTTCTATTGTGTGGGTCTGAACTGCTATCCCACATGGAGTTTGATGAAACCCCACGTCTTAATAAAAATGTTTCCTAGTACTATACTGCTAATCTTCAGATTTCCCCCAAGAGTGCCACTGTCCATAAAGCTGTGTTATTTTTATTTTATTAAGCATGTTTGGTTATTGTCTGAACTGTCTAGACCCCAGGTTACAAGGGAAATAGGTGGGTGAAGCTTTCCAGAGGGTTATGTCCCAGGTCCTGCAAACCCACTGCACATTTGTCTCTGGATGGAGGCAAGGCTTTAAGCATTTACATACTCCATAGATCCAGTTGGGCACCAGAGCTGAGTGGCTGTTGGTGTGGGAGTAAGGTGGGCATATGTGTAAAGACCCCCTTACATAAGCAATATGCCATGACAGGGTGTGCATTATGGTGATATAATTGCACACTTCAGGTGCATCGTTAGGCACGAGGTGCAGCTGAGTGCCATTAAATCCACATAAGAAATGCAATTATAGCACAATAATTGCACACCCTGGAGTGTCTTTTTGCACTTATAAAATGGCACTTAAATATTTGCTCAAATAAAAAAAAAGAAGAAATTATTTAAAAAAACAAAATGATAAAAAGTAGGCATTTTCTTTGATGCTTCCATTTTCATACTGAAAACCAAAAATAGCCAATATTCCGGTTACTGGGGGTAACTAGAAACAATAAAAGACAATGAAAACCAATAAGTGACATGCATTTTTATAAAACAAAACATTTTTTCACCTTATTTACATTTCAAAACCAATACAAAACAGGTATTTTAATGGAAATGTGTTCAAAACTGTTGAACCTGCCTGGTTGTTCTGTGTGTGAGTGTGTATTTGTGTGTGGGAGAGATTCTCCTGAAAATACTCATAAAGGATTCAAATGTATGTGCTTTGATGAACTTCATGAATTTATGTAAGCAGATTGTGTCTGCCTCTGCCTATGTAACTGTGTTTTTTCAGCTTTCCTCTCTTTGATATAGGGGTGCAGTAGTACCCCTATAGTTAGGGTTGAGTATGGTATTCAGTGTTAAATCCCAAAACCTGCACCTTAATAGCTTTGGCACCGTTTGACAAAATCAGCTGACATGTTGCAGGTGTTGTCTAGGAGGCAAGCTGTAAATTTGTGGAAAGTTTTGTGATGGCAACTTTTGCAGTTTCTGAAATCCACATCTGTCATTTTTCTGTAGAAGTCTAATTTTTTACCTATACTTGGCATGGGATTTTTTTTTTGCTCTCACCTGCAGCCTACATATCTAATGTTTCCCTGGTGTTTAGTGGCTCCCTTACCCTATGATCACCATCCCATTATATATGTTGCATTTCCCTGGTGTCTAGTGGCACCCCCACCCTCCAATTGCTGTCCCTGTATTGATATAATGTTTCCCTGGTGTCTGGTGACACCCTCCCACCCTTCAGTCACCAGCTCCATATTTATATAAAGTTTCTCTGGTGTCTAGTAGGACTCTCTTCCCTCCAATGAGTATCTTCTTATTTATATACCTGGGTACTCCATCCTCAGAATAGTCAGGCAGGCAAAGAGAGGTGGGGGCTGTGCCATCTACTATCGAGACTCATTACAAGCTTCCCTATGCACTGCCACTCCCCCTTCTCATGGGGCCCAAGCACTCATGGTTAAGCTTCAGTTGGACACGTCAGGTAGAGCCCTCCACATAGTGACAGTGTATATATCCCCCCTCCCCCTGGAATCAAAAGGCAGCATTTAACTTGGTCCTCAACTGCCTTTCCCATCTGCCAAACTCCAGTGAAATCATTGCACTGGGATACTTCAACGTCAACTGGTTAGCCACATCCTCATCCCCTTACAAGGGCTCTGTTGCTGCCTTGAACCTCACCCAAGTCGTCCACTCCCCCCCATGAGACTCAACCACAAAATGAGAACATCCATGCTTCTTGATCTCATACTTTCCAATCAACCCACCTGAATATCTGGTGTCACTGTACTTCCAGATACCTTGAGTGATCACTCTCCCGTACTCTGTCGGTGGTCTACCAAAACCCCCAAACTGCCCCTCAAATACACATTCCTGTGCCACCTAAAAAAGGGATCCCTTGCAAAGCTCAAAAAACACTCACTGCTCTGTGACTGGGCCCCCATCAACACTGCACCAGCAATAGACTGTGCTCTAGATCACTTTATCGCCACATTTAATTCAGCTTGTGACCGCTATGCCCCAATCACCAAACAGGTAGTCAAAGGCCAGAACACCCCCTGGCTCTCCTGAGCTCTGCTTGATCTCATAATGTATCAGGACAATCTGTGGCATAAAGTCAATGAATCAGGCAAACCACATGATTGGCAACTATATAGGGAAGCCAGGAATAAGTGCCCTTGGGAATTTAGTAAAGCTAAGGTTGCCCACTACCAGGAAACTCTCTCCACTCTGCTTGGGGCTTGGGGCTTGGGGCATAAGTTCTGGAACAATATTAAAGAACTTAATGGCAAAACCATTCCCCCAGCCCTCTCCCAGGACCCCCCAGATTATTGCTGATACCCTTAACTCCTCCTTTTCTGATCTAAGTAGTGTCCCCTCCCCAATTTCTTTGACCTGGCTCCTGAACCGGCTTCAACCCCCCATCTAACAACCACCCCTACCTTTAGGCTTTGAATATTCTCCCTTCATGAAGCAAGGCACTACCTAACCAAAGTTCTCAGAAAAACTCATCATAGAGTTGACTCTCTTGACCTAAAACTCGTCCTCCTAACTCTTGACTCTGTCCTTACCCCCCTCACCAATATTCTCAATCAGTCCCTCTGCCTTGGACAATTCCCTGCCCACTGGAAATTGGCTGTCATCATCCCTGTCTTTAAAAGTGGGGAATCGCACCTCCCCACGCAACTACCGCCCCATCTCCATACTTCCCTCCCATCTCTAAGGCACTCAAAAAATAGTGTCAGACCAACTCAGTGACTGTTTTACAAAATATAACTTACTCTTCCCTGAACGACATGGCTTCAGGAAGGAACATAGTACCACTACTGCCGTTCTTGAATATACCACCTTTATGAACAAAGCTCTCGACAGAAGACACTTAGTGGGATCAGCCTACATAGATTTAACCAAGGTATTTTGACTCTGTCAGTCATACCCCCTTTATCCAATCCCTAACAGCTGTGGGACTGTCCCTGGAAGCCACTATGTGGTTCAAAAACTACTTCTGTGGCAGAACTCAAAGGGTCAAAATTAATTCAATGTCCTGTGCAGCCAGTATAGTGTTATGCTTGTGCAACTGTGTTAGTTTGGTTCTGGCCATTCATGCTTTCTATTCCAAGAGGAATTACCACCCTGTAGGGGTACAAAAGGCAAGGAACCCCAGAGAGTGTTCCACTCCTAGAGGTGCCACGGGATGATTACCATGACTAAAGGTACCTTAGGAATCCCCAAAAGAAATGTAGTACAATCATATCCCAAAGAATGAGGTGACACAAAGCTTGTGAGCAAGCAGTAACTGTGACAGAGGAGCAATAACTGTAATGTAGTAGTAGAGAAGCAGACAGTTTGATAACGTAATGAGATGCTCAGTTGGAAAACATATTGAAATGCCCAGGTTTGCATAGCATGATACTAATGGTTTGTGTTGAAATGAAGGGATCCTTTAAGGAGAGAGGGAGTGGCAGGACATCCTCCACCTCCATCCAACAGCGGAACCTACCTAAAGAAACTAAGGGACACTACTACGCTAACTAGCAATTATGACCTGAGGCAACGGAGGAGAGAAAAAACCTTCTATGAGGAGGAAATCTCTGGGGATCCAAGACCTAGGTTGCCTTCCCATCAGGCTTGGGATAGTTTAATTAGTGATGGCTTTTTTGCTGCAATTTGGAAAACCCAATTAAAAGGAGGTGGAAAATATTCCAATTTGGAGGAAGGCTCTCACTCAAACCTTCTAGTGGGAATGCTGTGGAAGGTTGTGAGAAAACTCTGCAGCAATATGTGCAAGCAAGGTGGGGAAGGAGAGCAATGACTTCTGAGGCACTCACCTGGCCTATCAGCCCTAAACTCAAACCAGGTGAACCAGAGGCAGTCGTAGGGAGAATGCGGTGAAGGTGCCTTGCTAGGGAGACCACTAAAGTCAATGGCTAACCATTATAGTGGAACACTAGAGCCAAAGGAGATCATCGTAACCACCCTTCACGTCTAGTCTTAAATTCTATACCAGGAACTGCTGTCACATAGCAGGCAGCTAAAGCCAAGCCAGGAGTGAGAACATTCCCAGCTATGGGCCAGGTGAGAAGGATCCCACCCCAAGTTGGACATGCTCAAGATGCGGACTAAATGCAGAGCGAGACAGTCGGCTGCAGGGACCCTGCCCCAGAATAGAATGGCTGGCATGCACCAGAAATAGACTGAGAGCTGAGAAGCTGGTGAGCTGATTGAGCACAATGTGCTGATCGTAATGAGCAGTGAGTGCTGAGACCTTGCAAAGTCGAAAGCAGATTGAGTGCAGCAGACATCCCAGAGGCTGAAGTTGAGAGGATGCAGTAGGTATGAGCAATCAATTGTGTAAGCAAGCATGGACCTGTACGTAGGTCAATAAACAGAGTAGTAAGTGGACCTGCATGTAGGTCTGCATAATGTAGTAGCAATGAAACAGCACTGAACTGTGGGGCAAGCCAGCCAGACATTTAAAAGCCAAATCAAGGTGACAAATACTCTGAGGATTTTCGGCAGCTAAGGCAGGATTTAGAACAGAAATAATGAGCCACATGGGGCCATGACTCCCCAAACACTTCCCAGTCCCCGCCGTAGGACAAACAAGAAAATTATGGAAGAGCCGATGACCACATACAGATATAAAGCTAATTTAACAGCCTCAACAGGAGCTTTTTTAGCTGACCTCAGAGTATAACAGAGTGAATAAATATAAAAGCAACATCCATATGGTACACTGAGTTGTAACTGCAATAAACATAAATAAGGAGACACAATGCTCTGAAAGCAGGTGTAGCCAGGCAGTGCAATGAAGCTGTTATAATGAGGTAAGTAGAATGAGAGAGCATGATTGAACTGCATAGCTGGGTTCAGTGTAAGCCTTAGTCAGGTGAAATCAATTGAGTAGGCAACATGGAGCAACTATGGTTGAGCTGAAACAGACAAATAATGATTGCAGTTGCATTGCAGTAGTTTGGGAGTTGAGTGGTTGAAAGCAAGTAGTAGGAGCTCTGAAACAATGTGCTAGGAGTTTAGAAGAAAAAATTACTCACCTTAGTAATTATGTTTCTTCTAATGGAGTCTTGCTGTATTCAGACTATTGCAGTTAGCCCCAGCACTAAAACTGTCCCAGAGAGTAGAGGGTTAATTTTCTATGCAGAGCATAGAACGTTGAGCTCGAGCTCGGTTCAAACCTCTGTCTTCTGCACTTTGAAGCACAACTGTCAGATTCTTACAAGCTAATACTAACTAACTACTATGTGGAAATTGTAAAACTTTTACTAGCCAAGTGGAAACCAAATATTTTGGATCCCCAAAAGACTCAAGTCAAGAAATCCAAAATCAAAAACCAGGTAATGAACAACTTAAGACTGTTAAATTAATAATATAACTCACTCCCCTTCTATAAAAGGAGGGAGCACCCAAATGCACCCCTGGGGTGCAACACTGCATCTGCCAGCCCACTTCTCAAAAACAGGTTCTGAGAGGGGAGGTAGGAGGGAGGTCAGAATACAGCAAGACTCCATTAGAAGAAACATAATTACTAAGGTGAGTAATTTTTTCTTCAAACAACATGAAGTCTTGCTGTATTCTGACTATTGCAGACTACCAAGCAGTACCTCCATGGAGGAGGGAATTGAACCTACCTTGGGAATAGGCCTGCAGTACTGTTGTACCAAACCGAGCATCACTTCTAGCCTGGATGTCCAGGGAGTAATGCTTTGTAAATGTATGGACTGTTTTCCAGGTGGCTGCTTATACATATTTCTAGCAAAGGGAATATCTCTGGCTAGGGTGCAGTCTGTACTTATAGTCGAATGAGCCCTCAGGCCTGAGGGAGGTATTTCGCTCAGCTTCTCATAGCAGAATTGAATACAAGAGACAATCCACCTGGCAATAGTTCTCTTAGTGGCAGGTTTGCTCTTACCCACTTCCCATAAGTGAGAAACAATAGAAGGAGTCAAACCTGTAAGCCTTAGTAAGCTCAAATGTAGTAACTAAGGGCCCTTAACATCCAATTGTGTAAACTTCTTTTCTCCTGAAGAAGAATGATCAGTAAAGAACACAGGGAGACATAGATTGGTTCAGATGAAAATCTGAAACCACTTTAGGTAAAAACCTCCTATTAGTTCTAAGGACCGCCTTATCTCTATGGAATGAGATAAAAATCAGGCTCCACTGACAGAGCTTACAATTCACTGATATGCCTGGCAGAGGTAATAGCTACCAGGAACACAGTTTTCCAAGTCAAGCACTTAAGCTCTGCTGAAGACAAAGGTTCAGAAGGGGGTTGCATAAGCTGAGCAATGCAAACATTAAGATCCCAAGCAGGGGTAGGATCCCTAAAGGGGGGATTGCTATGAAGCAATCCCTTGAAAAATGTACAGAATACAGGGTGAGATGACAGTGAGGAAGGCTTTCCCGCTGATAGAAAAGCAGAAACAGCTGACAAATGTGCTTTGAGAGTAGCTGGTCTGAGGCCTAGGCCATTAAGATGAACCACATAATCCAGAACTGTAGACAATTCAGCAGTGTCTGGGGATATATGCTTCTTGGAACACCAAATGCTGAATCTTTTCCATTTGGAGTTGTAGGTTTTTCTGGTGGCAGGCTTTCGAGAGGCTTTGAGAATATCCAAACCCCTTGGGACAGATGCAAATCTGCATACTCTAACTCTTCAAGAGCCATGCCTTGAGATTGAGCGACCAAAGATTGGGGTACCAAATCCTTCCCTGAGAGGAGGTTAACAGGTTGTAATTCCTGGGAAGAGACAGGGGAAGATGGACTGCTAGGGACAGCAACCGGGGGCACCAAGGCTGTCTGGCCCAGTCTGGAGCAATCAGAATCACTTTGCAAGGTTGTGACCTTATCTTGACCAGAACCTTGAACAGCAGAGGAAGGGAAGGGAAGGCATATAGAAATTTCCCTTCCCAGTTCAAAATCAGAGCATCCAGAGGGACTGAGTACAATACTGGGGGTCTGCAACAAAACAGAGGAAGTTGGTGATTGTCTGGGGCTGCAAAGAGATCTATCTCTGGAGTGCCCCACCTTGAAAAAATCACTTTCAACACCAGAGGGTCCAGGGACCATTCGTGATGGCCCTGGGAGATTCTGCTCAATGTATCTGCTAGCACATTGTCCTTCCCTGGAAGGTGGACTGCTATCAGAGAGGTCTGCAGAGAATAAGCTAAGGACCACAATCTCATGGCTTCCGTGCACAAGGCCGTGGACCGAGTGCCTCCATGCTTGTTGATGTACCACATGGTGGTGGTGTTGTCTGTCCTGACCTGAACCACCTTGCTCTGCACTGACTGAGAGAAAGCTTGCAGGGCCAGAAAGACTGCCCTGAGTTCCAAGAGATTGATATGAAGAAGGGATTCCTGTGGGGACCGCAGTACCTGGGCTGTGAGAGCCCCCAGATGGGCTTCCCACCCCAATAGAGAAGCAGCCATGGTTAGGACCACAGAGTGAGACTGAGTGATGAATGGGATTCCTTGCCTGAAGTTGCCCTGATCCTGCCACCATTGGAGAGCCTGGATCAGAGTCTGGGTCACTGGAACTAGTTTGGTTAGAGAATCTTTCTTCTGAGACCAAAAGGCCCTCAGGTGAAACTGAATGTCCCTCATCTGAAATCTGGCCCCTTGGACCACTGCTGTAGAAACTGCCATGTGGCCCAGAAGTTGAAGGAAGTGCCTTGCTGGCCGAGAGACCAGAAGGTGGAATGAAGAAGCCACATCTACAATAGCCCTTGCCCTTTCCAGCGGAAGAAAAGCTCTTGCTTTGACTGTATCCAACTCTGCCCCTATGAAGGTGAGGAGCTGTACAGGCTCAAGAACTGACTTGGGAAGATTGAGAAGGAATCCTAGGGAAGAAGTGAGCACTTGCTGAGTCACTTGAAGGTCTGACTTGACTTGGTCTGGGGACTGACCAACAATGAGCCAGTCATCCAGATATAGAAATATGGAGATATTTTTCCTTCTTAAAAAAGCCACTACTACTGCTAGGCATTTTATGAATACCCTTGGAGCTGATGTCAGACTGAAGCGCATAGCTTTGAACTGATAATGGCCTGAAGGCAATTTGAACCTGAGGTACTTTCTGTGGGGGCAACTGATGGAAATGTGAAAATAGGCATCTTTTAAGTCCAGGGAGGCTAGCCAGTCCCCTGGCCTTAGAGAGGGAAGGATTATTCCCAGAGTCACCATTTTGAATTTTGGTTTTAAAAGATGTTTGTTCAGGTATCTTAAGTCTAGGATGGGTAGCCACTCCCCTATCTTTTTTGGGGTAAGGAAGTGCCTGGTGTACAGACCTTTGCCCCGTGCAATGTAGGAACTCTCTCTACTGCCTTTAGAGCCAGTAGAGATGAAACCTCTGCCTCTAGGGTAATGGTTTCGGAGATGCTTGCTGGTGGAAAAGATCTGGTCCTCAGCTTTGGGAAATTTCTTGAAGCTGAGAACCAGCCCCTGGCTTACCACCTCCAGGACCCACTTGTCTGAGGTAACAGACATCCAGTCCTGGATGAAGTAAGCCAGCCTGCCTCCTACAGGAATGAGGGAGTCGACCCGGGCTGACACATCAGGGTGTCTGCTTGGCAGGAGCCTTGGATGAGGGAGGGATGGATGCAGCTCTGCTTATCCCCCTTCTGCCTCTTCCTCTGAAGAACCCCCTCTCTGAGGAAAGGAAGAAGAGGCCTGTGCTTGGTAGAAAGGCCTATGAAAAGGCCTGCCCCTGCCCCTAGTCTGCTGCCTTTGAAGAGTTGCCTGCCTTTCCTTGGCCTGTGCACTCCTATAGGTGGTCCTATATTCATCCATCTTTTTCATGTGATTCTCTGTCTGCTCCCCAAACAGAGAATTACCCACCACAGGGAAATCCATGGCCTTAGCCTGGGTGTCCTGTGAGAGACTAGTATATCTGAGCCATTCCATTCTCTGAAGAGCCACAGATGTAGCCATGACTCTAGAGAACACATCATTGGAGTCCACAGCAGCATGGAACTGTACCTTAGATGCCTCAACCCCATCAGCAGCCACCCCCTCCAGCTCTGAGGCTAGCTAGGGGAAGGACTGCTTAGCCAGTGCCAGTACAGTGTCCCACCTGGACATCTGGTACCTGGCTGCATAGACCATATAATTAGCCTGCCTGAGTCCCAAGGTGGATGCCGTGTACTGTTTCTTTGCCATGGCATCCTGCTTCCTAGAATTTTTATTTGGGGGGTGTGAAGCCAAGGGTATATTAGCCTTTTCACATGCTGCAGCCTGCACAGCCCCAACATGGCAGCATTGTTGATACAAGTACTCTGTACCTGAACGTGGTAGCGTGTACCTTTTGTCCATCCTTCTGTCGACAGGAGATACAGAATTTGGAGTTTTTAAAATCTTTTGTATCTGTTTCCTAAAAGACTTATGAAGGGGAATAGACAGTCTTGTGGACTCTGGGATGTCCATCATCTCCACATAATCAGGTTCCTCTTGTTCCTCTACAGCTTCTTCCACAGGGAGCTGGAGGGTTTCTGCCACTTTCCTGTAAAACATGTAGTGGGAAGGGGACTCAGAGAACCTAGGAGGGGAAACACCAGAAGGCCTGTCTGGGGAGATGTCTGGTTCAATGGGCTCAACCAGACCTCCCACACCATCGTCATCATCATCATCATAATCTTCATCCCCCTCCAAATCCAGTTCATAGAAATCTTCAGGGGCATAATCTTGAACCAGAGGAACTAACTGAACCGAGCGCCTGCCAGAAGGCGCCGAATCAGACGGAACTGGATGAAGAAATTCTACAATCCTTATCGCATTGGCAATCTCTTTGGTGGTTGGAAAATGGGTCTCTGGAACCAAACTGACCAATTTTTCTTTTCTTTTTGTAGGAACTGATCCCTCAGGATTGGCTCTCCTCTTGCCCGAAGAAGTATCACCCTGGTCAGATGGCACTTCCTCAGGTTCGGTCGGAACTGAACCGGGCTGGCCATCCGGGTCAGCGGACTTCACGGCCTCCTTATCCCTGAGCCTACCTAATCTTTTTTCCAGGGTAGACTTAGGGAAATTTTTACAGATTTGGCAGTCTAAATCGAGGTGGTCAAACCCCAGACAATAAACACAGGTGGTGTGGGGATCAGCCTTAGCAAAGACCTCCCCACACACACTGCAGTGTTGAAACCCAGTGGGCCTGGTTTTTCTTTTGGGTTTCTCAGACATAGCCATCCTAATCACAAACTTACCCTTTTTGGCAAACAACCAGGCAAGATACCCTTATTGGTTTCTAACCGTGTCACGGGTATTGGAAAAAAACACAAGAAAATGCAGCTTTTTTAAAACCGATAAGGACCGATAACCGCACTCTAAGTTTAAAAACAGACAGAATATATAAATCACTAAACGGCCGGTTCAGTCGAACCTGTCGAAAAATCAATTTTTACAATTTCCACAAGTTTACTATGTCTAGTTCACTACCTAGTACTTACTGTACCACAGACAGAGTTCGGAACCAAAACTTGTGAAAAATAATCAGTAAAACCGAGGACTTTAACTGACTTAAGAACCGTGGGCAAAGGAGAAATCTCCAGAGTGGCTGTTCAGTTAGGCGGAGTAAAGAATCTGACAGTTGCGCTTCAAAGTGCAGCAGACAGAGGTTTGAACCAAGCTCGATCTCAACATTCTATGCTCTGCATAGAAAATTAACCCTCTACTCTCTGGGGCAGTTTGAGTGCTGGGGCTAACTGCAATAGTCAGAATACAGCAAGACTTCATGTTGTTTGAAACAAAGCCCCTCCCCCCAAAAAAAAACCAAAGACACAGAAACACAGAACAGGAAACAAGAAAGAAGGAGCACACATGCAGCCAAAGGCAAAATACAAACCAGAAGCAGAAAAATAAACACAGAAATCCAGCAAAGACAAGCAGGATCAGCAAAGGGAAGGGGCTCAGCCAGCCCTGCAGGCCCCAACCAGCTCAGAGGACAGACGGACAGAGCCTTCGGCTGCAAAGAAAAAGTGCTTCACAGTGAGGCTGAGAGGAACTGCTTATACAGCTCATGAAGTGGGAGTGGCTGGCTGCTTGGCCATCAAACTCCAGGCATAGCCTTTCCAATTCAACACTCTCAGCCTGTAAACTGGTTCGCTCTGGGGTACCCCAGGGATCAATACTGGGCCCCCTCCTATTTAGCCTGTTCCTAAATGCACTCCCTAAGGTCTACTCGGGTCAGATGCTCCTCTATGCTGATGACACGGTCCTTTTTGCCAGCCACCCAGACCCCTACTCTCTTCAATCCTCTCTGCAGCATTCCCTCTCTGAAGCTGAAGCCTGGTTTTCAGAGCACAGACTTGTTCTGAGTTACAAAAAAACAAGGCAATGATCTCAGCCCACCATCAAAAAAAACATAGCAACTTTTCTTTTAACATCCTTAACAGCCAGTGAAACCCAATTGAATAAGTATCCACCTTTAAATACCTGGGTATCACCATTGACTCCTCCCTTACGTAGCACGAACATATCAATCTGTTCAGCTCGGCCATTAACTCTAGATTAGGACTGCTGTACTGGTACAGGGGTGCTTACCTCCTGAGGCTCTGCAACTTGCAGTGACCTCTTTGGTACTTTCCCTAATTGACTACGGGATTATTTTCTATCACTCTGCTGACCCCTCTGCCCTTTGTCGCATCAAGGTTTTCCTTAATAAAGCCTGCCACCTTGTCTCGGGTTGTAATAGGTGGACTCACACCTGTGAGCTCTATAGACTCATCAACTGGCTTTACTTTGATAGAAGACTTAGATACCACACCTGACACCTTACCAGGAAGCTCTCACACAACCCTTCCCCTCTGGACCTACATTGCCTAGTGCAGCCTGCTCCCCACCCAAGGGCTACTGGAAGCTTACTGTCTATTTCCCTTACTGTTCCCCGCTGCAGGACCTCCATGTGTCAACCCTCCTTTTTCTACAGGGCCCCTCCTCTGAGTGAATGAACTACCCCTGGCTGTCACTTCTGAACTGTGACTAGGACCATATAAGTCCTCACTCTGCTCGGTACTCCTCACCCAATCCACCTGTGATTGCGACTACTCTAACCCCCCCAACTTGTGCTCCCACACGCTACCCATTTTCTGAAACTCTCCTACTGGTTGACCTCACTGCATATAATGATTAATTCCCTGAATTTTCCTTTTTTTTTGTAACCAATGATGACTCTGTTTTAATACCCCTTGAAGCTGTAACTTGATTGTTGTATATTTGATGTTCTGTTTGTTTTTTGCTGTGTATGTGAATCCTGACATGGAGCCTTTGCAAAGGAGTCACTAACTCAAAGGTTTGCAGTTCCGCTCTCCTCAATAAACAAAAATAAAAATAAAAAAATAAAAATACATAATATTTCCCTGGTGTCTAGTGGCACACCCACACCCTCTGATTGCTGTCCCCTCATGTATAGTGGTGCCTCCAGTCTCCCATTGCCAGCCCCTTATGTGTTCTAATGTTTTCCTGTTGTCTAGTGGTGCCCCCCAACCTCCAGTTGCTTTCCCTTTACGAAATATGTTTCCCTAGTCACCATCCCCTTGTGTGTGTGTCTCTTCCCCGGTGTCTAGTGGCACCCCCACCACCCGATCACCATACCTGCATTAATATAACCTGTAAAAAAGAAAACTGTCCCTCAATGTTTCTATTTTGCTAAACCTGTAAAAAAAACTGGCCCAGTGGGGCTGAGGTTTGACATTGAATGCCACACCTTGCACCATACCGGCGACCCAAGTTTGGGACTGTGCTCTGGCCACCAGGGGTGGGCTGGGGGGGAGGGCGAGGAGCCGGAATGAGCAGTCGCAACGCAGCTCTCCTCTCCGGGGAGGGATGTGGGGTTTCCCCATTCTTGGCTGCCACCTGGTGGAGGCTAGATGGCAGTGCCAAGTCACAGGGGAACCTGGCATTAGGCCAGGTGAGAGGAAGGAGCCATCACCAGAACCATGGCATGCATGCGCACCTCCACACGCATGCGTGACCACGATCTGGGGTCCCAGGAATTAGGGGAGAAATTCATACAGAACCATGTCTCCCCCCACAATTGCCAAGTAGGTGAGGTGGCAAGGGGGGAGCAAAAAGGAGGATGGAACAAAAACTGTAAAAAAGAAAATGGCCCCTCGCCGATCCACCCCCCCACCCCGATGTCCCACTGAGCACCCACCACCTCACACCCCCCACACACTCCCCAAACACCAGACACACCTCACTCACCTGAACATGTCTGAGGGAGAAGATCCACTGTCTAATCTAAGGCACATCTTGCTGCCAGACCCGCCGATTGCAATATGAGAAACTAAGGTAAGTGCAGTTCAATGTATTTCAAAGGGGGTTTTAACTTTGATGAACAACTTTGTCATTTTTGCATGTTTTGATCCCAAATCTTCTACATGGCCTTTTGGGGCTCCTTCTTCATGACCAATAGTGGTAGAATGATGCAAATCAATCCCAAAAGGTGAACTTGTGGTCGCTTGGCGAAATCACCTTTCAGGCAGGATTTGAAAATTTTCACCACCCTTATTTATGAGGAAGGGTCATGAGAAGGCTATGGTGAAAATTTGGGGTCTGAATATGTACAGCTGGTAAACTTATGCATGGATGTTGAAATGTTTCTATGCTCGCTTGTAACTTTGGTAATTTCAAATATTTTTACCTAAATTTTTAACAGTAATTTTTTAACACCTCACGAACATGACAGTTGCCATTTTTCAAATCCTAGCCAAAATGTGTTTTTGCACCTGTGTCACAGAATGACATTTCAGTGGCATGAAAAGACATTTCAGCAGGGATTTGAACATTTTCACCTGCCAGGTTCATGAGGTGGGGTAATAAGAAGGCTATGCTAAACATTTGGGGCAGGATTCTGTAAGCTGCACAGTCAACATAAGGCGTCTTGCGTCAGTGATCACTGACGCAAGGCAATGCTGTGTCGATGAATCATGATGGAAGAGCTGCTTGCATCAAACCTTGTGGCAAATCATATTTTCTAGCCGTGGCAGCATTAAAATCCCTGCAGCTTGCATCAACTAAGCATGCGTCGCCCCTGCGCCACCAAAATCCTTGCAACAAGGCACAGGCATGGCTGCACCATCTACAGGCCCCAACAGCATAGGGACTGCAAATATCGAATGTGATTGGCGGAGCAACCGATCACAAAGTGACCACATCTGCTAGACCAGCCAAGTCTGGTCCAAAGTGCTTAGAGCATAGACCGCAACACACAGTACAGGCAGGCCTCAGTCAAGCGAAAGACACGGTGGTGTGCAGACAACACAGTGTGACCTGAATGAGAGGAAAATGCCAGGTGCAGCAGCCATACTCATGCTCATGATGCTCATGGAAATAGGGAGGTGGCACCATACCAGATGGCAACACCATATAGCAGCAAGGCAGCGCCAAACCGCACAACAGCAGCAGGCGGTAGCCCACAGGTGCTACACACCCAGGGTGTACTGCACAAGAACCTAATACTTGGACCTCAGTGAGGAACAGTGCCTTACTCGAGACCACCTGTCAAAGGCAGCCATCTCTACACTCTGCAATGTCCTGAGGTAGCAGCTGACAAGTCGGAACCAGAGAAGCAACCCCTTAGTGACTGAGGTGAAGATCAGGACAGCACTATGGTTCCTAGCCACCAGAACCTTCCAAACACCAACTGGAGACACGCTAGGCATCTGCCAGTCATCTGTATCAAACTGCATACATCAGGTGGTGGAAGCACTCGTACACCAGACAAGGGACTACATATGCTACCCATGGGATACCCATGGACAGCATGCCACGTAGCAGAGTTTCTATAACATAGCACAGCTGCCATGTGTGCTTGGTGCAATTGATTGCACTCACATTGGCATCAAGGCACCCACAGTAGATGAGGAGGTGTACGTCAGCTGCAAGGGCTTCCACAGCATGAACATGCAGGTGATATGTGACAGCCGGAACAGAATACTCGACATAGTGGCGAAGTACCCTGGATCATCACATGATGCATATATCTTCAGGCACTGTGGAATCTCAGAGGCCCTCGAACATGGAGACATAACAAATGACTGGCTGATAGGTGGGTGCAGGCACAATGCAGGTGCACATGAGCCACACCACACCTGCAACACATACTCTGCACTGCAACATGACAGTCGAGTCCTGCACAATAGCCATGGGACAAGGTCAGGGCACTGCTTAAGGAACACAGCATGGTCGTTGGTGACACAGGGGTACAAATTAGGACACATACAGCAGCCAAAGTCACAGATGTACAGGCAGTAATGGTCACTACACACATACACTCACACACACACATGCATGCAACAGTGGCCGAGGGAGTACGCACACAGGTCCGCATGCCCTACGATGACCAGCATATGGGTAGTAGGCAGATCAACACACATGGTGGCCATCATGGGCACACACTGCATTGTTGAGGGGCACACTGTGACTGAACCGCATAGCACCACACAAGTTGTGTGAGTGCAAATGCTGAGCTGCCTGTCTGACACAGACACAGCAGACAAATATACACACACTGCGGCATACACCATGTGGGAGCACACATGCATGGCACAGGACACAAGCCATGGACAACATTGGTCACACAGTTAAGTGGGTGTGAACAGTCCAACATGCAGCAAAATACATCACAGGTACATCCGCATGCACTGTAGTGCAACAGCTGTACATGACCACACTGCTACGTGGTACAAGGATATACCAACAGCATGCTGCACACCACAGAAGAGCTATAGTCTGTGTAAGGCACAGGTGCACAGCCACATGGGTGGTTCTGTGGGTAACAGGAACTCTGGGGACATGCAACAGACACACAGGCCAGCACACATGTGAATGTGTGCACATGTGCACAGCAGCACATGAAACCACCATGCATGCATTGCCAGAACACACAAGCCACGCAGAGACACACATGTCATCCACCCAGCATACCCCACACATGCTAACAGTTACATATGTCTCTGCAGGTGACAGTGGATACCCGCTTCTGCCCTGGTTGATGACACCCTACACGGAACCTGCCATAGAAGGCGAGAGAAGATACAATGAGGCCCATGTTGTAATGCGCTCAGTGATAGAGTGCACATTTGGACTACTGAAGATGCACTTCCATTGACTTGACCGGTCAGGCAGTTTGCTGCAGTACTGCCTAACTATGGTGTGCAAGATATTTATAGCGTGCTGCATATTACACAACATAGCCATTGAACAGGGCATACAGCTGCCTGAGGAGGACAGTGACATGGAAGGCAGCAATGCAGGAGTGGCACCCGAAGATAATGCAGATGTTGATGGCAACAATGCAGCAGTGCATGACAATGCAGCTACATGGGCAGCAGCTGGACACTGGACATGAGCAGTGCTTATCAGAAACCACTTTGAGTGATCAGTGTCATATAATGACACCAGCATGCATCCAGTTTGTGACATCCGTAGCATGGCTATAACACATTGAACAGTGTCACTGTTGTACCATGCAATGTCTGCATGGACAGGAGCAACAACAGACACCAGGTGGAGGACAACAATCCAATGCCCATCCCAGAGGCATCATGGAGTGACAAGCTGCTACCTGGGATGGTGGCCACACTGCAGTCCTGTGCTCATCTATCACCATGTCTGCAGTGTCACAGCTGTGCCCAGGTAGCAGCATGACACATCATGGACATGGAATGCTGAATCCACTAGGATGCATGTAGGGACATATCCCATGGGCATACACTGCAACAGTGATGTGTGACATGTGTCATCAATGTAATGCCCCACCACTGCTCATCACCGCAGTGATGACCCCTGAATCACACACATGATGCACACTGTGTACACCGTGACAGTGCTGCAGTGCAGCAGTTGGCCTGGCCCATCCATGACATCAGTACATCAGCCAACATCACTGCCGACATGTGCCACTATACATGGAGGCCACAGTGCCCTGGGGAACATAGTAGAACTACGGGGACAAGTTCTGGCCATCCAGCAGCAATGTGGGGCACCATCCAATGCTAATGCGGAACTGTCCCCCACTCAGTGTGTCAACAATTGCAGGGTGACGCTGAACACCACTCAATGATGATGCACATACGGCAATTAACCCCACTCCACTGAGGCAATTGTGGCAGGGCCCAGTCCATTTTGTGTCAAGGGTGCAGCAATAGCAGCAAGGTGATGCAGACACTGGTACAATGATGCAGCTGCAGCAGAACCCATGAGATGTGCGTCGCGCATGGGCTTGGCATGACATGAGACGAAGTGTTAGACCGACACGCATTAGTGCGTCATTCCCACGGAAGTGGCCACTGTTGGACAACACCTTGTAGTCCACAGCATTGGTGCCCACACAGCTGTGAGTGAAGCACCGCCACGCTATATCTCCAGCCTCATCCTCGAGCACAGTCACTATGCACTTCCCGCCCTGTAGTGATGTGAATGGTGCTCCACAGTACTGAGGTGTTTACACCGCAACATGCATCAAAACCCCCAAAGTGACACTGAGAATCCGCAATAGCTGCCAGTGTGCATCATTCCCCACCACAGTCAGTGTGAATTTGCCTCTACAGCATCAGTGTAGGCTCACAGCAGTGTAGGGGTGCTACTTTGGCCTGTGGTCATCCAAGCCCTGCGTGAGTCAGCTGTAGAATACCACACCAGACATGTGCCCCAGCTAAGCCTATAGTGGTCTGTGTCTGACTGCACTCCAGTCACACCACTGGCTGCCTACCACAGCACTGGGGCATTGCATCCACAGAGCGGCTGTGTGTTATACATTGTGCAGAGCACATGCCACGTGCAGCAGAGGTGCAGCTACACCACAGGATGGTCAGCAAACATTCAAGATGGCCAAACTTCACAGATGCTGAGACTGTGCTCCTTGTCAGCTGTGTCCAGAAATGGGCACGGGTGATTATGCACCAGAGGTGCCTCACAGCGCACACCCAAGGAGCGGGACAGGGTGTGGCGTGTCATCGCCAATCGGCTACAGGCCCTGTCAGGTGTTTTATGCACAATACGCCAGCTGAAGCACAAGATCAATGATATTTATTTTGTTTATTAGAATTTTGGATAAATACCTTTGAGCCAATGGCTCTGTTACAAAGGTTCCACATCAGTATACAAAGAACAGAAGCACAGTTTGTGTGAGAGTAGCAGGCAAGCAGTTTGAATACAAATTTCAGTACAGGGTATACATGGTCTTAAAAGCTACAGGTAATATAAATAACAGTTAGAACAACACAATCAAGCATACATTTTAAGAATGATGAGTCACAACAAACAATATTTACATGAATTAAAGCTGCCAGAAGGGCACTGTCAAAGGGAAAGGTGGAGAGGAAAACAGAGTTGCTGCCAGTTGTAGAGGGGTAACTGGGAGGGAGGTAGAAGGAGAGGTGGGTGGGAGGCAAGGATTGGGGAACAAGTGAAACAGTGGGTGGGGTGAGCAAATTAGAAAAGGGAGAGAGGAAGGGAGTTAAAGGAGGGTAAGAGAGGAAGGTGGTGGACCAGGGCTAAGGAGAGAGGCAGGAGCATATATGGGGAAGGGGGGAGGGTGGTGGCAGGCAGAGGTGGTGATATGATATGTCACTTCAAAAGCCTGAACTCCTGCAGCTCCTATGAGACCAGGCAAAGGAGGCGGACATTGCAATGTGGGGTGTACACTGCAGGCAGACAGGTGAGTAAAGCAAGGGTGGCTTGCATGAGCAGCCCCCACTGCATGTGCATACAGCATTTGCTGTGTGTAGAGGCATGCAGTGACCAATTACCTATTAATGTTCCCAGAGATGCAGCACCAGCAGTGTTTACTGAGGGTGGAAGACTGGACTTCGCCAGCAACAGGGACAGCGATGGAGGCCATGAAGCACCAGATGATGCAGCACAAGGTAGGGCCATACTTTGCACATGTACTACATAGGACTGTAGCCATGCATACGGACTGCCAAGGATGCATGTATAAGACATGGTGTGGGCATGGTCCCGCATGCTGTGGCACATTACTTGCATCCCTGCCTGTCCCCTGTGCTTGCACATGGCAGCACAGAGCATGTATGCCTCTATACTACTGCATACATGTGTGCAGAACACCCATACTACATGGGGGGCTGCCATAGCATGCATAACTGTATGTGTCTGTGCCATGCATGTAATGCAGTATGGTGCCATGGTACCAGTAATGCCTGTAGCAAACACATGTACAACATCATGGTGTGCCATGGTGGACACACCACGCTGCTGTGCTGGGCAACAAGTACAGTAAGCGCATTGAGCTGTGTCCCATTATGTCATTTCAGGTGAAGACACAGAGGAACATGCGCATCAACTCCTGAGGAAGCTGCAACAGGCCATGGCTGAGCTCAAGTACAAGGAGGCATGCCAGTATACAGCGCAGACCCTACAGATGCAGTGGAACAGGGACAATAATAACTCTGGGGACACTGTAGCACAAGGAGGAACTGGTGCAGGTACAGCTACAGGCAATCAGGGGCTGCTCAGAAAACACAGGGGGAAGAGGGAGCGCATGCACATGCACCACCCAGTGCTGCAGCGCCACCACAAGTACCTCCAACCAATGGTACCAATGTGCCTTCCACACATGTGCAGTCAGATGTGTTGCAGCCCTCAGAGAACAGGGGTGCCAATGTTCATGCATGTGCTGTGCCAGGGAATGCAGGGACAAATGTCTCCATGGATAGGCTGCAGGATGATGGGGACAAGCTGGACTTTGTTGGGACACTCTACAGGCAGATGAGGGACATTGCCATAAAGCTGTCTGCCCTACTGGACTCAGTATAGGCTGTACTGGGGACCCTAGACAGGTATGGTGCACAGTAATAGGCTGGTCATCTGTGCACTAGGGTACCATAGGTGTTGGCCACTGCTGCATGTGTACAACTGTGAAAGAGGAAGAACCCCCACCCCATTTTTGTGTTTCCTTATAGGAATGATAATGGACCTGAAATGTACTTCTGCTTTCTGTCTTTGTCTTGTGGGTTAAATGTTTGTTTGTTGGGCTGGCCACCCATTTTGTTATATTTATATGTTTGTCTATTGTTTGCTCATGTGTATCTTTTTCTGTACATTGAGGTCCCATTGTCATCCCTGTAATAAAGGAAAAGTGGCTTTAAGCACAGTTGTAAATAGTTGCTGATGTCAGGACTAAGTATATATATTAAATCACCTTTGAGATTTAAACAATTATAAAAGGATTGGTTTCTGCAGAAACATTTTGTTGTTTTTTTATTATAGTATAGGGTTTACAAAACCCCCTCCTTTAGATGGTACAAGTGTTTTTTTTTTGTATAAATTTAAATAAATATAGACAAGAGATAGTGCCATATAAAGTTAATGAAGCCCTTTTGTTTTAGTATAGCAGGGTTCTACCTCTTTAAGAATCCCCTGCTTCAAGTTCTGTACAGCCATTCTTTCGATTTTTATTTATGGCTGAAAGAAAGAATTAAATATAGAGTTTGTTAGTTGTAGCTCCTGTAAGTTCTTTCCCTTAGGAGTGCTTGTGAAAATGATTGTTTCCCCCTGGTTTCTTTGCTAAAATCCCCTCAGCGTTACGATCGCCGGTAAATTTACCACGCGATCGTGCGCACGTTCGTGAAGGCGTTTTACTTGCTTTCAGGACAAATAAGAAGAGTGTTGTTGTTTTTTTTTAAATTAAAACTGTCTCTGCATGCCTGGGAGATGTAGAATCGAGAACTACATCTCTTTCTGGGACTGCCTGAGAAGTCGAGGATTTTTGCAGCAATGCTGGCTCCTTGCTAGAATCCTGTGGGTTGCTGTATAATGCAGTAAGCTCTCTTGGAGCTGGCCGGCCTTTGAGCAGCTAGTTTTATGTGCTGGCTTAAAGGGGCGGTGCCTGTTTCTGCTGTCCTTAACACTAACATCATTAAAAGGAGCTGTTTATCATTTGTTTTCCTTAAAATATATTTCTGTATTACAATAAAGATGTTGTAGTGTTGAAAACAACATAAATGCATTGTATTTAAAGAACTTTTGAGCCAGAAAAGGCTCAGGGGAGGAGTTGAGTAATCACATGACTTCTGGACAGTATATAAATCCTGTGTTCTCAACCCAATTCAGTTAGTTGATCTTAAGATATCAGACCTGGAAGTGCTGTTGTAAGCCTCCTATGATGCTAGTGCTTGCTAGTTCATGATTTTGTTATTTTTGTTTGCTCCTCTTATTTTGGCGTGTTCAGTTCACTCTTTAATAATATTTAAATAAATACATTTTTTTTGGATTTTCTTCTTCAAAAACTGCCTCCTTGGTCCATTATTTCCCACAACCTGTGACAGATGGTGTCAGAAGTGGGATACTGTGGTGGTTTTGAGTGCAGATTCCAGTGGACCTGAATGCAAAGAGACGAGGCAGTCTGGAGTGGAGCAGCTACACAGTCCTGTGTCCAGGAGCTACAACTACCCTTACTGACCGGTGTGGAACCAGTAGTAAGAAGGAAGACAACCAGAAGAGGAGTGGAAATGGAAGATAAGAAGCCTGTGGAGGGGGCTCAAGCAGCTGACCCTGAGATGGAAGAACCCCCTGAAGATTTGAGAGAGTTACTACGCTGGCTTTGTGTTCGCCATATGGAAATGGAGAGAGAGAGAGAGAATCAGGCCAGATGGGCAGACACATTGAGAGTGATCCAGACTATAGGTACTGCTAGACCCCCTGCTACACCTGGAACAGTACAGAAAGACATTAAATTGGTCAAACTTTCCAGTTCCGATGATATTGAAGCATTTCTAATGACATTTGAGAGGGTAGCACCTGCTTGTGCCTGGCCCAGAGACCAAAGGGTCATACAATTGGCCCCCTATCTAACTGGAAAGGCTCAGTTGGCCTATAGCCATGTCGAAACGGCTCACGTTAATGATTATGACCAGGTAAAACAAGCCATCCTGAAGAGGTACGATATCAGTACTGAGACTTATAGACAGCGTTTTAGATCCTTTAAGTTTCAGGCTGCAGACAATCCTCAAGATATATATACTCAGTTGAAAGACCTGTGCATGAAATGGTTGCAGCCTAATACTCGGACAGTAATCCAGATATTGGAAGTTATTGTACTTGAACAATTTATCAGCATACTTCCACAAGATGTACAGTTGTGGGTGAAGGAACACCGCCCAGAAACAGCAGAGGTGGCTATAAGACTAGTAGAGGATTACATTGCAGTAAGGCCTCACAGGACTCGAACTTTAAGAAGTTCCTGGATACCACAGTCTATGGTAAGAACACCCTCTCATACTCCTATACCCAATGTAGCAGACAGTAATACCACAGGGACTAAATTAAGTTCTAGGCCTGTGAAGGGATATAAACCAGATATTGTGTGCCATAAGTCTAACGCCAAAGGGCACATAGCAAGATTCTGCCCTAAAAAGACATTAGAAGATGTGCATCTGGCTCTGGCTAATTGGAGACATTACATATGACCAGTAAAGATTGGAGAAAAGGTGGTATCAGGTCTTATAGACTCTGGCAGTAAACAGACTCTAGTACACGCCTCAGTACTGGATACTAGTTTAAAGACAGGAGGGTCTACGACTGGCATTATATGCATACATGGGGATGTACATCATTACCCTCTAAAAGAGATAGTTGTACAGGTGGATGGACACAGTCAGAAGATGAGAGTGGGTGTGGTTCCTCATCTCCCTGTCCCAGTCATTATTGGACATGATTTTGTGAACTTTGAAGCTTTGTTAACAACAAATCTTACTGCTGTGACAACTAGAGCACAGATCAAGAGTGAAGAAATATTGGGACAAACATACCCTTTTGAGGAAGATCTTTTTGAAGTTGCGGGTAAAGACAGGAAGACGAAAAGTAAGAAATGAAAAGAAAAACAACTCTGGACTAAAAATAAGAAAACCTTTGATAAACAGGACTTTAAAAGCAATCTAGACATATCTGTTAAGATGCATGATTCAGAATTTAAAGAAGCACAAACAAATGATGTGTCACTAACCCCATTTTTTTCACAGGTGGGAAAAATTGATAAGTCTAAGGGTCCTATTTTTAAAATCATAAATGGGCTGTTACATCAAGTCTGCACTAATACACAAACTGGGGAAGTGGTAGAGCAGTTAATGGTGCCTCAACCTTTTAGAACACAACTGTTAGAGCTAGCCCATGATATACCCATGGCCTGGACATTTAGGAAGAGACCGAACATTAAGTCACCTCCTATATAGATTTTATTGGCCAGGTATACATAAGCAGGTCACTGAGTACTGTAAAAGTTGTGAAGCCTGCCAGAAAGTAACCAAAGTTGGGCGGCAAGATAAGGTACCATTACTACCCATGCCATTAGTGACAATTCCATTTGAAAGAATAGCAATGGACATAGTGGGTCTTTTGCCCAAAAGCTCGAAGGGTAATAGGTTTATTCTAGTGGTTGTGGAGTACGCTACCAAATACCCTGAGGCCATACCCTTAAGAACTGTCATGGCCCAAAGGATAGCAGATGAATTAGTAAAGATTTTTAGTCGGGTAGGCATACCTAGAGAAATTTTAACAGATCGGGGTGCCAATTTTCGATCTGCACTACTCAAACGACTGTACCAGGCTTTAGGAATAGAGGCTCTGTGTACAACGCCCTACCATCCACAAACCGATGGGTAGGTGCAGCGCTTTAATCAGACCCTGAAACAAATGTTAAAAAAATTTGTGGCCGATGAAGGTAAGAAATGGGACACATATCTTCCCTATCTTATGTTTGCTTATAGAGAGGTCCCACAAGCGTCTACAGGTTTTTCCCCTTTTGAGCTACTATTTGGGCATAATCCAAGGGGGCCTTTAGACATTGTTAAAGAAGAGTGGGAGGACTCTAAAGATACAAAAGAAACACTTCCCCTAGAATTCTGGCAAAAGTTACGTCAACGCCTAATGTCATATGTGCAGAAGGCTCATAGCAGTACTTTGCAACAACAAATGAAACAAAAGGCATATTATGACAAAGGTACAGGACACAAATAGTTTAATGAAGGAGATAAGGTTCTATTATTGCTACCTTCCTCAGAACATAAGTTACTGATGAAATGGCAAGGCCCTTATGTTATTACTCAAAGAACTGGTCCTGTGACATATGAAATTGCAATACCAGACAAAAGGGGTAAGAAACGAATATATCATGCCAATCTATTGAAAGCCTGGGTAGAACGGCCAAACTCTCTGTCCAGTTATGTCCTTCCTGAGTCTAATAATGAGTTAGACATAGCGTACCAATGGTTAGAAGGTACAGAGAAGGTGACAGATTTGCTGATCAACCCTGAACTGATGGCAACCCAGAAATCTGACTTAGAGAAGGAGTTGTGCAAATTCAAAGATGCGTTTACAAGCACTCCTGGGAGGATTATAAACGTTAGTCACCACATCAGAGTCACAGAAAATAAACCTATCAGACAAAAGTCTTATAGACTCCCTGAAAGGGTAAGACAGGATGTGATTCAAGAAGTGAAAAGAATGTATCAAGTGGGAATCATTGAACCGTCTCATAGTGAGTGGTGTTTCCCCATGGTGGTAGTTTGAAAAAAAGAAGGGGGCATACGTATTTGCCTGGATTTTAGGAAATTAAATGCAGTATCACAGTTTGACAGCTATCCAATGCCACATATAGATGACATCCTGGATTATCGGGGTGGTGTTATGTATTTTAGTACTCTTGATCTGACCAAAGGGTACTGGCAGATCCCATTAGATACTGCTGATAAGGACAAGACTGCATTTAGTACACCTATAGGTCTGTTTCATTTTACAGTCATGCCCTTTGGACTGCACGGTGCTCCTGCAACTTTTCAAAGAGTAATGGATACCCTGTTGACTCTCCACACAGCTTATAGTGCGGCCTACCTGGATGATGTTATTATCTTTAGTCCCTCCTGGGAAGAACATATAAAACATCTGTCAGCAGTAATATCTACAATCTCTGAGGCCGGCCTTACTATAAATCCACAAAAATGTGCAATAGCCATGCAGGAGACTAGATATTTGGGTTTCCATATTGGCAAAGGATATATTAAGCCAGAGATAAATAAGGTTGCAGCAGTAGCACATAGTCCTACACCCATTACAAAGAAAGATGTAAGATCTTTCCTGGGACTTGCTGGCTACTATTGCAGATTTATCCCTAATTTCTTTACATAAGCAGGCCCTTTGACAGATCTAACAAAGAAAAGGAACCCTGAGAAGGTTAGATGGACCGAGGAATGCGAAGAGGCATTCCAGTCCATCAAAGCCAGATTGTGTTCTTCTCCTGTGCTATGCACTCCTGATTTTTCACACACATTTATTTTGCAGACTGATGCATCTCAGTATGGAATTGGGGCTATGTTAACCCAGATTGTAGATGGGGAGGAGCACCCTGTAGTATACATAAGTAGAAAACTTCATGAAAGGGAAACATACTATTCCGTCATAGAGAAGGAATGCTTAGCCATTAAGTGGGCCATAGAGGCCCTTCGCTTTTATCTATGAGGTGTGGAGTTTGAATTATGGACTGACCATAATTCATTATGTTGGCTACAGGTAATAAAAGACAAAAACACTCATATAATGCGATGGTATCTTGCCCTGCTACCCTATAGATTTACCATTAAACATAGAAAAGGAACAGCACATGGTAATGCCGATTTCATGTCAAGATATGGTATGGAGAGTAAGAGTACTTGTCATCAGGCTTCGGGGTAAAGTTGTGTCTTAATTCAGGAAACAATTTTCCTAGCTTTATGTTGTAAGACTTATTTGGGACCCCGAGGTGGAGCCCTAGGTGAGGGTGGGCTATGGCTCCATCTCTCGTATTGAGAGATCTGATGACAAGTACATTAATAATGCTTTATCAGAACCAAATCTGTAAGTCTGGTTTTGGGTGAGGAGGAATGTGAAAGAGGAAGAACCCCCCCTCATTTTTGTGTTTCCTTATAGGAACGATAATGGACCTGAAATGTACTTCTGCTTTCTGTCTTTGTCTTGTGGGTTAAATGTTTGTTTGTTGGGCTGGCCACCCATTTTGTTATATTTATATGTTTGTCTATTGTTTGCTCATGTGTATCTTTTTCTGTACATTGAGGTCCCATTGTCATCCCTGTAATAAAGGAAAAGTGGCTTTAAGCACAGTTGTAAATAGTTGCTGACGTCAGGACTAAATATATATATTAAATCGCCTTTGAGATTTAAACAATTATAAAAGGATTGGTTTCTACAGAAACGTTTTGTTGTTTTTTTTATTATAGTATAGGGTTTACAAAACCCCCTCCTTTAAATGGTACAAGTGTTTTTTTTTGTATCAATTTAAATAAATATAGACAAGAGATAGTGCCATATAAAGTTAATGAAGCCCTTTTGTTTTAGTATAGCAGAGTTCTACCTCTTTAAGAATCCCCTGCTCAAGTTCTGTACAGCCATTCTTTCGATTTTTATTTATGGCTGAAAGAAAGAATTAAATATAGAGTTTGTTAGTTGTAGCTCCTGTAAGTTCTTTCCCTTAGGAGTGCTTGTGAAAATGACTGTTTTCCCCCTGGTTTCTTTGCTAAAATCCCCTCAGCGTTACGATCGCCGGTAAATTTACCGCGCGATCGTGTGCACGTTCATGAAGGTGTTTTACTCGCTTTCAGGACAAATAGGAAGAGTGTTGTTGTTTTTTTTTAAATTAAAACTGTCTCTGCATACCTGGGAGATGTAGAATCGAGAACTACATCTCTTTCTGGGACTGCCTGAGAAGTCGAGGATTTTTGCAGCAATGCTGGCTCCTTGCTAGAATCCTGTGGGTTGCTGTATAATGTAGTAAGCTCTCTAGGAGCTGGCCGGCCTTTGAGCAGCTAGTTTTATGTGCTGGCATAAAGGAGCGGTGCCTGTTTCTGCTGTCCTTAACACTAACATCATTAAAAGGAGCTGTTTATCATTTGTTTTCCTTAAAATATATTTCTGTATTATAATAAAGATGCTGTCATGTTGAAAACAATATAAATGCATTGTATTTAAAGAACTTTTGAGCCAGAAAAGGCTCAGGGGAGGAGTTGAGTAATCACATGACTTCTGGACAGTATATAAATCCTGTGTTCTCAACCCAATTCAGTTAGCTGATCTGAAGAGATCAGACCTGGAAGTGCTGTTGTAAGCCTCCTATGATGCTAGTGCTTGCTAGTTCATGATTTTGTTATTTTTGTTTGCTCCTCTTATTTTGGCGTGTTCAGTTCGCTCTTTAATAATATTTAAATAAATACGATTTTTTGGGATTTTCTTCTTCAAAAACTGCCTCCTTGGTCCATTATTTCCCACAACCTGTGACAACAACAGCCTTATGTAAAAGTGTAGTTAGCACACACAGGTACTGTGTGTTTGGATATCTGTCCTTTTTATGCATTGACAGTTACCCTTGTTTCATACAGTATGCATATATCCATGGTAGGAGGCAGTATGGCGCAGTGGTTTAAGGCTCTGAGCTGCAAATCTGGAGACCTGGGTTTGAATCCCACAGCCCCCACTTGCATACTGTGTGACCCTGAGCAAGTCACTTAACTTCCTCTTGCTTCCGGGTTGCACCTGCAAACAAGCTTTCAGCTTAGTGTGCCTCACCTGGTAAAATAATTGGTAAAAAAAAAAAAATATCCATGTAGGTATTGTGTTCCTGATGTTGTGTATGATCTTGTTATGCTTGTGTGATGTATGATAGTTCAATAAACATTAACATTTGCTGTTATTTGATGGTGTGCTGTGTGGTCTGTGATCAAACAGGTATGTGCTATGCTGCATGTTCAGTATGCCGAGCCGCTGTGTTGATTGTGAGTGGGTGGGACAGGTACACAGGCTGTGTGCCTCATTGGCTATATATATATATATATATATATATATGTGTGTGTGTCTTATTTTGCTAGCTGTAGTTACATGGGGCTGCTGAGGGAAGGATGGTCATTGGTGTGCACTGTGGTCCACCCGTGCACAGGGTACGTGGTCAGTGGAATGAAGGAGAGGAAAACCCCCTGGTGGAGGAAACCTCTGGGAACCATGGCAACTGCGCCACCCATCCTCCAGATTCCCTATGCCGGCATGAGAAAATGCATGGATGTCCATGTGCTGCCAAGCTGAGGGATGGGCATGGCCTGCATGCCATCATGGTGGGACAGTGAGCCCTCATGTACATACATGCTGAGCATGTAGGAATCATGCAGCAGTGCATGCCATCCATGTGTTCCGTTATTGTGCTACACCCCCCCCCCCGCGTGTTGCATGGGAAGAGTGTACTGTGTACTGTAATGGATCTTGCATCTGTGTATGGATCACACAGTGCCATGTAATGTGGTTCAGATTTACATAAGAAGCACCGTCTGTGCTACAGCAAACTGTGCATGCCATTATGTGTGGCTGTGTGTGTGTGCCTGGGTGACTGTGTATGTGCTTGGGTGACTGTGTGTGTCTCAGTGTGTGTGGGTCCAGTGTGCAGTTCATGGCTTGACGTGTCCTGATGTGTGTCCATCACATTTGTGGTGGTTACTTAGATGCCCCACTGAATCCATTGCCTTAGACCACCAGATGTAGCAATCGCTGAGGGGTCCTCTTGCTGGGGAGTGCTTGCTGTTGGTCGCCAGGCCCATAGCCTACAATGTCTTGTTGTACCTGTGCCCCGCTAGTTCTGCCTCTGCTAACATTGTCAGTAGTGTCCTTCAGCTTTCTCTTCCTGTTCCTTCCTCGACATGTGCATGACGGTTGTGCAGACACAATGGTGAGGGCATGGGACATGTCCTGTGTGCCACTGTCCCCCACGAGTGGGATACCGTGATCAGCTGCAGCCATGCTGGCATGGCCCCTCATGCAGTGTGCCATGTGTGCAACAGAGTCCAGTGTGCCAGGCTCATACGGGTACATGTTCATCAACCTGTCCAAAGCCTTTGATTTGGTTGATCACCACTTACTGTATGAGAGGATGGAGAGGACCAGGATAGCTCCAACGTCCTTGCAATGGTTCAAATCTTATTTGAGTCAAAGGAAACAGCAAGTTGTAATTAATGGACAGTTCTCTGATGTGGGTAGCATTTCTAGAGGTGTGCCCCAGGGTTCAATCCTGGGGCCATTACTTTTCTTGATTTACATAAACGAATTACCTTCAAAAATTAAAAATACACATCTTAGGCTCTACGCTGATGATACTGTACTTTAAGCAACAGCTGAATCTCATGGTGAAATGATGGCAAAATTACAATTGGACTTTGATATTTTACAGGACTGTTTTTCCAGTTCCAAACTAGCACTAAGTGATAAAAAACCTCAGGTTATGTACTTCAGTAAAAAACTAAATAAAGACTAAAAATTTGATAGCAGATAGGGATATAATAATGAGGGATGGGAATAAAAAATTGTTGGTAACAAATCGGTAAAAATATTTAGGTGTTGTGATTGATCAAACTTTATCATTTTCAGTTCACATTAATAATACAACAAAGAAAGTTAATAATAGAACAGGGGCTCTGCGTAGGTCATCAGGAATATTAAATCAGCAAACTCGGAAACTGATTGAAAATCAGATGATAGTGCCTGTACTTGAATATGGAAATATGGTGTATAATTTTGCAGGACAAAAATATTTAGATAAGCTAGTTAAATCCTATAACCGATTGACAAGATTTGTCTTAAATTGTAATTTTAACACCCATCATTGCACCATGTATAATGATTTAAACTGGGACAGCTTAATGGTATGGTTTAAAAAACAATATTCAATATTTATATGTAAAATAAAAAATGGATGATTAAAGGTAATATAGACTTGGTTATTACTGGTAACAGCCAACCCTATAAACTAAGGGATGTGAAATTCAGGGACTATATTTTTCCAAAAATGAATACAAAATATGGGAACATGACATTACCAGCCCAGGTGGTGAAAATTTGGAATTAAATTCTCCCACAATTAAGAAATGTAACAAAATTAACACAATTTAAAACAGGTTTGAATGTTGTATTTTCTACTGATTGTGTCTGTATGTAACAATGTTTTAAATAGGAAGGGTATGAAGTTATAGTTTATAACAAAACTGGAATGAAGTATTTTATTTTGTATTGCATGATCTGTATAACAAAAATTAGATGTTATTTGTGTACTAATTTATGATTCGAGTATTATGTATGTACTGTTATGTCTTAGATACTTAATTGTAACTTGTATGTACCTACACAGGACGACTTTGTAAACAGGTTCTTCGACCTAAAGTTTTGCAAGTCCTGTATAAAAATTAATAAAAATTAATATTTTTACTACTTTACTACTACATACTATCTGTCCACCCAGTGGTGGACTGATCACCATCTAGTGTGTGTTCATCTGTCAGTGCAACTGTGCAGGCTGTGTCCACTGGTGTGTGTTAACACAATGAGCCTTGTATCCCTGGTGATGTTTGCAGCTATGCGGTGTTGCCCCATGCACCTGTGTGTATACCACCTACGGTATGATGGGAAATGGGTAGACTAGGTGGGCCAAGTGGTCCTTATCTGCCATCAAATTCTATGTTTTCTGTTTTCTATGTATCTGGCGAATCCGCCTTGTGTAGGGTCCCCAGTAAGTGTCTGGGGATTAGCATCACCACATGTGCTTGTCGTGTGCAGTGCAGCCTGTTGAACAGTACCTGTCCCCTGTAGCATGCCCATATGGTGATCAAGCATCTGTACCATGCCCCGTGATGTGTTGCTCACTGCCTGTTCCACCTCCCTGAGTGTGGCACTGCATGTCAGCTGTTGCTGCATGACAGTTTCCTGCAATGTCATTTGGATCATTGATGGCTGTTGTCACTGTGTGTTCCATCATGGGTGCGTTGTCCCGAGTGCCCATAGCCATTGCAAAGGGCCCTGGCATGTATGCTGTGGCTGTCCCATATGTGTCGTTCAACCATGCATTGTCTGAGGCCTGCATGCCTGCAGGTGGGACTGTGTATCCTGGCATATTGTACATAGGCACACTGTGTACAGTTGTGGCCCATGCATCAGGTATGCAGTCCATGTCTGTGCTGCTGTGGCTGTATGGATGTTCACACATGTCATAGGCAGTGGCTGTTGTGGACATCTGTTTCTGTGTGGCCTGCATTGGCAGACTGTGTGCATGTATGTGCACTTGTTGCTGTGCTTCATGGACAGGTCGTGTGCCACTGAAGTAGCGTCACTCATTGGCTATGCTGCTGTATGCTCCTGTGTGCTGGCATGTCCCATCATAACAGGGATGGTGGGTGCCCAATATTGGTTGTCCCTTTGCCACTGGTCACTGTGCATGCCATGGTCTTGGCTGTGGCATAGTCCATGTTCCCCACTGGTGTGGGTGTTGCCCTGTGTGCCTGTTTCCATGTCCGTCCCACTGTGTGTCTGCCTGTCTTGCATCGCCCAGGCTATGTCCTTTAGGTCACTGGCCATGGTTGTTGCAACCTGTGTCTGTATCTGCTGCAGCTCCACCAGTTCCCCTTGCTGTTCGGTGCTGCACTCCATCATTGCAGACATGTGTTCCAGTGTGGCCGCCTGCCACTGACTACAGGACAATGCACCATTCAGCTTTGAGAGTAGCTCCATGTTGCATTCCCATGTACTCTGGCTGGCATCCATCATGATGTCATGTATGATACCAACAATGTCCGTGATGGTAGCTAAGTGTTTGTCTGCTTGTGTGTTCTGTACCTCGACTGCATTTCGTAGGTCCTGAAGGTCTGATGCGATTGAGGCCACTGCCTGTATGACATCCTGGCAGTACTGGCTGAGGTCAGAGTTCAGTGATAGTGATGTTATTTCTGTTCCATCCAGTACCTGCGGTGTGGCCACATGTTCTACGGGTGACATGGCGCTGCTGCTGTGCCTTACATGTCGACTGCTTCTCGCTGACTCACTGCTGTTGTCGAGTAGCTCGGCATCGCTGTGCATGTCCTGTGCAGTGCTGTGCACACTGGCAGTGGGGCTTGCCGCAGCATCCATGTGTGTTGATTCTCTGTACATTCCTGTGTAGTCCTATATACCATTCTCCACAATGCCATCGGACATAGTGTCGGTGTTGCGTTGAGCTGCCACATCATGCTGCTCCTGCCATTCCTGTTGCAGCTGGTGGTCTGCAGTGCGTGTGTTGCTGCTGCTGCTGGTGCTGTTGTTGCCACGGCTTCCGCTACTGCTGATGCTGTTGCTGTCAGTGTTTGTGTTGCTGTCCTCTGCACGCCCATCTGCAGGTGAGGGGTGCAGCATTACATGTCTGTGTGTTCACAGGTGCACACATATGTGCCCCAGTGTATTGTGTCCAACATACCCACTCATACTGTTCTGTGTATGTCTGAACAGTGCTATTGTTTGCCACAGCCTTGTTCTGTTGTCATGTGTGCATTGGACCAGTGGCATGCCATGTTGGTTCATGGGTGTGTCTGCAGTGGTGTCTGTGTCTGCTGTGCAGCCCATGGACACACACAGGTGGCAAACATCTGGCTATGTGTGTGCGTTGTCGCATGCAATGTCATGCAGTCGTGTTGGCCCACTGTACATTATGCCCCTTCACATGCATGTGGTTGTGGTGGTGTGGGCCATGATGCCATCCACTGCTATTTGCACAGCCCACCATGTTGTGTATCCACCAGTGTGATGCAATTGACACCCATGCACGCACATGATGCTGTGACTGGTGGGGCCTGTCCCATGCTCCTTGTGTCTGTTACAACACATGGCATTCCATCCCTGCACACCTTGCACTGTATTCTGCAGCCTGTACAGGTCTAGGTTGGTGTCCCCCTGTACTGTGCTCAGTCTCAGGTGTGCTGCCACCAGCTGTTCAGAGCCAGTCAGCATCAGGAGCTGTGTTGGTCCTCTGCCTGTGCCACAGGTACACCACCAGTTGAGTGACAGTTTCTCCTTGCTGCCAAGCTTAACATCATTGTAGCTCTTCTGCAGCACCCATATACTGCTTCTCACAGGCCCCATAGCATTCACATGGGTGGCTACCGCTTCCCACACCAGTTTCCGCCTGTCCCTCATATCCTTATCACCACCCAGGGACAGCAGCAACATACGTTGCTCCTCCACCTCCTCCACAAGTACCTGTGTTTCTGACCTTGCAAAGTTCTGCTTCCTGCTGTGGGCAGGTGGCCGTTGGGACTGTGCCCATCTTCTTACATCCCCTGTGTTGCCTTCTGTCACTACTGCTCTGCTTTCTGCATCTGACACACTGCAGGTATCTGCAGCCCTTCTCCTGGCCTGCCCTGCTCCACTGCCACCACCTACCACCTGTGCATCCCTCTCATAGCTTCCCCTTGACCTCATATGCTCTGTTCCCACTCTGACCTGTGCTGTGTGTCTACTCCAGTTGCCTGCTGCATGGGCATCATCACTATATTCTTCTGTTGCACTATCCTCCTGTGCCCTCTGCAGCCTGCATTCTGTGGGACCCCTCTCTGGGATGATCCGTCTTCTCTGTGTGGCAACTGGAGGGTCTGCTTCACTGTCCACATCTGTGGCTGCAGTGTTGTCTGCCCTCTGTGCCCTGCACTTTGTGGTACCCCTACCTGGCACCACACTTCTTCTCTGTCTGGCGGTTGGTGGGTTAGCCTCACTGTCCCCATCAGTGCCTGCAGCTCCCTGTGCCCTCTGTGCACTACTTTCAGCTTGTGCCATTTCCAATGCCCTGCACCCTCTGTGTCTCCTACCCATTGCCTGGGCAGTACTATGATGTCCAATTTTGGTACCATGCTCCTGTGTGGATTGTGCACTGTGGTCTGCATTGACCACATGTGTCTCTGGTTGATCTTGCCTGTCGACCACCATTGCAGGCTTGTCCCCCTCCTCCTTCCCACTGTCTTCCTCCACTTTCCTTCTCCTGCCCACCTCTGTGGCCCTGGGATCCTTCCCTCCCTTGCTTTGGCCCTTTGCTGCATGGTTTCCACCCTACTGTGTCATTCTTGCTGGCTGACTTCCTGGTTGACACAGCCAACGGCTGACATTGCCCCATGCATCATTTTTATGGGGCAGGCTGCTGGCTGCGTCCTTGTGTGTGACTTTGCTATTTTATTGCCTCTTCTTGGAAAATCTGACACAGGCACATTGACGCAGCATTCTTTAATGCAAGCATCACCTTTGCCACTTGCAATGACATTTTCCGATCTCAGATGGAAAATCCTGCCCCTGGTGTACAAATACAGTAAAATGCTTAGGTTATGAATGAACATAGTCTTTTAATGTCACTCATAACTTCACCAATTTTAAATATTTTGACTGAATTTTCAACATATCCACTTTTAAACACCACCTCATAAACATGACACGAGTCATTTTTTAAATCCTGGATGACGTGTTTTCGGTCTGTGTGTGTGAAATGACATTTCATTCAATACACTATAAATGCTAGATGTCATGTTCATAAGGTGAATCATGAAATGAGTATCTTAAATATTTTGGGTCAAAATTTAAAACAAAAAAATAATTAACAAAATTTGTGTGTAGTCAAGTCTTGACGCCAGCGGGTATGCTTTGTGATCCCATACCGGTGAGCTGGGTTCACTGGTGAGATCACTGACCCAGCTGAATGGGGTGAGGGTGAGGGGATGGTGCTGTTACGTGACACCCCTCAAGCCAGGAAATGAAAGGTGCAGGGTTGTCCAAATGGGCCCAGCTACCACACAGCTACCACATAGTGAAGACAACTGTCCTCTTGACATAGGGCCCTGTACCTCTCCCCCCTTGGTGGCAGAGGGCCCTATGCATTGGCTGACAGATGTGACCACGTAGAAGTGCAAGGACCACAGGACCCTGTGCTTCTGCAGCCCACCAGACAGCCCCATGAATTCTTCACATCCACCGCTGCACAGAACTGCAGGGCCCACATGTCTACTTGGAAAAATGTCCCTACTTGGACAAACTCCTGATTCTATGGCAAGCATTTTCCAGTGCTCTCAAACCTCCAAAATGACCAGAAAGTCATCAAAATGTGTACTCCATGTCCCATTTAAGCGTACCACTTTAGCCCAGCAAGCCCTCTCCTTTCGGGGGCATCAATGGATAAATGACCTCCTAGTCTCCCTCTTAAACTGTGGAAAGATCGGCCCCTTCAAAAGAGTCCTTCACCTCTTCCTTGCACAAGCAAATCATTGTGATTGCCCATCCTGATCGTGTGTTATCCCATCGACCTACCTACAACTGATCAACCTCTGCCTCTCTCCCCTCCATCATCCTATCCCCATACCAGTCTCCCTTACATCCTGACAAAGCCTACTCAGGCTGCTACCTCTCCACTGACTGACACTTTAGTAACCCAAGTGTTCTCATTGCATTTATCTGAGATCAATACCATTGTGTATTTTTACATGCTGATGCCATTGTAAAGTACTGCATTTCTATAACTGCCATTACTGTGTATACCTGTGTACCTCTCTGCTATGTTGTGTAAATCATGTTTGTACTCCTTGTCTTGTATTACATTCTTAATTTGACTTGGAACCTTTGCAAAAGGGCCCCATGGCTCAAAGGTATTAATCCGAATCTGAAATAAATAAATAAATAGACATCAGGCTGTCTGGTCTACAGTTGCCAGGCTCATCCTTCCTACTGCTTTTATGCAGAGGGATCAAATTAGCAGTCCTCCAGCAGCACCTCTGTATTAATACTGTGTTCACCTAGCAGTTAACAGTATCTGATAGAGGAGCTCCAGTTACCTCCACTACTTCCTCAAATACCCTAGGATTCAGTCCCTCTGGCCCCATTGCTTTATCTTCCTGCAACCCTTTTAGCTCTTCCATCTCCCTTTCTTCTGTGAAATGGCCCCCCTCGTTCTACCCCCCATCTCACATTCTGGTAATGGCCCCTGTTCCTACCTGGTAAATATTGAACAAAAATATTGGTCTAATATCTTTGCCTTGCCTTTGTCCCCCTCCTCCCATCCTTCCTCTTTTTTCTGCCATTTAATACCTTCCATGACTTTGTGTTTCTCCCAGATAAATAAAGACTTTGATTGATTGATTGATTGATTGATTGATGTATCAGAAGAACACTTTGTTTAACAGGTTCATCCTACTTTCGGTTCTAAGGTTTGTCTCAGCCTCAGCATTCCTGACCCTCCTACTGGCTCCTCTGGTTGCCCTTAGGTAATCAGCCCTGTCTTCCACCCTATGCCTATCTGTGTACTTTTTAAATGCCCTCTCTTCACTCTCACTGCTTCCTTCAAATCTGATGTGAACCACTGTTTGCCTTTTGCTCTCTTTCCCTTACTAACCCTCTCAGCACAACTTGCTGCTGCCTGTATCACACCTAATGTGAACACCTGTTGTCCTCTTGCACCTTCTATCCCTGCTTTTCCCCTAATATTTATGTCCAGCAGCCTTTGCATCTTACTGAAGTCTACTTTTCTGAAGTCCCACACATTAACTGTGTCACTGTATACCCCATGTTGGCTTCCAGTTGGACCTCTAAGCACACTGTTTTGTGGTCATTTGATCCAAGTGGTTCCTGGACTGCTGCATTTTAACCCACTTACTCTTTGTGAGCACCATGTCCAGCAGTATTCCCTTCCTTGTAGGGTCCTGAATCAGTTGTGTAAGGAGCCCATCCTGGCATGCATCTACCAGGAGGTGAACCCTTGCACTGACCACAACCAGGACCTTCCAGTCCACATCAGGCATGTTGAAGTCCACTGCTATTAGTACCTCCCTAGTCTGTCTGCCCTCCTCAGAATCTTCCCTAATTCTCTGTCTACCCCCTGAGCTCAGCATGGTGGTCTGTAAATCACCCTAACTCTGATTTGTTTCCCCTTCCCTATGACTACTAGTGCCCACATCCTGAGTCTTCCAGAATATTATCTTAGTGGCCTCAATGCCTTCTCTTGAACAGAGGGCCATCCCCCTCCCTTGCTCTTCACCCTGTCCTTCTGAAACAATATATACCCTGGTATGGACATATCCCAATTATGGTTAGGATTTGTCAGTGCCTTCATGACAGCCACCAGCTTCACATTACCCTTTACAACCAGTGCTGGCATTTCCTGCATTTTGTTACCCAGATTTCTTGTATTGATGCACGGCAGTATCCAGCAACTGGTCCCACCCTGCTGCCTTCTTTTATCCCAGTTTTTACCGAATTTAAATGCAAATCTTGCCCCGGCCAAGACTGGCATCTTGCAACCAGGACCTCTCTAACTTGTACACAGACAAAGCAACAAACCACAGGTTGGTATTACAATAGGCATCAACCCTGGCTCTGGGGCAAATACCTGACTTGGCATCTAAGAGGCTTGGGGGTTAGAGTGCAAAATAACATTTATATTTACACTGATTTCTGGGAGAGAGGTGCTAGGACTATTCTACGTCTCCTGTCTGAGGGGGCCCATAAGCAAGTTCATACTGGGAAGCACAGATGGAATGTCCAATGCTAGAAATGGGATCGTATAGTATGGCTTTATTCTGACACAGATGGAAAGCAGAAAGGGGTGGTCCCCCAAGTTGGTACTGTACATTACAGACAATTAGAAAGCACTTTTGTTTCCAGCACAACACAGTTTGGGCTTTCATACATTTCTCGTCCACAGAACTATGATCACTTCATCGCTCTTTTCTAGGGATCTCTACTTTAGTCTTTAAGTGTCTGTTACGTGATGGGTTCCACAAACTTTAAATTCAACATTCATCTTTTCTCTAAGTGTCTATTATGTGGGGGCTGCCATACTCTTAAAAACACATTCTTCCTGACAAGACAGACTTAGTTAACATCCACAGGGTAGCCATGTGCTCTTCCGGTAACCAGTTAGCCCTAACAGCAGTTTTAGATGAGATTCTGCCCACCTGGCCCCAGCCAGCCTCTGCCATTCCTTCTGGGTTACACAAACAGGATCCTTCAACCCCCTCAGATTGCTAAAGGCATCCACACAAAACTTTTACATTCAACACATATTTGTAGTGACACTGGGGTCCTGAGAAGTTTAATCTAGCCTTATCTTGGGTACATACACCACCAACTGACTCCCACAGAACATGTCCATGTAGCTGTACTCACAGTTTGGTTGCCCCTTTGTTACAGACACAGACTTCTCCCCTTTCCTGGTAGCTTTCACTGAGATTCTCGTGGCAGTCACAGAAACATGGTACACAGAAAATCATGACTGGGATGTCAACATACCAGGGTACACAATCTACAGGAGGGACAGGGAAGGTAGAAGAGGAGGAGGAGGAGTAGCTCTCTATGTAAGGGAAGGGATCAAAGCAATGGAACTAAAGGGTAAACAGGGAGGAGAGGAGGCACTGTGGGTCACCCTGGAGACTGGAAATGGCACCACAGTCCGCACAGCGGTTGTATACAGACCCCCATCTCAGGGGGAGGAAATGGACAAGAAAATGATAGAGGGCATCCTTAGGATGGCAGAGAAAGGGGAGATATTGCTGATGGAGGACCTGAATATGCCAGATGTTAACTGGAGCACCTTTGCTGCAGTCACATCCAAGAGCAGGGCCATTCTCTATGCCCTACAGGGGGAATGCCTCAGACAGTTAATGTTGGAATCCACTCGGGAGGGAGCAATCTTAGACCTAGTACTCTGAAATGGGGACAGAGTGAGGATCTCAGATCTAGAAGTGGGTAACCTTCTGGGAACAAGTGACCACCAAACAGTGTGGTTCATGATAAACTCAGCTGTAGAGTCAAGCCATACATAAGTGAAGGTACTGGACTTCAGGAGGACTGATTTTGTCAAAATGGGAGAGTGCCTCAGAAAAGCACTAGCAAACAAGCAAGAAGGAGGGGTGGAGTAACAATGGGGAAACATCAGAACTGCCATCACAGAGGCAGCAAGCCTTTGTATGAAACAAATAAACAAATCAAAACAAAACAAAAAAAACTATAGTTCTCAAAAGAGGTGGCATGGGAAGGTTAAGGAGAAAAGACAGCATTTGGGAAGTATAAGGAAACACAGAAGGAGCAGGACAGAGAACTGTACCAGTTAAAGCAGAAGGAAGTGTGGAAGGCAGTCAGAATAGCAAAGGCCCAAACCAAGGAAAGGATAGCCAACTCAGTTAAGACAGGGGATAAAACCTTTTATAGGTACATTAGGGAGTGAAGAAAGACAAAGGGAGGGATACTGAGGCTGAATAAAGAGAAAGGTGGGTGGGCAGAGAAGAACAGTGAAAAAGCCGGGATACTGAATGAATACTTCTGCTCATAAAGGAAGAGGAGGGGGAGGTACCTAATCCAGTCAATAGAAGCACTCTGGATAGGACGGTCGATATTAGTCCATTCACAGAAGAAAGGGTTCTGAAAGAACTCCTAAAACTGAAGGTGGGCAATGCAATGGGACCTGATGGGATTCACCCAAGAATTCTTAAAGAACTAAGGGGAGAACTAGTAACACCATTGACTACCCTTTTTAACAAATTATGGGAGGATGGTGTGGTACCTGAGGACTGGAGGAGGGCAGATGTGATTCCCCTTCACCATACCTCTCAACCTCTTAGCATTAAAAATCATAGCACTGGCCTACAAAAATCATAGCAAATGGCCAGAATGTGAAGCACTTTCTTATTTTAAGGAATAAAATGTCTACAGACACTGGGCTCCATGTAGTTAGTGATAAGGAATGTTTCTATTTACTTAGTTAAATGATTTAATAGTATGTGTGTCCAGAAATAACTTTAACATTATTAAGAACACCAGTAAACCTGTGTAGAGCAAGGGTAAATCTGAGTGTGAAAATCATAGTGCTATGCATAATTCATAGCAGTTGAGAGGTATGCCCTTCACAAAAGTGGGAGCAAGACAGAGGCAGAAAACTACTGATCTGTCAGTTTGACCTCAGTGGTAGAGAAAATGATGAGATCACTTCTGAAGGAAAGAATGTGGCAGAGCAGGAAGGGGCGGATCAGTGGGGCCTCCACAAGGTGATCTCATTTACAGGGCACTAGTAATTTAACTTGTTATAACAAGTTAAACAAAGCACAATTAAACCATTACTTGCATTTTTTTTCCTTCTAATTACTCTGACTAGGTTACAAACCCAGCAACTTATTTGGAATGGATTTCATTAACTGCAGGTACTGTGGAACAATTTCCAGAAGGACAGTCTTACAGGATTTAGGACACTGTCCTACATGCTGGGCCTTGGAGATCTTAGGTCTCAGCTCCGGCAGCATGGGCAGAGATTGCACGCCTCAAATTTCATATTGAAGAGGAAATACATTATAAGAACCACCCGCCATTTCCCCAGCATCCAACAGAAAACCTCGACCGCAGAGGGTAGTTGGTCCAGGAGGTTGGCAGGTGGTTAGGAGGAGCAAATCAGGTGCCCCATCACCTCTGCTCCCCAATACATTACTCCAAAACCATATAAACACTACAAACAGGTATCTGCCTCTATCTCTGAAATCAAATAAAGAGGCAGAAGACACTGCAGAGCAGGACACTGCGACACAGGAGCTAGCACAACAATACTCACCCAAATCAGGAACCAAAACTAAACAAGCACAAAGGAAATCCAAAAACTTCTGATCATAGGAGACTCCATGATTCGGGAGTTGATACCCATCTCCAGCCAGGTGATGGTCTGATGTCTCCCAGGTACATCAGCATGGAGAGACACTGACCCATTGCTAAAATTGTTCACAAAGCAGGAGAAAACATTGATGTCCTAGTACACATAGGGACTAATGATCTCGCCAGCCGGTCAGTTGTGGGAGACCATGAACACCTGACTAGGCTGGGTGACAAACTATCATCTATTTCGTTCCGGCATCTCCTTCTGAGATCCTGCCAGTCTGGGAGAAGGGAGCAGATGGACGGAAGGTCAGAGAAGGGGAGATAGGGGAGCTAAACACGTGGCTCAAGGACTGGTGCCAGGAAAAAGGACACAGATTTGTAGGGAACTGGCAACAGTTCTGGGAGCGAAAGTTCTTTAAATTTGATGGACTGCATCTGACTAAAGAGGGAGTCAGTGCATTGGGGCAGAAGTTTGACGTCTTTGCAGAATATTTAAACTAGCAAATGGGGAGAGGGGTGCAGCACCCCATCGTCGAATGGGAAGAACACCCTCCCCTCAGCTAGTGGTCAAACAGGAATTCAGCGTGTTTGCCGCTCATTTGCATCACCAGGTAAGAAAAGGTTTGTCTCCCCATACAATGCACTGGGGTAATGCCAAACTTCATCCAACAACTAACACACCAAAATCTGGCCAATGGAAAATCATGTACAAATGCTCACAGCCTGGGAAATAAGATCCCAGACCTGCAGGCAATAATGTCAGAGGCTAAGCTGGACATAGTAGCAATTAGTGAGACGTGGTTTACCAGTAACCACTTGGGAGACTTCAGTACCTGGCTATATATTGTTCAGAAGAGACCGAGGTGCAAGGGGAGGAGTGGCCCTATGTTAATGAAAATATCAAAGCTACGGAAATTCAGAATACACATAAGGAGCCAGAAGAACTGTGGGTCACCCTGGAAACAGGAAATGGGACAGCCATAAGAACTGGGGTTGTCTACAGGCCCCAGACCAGGGGAGGACATAGACACATTACTGTTAGAAGATATACAAAACATGACAGCTAAAGGGAGGTTCTGATAATGGAGACTTCAACATGCCAGATACAGATTGGTCAATACCAGCAGGAACATCTGCCAGAACTAGACTCATAGTGGATTCCCTGCAGGGGAGGGCCTCAAACAACTGGTACAGCAACCCACAAGAGACAGGGCTATCCTAGATCTAGTACTGACTAACAAAGAAGGATCACAGATCTCAGGTAGAAGGTCACCTGGGGCCCAGTGACCATCACATGGTATGGTTCAATTTGGCTACTACATCTAAATCATCCCATTCCAAGGCAAAAATATGGGACTTCAGAGGAGCTGACTTTGATAAGATGGCCAACAGAGTTAAGCTAGCCCTGGCAAAAAGAAACACAGGTGAGGAGGTACAGGCAAAGTGGGCAAGCATTAAGGATGCAATACTTGAAGCAACATCCCATTGTGTTAGACAGAAAAGGAAGTGCAAAGGAGAAGGAAACCACTTTGGTTCTCAAATACAGTAGCAGAAAAGGTCAGAGCCAAAGGCTGGCCTTCAGAAAATATAAGGGAACACAGTGGATGAAGATAGGAGGCATACCAAACTGCCCTAAGGGAAGCAGGTAAGGCAGTAAGGCAGGCAAAGTCCCAAACTGAGGAAACACTAGCATGAACAGTAAAGAAGGTGACAAGACTTTCTATAGATACATTAGTGAAAGGAGAAAGTCCAGAGGGGTATTGCTAAGCTTAATGGAGAAAAGGGAGCATGTGAGGAGGAGGACGTCAAAGGCATCTATCCTAAATAGATACTTTGCTCAGTATTTACTGAAGAGAAGGTAGGGCAGGGCCCACAGCTCAGCATCATGGACACAGGGGAGGGAGGTGAGCACTACTCCCTCTACAAAGAAAGGGTCCTACAAGAGCTTGCTAAGCTCAGGTGGATAAGGCAATGGGACCTGATGGCATACATCGCAGGGTACTTAAGAGCTAAAGGAGGAACTAGCAGAGCCATTAGCAGAATTGTTTAGTGAGTCTCTGAGCACAGGAGAGGTCCCAGAAGACTGGAGAAGGGCTCATGTGATCCCACTCCACAAGAGTGGTAGCAGGGAGGATGCGGGAACTACAGACCGTCAGTCTTACCTCAGTAGTGGGCAAGATTATGGAGGCACTTTAAGGAAAGGATAGTGCAACACCTGGAATCCATAGGGACAGGATCCAAGACAGCATGGGTTTACAAAGGAAGGTCCTGTCAAACTAATCTCATAGATTTCTTTGACTGGGTACAGAGTGGTGGACCAAGGAGGAGCAGTTGATGTCACCTACCTTGACTTCAGCAAAGCTTTTGACACTGTTCCACATAGAAGATTGATAAAAATAAGCTAGGTAGGCTCGGGGTGGGTCAGAAGTTGGTCAACTGGGTGGCAAACTGGTTGACTGGCAGAAAACAGAGAGTGGTGGTAAATGGTATACAGTCAGAAGAGATGCAAGTCACAAGTGGGTACCTCAGGGATCAGTCCTGGGGCCAGTCCTATTCAACATCTTCATTAGTGACCTCGCAGATGGACTAGAGGGTAAGGCTTGTCTGTTTGCAGATGACACCAAGATCTGCAACAGAGTAGATGATCCAGATGGGGTGGGCAGAATGAGAAGAGATCTGGATAAACTAGCAGAATGGTCAGAAGAGTGGCTACTGGGATTTAATGCAAAGAAGTGCAAAATCATGCACATAGGGAAGAGAAACCCTGAAGCCACTTATAGGCTGGGAGGGGAGTTGCTAGCAGTCACAAAGGAAGAAAGAGACTTGGGCATCATCATCACTGATGACCTAAAATCATCCAAGCAGACCTCCTAAAGCAGTAGGTAAGGCTAGGGGGTGTTAGGGTGTATTAGTAGGGGTATCACAAGTCGTAAGAGGGAGTAATAATCCTCTGTACAAGACATTGGTTAGGCCCCATCTGGAGTACTGCATGCAGTATTGGAGGCCACACCTTCACAAGGACATTAACTAAATTGAGGCAGTCCAGAGAAGGGCAACCAAAATGGTGCAGGACTGCATCAGAAGACATATGAGGACAGATTAACGGAGCTCAATATGTATACCCTGAGCAAAGGAGGAGAGAGGTATGATCGAGACATTTAAACACCTTAAGGGCATAAACAAGGTGAAAGAGTCTAACATGTTTAAATATAAGAAAATAGCAGGACAAGAGGACACAGCATGAGATTAGAGGGAGGCCGATGAAGGGGAATGTGAGGAAATTCTTTTTCACAGAAAGGGTGGTAAATGCATGGAATGGCTTACCACAAGAAGTGGTGGCTATGAATACAGTGCAGGGCTTCAAACAGGCATGGGATAGGCATAAGGGAGCAATACAAATGACTATGAATAGATAGGTCACTGACAGAGCAAAGGCCGATGGCACATTTATAAGGTAGAAAAAGAAATGGGCAGACTGGATGGGCCTTGCGGTCCTTATCTGCCGTCAACTTCTATGTTTCTATGTTTCTATGTTTCTAATTGCTGAGTAACTAGAGGCCAGTGGGGCACAGGACCCAAGGCAGCATGGATTCACAGTGGGAAGGTCACGTCAGATGAATCAAATTGATTTCTTTGACTGGGTGACCAAAGTAGTAGACCCGTGAGGGGCTGTGGACATGGCCTACCAAGACTTTAGCAAAGCATTTGACATAGTCCCACACAAAAGATTAATAAATAAACTAGCCAGCCTGGGAGTGGGTCTCAGGGTGGTAGCCTGGGTAAAACATTGGCTGGACAACAGAATACAGAGGGTAATAGTAAACGGAGTCCACAGTGAAGAAAAGGGGGTTACTAGTGGGGTACCGCAAGGTTCAGTACTGGGTCCGGTCCTTCTTAATGTCTTTATAAGTGACATTGCAGAGGGACTGGAAGGAAAGGTGTGTCGCTTTGCAGATGACACAAAGATCTGTAACAGAGTTGATACACAAGGCGGGGTGGAAAGGATGAGAAGGGACTTGGCAAGGTTGGAGGAATGGTCAAATGTATGGCAGCTTAGATTCAATGCAACAAAGTGCAAAGTAATGCACCTGGGAAACGAAAATCCAGGGGAAGAGTACACAGTGGGGGGGGGTGAGATACTGAAACAACAACAATGGAAAGGAACCTGGGGGTAGTCATATCAGATGACCTAAAGGTGGGCAGGCAATGTGAGAAGGCAGTAAGGAGGGCTGGGGAGATACTGTGATGCATAGGGAGAGGCATCACCAGTAGAAAACAGGAAGCTGTTATCCATCTGTAAAGACAGTTGGTGATACCCCATCTGGAGTACTGTGTGCAGTTCTGGAGACCCCATCTCTGCAAAGACATAGACAGGGTGGAGGCTGTCCAGAGGAAGGCAGCCAAAATGGTGCAGGGTCTGCACCAGAAGACATATGAAGAGAGAGACTAAAGGAGCTTATATGTATACCCTTGAGGAAAGGAGAGAGAGGGGTAACATGATAGAAACTTTCAAGTACCTCAATGGAATCAACAAAGTCCAAGAGGGTAGCATATTTCAGAAAAAGAGATGTGCAAGAACAAGGGGGCACAAATTGAAGATAGAGGAGGGATGGCTCAGAGGTAATGTGAAAAAGTATTTTTTTAGGAAGAAGGATGTGGGTGCATGGAATAGCCTTCTTGAGGAGGTCGTGGTGTCAAAAACATTGGGGGAATTCAAGAATGCATGGGACAGACATAAGGCAATTCTAGTGGGGGGTAGGAGGAAGTAGGCTGTTGGTTAACTAGGATCTGTAGCTTATCCATTAGGTAGGGAAATGGGCAGACTAGGTGGGTCAAGCGGTCCTTATCTGCCATCAAATTCTATGTTTCTATGTTTCTCCATATCTGATCTGGGCAGCTGGACAATCTTCCGGTCCCTCAGGGGATTGCTCCTGGAACAACTGGATCTTACAGTCCCATCAACTTCTCACAGAAGGGACCCACTGGGGTCTCATAAATTACTGATCTCCACCACTTCCTGTGGTCCTGCTGTTGTCACATACTGGGGTGAGAAAAATGACCAGAGGTCCTTCACCCAGCCCAGGATAGGCTGGCAGGCACCTCCACACTCAGAGCACTACTGCACTCTACTGCTGATTTCCTCTGGCGGAACCCAGCATTCTAAACTGTCCCCAGGCAGCTGATTCCACTGTGGCTCAGGCTCCTGCGAGAGTTCTAAATGACCTCATTCATTTCTCACTCAGCATAGCTAGGTAAACATTAAGAGTTCTGTAGAGCTTCTATTAAACTCTTCACCAGCTGCCCACTACCTTTCTAGTCTAACACTGATGAGATTCTAGTAATCCCAGGGGACTGGGTGGTTACATAAACATTCATTTGGTGGGGGAGAATGGCAGGGAATCTGGGATTTCACTATTGTTAGTGTTCCTAACCCAGCTCACTTGACCTGCATAGTTTAAACTGGTTCCAATGTATTTAGCCCATTTTGCTCCCAACACCCTCCTGTCTTCCTTGGGGTGCGTGCCATCCCATTTGAACATCCACCATCCCCTCAAGTTGGCCCCTAGCCCCTGAGGAAATGAGATCCCTCTTCCCTGTATCACCTTTAGAGCCAACAAATACATTTAGCAGAGACCACAGAGTTGACTATATGGAAGAGTTGGAAGATTGAGGTATTTTGGAAAAATAAACAATTAATTCAGTAAGCCCTTCAGCAGGCTACAGAATTTTTGAACCTGAAAATGGCACAATTTTTGCAGAAAGTTCTAGGGGATTGAACTAATTTTTTGATTTCCTGAACCTGATTTCAATTCACTGTACTTGTAATTGTTCAGTATTTGCCATGTACTGGGCCTAGGCCCCCAGGTCGCATCTGGAATCGAGCATGTTGCTCAGTATGCCTTCCTGGTAAATCTCGTAAATAAATAAATACATTTATTTCACAATATTTGCAGCAGGTCCTAGTGGACTAAGCTAATTTCTGGATTTCCTGAACCTGACTGAACAATATTTGCAGCAGGTCCTAGTGGATTGAACACATTTTTGGATTGCCTGAACCTGATACACAATTTTTGCAGCATGTCCTGTTTGACAGAGTTAATATTTGGACTATCTGAACCTGATGGCACAATTTTTGGAGCATGTCCTATATTGGACTGAGCTAATTTTGGGATTGTGTAGACGTGACGGCATAATTTTTGCATCATGTCTGATTGGACCAAGATAATCTTTGGAAAGGCAGAAAGCACTTTTCAATAAAATCACTGCATGTCCTGAATTACACATGTTGGCATTCTCTGAATATTCCCTTTCAAAATGAAAAAAAATATATATTATTTTAATTCATAAGCATTCCCTTATAAAGGTGAGTTGTTTACAGACTGTAGATTACAGACTTGACCACAGTGCTGCTGTTGATCTGCTTGATGTCATCCTCCTAAGTCCACTTAACAGACCAAAGTCTCTCACCAGGCTAAGATGTCCTTCTGCTTCCTCCTATTGCAAGCATGTCCCTTTTCAAAACCATCTTATAATTATTTATGATGCTACCTGATTTGTCATCATTCCTGAGATTCTTCAATCCTGAATTCAGGAACGATCATCTTCACGTTACTCCTGGTTGTGCTGCTTACTTATTTCTCCTTTCATTAGCAGCATATCTCTGAGGTCCTGTGCGCACTGACATGCATTTTTAAAATCTTTTAAAAACGTTTTGATTTCCGTGTTTGGGCACAGTTGTTGGAACATCCACACTTCACTAAAACACCATGCCTACCTGCTTGAGTTCCCAGGCATGATTGCTGCAGTACTGCAAAGCACCTCAGGTACTGCAATGCATGCCGGGATACTCATGACATGGCATGGTAATGGATCTAGCTGAAAATAACACCAATTTATTCAGCAGCTCCTTGTGAGCTTGAGGATGTAAGTAAATCCTCCACTTTTCACTGTGGCAGCATTTAAAAAGCCACAGAAGTACATCAGAGGTTGCCTTAAACCATGTTACATCACGGTTTGCAGCCACACTACTGTTTACACAGTTTAAGGCAACCATGTTGGTCTGAAACCATACTCTGATCAGGGTTTTAGCATGTTTTTTTAAACACGGTTTGTAGCACGGTTTTACCGTGCTACACTGTGGATTTTTGCCATGTTTGCCATTCTTGTAACGTTACAAACTGCCGTTAACATTGCAAGAATTCAGGTGTGTACAGGGCCTTAATTCGTTGTTCATTTATGTACTCAAAAATGAAGGGCATGTAGTTATTTCCTGATAGCCCCCTTAATGTGTCATCAGTTTGACTCAGTGGGTGGCAGAGACATGTGCAATAGAAAATAACTGCATGACTCAGTGGAGCAGAGAAGCAGCTCAATCAATCAATCAAATCTTTATTTATCCAGGCGATCACCATTGAGCAAGCTCATTTACAAGGTAGACCTGCTGTTGGCTGGGGAAAATTGTGCAGTTACATATAAATATGCATAGTACAAAAGGAACAACATGTTTACAATACTGATAGGAGCAGAGTATTTACATTCTAAGTCACATGTATAAGAAAGATATACATAACACAACCCAACGTAATATATATATATATATATATATATATATATATATATATATATATATATATGTAACCCTCTCCCTGCCTCTTTGCAAAATGACAGGTGGCATGCTGTTGAAGCTGACAGCAGTACCTGGTGAGGACTGGGTTCAGGGAGGATGAGGTTACTCGGCACAGGGGGCCTAGGTTTGGCTACTCTGCACAGGGGCACCCAAGTAAATCCAAACACAGGAAACAATAACTGTAATGTCCAAACCCAGGAATGGGATTCTACAGTGTGGCTTTATTCATATCCATACTGAACAAACAAAGCATAGGCGGACCCCCACAGGGCTACATTCCTGGTAATGCAGATTAGAGACAACAGAACACTTCTTCACTATTTCCAGCCCTCAGGCTCTGAACCCACCAGGCACACAGCCCGGACTTGCACACAGCTTTATTTTTTTTTTTATTTTGGCTTTTGTTGACCGGGTAAGTGCACTAGACAAATCCTGCCTATTTTCAGGCATGACCCGGGGAAGGGGGATACAGATGAATGCCAACTGACCTTGAACCAGACCAAGCTGTTGGGTACACAGCCCGACTTGTACACTACTTGGGTTTTCCCCACTGGCCCGGCTCCCCCGCCGGCCACTTGACCCGCGGTCCATTTTGGGAAATGAACCAGTTTTCCTGTTGTGGCTCCCCAAACCACCTTAGAGCCTTTGACTCCTAGAGGGAATTTTCCTTCTAATCCCATGTCTGGGTACTTCCCTCATCACTCGCCAATTGCATGAGGCAAAGTAGAAATCCACAGAGAAAATCCGTAGAGGTGGACCTGGTCAATAAAGATGGGGGGTCTCCCACCTCCAGCTCCCACAATCCATACCCGGCCATTTCTCTGGAAACTAAACAACTCTTTTACTGAAAGCTTGGCAATGTAGATTACTGGGTAGATGTATGTCACATCTCCTCTACATGTCTTGACTTCCTGTAAGTGCTGGACTTGAACATTTACTTTTGGCTAAGCCTATTACTTTAGGCCTCCCACTACTTCAGTAGTCCAATCCCCACTATCACACAAGTCCCAGGGTGAAAAACATAGGCCCTTTAGGAAGAGCAGAAACTCACCCTCCGGTTGCAGGTGCCCCACAGGCGATTCACAAATCTTCTTATTTCCCAAGACTCTGGAACAAATAAGGCAGCTTCTCCACTAGAAGAAAAACCAGGGGTTGCCCTTGGAATATGCAGGAAATCCTTCCTGCCCCCATCCCCTGAGGAAGGGGGCACTGAGACCCGATTCAGCGGTCTCCACCACTTTAAAAACTATCTTCTGTGTTTCTCTTAAGGTGGAAACACACACCTTTTTTCTGAATGTAGCCCTATGTCAGGGCTGAGGCTCCAAGAGCCTAGACAGAGCTGCTGTGCTGCTCTCTCAGCAAGCTCCAAACTCCAACTGACCTACAGACTACTGTTCAAACCTCCCAACATTCTACTCCAACTCCCTGCTGCAGATTCCATTGTGGCTCATGCAGCTGTGACAGTTCTATGGTGATGTCATCCCTCAGTCTCAGCTGAGACCGAGAACAGAGTGAGACAGTGTGAAACCCATTTAACTGGAGTTTCACAAGCTGACTTCCCTGCCTACCACTAGGTCTTACTGGGATTCTAGTAACCCCGGGTAACAAGGGGGTTACAAATATATACAGTTCCCACAGGAGCAGGATGTGTATGGATGTCATATACAAACCACAGAAGAAAAAAAGAAATATTATTTATATTCCTGCTAGTGTAACAACAAACTAATTTGTCCATTGTATACTAAATGGGATCCTCCCTCTCAGGTCAGACAGATCAGTTTACACTGCTACAGTCAGGCAGAATGCAGGGAACCAGATCACCTGCATGCTGTCATGTATTCAACTGATTAGCACATCTGTGTCATAATAAGCTCTCCGTTTTCATTTCCCGAAATGCTGTTCACAATTACGTGTGTGTGTGTGTGTGTCATAGATCTTAATGTCATTTTATGCAATTGTATGGCAGATTTTCAATTGTCCTCATATTTTAAGAAAGGTTCTGATTAGAATGACTTTGTCTTGCTTGATGTACCTAGGACTCGTATCTTCTTTGGCAAACGTGCTATTTCGTATGCCCTCCCTTCTATGTGGAACCAACTCCAATCTTTACTAACTAGCATTGTCTCAGTCAACTTCTTCAGAGTGCTAATTGCATCTAAAATAAAAGATATTTGTAACTGCCACTAAGCACCCTTTTATCCCTATGTGTGCTTCTTGTCTATTGTCTCTATTGGCCCTTGCCCTACTGAGACCTTTACCTCTCAACCTACTTTACCCTTTGCTAACCTTCCCCTCCACCCACCCTGCTCACCATTATTATTGCTTCCTTCTTCTAGTACTTCACCACTTTTTGATTATCTATTGCACCTTACAGCGACAAAGTGTTTAATCTCACCTGATATTATTTGTCCCGAATCTGCACATATATCTGTAACCTTGTATCTTGCTATGAAATACCTGATTAGAGCATTGTGTGCACTCTTTTTAATTGGTTAGCAAAGTGTTGTACTGTATAATGTGTCATTGTATGTGTATTACCTTCAGGACCTCCTTGAATCATTCACATATCTGGAATGTGTAGTATGGTATGGACTGCACGCCCATTGGTTCACACTGTGAACCAATGGTCATGCAGCCCTACCAAGCTGTCAGTTGGCAGGTGTATGGGCGGCAGGCAGGGGTGCTCACTGCCAGGTGACCGGGGAGCGGGGTGGTGGGGCTCAGTGGGCAGGTGGGAGGGGATACACTAGACCACCAGGGTAATAGGTCATTTTATGTTTTACAGATGCCCGCGATGGGCAGAGTGTGGTCCACTGGACCACCAGGGATATTGGAGGGGGGTGATTTAAACAGATGCCCGCGATGGGCAGTGATCGGTCCGCTGGACCACCAGGGATATTGGATGGGGGGGTTTATTATACCGATGCCCTCAATTGGGCACATAGCGGTCCACTGGACCACCAGGGATATTAGCTGAGGACTCCTTTATTTAGACAAATGCCTACGATCGGGCTGCAGGGAGGTCGGTCACCAAGTGCTGCCTGGCAGGGGGCCAAGCGCAAGTCATCGGGGATCGGCACACCTGCATGCTAATGGGATGCAAATGGGGCCATAATGAAATGCAAATGGCCCCATGTGCACCTTGCGTAAATTATGGCCCCATTTGCATGTCCCCTTTTGAATATTGCAGGTGCTGTGCATGGCGCAATGGCACTTGCGCTAGTGCATCTCCATGCTCCACTCTGGCCACTTGCACTGATGCAGTGCCACTGCACCATGCACAGTGGGGGTGGGCAGGGTGCGATATTCAAAGCTGCTGAGCCATAGCGCAGCTCCGTTGAATATCGCCCAGGCCACACCCCTGCACAACCAAGTTGAGCTGCACCCAGGCTTGCACCACAGCCTGGTGCAGTTTGAATATCCAGGCCAAAGTGCTTAGGTGAGGCTTGAGAGACAAATGTCAGCCATGCGCACCATACTATAAACAAATGCGAATAACTCCTAAAGTATACGTGATAGACAGAAAGTATCAGCGGCAAAGTTGTTCAGCACAAAATTATCTTTCTAACAGTGCTATGCCATCAACTGTAATCAGTTTGTTTTTTATTTTATACTAGCTGAAATACCAAAAATCTCTGGGGGGGGGTCGGACTTATTCAAGGTGCTTAGGTGAGGCTTGAGAGACAAATGTCTTCTTGACCTGGAAGGAGACGACTACTTTATTCAGCTGTTAGCTGTGTGGGAAATTCTATATTGCACTTGATATCTGCAACAACATGCACTTTTGTTCAATTCTGTGAGAGGTGAAACTAACTAGCCTTGGTAATTGCTTTTTATTTATTTAGTGTTTAACCAAGAAGGGGCTTGCAAACTCTGTTTATCTTGTGAGTAACTTCAGAAGGATTTAAATACTGCATTTGGGTTGACCCTTGGAGGTAGCTAGATGTCTACTAGGATTTTCTGACAGTTAAACTATTTTTAAATATATTGCAGGTGGCTGAGGAGTTGAATAAGGAGCTTGTAAACTCTGCATATCTTGGAAGTAACTTCATAAGGGTTTAAATACTGCATTTTGGTTGTCCCTTGGGGGTAGCTGGATTGACTACTAGGATTTTGGGACAGAAATTAAGTTTAAATAATTTACTGGTGCGTAGGATTTTGTGATAGTTAAACTATTTTTAAATAAGTTACTGGAGATTAATTGAATTACTATAAAGGGCAGTACTCACCAGGGTGGTGGAGCAGTGGTGTATTTGATTGTTTCTAACAGACACCAGTGGTTGTGGACTACCCATCCCCCCTTCCCCACACCCCACCACCCCAGGCATGGCATTTCCTTTATAGCCAATATTCTGACATCACTTCCTCAACAGGTCTTGAGGCAGAACTGTCATATTCTTAATAACCCAGCACAGTGCATAAAGGGTAAGTACACACCACAAAAAAAAAAAACACAACATATTTTTTATATCTATATTACATATTGTATATTATAAGGGAGAGGGACATGTGGGGAGTGGTGCAGTGCACTGGCTGTGGGGCAGCAGTTTTCTGGGAGACATTCTAGAAACTGCATTGCTGTCCTATTTGCAGGCAACTGTCATCTCTGAGGGAGGAGGTTGCCCACCTCCAGGCTGAACTGGCAAGAACTAAGGAGGCTTCCCCCACCCAAAGAGCACCACTGCCACAACCACTGCTTCAGAGATTGCCAAGTATGAAGAGCAGTTGGACCACAGTGGGTTCTGGGAGGGGCGGGTGGTGGAACAGAGGTGAAGCCTCCTAGTTGTACCTCTGCACAAATCATATGCCAGTCTGGCAGAGCAAGGTTCCTCTATGATGGCACCCTCAGTGGAGACCAAGAAGAATGCTGAGGACATCCACAAGGGAGACCCACAAAAGGGTGGCAAGGGACACCACAGGGGAAAGAAACAGCTTCTGATAGAGGACTCAATTGTTAGGGGGGTAGACCTGGGGAAGGGAGAGGAGAGGGATGTAAGGTGCCTGCCTGGTGCCATGGCTTGGAGGGACATGAAGCAAATCCTCAGGATTGCAGAAGCAGCATCACAGGAGAGGGAACTAGATATCATTGTCCACCTTGGGACAAATGACCTAGCTAGGCATGGGATCAGTGCAGTGCAGGATGAATCTGTGGAGTTGGGGAGGGGTCTCAGACAGGTAGCAAACACGGTTACCTCCTCAAAGGTGCTGCCAGTCCATAGCAGGGGTAAGGCTGGGGTACTCAACACCATACAGTTTAAAGGATGGTTGCAAAACTAGTGCAGAGCACATGGCTTTGGCTTCATTGGGGACTGGGGGTACACCTGGAGAGATGAAGCTCTATACTGGCACGATGGTCTGCGTCTGTCCACGAAAGGAAACAAGCTCCTAAATGACAGGTTTAAATGCTTACTTGGCAAGCTTTTAAACTAGCCAAGGGGGGAGGGGCTGAAAAGAGGCAGGACATTTAAAGCCTCCCCCCACAAAACATTGCAGGTAGTAAGGTTAACACTGAGGTAAAGATCTCAACAGAGGGCAGGACAGGGGGAAATGGAAAAATAGACAAGGGCAAAAAAGCAGGGATGGGAGAAAAAGGATAAAGCCAACATTAAATGGAGGGCAATGAGTACCAATGCCTGTAGTCTGGGAAACAAGCTTCCTGAGCTAGTAGCCCTGATGGAAGATGAACAATTGGATAGTGTGGCAGTCACAGAAACATGGTACATGAAGAACCATGACTGGGATGTCAACATACCAGGGTAAGCAGTCTACAGAAGGGACAGGGAGGGTAAAAGAGGAGGTGGAGTAGCTCTATACATAAGGGAGGAGATCAAAGCTACAGAACTAAAAAGTAAAGGGGGAGGACAAGAGGCACTCTAGGTCACCTTGGAGACAGGGAATGGCATCACAATCCGCACAGTGGTTGTATACAGACCCCATCTCAAGGGGAGGAAATGGACAAGAAAATGATAGAGGACATTCTCAAAATGGCTGAAAAAGGGGAGATACTGTTGATGGGTACCTGAATATGCCAGATGTTAACTGGATGACATGCACTGCAGCCGCATGCAAGAGTAGGGTCATTCTCGATTCCCTGCAGTGGGCAGACCTTAGACAGCTAGTGTTGGAACCCAATTGGGAGGGAGCAATACTAGACCTGGTACTCTCAAATGGAGAGAGGATCACAAATTTAGAAGTCAGTAGACATCTGGGAACAAGCGACCACTGCACAGTGTGCTGCACAATAAGCACAATCATGGAGACAAGCCATACAAAAACAAGGATACTGGACTTTAGAAGGGCTGACTTTGGCAAAATGGGTGACTACCTGTGCAATGCACTAGCAAATGGCCAAAAAGGAGGGGTGGAATAACAATGGAGAAAAATCAAAACTGCCATCATAGAGGCAGCAAGTCTTTGTGTTAAACAAATAAAGAAAACAAAGTGGAGTAAAAAAAACACTATGGTTCTCAAAAGAGGTGGCAGGGAAGGTTAAGAAGAAAAAAACTGCATTCAGAAAGTGTAAGGAATCACAGAAGGAGCATGACAGGGAACTGTATCAATTAAAGTATAAAGAAGTGGGGAAGGCAGTCAGAATAGCAAAGGCCCAAACCGAGGAAAAAAATAGCCAACTCAGTTAAGAAGGGGGATAAAACCTTTTATAGGTACATTAGGGAGCATAGAAAGGTTAAGGAAGGAATAGTGAAAATTAATAAAAGGGAGGGGAGGGGAGGTGGGCAGAGGGAGACAGTGAAAAGGCAGATTTACTGAATTAATACTTTTGCTCAGTATTCACAAAAGAAGATGAGGAGGAGTTACCTAAACCAGACAATAGAAGCACTCTGGTTAGGGGGTTGATACCAGTCCAATTACAGAAAAAAGAGTCCTGAAAGAACTCCTAAAACTCAAGGTGGACAAAGCAATGGGGCCTGATGGGATTCACCCCAGAATCCTAAAAGAACTAAGGGAGGACCTAGTGACACCACTGACCACACTTTTTAAAAAATCATGGGAGGATGGGGTGGTATCTGAGGACTGGAGGAGGGCAGATGTGATTCCCCTTCACAAAAGTAGGAGCAAGGCAGAAGCTAGAAACTACAGACCTGTAAGTTTGACCTCAGTGGTAGGGAACTTGATGGAATCACTTCTGAAAGAAAGAATTGTTGAGTACCTAGAGGCCAGCGGGGCACAGGACCCAAAGCAGCATGGATTTACAGCAGGAAGGTCATGTCAGATGAATCTAATTGATTTCTTTGACTGGGTGACTAAAGTAATAGACCAGGGAGGGCTGTGGATATGGCCTACCTAGACTTTAGCAAGGTATTTGACACAGTCCCTCACAAAAGATTAATAATCAAGTTAGCCAGCCTGGGAATGGGTCCCACGGTGGTAGCCTGGGTAGCAAACTGGCTGCACAACAGGACACAGAAGGTAATAGTGAATGGAACACATTCTGAAAAAAGGGGGATTACTAGTGGAGTACCTCAGGGCTCAGTACTGGGTCCAGTCCTCTTTAACATTTTTATAGGTGACATTGCAGAGGGTCTGGAGGGAAAGGTATGCCTCTTTGCAGATGACACAAAGATCTGTAACAGAGTTGATACTCAAGGTGGGACAGAAAGGATGAGAAGGGACTTGGCAAGGTTGGAGGAATGGTCAGACATATGGCAACTTAGATTCAATGCAAGTGTAACCCCCTTGTTACCCGGGGTTACTAGAAACCCAGTAAGACCTAGTGGTAGGCAGGAAAGGCAGCTTGTGAAACTCCAGTTAAATGGATTTCACATTGTCTCACTCTGTTCTCAGTCTCAGCTGAGACTGAGGGATGACATCACCATAGAACTATCGCAGCTGCATGAGCCACAATGGAATCTGCAGAAGGGAGTTAGAGTAGAATGTTGGGAGGTTTGAACAGTCAATCTGTGGCAGTTGGAGTTTGGAGATTGTTGTGAGAGCAGCACAGCAGCTCTGTGCTCAGGCTCTTGGAGCCTCAGCCCTGAAATAGGGCTACATTTAGAGAAAGGTGTGTGTTTCCGCCTTAAGAGAGACACAGTAAGCTATTTTTAAAGTGGTGGAGACCTCTGATACAGGTCTCTGTGTCCCATCCCTGAGGGGATGGGGCAGGAAGGTTTGCCTGCTATTTCAGGGGCAACCCCCTGGCTACTGCTGGAGAAAGAAGCTGCCTTATTTTGTCCATGAGTGTGGGGTACAAGAAGATTTCATGATTCACCTGTGGGGCACCTGCAACCAAAGGGTGAGTTCTGCTATTTCTAAAGGGCCCATGTTTCATCCTGAACTGCGTTAAAGTGGGGATTGGACTACTGAAGTAGTGGGAGGCCTAGAGTATTAGGCTTAGCCAAAAGTAAAAGTAAGTTCAAGTCCAGCACATAGGGGAAGTCAAGACATGTAGAGGAGATGTGACATACGTCTACCCAGTAATCTACATTGCCAAGCTTTCAAAAGAGTTTTTTAGTCTCCAGAGAAATGGCCAGCTATGGATTGTGGGAGCTGGAGGTGGGAGACCACCCCCATCTTTAGTAACCAGGTCCACCTCTATGGATTTGCTCTGTGGATTTCTACTTTACCTCATGCACTTGGCCAGTGATGAGGGGAAGTACCTAGACATGGAATGGAAGGAAAATTCCCTCTAGGAGTCGAAGGCTGTAAGGTGGTTTGGGGAGCCACCAGTAGGAAAACTGGTTCATTCCCATATGGACCACGGATCAAGTGGCCGGCGGGGGAGCCGGGCCATGGGGAAAACCCAAGTAGTGTACAATTCAGGATGTGTACCCAAAGCTGCGTGCAAGTCCGGGCTGTGTGCCTGGTGGGTTCAGAGCCTGAGGGCTGAAATGTGAAGAAGTGTTCTGTTGTCTCTAATCTGCATTACCAGGAATGTAGCCCCGTGGGGGTCTGTCTGTGCTTTGTTTGTTAGTTTGGATGTGAATAAAAGCCACACTGTAGAATCACATTCCTGGGTTTGGACATTACAGTTATTGCTTCCTGTGTTCGGATTTACTTGGGTGCCCCTGTGCAGAGTAGCCAAACCTAGGCCCCCTGTGCCGAGTAACCTAGTCCTCCCTGAACCCAGTCCCCACCAGGTACTGCTGTCAGCTTCAACAGCATGCCACCTGTCATTTTGCAATAAGGCAGGGGTCCGGGGTTACAAAAATGGAGGCATCACTAGGATTTAATTCTGGGAGGAAGGTGCTTGGGCAAGGGGCTAGCATTTTGGCTATCTGGCAGTGGGTAGCCCAAAAGGCTGAAGCAAGCTAACTAGTGTGTTGCTGTGTGCTGTGGATCTTATGCTGCTGTTAAAATGCCAACTGTTTATCAAGGAGCAGTAAAGCTAAAAGAGTGTGCCCTTGTCCTGCATCAATTGTTTACAGCGTTTTTGCCTGCTTTCTTAAAGAACTGTGTGATTAAGAAAAGTGTGGAAGACTAGGGGTAGCAACAGGAAAATTGTGCCCTGGATGTTGGAAATGCTTTTAAAAGAACTGTGTGATAAAGAAAAGTGTGGAAGACTAGGGGTAGCAACAGGAAAATTGTGCCCTGGACATTGGAAATGCTTTTGAGTGAACTGAGAAACTTGCTGTGTGAATGGCCATGCTAAATGGCTGAAATGGGCTCACACCGTGGAGTCAGTTTAAAAAAAAAAAAGTGGTTTCTGCAGTTTAAATTTGCCTGCTCGACGATCACCGTGAGGAGAAGAGCACTCGCGAGGAAGAAGAGGCTCATTTGCATGGCGTCATGTGATTAGTGAGGCTGCAATCAGTCCCGCCCCTCAGCCAGCTCTACAGTGACTGCCCAGCATTCGAGAGGGAGTGTGAGTGAAGTGCGTGTACTGGCTAGTGGAGGAGCGTCGCGGTGATTAAAAAGCGCTGTAAAACTTGCAAAAAACAGACTTTTCTGTTCAAAATCGGGCTCAACCCGCATCTCGATCGACTAATTTGTGAGTGTGGTGATCGAGGAGATGATCGGCAGGACTACCCACCCATTTTCTTTCTGAGGCCTCCAAGACTGGCTGCAGGCCGTTTTTCCATCGCAGCTAACAACTACTGATAATAGTAAGTACCAACAGTAAAAGTTGCTCAAACAGTGATTTTCTGCCAAAAGCCATCTGAATATGTGTGCAGCAGTGTAGTCGCTTTGCAAGTAACGACTGTGTCAAGTTCTGCCAGCAAGTGCAAGTCTGCTAGGCCATTGACTGTGTGCATAGTTATGAGTTCAGCATCAGTTTAAAGTTTTAAAGCCAGAGAGAGACTGTGAGTTGTAGCCAAATGTGCAGCACTAGTTTACAGGCAATCCTGTGCTTAAAATCCTGAGGCTTTAAGGGGACTGTGAGTTAAAGAAATGTTTCCAGCAAGTGAAAAGTCTGTGGAAAATCATGTAAATGTGTTAAAAAAAGAACAGTGCAAGTTTGTGCAGTTTGAGCAAAAGTTATAAGTAGTGTGTGTAAATCGGATGTGCCGTGGCTTGACCCAATTTCTGAATGTTGATGCGCAGGAGTGCTGCAGCCACCATTACAGGGTGGGGGTAGTAAAGTAAGCACAGCAGCAGAGGAGCCATTTTAAAAGTAAAGAATGTGTTCAGTAAAGTGGGACTTTCAGTAACAGCGAGCTTTTGTTTGTTTTCCCTGCAGTTATGGCCTCAGGACCCGCTCGCTACCCGGATCATGCTTGGGCTGCAGTAACAGCAGTAGTAAATAGATTAAGGGAAATTGAAAGGTGTCATTATGGAGGACAACTGCCTCCTCATGTGGCGATTCCTGGTTATCCAGTGCATGTGTGTCAAATTTGCTTAAACGCTGGAAGGAAATTTCCCTTTAGGAGTCGAAGGCTCTAAGGTGGTTTGAGGAGCCACCAACAGGAAAACTGGTTCATTCCCATATGGACCATGGATCAAGTGGCCGGCAGGGGAGACGGGGCATGGTTAAAGCCCAAGTAGTGTACAAGTCGGGCTGTGTACTCAAAGCTGCGTGCAAATCCGGGCTGTGTGCCTGGTGGGTTCAGAGCCTGAGGGCTGAAATGTGAAGAAGTGTTCTGTTATCTCTAATCTGTATTACCAGGAATGTAGCCCCATGGGGGTCCATCTATGCTTTGTTTGTTCAGTTTGGATGTGAATAAAAGCCACACTGTAGAATCCCATTCCTGGTTTTGGACATTACAGTTATTGCTTCCTGTGTTCAGATTTACTTGGGTGCCCCTGTGCAGAGTAGCCAAACCTAGGCCCCCTGTGCCGAGTAACCTAGTCCTCCCCGAACCCAGTCCCCACCAGGTACTGCTGTCAGCTTCAACAGCATGCCACCTGTCATTTTGCAAAAAAGCAGGGGTCCGGGAGTTACACAAAGAAGTGCAAAGTAATGCACCTGGGAAACAAAAACCCATGAGAAGAGTACACAATAGCAGGGGAGGTACTAACAACAGCAAAAATGGAAAGGGACCTGGGAGTAGTCATATCAGATGACCTAAAGGTGGGTAAGCAATGTCTGTAAGGAGAGTCAGGGAGATACTGGGATGCATAGGAAGGGGCATCACAAGTAGAAAAAGGGAAGTGGTTATCCCTCTGTACAGACAGTTGGTGAGACCCCATCTGGAGTACTGTGTGCAGTTTTCGAGACCTTATCTATGCAAGGACATAAACAGGATGGAAGCAGTCCAGATGAGGGCAACTAACATAGTGCAGGGTCTGCATCAGAAACCATATGAAGAGAGACTGAGAAAGCTTAATATGTATACCCTTGATGAAAGGAGGGACAGGGGGAACATGATAGAAACTTTCAAGTACCTCAAGAGAATCAACAAAGTCCAGGAGGTTAGCATCTTTCAGAAAAAGAGATGTGTAAGAAACAAGGGCGCACAATTTAAAGATAGGGGGGGGACGGCTCAGGGGTAATGTGAGGAAATTGTTTTTCAAGGAGAGAGTGGTGGATGCATGAACTGCCTTCCTGGGGAGGTTGTTGGGTCTAAAACAGTGGAGGAATTCAAACATGCATGGGACAGACATAAGGCAATTGTAGTGGGGGGTGGCAGGAAGTAGGCTGTTGGTTAACTAGAATCTGCAGCTTATCCAGTAGGTAGGGAAATGGGCAGACTGGGTGGGCCAAGTGGTCCTTAGCTGCTGTCAAAGTCTTATGTTTCTATGTTTCTATGAATACCATACCTTAAACAAATGCGAATTACTCCTAAGGTATACTGACAGACACAAAGTATCAGTGACAAGGTTGTTCAACACAAAATTACCTTTCTAATGGTGCTATGCCATCAGTTATAAGCAATAGATGTTTCTAGGCCTGAGTGAATGTCAGCTGAGTATGTCTACAGTCGTTATTGGCCTGAGTGGCTATGCTTTCAGACACCACCTACAGGTGTATCCTTGCCTGAATGAGTTAACATGAGTATGCCAAAAAGTGTTAAATGTGCAGAACATAAAAAAATAGTCCATCTGTACTTTATACCATGTAATAAAATCCAGCCGCTACAGGATGTTGGTGTGTCTCCCTCTCTCCTCCTTTCTCTTTCTGTCCCTCAACAGAGTAACATTTCATTTTCTTACATTTTTGTGACTTTTTTATCATTGGGCTAAGCAAAATTACTGTTTGACGCTGTGTTTTATTTTATTCTTGTTTGTTGAAAAGGTTTGTTGTCTCAGAGGTGTTTCAGTCTCCTTCTCACATTGAAGGAGCTAATTGCTTTTCCTCCCACAGCTCTTCCAAAGGATTAGGTGTGTATGTGGGGGTGGAGCTGGCAAACTGTCAGTAATTTCCAACAGAAAGAAGGGTTAAAAAGTCAGGTTAGTTGATATCTTGGAGGTAGAAGACTTGGTTTGCTGGCCAGCACCTAGCTTCACCTGAGCTCTTTCCTTCTAAGACTGCTTGAAAGGCAGAGTAGAGAAACTTACCAGAGCAAGGGAGAAGGATTAAGACTTAGTTTGGCTAAGCAGATTTACTGTGTGGTGGTGTTTTTATTTTTTACTCACAGGGATTACTACTGTTTGTTGCTAACATTTCATTGCTTTATTTTTCTCTGATTCAAATTGTTGTTGCTGGTATACCTTCTTCTGCATTATTACAAGGTGTGCCTACAGGTGTGCTAACAGATTACTGCTGTAATCTTCTGATTCAAATTGTCTTTTGCAAGGTATATCTTCTGTTACTGCTTTATTTTCTCTGGAGCAAAGTGTTTCTTACAGGGTATATCTTCTCTGAAATTATTACAGGTGGTGCTTTACAGGTTTTAAAGTTTTATCTAACATTAGGATAAGCTTTCAGGGTTACTGCATTTGTTGTTGACTGATTGTTTCTGCTCTTACCTCCTTGTTCTTTCGAGTGGTTCTTCTTTTAGGCAGGGGAAGGGCCAGCCACCCACCCCATCCCCAACCACCCCACGCTACACTCCTTTTATAGGGTACCACAGTTGTGACATTTCCTGTGGCAGAGCAGGAAGGCGGATCAGTGGGGCCTCCACAAGGTGATCTCATTTACAGGCACTAGTAATTTAAACTTGTTATAACAAGTTAAACAAAGCACAATTAAACCATTACTTGCATTTTTTTCCTTCTAATTACTCTGACTAGTTTACAAACCCAGCAACTTATTTGGAATGGATTTCATTAACTGCAGGTACTGTGGAACAATTTTCAGAAGGACATTCTTACAGGATTTAGGACACTGTCCACCATGCTGGGCCTTTGGAGATCTTAGGTCTCAGCTCCGGACAGCATGGGCAGAGATTGCACGCCTCAAATTTCATATTGAAGAGGAAATACATTATAAGAACCACCCGCCATTTCCCAGCATCCAACAGAAAACCTCAACCGCAGAGGGTAGTTGGTCCAGGAGTTTTGCAGGTGGTTAGAGGAGCAAATCAGGTGCCCCATCACTCTCTGCTCTCCAACACATTACCTCCAAAACCATATAAACACTACAACAGGTATCTGCCTCTATCTCTGAAATCAAATAAAGAGGCAGAAGACACTGCAGAGCAGGACACTGCGGCACAGGAGCTAGCACAACAATACTCACCCAAATCAGGAACCAAAACTAAACAAGCACAAAGGAAATCCAAAAACTTCTGATCATAGGAGACTCCATGATTCGGGAGTTGATACCATCTCCAGCCAGGGTGATGGTCAGATGTCTCCCAGGTACATCAGCATGGAGACACTGACCGCATTGCTAAAATTGTTCACAAAGCAGGAGAAAACATTGATGTCCTAGTACACATAGGGACTATCGATCTCGCCAGCCGGTCAGTTGTGGAGACCAAGGAACACCTGACTAGGCTGGGTGACAAACTATCATCTATTTCATCCGCATCTCCTTCTCTGAGATCCTGCCAGTCTGGGAGAAGGGAGCAGATGGACTGAAGGTCAGAGAAGGGGAGATAGGGGAGCTAAACACGTGGCTCAAGGACTGGTGCCAGGAAAGGACACAGATTTGTAGGAACTGGCAACAGTTCTGGGAGCGAAAGTTCTTTAAATTTGATGGACTGCATCTGACTAAAGAGGAGTCAGTGCATTGGGGCAGAAGTTTGACGCCTTTTCAGAATATTTAAACTAGCAAATGGGAGAGGGGTGCAGCACCCATACGCTGAATGGGAAGAACACCCTCCCCTCAGCTAGTGGTCAAACTGGAATTCAGTGTGTTTGCCGCTCATTTGCATCACCAGAAGAAAAAGGTTTGTCTCCATACGATGCACAGGGGTAATGCCAAACCTAACCCAACAACTAACACACCAAAATCTGGCCAATGGAAAATCATGTACACAAATGCTCACAGCCTGGGAAATAAGATCCCAGACCTGCAGGCAATAATGTCAGAGGCTAAACTGGACATAGTAGCAATTAGTGAGACGTGGTTCACCAGTAATCACACTTGGGAGACTTCAGTACCTGGCTATGTATTGTTCAGAAGAGACCGAGGTGCAAAAAGGGGGGGAGGAGTGGCCCTGTATGTTAATGAAAATATCAAAGCTACAGAAATTCAGAATACACATAAGGAGCAAGAAGAACTGTGGGTCACCCTGGAAACAGGAAATGGGACAGCCATAAGAACTGGGGTTGTCTACAGGCCCCCAGACCAGAGGGAGGACATAGACACATTACTGTTAGAAGATATACAAAACATGACAGCTAAAGGGGAGGTTCTGATAATGGGAGACTTCAACATGCCAGATACAGATTGGTCAATACCAGCAGGAACATCTGCCAGAACTAGACTCATAGTGGATTCCCTGCAGGGGGAGGGCCTCAAACAACTGGTACAGCAACCCACAAGAGACAGGGCTATCCTAGATCTAGTACTGACTAACAAAGAAGGGATCACAGATCTCCAGGTAGAAGGTCACCTGGGGGCCAGTGACCATCACATGGTATGGTTCAATTTGGCTACTACATCTAAATCATCCCATTCCAAGGCAAAAATATGGGACTTCAGAGGAGCTGACTTTGATAAGATGGCCAACAGAGTTAAGCTAGCCCTGGCAAAAAGAAACACAGGTGAGGAGGTACAGGCAAAGTGGGCAAGCATTAAGGATACAATACTTGAAGCAACATCCCATTGTGTTAGACAGAAAAGGAAGTGCAAAAGAAGAAGGAAACCACTTTGGTTCTCAAATACAGTAGCAGAAAAGGTCAGAGCCAAAAGGCTGGCCTTCAGAAAATATAAGGAACACAGCGGATGAAGATAGGGGGCATACCAAACTGCCCTAAGGGAAGCAGGTAAGGCAGTAAGGCAGGCAAAGTCCCAAACTGAGGAAACACTAGCACAAACAGTAAAGAAGGTGACAAGACTTCTATAGATACATTAGTGAAAGGAGAAAGTCCAGAGGGGTATTGCTAAGCTTAATGGAGAAAAGGGAGCATGTGAGGAGGAGGACCTGTAAAGGCATCTATCCTAAATAGATACTTTGCTCAGTATTCACTGAAGAGAAGGTAGGGCAGGGCCCACAGCTCAGCATCATGGACACGGGGGAGGAGGTGAGCACTACCCTTCACAAAAGAAAGGGTCCTACAAGAGCTTTCTAAGCTCAGGTGGATAAGGCAATGGGACCTGATGGCATACATCCCAGGGTACTTAAGGAGCTAAAGGAGGAACTAGCAGAGCCATTAGCAGAATTGTTTAGTGAGTCTCTGATCACAGGAGAGGTCCCAGAAGACTGAGAAGGGCTCATGTGATCCCACTCCACAAGAGTGGTAGCAGGGAGGAGGCGGGAACTACAGACCGTCTGTCTTACCTCAGTAGTGGGCAAGATTATGGAAGCACTCCTTAAGGAAAGGATAGTGCAACACCTGGAATCCATAGGGCACAGGATCCAAGACAGCATGGGTTTACAAAAGAAGGTCCTGTCAAACTAATCTCATAGATTTCTTTGACTGGGTAACCAGAGTGGTGGACCAAGGGGGAGCAGTTGATGTCGTCTACCTTGACTTCAGGCAAAGCTTTTGACACTGTTCACATAGAAGATTGATAAATAAGCTAGGTAGGCTCGGGTGGTCAGAAGTTGGTCAACTGGGTGGCAAACTGGTTGACTGGCAGAAAACAGAGAGTGGTGGTAAATGGTATACAGTCAGAAGAGATGCAAGTCACAAGTGGGTACCTCAGGATCAGTCCTGGGGCCAGTCCTATTCAACATCTTCATTAGTGACCTAGCAGATGGACTAGAGGGTAAGGCTTGTCTGTTTGCAGATGACACCAAGATCTGCAACAGAGTAGATGATCCAGATGGGTGGGCAGAATGAGAAGAGATCTGGATAAACTAGCAGAATGGTCAGAAGAGTGGCAACTGGATTTAATGCAAAGAAGTGCAAAATCATGCACATAGGGAAGAGAAACCCTGAAGCCACTTATAGGCTGGGAGGGAGTTGCTAGCAGTCACAAAGGAAGAAAGAGACTTGGGCATCATCATCACTGATGACCTGAAATCATCCAAGCAGACCTCAAAGGTAGGTAAGGCTAGGGGGTGTTAGGGTGTATTAGTAGGGGTATCACAAGTCGTAAGAGGAGGTATTACCTCTGTACAAGACATTGGTTAGGCCCCATCTGAGTACTCATGCAGTATTGGAGGCCACACCTTCACAAGGACATTAACCAAATTGAGGCAGTCCAGAGAAGGGCAACCAAATGGTGCAGGGACTGCATCAGAAGACATATGAGGACAGATTAACGGAGCTCAATATGTATACCCTTGAGCAAAGGAGGGAGAGAGGTGATATGATCGAGACATTTAAACACCTTAAGGGCATAAACAAGGTGAAAGAGTCTAACATGTTTAAATATAAGAAAAATAGCAGGACAAGAGGACACAGCATGAGATTAGAGGGAGGCCGATTAAGGGGAATGTGAGGAAATTTTTCACAGAAAGGGTGGTAGATGCATGGAATGGCTTACCACAAGAAGTAGTGGCTATGAATACAGTGCAGGGCTTCAAACAGGCATGGATAGGCATAAGGGAGCAATACAAATGACTATGAATAGATAGGTCACTGACATAGCAAAGGCCGATGGCACATTTATAAGGTAGAAAAAGAAATGGGCAGACTGGATGGGCCTTGCGGTCCTTATCTGCCGTCAACTTCTATGTTTCTATGTTTCTATGTTTTCTCCCTTTATTTTTACTTTTGCATATGCATTGGTTTTAAGCTCTAGCTGTCGGCTAGCTGAAATGTGAGGCACCGTGTCAGTTAGCGGGTGCTCTGTAGAGTGGTTTGCTCTGTGGTGAATGTTTTCCTCTTTCCTACCCTGTCTCTCCTTAAAACACTTGTTCTCTTATTTATTTGCTTTATTTTGTTTATGCTTTTTCTTTTGCTGCAGTCATCGGCCCGCTTGACTATGAGTGAGCGTGTCTCTTACCAGCCACTGTACAGGTTGTTTTTCACTTTGCGGTTTTGAAAGAGAAACTTCTGCTGCCATTACAGCTAGGGCTTTTGACTTTTAACTTTGTTGTATGGACGGGGATGGCTGGCTAGTAGGGCTGGAGGATGGCTGGTAGGCTGGAGGATGGAGACTTCAGATGCTGGAAATGGAAATGGACCTGGAGACTCCAGTTTGCGGTGAGAGTGCGTGGATCGTCAGCGTGGTTTGAAACCAAAATAGATACACTGGCAAAGGGCAGGTGGGCACCGAAGAAAACTAAATAAGAGGTATCAACTGCAAACTGTGTTGTTGTGCAGGATGAGGATGCTGAATATATTTATGGTATGATTTTTCTGTTTGTGCTGGTGGCACTGCTCTTCTAGTGCAGCGGTTGTGGTTCCATTGCATTCTACTTGAGGAGTTACATCGGGAGACTGGTGGCACGGATTGATTTCTCCCTGTGCTGCATTCAGGTTGGCACAAGTAGTGCATGTTGAAATATTATATGCTGATAAGAACCTTTTGTTGCCCATTTTATAAGCATGGTTACCCATCTATTGTTTTATATAATATATGGCTTTGTGAAAAGTAACAATGTTCACATTTTACCACACATTTTAACATTTAATAGTCCAATTCCCACCTCCAAAGTAAATAAACATGCCATTATTTCCAGACAGACAGCTTTCACACCCAAACTAAAATAAATTATAGTTGTGTTCTCAATTAAAATAAATAAATAAATAAATAAATAAATAAACCCAGTGCTCAAAGTAGTATATCTTTATTTCTGTAAAACTGTTTTCTTCTTAGATACATACTGAGCTGGAACAATTGTTGCCCACTAAGCATTTCCATTTAAATCAAACAGATATCCTTAGTAAGGATCATCGCCTGGGGCAAGCTGTTTCTATGGAGAAAAACAGTTTTAAAGAAAAGAAAGAACAAAATTGGAATTTTATTTAGTTTGCGGGGTAGGTCAAAGAGATGGAAAAGTCACACAAGTTAAAATTAGTAGAAATGCTGCTGTGGGCTGGCTCGCTGGAGCAGCGGTTGGATTTCCACTTGCGATGCCAGCGACCCGGGTTCAGGAATGGACTCGAGTTGTTGGAGATCCAGCCGGGGGAGAAGGAAATGAGCATCCAATGACAGCTCGCCTTCTCAGGGAGGGAGGGTGGATATGTGGATCAGCACCTGCTGACTCCTGGCGGAGGCTGGGAGTATGGCAGGACGTCTACCACGATACACTAAGTGGAGTGATGGACGTCGGCGTATGCCTTGATGTCAGTGGCTCATCACTTCCCAAGGAAGCAAAGTGGAAAATGGCACCAGGCCGATCGGGTGACGGCCCCCCCAGAACCCTCACCACTGGGCTGCCAGACCTCCATATGCTGTCCCAGCAGCACCCCAGGATCATTGGTTGGTCGCCAGGGCTGTTCTCCTACAAAAGTAAGAGACCCGCTCAGTGAAGGGATATACCAGGGTTACTTGGGGTTGGCTGTGATATGGGGTGGTAGGGGTCAGAAACTAGCCACATTGGGGAGTTCATGTGGGGGCCCGAAGGAGAGACCGACTGGGTGTGGGAGAGGAGTATAAAAAAAAAAAAGAAATTCTGTTGTGCCACAGTAGTGATGCAGTTAGTATGATACAGCTATCTGACATCACTACTATGGTACTGTGCAACATAATGTGGGAGTGCATGGACATCCATGTACAATAACAAGAATTTAATGCACACCCAAGATGCAGGAAGCTACATAAACCCTGATGGCAAAGCACAAGGGGTTTATCAAAGCATCCCACATAGAAACATAGAAACATAGACTTTGACGGCAGATAAGGACCACTAGGCCCATCTAGTCTGCCCATTTCCCTACCCACAGGATAGGCCACAGATCCTGTTAACCAACAGCCTATATCTTCCTGCCCCCCACAAGAATTGTCTTATGTCTGTCCCATGCATTCTTGAATTCTCCCACAGTTTTAGACCCCACAACTTCCTCAGGAAGGCTGTTCCATGCATCCACTACCCTCTCTGTGAAATAATACTTCTCACATTGCCCCTGAACCACCCTCTCTTCTATCTTTAAATTGTGTCCCCTTGTTCTTGTAAGTCTTTTTCTGAAAGATGCTAATCTTCTTGGACTTTGTTGATTCCTTGAGGTACTTGAAAGTTTCTATCATGTCCCCTCTCCTTCTTTCCTCAAGGGTATACATATTAAGCTCCTTTAGTCTCTCCTCATATGGCTTCTTTGCAGACCCTGCAGCATTTTAGTTGCCCTCCTCTGGATCGCCTCTATCCTGTCTATGTCCTTATGGAGATGGGGTCTCCAGAACTGGACACAGTATTCCAGATGGGGTCTCACCAACTGTCTGTACAGAGGATAACAACTTCCTGTTTTCTGCCGCTGATGCCTCTCCTATACATCCCAGTATACCCCTGGCCCTCCCTACTGCCTTCTCACATTGCTTGCTAACCTTAAGGTCATCTGATATGATTACCCCAGGTCCCTTCCTGTTTTGTTGTTGTTACTACCTCCCACCCATTGTGTATTCTTCCCTGGGTTCTTGTTTCCCAGGTGCATTATTTTGCACTTTTTTGCATTGAATCCTAGCTGCCATACGTCTGACCATTCCTCCAATCTTGCCAAGTCCTTTTCATCCTTTCCGTGTCTCCTTGTGTATCAACCCTGTTGCAGATCTTGTGTCATCTGCAAAAGGCATACTTTCCTTCCAGTCCCTCTGCAATGTCACTGATGAAGACATTAAAAAGGACTGGACCTAATACTGAACCCCGCGGTACCCCACTAGTAACCGCCTTTCTTCAGAGTGGACTCCATTTACAATTACCTTCTGTGTCCTGTTGTCCAGCCAATGTTTTACCCAGGCTACCACCCTGGGACCCACTCCCAGGCTGGTTAATTTGACTAATAATCTTTTGTGTGGGACTGTGTCAAATGCCTTGCTAAAGTCTAGGTAGGCCATGTCCACAGCCCCTCCCTGGTCTACTACTTTGGTCACCCAGTCAAAGAAATCTATTAGATTGTCTGACATGACCTTCCCGCTGTGAACCCATGCTGCCTTGGATCCTGTACTCCACTGACCTCTAGGTACTCAACTATTCTTTCCTTCAGAAGTGACTCCATCACTTTCCCTACCACAGAGGTCAGACTGACAGGTCTGTAGTTTCCTGCCTCTGTCTTGGTCCCACTTTTGTGAAGGGAATCACATCCGCCTTCCTCCAGTCCTCGGGTACCACCATCCTCCCATGATTTATTAAAAGAGTAGCCAGTGTTTCACTAGTTCCTTCCTTAATTATTTTAGAATTTGGGGTGAATTCCATCAGGACCCATTGCTTTGTCCACCTTCAGTTTTAGGAGTTCTTGCAGAACCCTTTCTTCTGTGAAAGGACTGGATCGACCTCTATCAAGAGTGCTTCTGTTAATTGGATTAGGCACTTCCTCCTCTTTTGTGAATACTGAGCAGAAATATTCATTCAGTATTCCTGCTTTTTCACTGTCCCCTCTGCCCACCCCACGTTCAATTCTATTCAGCCTCACTATCCCTCCCTTTGTCTTTCTACTGTCGCTGATGTACCTATAAAGGTTTTATCCTCTTCTTAACTGAGTTGGCTATCTTTCCTCAGTTTGGGCCTTTGCTATTCTGACTTCCCTCCCTGCTTCTTTCTGCCTTAACTGGTACAGCTCTCAGTCCTGCTCCTTCTGTGTTTCCTTATACTTCCGAATGCTATCTTTTCTTCCTGACTTTCACAGCCACCTCTCTTGAGAACCATAGTGGCTTTTTCTTTGTTTTGATTTGTTTATTTGCTTCACACAAAGGCTTGTTGCCTCTGTGATGGCAGTTTGATAATTCCCATTGTTGCTTCACACCTCCTTCTAGCCTGTTTGCTAGTGCTTTCTGAGGCACTCTCCCATCTTTGCAAAGTCAGCCCTCCCAAAGTTCAGTACCCTCACTTTTGTATGGCTTGACTCTGTAGCTGAGTTTAATGTGAACCACACTGTTTGATGGTCACTTGTCCCCAGATGGCAACCCACTTCAGATCTGAGATCCTCTCACTGCCCCCGCTTGAGAGTACGAGGTCTAAGATTGCTCCCTCTCGAAGTGGGTTCCGAAACTAGCTGTCTAATGCCTGCCACCTGTAGGGCATCAAGAATGGCCCTGCTCTTGGATGTGGCTGCAGCAAATGTGCTCCATTTAACATCTGGCATATTCAGGTCTCCCATCAACAGTATCTCCCCTTTCTCTGCCATTCTAAGAATGCCTTCCATCATATCCTTGTCCATTCCTTCCCCCTGACATGGGGGTCTGTACACAACCCCTGTGCGGATTGTGGTGCCCTTTCCAGTCTCCAAGGTGACCCACAGTGCCTCTTCTCCTCCCTGTTTACTCTTTTGTTCAGTTGCTTTTATCCCTTCCTTTACATAGAGATCTACTCCTCCCCCTCTTCTCCCCTGCCTGTCTCTCCAGTAGGTTATGTACCCTGGTATGTTAACATCCCAGTCATGGTTCTCTGTGTACCATGTTTCTGTGACTGCTACGATATCCAGGCATCCCTCTTCCATTAAGGCCACCAGCTCAGGGAGCTTGTTGCCCAGACTACAGGCATTGGTACTCATTACCCTCCATTTCCTGATGGCCTTACCCCCTTTTGCCCCATCCCTGTCCTTCTTGCCTTTACCACTTTCTCCATTTACCCCTGCCCTTCTCCCTATCAACACCTCCATGTTGGTGTTTGCCACACTTACTACCGTGATTGTTTGGGGGGGCTAGGATTTTCCTGCTCCTTTCCAGTGCCTCCCCCCTTGGCTAGTTTAAAAGCTTGCCAATGAAGCATTTAAACCTATCACCTAGGATCCTGGTTCCCTCCCGACAGATGCAGCCCATCATGCCAGTATAGGCTTGCATCACTCCAGGTGGACCCCAGTCCCCAATGAAGCCAAATCCTGAGCTCCACACCAGTTTTTCAACCACTGATTGAATCCCATGGTACGGAACACCCTAGCCTCTCCTATGCCATAGATGGGAGCACCTCCGAGAGGTTACCGTGCATGCTACTTGACTAAGGCCTCCCCAATTCCACAAACTCTTCCTGCACTTCTCTAACCTTTCTTAGCCAGGTCATTTGTCCCTAGGTGGACAATGACATCCAGCTCCTCCCTGTGCAGCTGCTCCGCAATCCTGAGGATTCGCTCCTGTCCCTCAAGCCATGGCGCCAGGCAGGCACCTTACCTCCCTCTCCCTTCCTTGCCCAGTTCTACCTTCCTAACAATGGAGTCCCCCACCAGGAGTTGTTTCTTCCCTGCAGGGTCCCCTGCCACCCTCCTGTGGGTCTCTTTGTGGAGGTTCCCAGCATCCTCCTTGGTCTCCACTGTAGGTGCCTCCATAGAGGAACCACACTTTGCCAGAATGGCATAGGAATTGTGGAGAGGTACAACTGGAGGGATGTGCCTCTGTTCCACCACCCTCACCCTCCCTGAGCCCACTGTGGTCCAACCACTCCTCTTTCTTGGCAACCTCTGAGGCAACGACAGTGGCACTGGTGGTCCCTGGATGGAAGAGGAGGGACCTAGGGTGTGCATTAAATTAAAGTTTTGCACTCCCCTATGTGTTGTTTTATATCATTGCGGGGGGGTGTTTTGTCACCTGCTTCATTTAAATTAATAATAAGGAAAAAAGTGTGGCTGGCACAGGGTGCTGCTGTTTATAGCAGTAAAGCAGCATTGATTTAAAATGCCCAGCAGAAGTTTGTGATTACTAACCACCCCCCTCATCCTCTCTCACTCTCTCTGTGTGCACGTAGCCTGGCATTTTGCTAGGGGAATAGCAGCATTGCTGGCAGTTTAGCCGTGATGAGGCTGAACTGCCATTTTTGCTTTCACTTTTTTTCTGTTGTGTTTGTTTATGTGAAGTGGGAGAATGAGGGACTCCAGCAGGGAGGAAAACTGAACTGGGGGATGTAAGTAAGGAATACATCCTCTGAATATGTCTATATGGTGACATAGGTGGTGGTGAGTGTGTCAGTTCTGCAGTGCTATGCACATGCCATGTGCATGTTCACTGTTATAACCACAGGTTATAACAATGAATAATAACTGGGTTTCCGTATGGGAGAAAATGCTCCCCAGTCATTATAGTACAATAGTGCACAATACAGTACAGCATAGTGCAACATGATGTAATAAAATACAGCACTATGCTGTACTGTATCATAGTGCAGTGCAATACAATACAGTACGTTATAGTAGAATACACTATAATACAAAAAAGTACAATATATTTGTAACCCCCCCCCACAAATGGGGTTCCTAAAAGCCTCCTAGGAGCTTGCCTAAGTGTTCCCCCTGCCTGCTGGTGTTCGGCGTTTAAGCCATTTGAATGGCACTGTGAGTGCTGGGAAAGCCTCTACACACTGCCGCTTTAAGAGCTGTCTGCTTGCAGACATAATTAATGCTGATGGAGGGGGACTGGTGTTTCCCTGCTTGAATCCCTCCTGAGCTGCGGTGTAATTGCTCCATTTTGCAGTTGCAGAAAGCGCAAAGGGAGCCCATCTGAAAGATGGAACTGTTTGGCTATAATCATTTAAAGCATTACGTGAAATTGCAGTTGGTCTAACCTGCCTTTATTGCAGCTGGGACTCTGTATGTGTTGCCCCTCCAATTTGGACTTGAACTGCTATGCTGGGCCAATTGGGTTAAGAGAACCCTAAAATGGAGACTGCTTGGGCCAACCAGAATTGGGACTCTCACTGGAGCTGGATTACAAGGTGAGTATACGGCTAGTGCTCATGGGAATTGTAGTTTGGACCTTGGTGTCTTTTTGCACCAACAGAGGGAGCTCTGGAGTGATTGACAGCTGAACCCTCCAACTCGACCTGTTGGAACCTAAGGGAAATGCTCTGAACTGAAGCTGGAGAGGCAGATCATTATTGCCTGTGAAAGGAGTAGGAGCTCTGTATTTTTCTGCGGTGTACAGTTCGCGCGGGAAGCGCGTGAGAGGCCTTGAAGTCGGCCTGCAGCCATTGTAAGCTATAGTCGGACTGAATCCGAGTTTACTGAGGAGAAGGAAGGCTGAAGAGTGGATACCAGGCTCACCCTGTAGAAGACTGGAGATATTGCTGAATTGCGCTAGGTCTGTCAGGAACTGAAGCTGCTGTGTGTGCTCCCGGGTATTTTGCAGTAATTGCGATCGGGATCGAGGAGCAGCCTGCCTGGTATAGTACTTTCCTTTTGCATATGAATGTGCATAGAGCTTATGGGGAATCGCTATTTCTTGTCCCCTGTACTGTGTGCTGTGTAGTGAAGCTGGAAGCGAACCCCATCATGTTTCAGACTAAATCCGATCAACTGCCTAGGGGTCCAGCCACAAGGGTCTTGCATCCATGCCTTGTTGTTTCTGGCAATCCAAAAGAACATCCACCATCCAGTTCTCAGCTTGGGTATTGTGAGTACAAATCAGGGTATTCCCCTGCAGCCTGTTTTCAATCACAAGTATGTCATCTAATTCTTGTTGTTTCACATCTTCATGGACTGAGCCATCTGGCTCCGGATTACAATTGGGTGTTGTGCATATGTTTTCTTCTACAGGGCCCCATCCATCTGCACCTGCCGGCCAACCCCAGGCAACAGACCTGGCTAGCCCCCCCAACCTGGGTACCCAGAGTGTGACTTTTCAGACCCTGTATGTGTGCACAGTACTGTGATTTATTACTGCCAATTAACCTGATTTTCCCCCTCACGTGTTTCATTCCCCTAAATAAACCAGATTTGATGTTATTGAACTTTATACTGTCTGAAGTGTCAGTACCTAGAGAACAAGCATTGTATTGTGCTGTGTATGTAGATTAACCTTGTTTTACAGGGGGTCCTCGGAGACATGCTGCCAAATCAGTCTTGAGGGTAAGTGGTACCTTATGAGTGACCAGTGCGTATATGTGGGGTATTGGGACTGTAACTCCTGTAGACTGTGTGAGCAACTAGAGGAACCAAAGGGGGTCATGGTGTCCCAGAGGGCTGTGACCAAACTAGTCTAACCACTACAAACCCTGACCACTGGGTGGAGGCACCCATCATAGAACCTAGGCCCCTCAAAAACAAAACAATGTAAGAAACCACTATGGTTCTCAAAGGAGGTGGCAGTGAAGGTTCAAGAGAAAAAGAAAGCATTCAGGAAGTACAAGGAATCACAGAAGGAGCAGGACAGAGAATTGTATCAGTTAAAGCAAAAGGAAGCTGGGAAGGCAGTCAGAACAGCAGAGGCCCGAACAGAGGAAAAGATAGCCAACTCAGTTAAGAAGGGGAATAAAACCTTTTTTAGGTACATCAGGGAGTGAAGGAAGACCAAGGGAGGGATAGTGAGGCTTAATAAAGGGAAGGGGGTGGGCAGAGGGTGACTGTGAAAATGCAGAGATACTAAACAAATATTTTTGCTCAGTATTTAAAAATGAAGAGGGGGAGGTACCTAAAACAAACAATAGAAACACTATGGATACAGAAGTCGATACCAGCCCATTTACAGAAAAAAGGGTTCTGAAAGAACTCTTAAAACTGAAGGTGGATGAAGCAATGGGGCCTGATGGGATTCGTCCCAGAATTCTAAAAGAACTAAGGGTAGAACTAGTGACACCACTGACTACCCTCTTTAACAAATCATGAGAGGATGGGGTGGTACCAGAGGACTGGAGGAGGGCAGATGTGATTCCCCTTTACAAAAGTGGGAGCAGGGCAGAAGCAGGAAGCTACAGACCTGTTAGTTTAACCTCAGTGATAGGGAAAATTATGGAATCACTTCTAAAGGAAAGAACTGTCAAGTACCTAGAGGCCAGAGGGGCACAGGACCCAAGGCAGCATGGATTCACAGTGTGAAGGTCATGCCAGACGAATCTAATAGATTTCTTTGACTGGGTGATCAAAGTAGTAGATCAGGGAGGGGCTGTGGACATGGCCTACCTAGACTTTAGTAAGGAATTTGACACAGTCCCACACAAAAGATTAATATACAAGTTAGCCAGCCTGGGAGTGGGTCCCAAGATGATAGCCTGGCTAAAAAATTGGCTGGAGAATAGGACACGGAGGGTAATAGTAAATGGAGTCCACTCTGAAGAAAGGGGGGTTACTAGTGGGGTACCGCAGGGTTCAGTATTAGGACTGGTCCTCTTCAATGTCTTTACAAGCAACATTGCAGAGGGACTGGAAGGAAAAGTATGTCTCTTTGCAGATGACATAAAGATCTGCAACAGAGTTGATGCACAAGATGGGGTGGAAAGGATGAGAAGGGACTTGGCAAGGTTAGAGGAATGGTCAAATGTATGGCAGCATAGATTCAATGCTAAGAAGTGCAAGGTAATGCACCTGGGAAACAAAAACCCAGGGGAAGAGTACACAATGGGGGGTGAGATACCAACAACAACAAAAATGGAAAGGGACCTGGGTGTAGTCATATCAGATGACTTAAAGGTGGACAAGCAATGTGAGAGGGCAGTAAGGAGGGCTGGGGGGATACTTGGATGCATAGGGAGATGCATCACCAGTAGAAAACAGGAAGTTGTTATCCCTCTGTACAGACAGCTGGTGAGACCCCATCTGGAATACTGCGTGCAGTTCTGGAGACCCAGTCTCTGTAAGGACATAGACAGAATGGAAGCTGTCCAGAGGAGGGCAACTAAAATGCTGCAGGGTCTGCACCAGAAGACATATGAAGAGAGACTTAAGGAGCTTAATATGTATAGCCTCGAGGAAAGGAGGGAGGGAGAGAGGGGACATGATAGAAACTTTCAAGTACTGTAAGGAATCAACAAAGTCCAAGAGGGTAGCATCTTTCAAAAAAAGAGGTGTGCAAGAACCAGGGGGCACAATTTGAAGATAGAGGAGGGGGCGGCTCAGAGGCAATGTGAGGAAGTATTTTTTCACAGAGAGGGTTGTGGATGCATGGAACGGCCTTCCGGAGGAGGTTGTAGAGTCAAAAACAGTGGTTGCATTCAAGCGTGCATGGGACAGTCATAAGGCAATTCTTGGGGGTTGGGATAGAAAGAAGTAGGCTGCTGGTTAACTAGGATCTGCAGCTTATCCAGTAGGTAGGGAAATGGGCAGACTGGGTGGGCCAAGCAGTCCTTATCTGCCATCAAATTCTATGTTTCTATGTTTCAACCTGTCCGTAGTCAAGCAGGCAGGGGTAGTAGCCCTTGGGATAGCGTCACCTGGGGGTTACATATTGCAATACAGTACAGCACAATACAGTACATTGCAATGAAGGGCAATACACAGAAACATAGACCAAGATGGCAGAAAAAGGAGAGAGGTCCATCCAGTCTGCCCATATTTCCTATAATCCCTGGAACCTTTCCTGGAACCTGTTCCTCCAGGGTATTAACCCTTCCCGTACTATCCACATTCTCCTCCCTGGTCTTGTCGCTCCAGGTGAGCACTAATCCCTTCATTCTATCTCATGCCAACTTGAATCTCCTGACTGTGTTTGCACCCACCACCTCAGCTGGCAGACTGTCCTAAGGTTCCACCACCCTTTCTGCAAAGAAATACTTCCTCATGTCCCTCCCGTACTTCCCTCTTGTTAAGTTCTACTCGTGACCACATGGCCTCAAGTTGGAATTTAGGGTAAATAATTCCCCCAAGTTTTCCTTGTTAATTCCTTTTATGGAATTTGAAGGTCTCTATCATATCTCCCCTCTCCCTTCTGGCTTCCACTGAGTACATATTTAGTGCCTTGAGGCTCTCCTAATAGGATCTGCCCTGCTGGCCCTGAATCATTTTTGTTACTCTGTGCTGCACTGTTTCCAACCTATCCCTGTCCTTTCTGAGGTAAGGGCTCCTGAACTGGTTGCAGTATTCCAGGTGAGGCCTCATCAGGGATCTGTATAGGGGAAGAATTACATCTTTTCTTCTGCTATCAGTATCCTTCCTGATTAGTGCTGTGTGGAATGCAGAATTCCACTGGCAGAATTAGAGCAGAATGGGCATTCTGCTGGCGGAATTTCCACCAGAATTTCACTGGTTCTTCAGTGGAATTCCACCTACTGAGATCCACGGAATAATATTCTGTGGAAAAGCAATTATTCAGCTGAAAATGATTCCGCAACGGTTTCCATAGAAAATATTGAGATCTGCGGAACAGCATTTTTCAATGGAAAATCATTCCACAACTATTTTCTACCACAGAATTACACCATTCCATTTCTGGTAAAATTCAGCAGAATTTCAGTGGAATTTTGGAAATTCCATGGAATTTCATTCCGCCAGAATTTGAAAATTCTGCACAGAACTACTCCTGATATAGTCCAACATCCTGTTTGCCTTGCTATAGGGCTTGTTGCACTGGCTCATTTGTTTAAGGGAGTTACTGATGATAACATAGATTCTGTTCCCCTTCTGCAGTGCTAAGTTTCACTCACCCATCCAGTACTCTGTCTTGGGGTTCCCTTTCCCTAGATGCATTACCTTGCACTTTTTGGTATCGAATTTTAACTGCCAGACCTTTGACCACCCCTCTAGTTTCTGTAGGTCCCTCTGCATATCCCTTATTCTCTCATCACTATCCATCCTCCAAGATAGTTTTGTGTCATCTGCGAAGAGACACAACCTGCCCTGGATTCCCTCACCAGTGTCACTAATGAACATGTTAAAGAGGACAGGACCCAGGACAGATCCCTGTGGAACCCCACTCGTAACCTCCCTTTCCTCTGATTTAACCCAGTTGATTACCACTCTCTGCTGCCTCCCTTCTAGCCAACTACCCACCCAGTTCACTAAAATTTTAGCCACACCCAGGTCTTCCATCTTTTTGAGCAAACTTTTACGCTGTGCCGAATCAAAAGCCTTGCTGAAGTCAAAGTATAGCAGATCCACATGGTGGTCCTTCTCTACTTCCTTGTTCACTCAGTTAAAGAAAAAAAATCAGGGTAGTCTGACAAGACCTTCCTGCCACAAAACTGTGTTGTTTGCTATCATGAAGCCTGTTGCTTTCTAGGTAGTCAACAAGGTCCTCTTTGATTAGTTAGATCAGCTACCCCATGATGGAGGTCAGACTGAGAGGCCTGTAGTTTCCTGGTTTCTCCCTATCCTCCCTTATAAAGTGGTGCAACATCTACCATTCTACAATCCCTTGAAATGTCCCTGCACCTAGGTGAAATGTTGCACAGCCCAGCCAGTGGTTCAGCCAATTCTGCTACTAATTCCCTAAGTATCCTCAGATGCAACCCATCTGGTCCAGGGGCCTTATGTATCTTAAGGGCTGCCAGTCCTTTCATAGAAACATAGAAATTGTCAGCAGATAAGGACTGCTAGGCCCATCCGGTCTGCCCTTAAGCCCTACGCTTGTATGCAGCCTCTGACCCTACTGTACCTGGTCAATGGCTTTGTGCCTTTCCTACCCACCTCTAAGGTTCCCTTATGTCTGTCCCAGGCATGTTTAAATCACTCCACTGTTATCGCTCCCACCATCCCCTCTGTCAGGCTATTCCATGCATCCACCACCCTCTCCATGAAGAAAAATGTCCTCACATTTCTCCTCAACTTGCTCCCTTCTAATTTCTTATCATGCCCCCTTGTTCTTGTACTCTGCCTCTAATGGAAGATGTCAACCCCCTGCACCTTGTTTATGCCCCTAAGGTACTTGAATGTTTCTATCATGTCCCCCAATCCCCCTCTCCTCCAGTGAGTACATATTGAGGTCCCTTAGTCTCTCCTCATATGTTTTTTGGTGCAAGCCCTGCACCATCTTTGTCACCCTTCTTTGGACTGCTTCCCCCCTGTCAATGTCCTTTCAAAGCTACAGCCTCCAGAACTGCACACAGTACTCCAGGTGAGGCCTCACCAGTGTTTTGTACAATGGCATCACTACCTCCTGCCCTCTACTTGTGATGCCTCTGCCTGTGCTCCCCAACATGCCCCTGGCCCTTCACACTGCTTTTGTACTCTGCTTAGACACCATTAGGTCATGTGAAATGATAACCCCTAGATCCCTTTCTTCTTTGGTGATAGTCAACGACTCCCCCATCCTGTAGCTCTCCCCAGTGTTCCCTCTTCACAGGTGCATTATTTTGCACTTCTTTGAACTGAACTTCAGTTGCCACACCTCAGACCATTTCTCAAGTTTCCCCAGGTCCTTCCTAATTTTCTCCACCCCATCTGGTGTATCCACCTTGTTGCAGATCTTGATGTCACCTGCAAACAGGCAGACTTTTCCCTCTAGCCCTTCTACTATGTCACTGATGAAGACATTAAACAATACCAGCCCCAGGACTGATCCCTGAAGTACCCCGCTGGTCACTCCCCTCTCCCCGGATTAGATCCCATTTAACACCACTCTCCGTCTCCTGTCTGTTAGCCAGTTTCTAACCCAGTTTACCACCTTTTGCCACATGCCCAGACTACCCATCTTGTTAACCAGCATTTCAAGACCCTCAAGCTAGTAAGTACTGACTGTCTCATTTCTGGGACTCCCTTAGTGGCTGCTTTGATGCTGCTTTCTGGCCTGGACCCCCAGCCCTCCTTAGTTAATACTGAGCAAAAGTAATCATTCAGGATGGCATCCTTTTGCTCATCTTCCTCTATCACCCTACCCCTCTCAACTAGCCATGTGATGCCCCCTCCTTTTTTTCCTTTTTTCACTGATATATCTAAAGAATGTTTTTCTGGGTTCTTACCCGCATGCAATATGCAGATCTGTGTCTGCTTTCACAGCCTTGATGGCCCTCTTTGCCTACTTATTTTTCTGTACATAATACTCCCTTTCTGCTTCCACCTGCTTTTCCTTGTATTTATAGAAGGCCTTCTTTATGGCCCCAGTCACTTCCCTGGCCCTAGCTGAGAACCCATAATGATTCTACAATACAACAATGGTACAATAAAACAAAAAGCAACACAGTATAATACAACACAATATAGTACAATACAGTACAGAGCAATATAGTACAATACAAAATAAGAAAGCACATAAAGTACAGTATAGTAGAATACAATATAATGCCGTACAGTATACAATATAACACAATACAGTACAGTACAGTATAGTATGGTTCTATGTGATAATGGTGATTGCAAAACTGCGAACACAGTTATGGTGAGTGTACATCGCTGAAAACAACAACGGTGATGTGCACTCATCAGAGACACCACAACAGACAACTGGAAACAGGATTTATGCCTCCCCCCCACACTCCCCTTTGCAGAAGACTTCTCCCACTGCATCCCCCTGATTTTAGATTGCTAATTCCAGAGGAGTGCATGTCGGGGAGGGGGAAGACAGTCCAAAAAAAAAATAATTATGGCAGCAGCAGTAAAACGTTTCCTGGTCCCCCGTCTTGAATCCAGTGCCTGCTGCACTGAAGATAGCCACCCTCACCACCACACCACATGGCTAGCTAGGTGACAGCAGGCCACAACTACCCCACACAAACCATCTTCCCTATCCCTCCCCTTCTGGTCACCGCCATAACCCTCCCTCACTCATCCCTACCCTCGCTGTCCCGTTCCGCCACTACCCTTGCATGGTAGCTCACATGTGCAGCCCTGCAAATGAGTCACTCTTTTGAGAGTTGCCCATTTGCAGTTGCTATTATCACAGAATACCATATAGTACAATACAACATAGCGCAATACAGTATAGTATAGCTCTACCAACTATGCAATGTGTTTTTGGTGATTTTATTTTAATTTTTACTATCATTTATGCCTCAATAAATATTTCAGCTAAGGTTGGAGGTCAGGTGGAAACTGAAAATTAAATTATCCTGTGGCCCAGCTTCAGACCACTCAGCTGAAAGTGGCGTTTGTGTAAGATGTACTTTGTACTTAGAGTGCAAGCAGTTTGGATGGGGGACATCCACAGTTCCTGTCCTGTAAAGGCCCTTTCTTTTGGGTAAACTTCAAAGGGCTGAACCCCTTTTCAGCAAAAAAGGCTAGGTTTTGTCCTTAACCACATGGCTGGTGTTGCGAGATGAAACCCTGCTGAGTAGTCAGCCAGGATAACAAAAGGGACCAAGCTTCAATTGGCAAATCCATTTTGGACCAGTCTGGGATGAAGGTAGTCTTTAGAGATCAAAGAAAGAGACAGTGGCCACCAACTGAAGGAGGTATTATGTCACATGCCTGTGTTTGTGAGCCCTGACTGCTCTCTGAAGTTCACTGTGCACATAGATGCATATGATCATGGGCTAGGGGAAGTTCTGAGTCAAGTCACGCTCATGGTGGAGGAACACCCAGTCATGTACTTAAGCAGGAAGCTGTTGCTCAGAGAGGAGGCCTACACCACAACTGAGAAAGAGTGTCTGGGTATCATCTGTACTCTGTAGAAGCTGCAACTCTATTTATATAGCAGGGCATTCACACTGTCACCAACCACAAATTCCTCACTTGGCCCCACAGGACCAGTGGGCAAATCTCCAAATTGTTAATATGGAACCTGGTATTGCAGTCCTATAACATGAACATTAGGTATTGCAGTGGGTCACAGCAAGGCAATGTAAATTATTTGTCTAGGCAACAACTGGTTGCCCAGTAAAACACTGAAGGTGCCTTAAAGAATTAATGAATTGCTAAGCCAGAGAGAGAGAGAGAGAATGGGGGGGCATAGCAAGTAGAGCAAACCTGCTGACATGGAATGCATCTTTTAAGATTGCTAACAATTGTTTTTTTCATTTTTCAAGGGGATGGAGATGTAACCACTATGCTATGTATTTTTTGTGTTTTGTTTTATTTTTATTATCATAAGTGCTTCCATAAAATATTTCAGCTGAGATGGTAGGTCTGGTGGAAACTGAAAATTACATTCTTCTGTAACAAAAGGGACCAAGCTTCAATCTACAAATCCAGTCTGGACCAGTCTCCCAGACTGAAGGCAGAAGGTGGTCCACTGAGATCAAAGAAAGAGAAAGGTCGTTGATGCCAGAGAGGCCTGCAGGTGTAGTGAGTCGGCCAGTCAAGGCTATTTCTGTTGTATGTTTGTAAAGAAAATTTAGTTACAGTATGTCTGGGATTTTGAACTTGTAACCAGAGGTGGGCAAAAGTTGTGAATTTCGCTTTTGTGGGACTTCTGTGAAAATTCTGAAATTTTGCTGAATTTTGTGAACCTACGCCATAGGCAAGATCGGAATGTTTGGTGGATTTTCACCCTGTTCTGCAGAATATTTTGAACTGTGGAATAATACTCATGAACTGTAGAATAACAGTTCTGAGGAATTTTTTTCTGCAGTTTAAAGAATTATTCCACAATACATGTCATTATTCCGCAGTTCAGTGATCAGTTTTGCAGGCTTTTTTCTCCACAGTTTAATAGAATAAGCCGCAATTTAGACATTTATTCCACTATTCTAAGTCGAAAGTTTAGCAAAAGTTGCTAATTTGATTTCCGCACTTTAGTAGAAGCCAAAGTCTGATTTTCACAGAAATTCTGGCCATGGAAGTTTTTGTTTTTGCACATCTCTACTTGTGATATCACATTGTCGAATCTGCAATAACTCACCCATTCCCAGTTTGGGTAAGCTAGTCTAATTAGAAATTATTTAGATTTGAGCTTGGTTTTCCTGTGTGATCTTTATCTTTTCAAATGTGTTTATTTTTAGCTCTGTAGAATACTATATTCCCCATAGTGTTTGGTGGCCCAGATATTCAAAAGGGTTGCACCATGCACAACAGAGAAGTGCCAGCACAAGTCTGAAAATGCGCTATTGTGCAATATTCAGCAGGAGGAGCTGCACCCCCCAAATCGCAATACGCAAGAGCGCAATGGTAAAGAATGCATGTGCAACTGAAGGGGGAGGAACCATGAATAAATGGCGCAGTGCGATATTCAACAGGATGCGCCATGCGCAATAGGGGAGCAAGCGGAAGTTGCGCGATAGCAGAAATGATCCAAAATAAAAAGGAACAAGAGAAAGGTGCAAGAACGCTACAGCTAAGCCAGAGGTGGGAGAAAGCTGACAGCCACAGAAGATAGGGAAGCAGTGAGTGGGACTGGAAAAGAGCAGTACAGGGCACACCTGGGAACATTGGGCAACAGGACAGGAGTGGGGAGCCTGTGCCACAGTGGACTGAGGGCAGTGGCAGTGGGCAGGACAGCCAAATCTTGGAGGTGTTTCCAGTGCAGGGGGAGTAGCACAAAGAACAGCGGGGGGAACGGGATTACAGCTGCCGGACAGGGAACACAAGCCAGGGACATGGCCAGTGCCACCATTCAGATGGAGGCAGTAATGAGGGGTATGAGAAGGCAGGCAGCAGGGGGGCATGGCCGTGGAAGGGCCCATCGGCGGTATGCCCCCAACAGGAAGTATCGAGCCTGCACCAGCTTTGAGCACTACAGTGACACCGAGATAGTGGGCCAGTACCGCCTGAACCGGGCAATCCTGAGGTGGCTCTGTGAGCTGTACAGTGATGAGATGCAGGCACCCACACGGTGGAGCCATGCTCTGTCAGTGGAGACAAAGGTGACAGCTGTCATGTGCCTGCTCACCACAGGCACCTTCCAGAGACCAACAGGGGACACAGCAGGCATAACCCAGTCAGCTGCATCACGCATACTCACACAATTCCTCAGCGCACTGCTGCCACATGCTGCGGAGTACATCCATTTCCCCAGCACACAGGTGGAGCGCACAGCACACATACAAGAGTTCCACAGGGTAGCACTTATGCCTGGCATGCTCAGGGCCATTGACTGCACCCATGTGGCCATCTGCACACCACCTGGCCTGGAAGGTGCTGTGTACTTTAATTGGAAGGGCTATGCCAGCATCAACTGCCAGGTGGTGTGCGATGCTAGGGGGTGCATAACCAATGTCTGTGCCATGCACTCTGGGGGAGCACATGATGCCTTCATCTGGCAACAGTCTGCATTGTGCCAAAGGTTCAAGAGTGGGGACATCCCCACTGGCCACCTAGTGGGTGAGTATGCAAATCACACAGAAAGACATGGATCTTGGGAGGAGCATAGTCAGAGGTGACATGGGTACTGGCCTAGATGGCCCATGGCAGGGCAACGCTGATCACCAAACTAATGTCCACCCTCTACACACAGGTGACAGTGGATATCCACTCCATCCCTGGCTGCTCACATCATACCCGGTGGCCCACAACCCCATCGCAGCAATGGTAGAATGAGGCACATGCCACCACACACAATGTCATAGAGTGGGTGTTTGGGATGCGGAAGGCATGTTTCCGTTGCTTGGACATATCTGGTGGTGCCCTACAGTACAGCCCCTCGAAGGCCTGTGGGCTATTACTGGTCTTTTGCATCCTGCACAACATGGCCAACAACTGTGTGATAGCTGTAGAGGTCGAAGCGGGGGGACAGCGATGGGACAATGAGAATGCTGGTGCAAATGGTGATGGGAAGCCCCCCCTTGGTTGAAGAGACCCCCGACTGATCCAGATGTCACAGCTGCACCGGGACACCATCACAGAGAAGCACTTCAATCAACCCAGGTAAGTCATGCAGCCATGTGCAACCACCAATGGCAAGGGCACAACCCACAAACACGCATGGACAAATCCCAGGGGCGCATGTCGTGTAAAGGGAATTGGCTGAACGTGGAACCACACATGCTGTCAGGGATGGGCAAGGCCTAACACGGCACGCAGTCATACACACACACACATGCACACACACACACCACAAGACATGCACAAAGGGTAGGAGGCATGCCGACCCCAACTGCCACCCCTAGCCACACACATGTCCACAGACCACCATGCCCAGTGCCTGTCATTGTGCGTGTCTCAGACACTGGGCACCATTGCACAGTCGTGGACAGTGCAATGCAGGCACCATCATGCACATGTCACAGTGGCCAGCAGCTGGGAGGGTGTGCACATGGAACGTGTGTGTGTGTGTGTGCAGGGCCGGGTACCCCACCTGTGCATTGCACGTTGAACAACACACTGCACACAGGGCAGCGTCAGACAGTAGCCATGGTGGGAGACAGGTCAGTCATGCGGCACAGTGCCATGGCCACCATGGATGCATGGGCGGCCCTGCTGAGACCCGCCAGTTGTGACAAGTTGACCATTGGCCTCATGGGGTGGCACCAACGGTCCCCTGGGGTGCCTCTGTGGGAACACGACTGTTCTCGAGCAGGGGTCTGCAGCTCACCGAACATGCCTGTGCCAGGCATGCTCGGGATGCCCACAGCTGAACCCGGTGTCAACAAGGAGGGTGTCAGTGTGGTGGGTGGACAGGGCACTGTGTGGTGTCTGCGACGCATGGGCAAGTAACTGTGTGCCCATTGTGGCCATGACAGCTGTGAATGCCTGTGTCTGCCTGTCAATGGTAGTGGTCACATCCTCCCACAGCCGGCCCATCCCTGCCAGGAGCAGACCGGTGCCCCTGCTGCACCACTCCTCTGCCTTGCGCAGGACCACACTGAGTGCATCCACCACCATCACAAGCCGCAACTGCTGATCCACTGATTCATGGAGTATGCTGGTGTGCTCATCTAAGAGGTCATCCACCTGATCGGCATGCTGTCCCTCATGGTGTTCACGGCCGTGCTGAGCAGCACCCCCTTGAGGTTGGGCACTACACACCAGGGCCATGCCTGGGCATGTCCACAGGTGGTGCACTGACGCCGCCCTCCGACACTGTCCCCCCATCGCCATTGGCCGACTGCTGACACTGCCCCTCCAGCCACCACTCTCCAGGGCTCAACGATGCTGCCGCAGTGGCCACAACAGCTCCACTGTCTTGGATGCACACCAGTGCTGCTCCACTGGTGCAGACAGGCACAGGCTGGGACTGTGATGTCATGCAGGCCTCCACGGCAGCACCACCCACGGCTTATGCCCATGCTGTTACCTGTTGTGCAGCCATCCTGCAGCCCACATGTATCACTGTCCATGATGTGAGCTCCATTATCATCAGTGACGGATCCAGCACCAGTTTGAGTCTCAGCATGCTGGCATCCATGGACGCTGTCATGCTGGGACATGGGCAGGGCCTCCTCCGCACCAGCTCCACCAACATCAGTCCAGACAGCCAGGCGGGCCCACTGTCGTCCTGACCCTCGGACACCTGTGGAGGTGGATGGGCCCTCCTCTGTGTCCAGGGTATCACCCTCAGTGGATGAGCCCACCACCGCTGACCCATGTAGATGCTCAGGAGCTGTAAGGGAACACAGTAGCATTAATGTATCTGCCCTACCCTGTGGCATTCCCCCAACCCCCCACACAGTGACAGATCAGGACCCACCATGCAGTGACGGGCTGCCACCCATCTGGAAGCCACCACCTGGAACACCCTCAAGGGCACAACGTCGCATGCTGCCAGCAACCCACTCTTCCTGTGGTGTCAGGCATTGCACGGCCGGCTGTCCCCCACCAGTTGCAGTCCGTGCTACCCTGATGGCAGCCACCTTATCTTTAATCCTCCTCCTGTCTGTGCCCACCTTCTTCTTGCACTCCTGCATGGACCACTGGTGGCTGCCATGCTGGTTGACGTCACAAGCCACCTCACCCCATGCCACAGCACGGGCCTGTGATGTTCCCTGCTGTCTGCTGAGCAGCGGTTCCTGATCAAGGTAGGCCTCAAACAGGGCATCTGATTCTGTCTTGGTAAAGTTTGACCTCCTCCATCTCCCACGTCTCTGTTCCTCCTCCTCCACCTCACGTTCGGTCATCATTGATCCTGTGGGAATGACAGGTGTTACCTCTGACTGTGCAGTCCCATGCATCTCCCACACACCACAGTCCACACTGGCAAACAGCATGCAACTCACCACAATAGAGTGCAATACCAGACTATGGCCTCTGCAGCCCCATATCGCATTTATATAGCGCAACGCATGCAAATGAGGCGAGGCTCAATTTTAAGTGGATGCTAATGTAGTAGTTGCGCCATTGAATGGCTGATGAGCTGATTTGTATATGCCGGCTGAATATCACGCTGTTGCACCTTGTGCAATTGTGTTGAACGTGCTCAGGCAAGGGCGCAGCTCTGTGACGTGCACAGTAGACACCGAACGGTGCATGCCCGGGGTGCTGATGCTGACGCCTGCTGCGCTGCTGATGTACTAAGCATGGGAGGCAGTACAGGCATGTCCACCACTGTGCCAGTGGTGCTAGTGCGCTGTTCACATGTATGGCACTCTTACACTGGGGCACCATAGGCGCCGTGGTGCGACAGTGCAGTAGGCCGCTACAGGAAGTGCCACACGGGTGCCCTACTGCGCTACACATGGTGAGTACCAATCGCGCTGTGGCAGTCCATGCATGAGGGACCCCGACCCTGTGCCGACCTTTGCCCCCTAGGCACCATGCGTCTGCATGGGTGCACCTCTTTCACACTATTTGGTGACAGCGTGATGGGGAATGGCAGCGCAGTACCGCGCAGCATCCACACATGATGGACGTTGGCTACAGAGCGCCATTTTGATACTCAGTGCTTGGAAGATGGCACGGAGATGGGCACCAATCTGCAGCCAGGTTGAACTGACTAACCTCGTGTCCCTGGTTGAGCCCCATGCTGCTGCTCTCTTTGGGGAGGCACCCCTGGACAGGGCCAGGAGTGCCGTGTGGGAGGAGGTGGCAGTGGCCCTGGAGGAGGCGACGGACATCCAGCAAACAGCAGAGCAGTGCAGGCACTGGTATGGAGACCTCCAGTGGAGGGACCCAGACAGGCTTGCCTGCCTGCAGGCACACACCAGGAGGGGCGCGGTTCCATGGCCAGGTAGGTGCCCCATCCATACACTGGTTACGTCCATATGGGTATCGCAGTGGGCATGTGTCCAGCACACAGGGAGGTCCGTCCAGTGTGGGCCATGGTGATGGTGGTGGTGGTATAGGGGTGGGGAGCAGATGGGTATGGCTGTGTGGGATCGCACACACCCGGAGGCAGGGGCCATTGCTACCGGATTGTACTGAGGTTCCTCTCTCCATGTTTGCACCCTAGGCCCTGAGGAGCACCGGCGTGCCAGGGAGGGGCAGCTGTGGCATGAGGCACATCAAGATGCCAAAGCAGCCATACCAGCCCAGTGCTGGGACAAGCCTGATGATGGTGAGTGCCTTACATCTAGGATTTTTTTGCATGCTGTGTAGCAGAGCGGGTGGTGGGGCATGGCCACCATCCATTGACACCACTGCCATGCATGCAACATGGTACAGTCAGCACTGTCCAGTGGCACTGCATGTCTGGGAGTGCATCAATGGTGGTCCATGTGTGCACCAGGTACATGGCTGTGCCACTGCCTTCACACCGCAAAGCCATGTCACTGTACAGCCATGGTGGTGCTGTTCGGAACTTGGGTGGTGGGTGTGTGCAGTGGTCTGCATGGCTGTGTGCACCTGGGTGGGCAGGTCTTGTGGACATGATCACTGTGGGTGGTCACACACCATCACAGGGGCATGTCCCATGGCTGTATGCCATGCACAATGGGTGGGCTGCAGTGGGCTGTGCATTCATGCCTATTGACTCTGCTCCCTTGTCCTAGGTGGACGGTGGCTGGTACTATGGAGTGTATGCTGCAGGAGCTGTTACAGGTGGTCAGGGCCTCTCTGGCCATCCTTGAAAGGCTGGAGTGCCACAGTGTGAGGCGTCATTATAACAGGAAGTGCCACAGGAGTGGGGAGTGGGACTCCCACTGAAGATGGACTGAAGTTGCATCTTGGAATGCCCCATGGAGCCACCCTCACACCCCTCCTTCCCTCTCCCATTTGTTCACCCCTGCTCCTTACCCACCTCCACCCTGTTTATGTCCCTCACCCCTTTCACATGTATATATTTGTACATAGTTTTGTTACCACTTTTATAATATATTTGTTTAGTTATGCCTACTGTTGTGGTCTCTGATTTGCAGTGGGCTAATGGTGCTCAGCTGCAGTGGTGTGCATGGTGTCGGGGGTGGTGCTATCATGGGGGGGTGTGTGTGTGTGTGCGTGTGTCCGTAGGGGAGGCAAGTGTGGTGTGGGCATAGCTCTCAGTCACTGTCTGTGGTTTGTGTGTTGTTCCCTGTGCAATGGATGATTGTGTGCAGTGGTACACGGTGCATGCACTGTGTCCATGGTGCATCTGTCAGACCATCCATGGCCTGTGCAGCTGCCACCTTTGCATGTCTGTGACCTGCACAGTCCACTGGCATGTCAGTGGTGGCTGCCCATGCTGGACTTCCACTGTACCCAGCACAATGCTGTGTTGCCTCCTGTCACTGGTGTGGTGCACATCTGCCTCGAGTGGCACTGTTGCATCCACTGTTATTGTCCCACCTCGATGCTGTCACCTGTGCCTGTTGCAGGGGATGTGCTCCACTGTATGTCACTTGTGCTCCAGCTGCATGTTGGTGGAGTACAGTGTTGTGGTGCCTGCACAGGGTTTCTGGCACACCTGTGCCATGGAGAGGTTCTGGCCGTGTGTACACGGCTGCCGTGGTCACACACCGGGGGCTTGGTTGACCCGCTACTGTGTCCCTGTGTTGGTGTGCCCTTGGGTATGGGTGGTTATTTTTCTGTGCACTGTGTTGCATCCTGTGTGGTGCATGCTTCCGTGCAACACTGTGGGTGTCTGCACTGGCTGTTGTGGCCAGTGCTGGAACGGGGTGTGTCCTTGGGAGGGTGGGCAGGGTGCTGTGACACTTGTGGTGGGTTTCGGGGAATACCCTGTCACGTGTATGGTACCTCATGTGCTGACGCATGATCGGCCTCACAGCTTTACCTGGGGGGGATGTGCATGGTGGCACTGTGTCTGCAGCCATTGCTTCACTGTCTGCTGCTGCTTCCTGGTGTTGGGTGCTCGTGGTGGGGCTGCCTTTCATGGTTCTGTGGTGCAAAGGGTTGTATTGTCACAGTGGGGGTGGTGGCATGCTTGGGGTGTCCTGCACTGTTGGGCGCTACTCCTGGGCAGAATGTATGGGGATCATGGTGCAGGATGCGCTCTGCACTGGTGGGTTGGTGTGGCATGGGGTGGACGGGCACCCATGTGTGACGGTCCTAGCTTGCAAGGGTGTGTGCTGGTGCACCGTACTATGGCGATGGGTTTCTTGCTGGTGTCCCTGGGCCATTGGTTCTTCCTGCTCTCCTCCAGTTGTGCAGTGCATGGGGTGTGGAGGGTGATGTCTGTTCTGCTGAGTGCTTCTCTTCCCATCCCTACCATGGGTGGTGGGCCCCTGCATCCTGTCCCTGCGCATCCCTGGTTGTGATGTTGCACTGCTGCCCTGCTCCATTAGGTGTCCCTGGTTTTGCTATTGAACATCTGACCTGCACCACTGCACATCCCTGGTTGCTCTATGGTGCATTTGGCATGATATTCAGTCGTGTGTCACAGGAGCATCTTGACCTGCGCAGTGTTTGAATATCGAGTGTACTGCACATGAGAGCAGTGGACTTGCGCTTGCTCCTACTGTTGCGCACTTTTGTGTCGCAGTTTGAATATCTGGGCAGGTGTGTTTAATCCTGCAGCATATTTAAATATCACGGAGTATTAAAGGCTATTTTTATATATTTCATGCTTTCTGTCACATTTAAGGTATAGATAACCAAGGGTAAATTGGCTAATCTGTATTCCATTTCTGAAGAGACAGGCTACAAATGTACCATATACAAAGTGTTCTCAGCTGTGACAAAAGGGGTGTGTTATTTGCCTTGTGAGAGAGAGCACTGTACTGTGTGAGTAGTGGCTCTAGTGGGATTCTGACCTAGAAATACCCCGAGTGAGAGTCTAGCTGGGTAGCGGTAGTATACCAAGGTACCCTTTCAGGCATCTGATGGGTTGAGAAAACTGGTGGCATGGCAGACAGTGTTCTGGGAGAACCAGTCTGTGAGAATAGCATTATACAATATGACACAATACAGCATAGTGCAATACATAGAGAATAATGCCAGTATAGGCATGTGTTATGAGATTATCACACACCGAGGGTGTGTGAAAAATCCTCATAAAACAAACTTTGCAAAAACTTGTTTTTAGGGCTGCAGTGGGCAGAGCCTTGCAGACCTCTTGCAATCAAAAAGGACTCACTGGATTTCTACCGAAGAACAATTTGGAATTCCATCACAGTCTCATCTGCTGTCTGTGAAGCACTCTGTTCTCTCTATTGACTCCAGCAGTGGAGGTCACTGCAGAACACAGCACAGTCCGCTGTGTAAAAGATGGCTGCCAAACTGTATTGTGCAGATGTGACTATTTATGCATGTGCAATAGAGTTTGTTGGTCATCTTGGATTTGATGGACTGTGGCTTGTTCTGCCATGACCTCCACAAGCAGGATTGTGGATGAGACTGTGTCCCCTATCCACTACCATGTATGCAGTTATTTATTTATTTTAAAAACATATATATACATATATATATATATATATATATATATATTATTTGTTTCTCCCACCTACCCAGCCTCCATCTCAGCATCCACCACTGCACCCCACCGAACATACCAGTGACACTGTGCCCAATCTCCCAGTGTCGATCATGAATCCTTGGTCCTTTTTAAAGAGAACCATCATTCAATGTCTTTCCCCATCCACTACCACCATGCATGTTTATTTATTTTGTGTATATATATATTTTTCCTCCCACCCACCCTCACCCTCCCTCTCAGCACCCACCCCCACCAGAAACATGACAGTGACGCTGGGGGTGCCCAATCTCCCAGTGTCATGATCACAAATCCTTGGTCCATTGATTTCTTTTGCGGCCATTACAGTCCCACCTCCTGACCCTCCCACTCAGCACCAACCACCCCGCACCCCCCCAATCCCTTACTCACCCTTCTGGGGTCCAACACCATAATCCTTTCTGGACCACAGATACGTCTTCACTCTTCAAAGCCAGACCATGAACTGAAGAAACAGATATGTGGTTCAATATATTTCAGTGGTGCTTTGAACTTAGTGGCATAACTTGGGCATTTTTGCATACTTGTGGCCCAAATTTTTAACATGCCATTTTTGTGACCCTGCCTCATAAGCAATTGCACTGACATTGGGCAAATCTGTCCTGGAAGGTGATTTCACAGCACCTGCATGAAATAACCTTTGGGGCAGGAGTTGAAAATGTTTTCTGCCCTTGTTCATGAAGCTGGGTCATAAGAAGGCTATGTTGAAAATTTGGTGTAAAAATATTTTAAAAAATAACCAAATTATGAGCCTATGTTGAATTTTGTGAATGCTTTCTTTCTTTCTTTTCGTGAATGCATAACTTTCAATAATTTTATCCCAAACTTACAACATAGTTACATCTTTACAGCCCATCATGAATTTGACAGCTGTCATTTTTTAAATCCTGGCCAAAATGTTGTTTTGTATCCCGAAAAATGATTTTGCAGTCCCTGCATGAAATTACCTTTCTAACAGGAGTTGAACATGTTCTCTGCCCTTGTTCATGAGGTGGGGTTATAGAAAGGCTATGTTACAAATTTGATGTAAAATATTTTTAAAAAAAGCAAAATTATGAGGCTATTTTGAATTTTGCAAACGTGGGCTCATAAGTTTGGTAATATTCAATATTTTTATCCCAAATTTTCAACATAACCATATCTTTACAGCACCTCATGAAAGTGACAGCTGTCATTTTTCAACTGTTGCCCAAATTGTGTTTTTGTGTCCCAAAAGGTTATTTTGTAGTCCCTGTACAAAATCACCATTAGGCCAGGAGTTGAACATTTTCTCTTCCCTTCCTCATGAGGCAGGGTCATAACAAGGCTATGCAGAAAATTTGGTGTAAAAATATTAAAAAAGCCTACATTACATTTTGTGAGTGCAGGCTCATAACGTTGGTAATTTTCAATATTTTTACCACAAATTTACAACATAACCATTTCTTTACAGCACCTCATGAATGTGACAGTTGTTGTTTTTCAAATCCTGCCCAAAATTCATTTTTGCATCCTCAAAGGTGATTTCACAGTTCCTGCATGAAATCACCTTTCAGACAGGAGCTGGAAATTTTCTTTGCCCTTCTTCATGAGGTGGGATCACAAAAAGGCAATGCTGATAATTTGTGGCAAAATATTACAGCATAACAAAGTTATGAGCCTGCTTTCGAATTTACTCACATTGGCTCCTAACTTTGGTAATACATAACCAGCACAATGTACTTGTTCTTAAACGGATAAAGCAGAACTCCATTGAAAATTAGATATTGCATCTCAGTTTGCACATTCTCAGTGCGGCTGCAAGTGATTCCTCTGCTGTGCTCCTCTAGCCATTCTTCCATGCCCTCGGCTCTAGGCAGAGCTTGTTTATAATAACTGGTGCAAGGTTTCAACAGAGACAAAAACTGTAAGCTGTATTTGTTTAAGAGAGCATGTCCCTGAGCAACTGCCAGACTCACACACATATGGTGTGATTTCTTTTGTGCTCCAGTGAAGTAAGAGCAGGAAGATGAAGATGCCATACTAATCCACTGTCAAGTTATTACAGAATTAAGAGGGTTATTATGGCATTTTATCAGAAATGCATAACCAGTCATTATGGAGGGGGGAGGGGTCGCCTGTTATTATAATATAGTACAATGCAGCACAGTGTAGTACAATGCAATACACTACTGTACAGTTTAGTACAGTCTAGTACAATACAATATAGTATAGTACAGTATAGTACAATAATTACTGCAATACGATACAGTACGGTCTAGTACAATACAATATAGTACAGTACAGTCTAGAACAATAGAATATAGTACAGTATAGTACAATATAATTAACACAATACAGTACAGTACAGTGTAGTACAATACATTATAGTACAGAACAGTATAGTACAATATAATTAATGCAATGCAATACAGTACAGTACAGTCTTACACAATACAATATAGTACAGTACAGTATAGCACAATATGATTAATGCAATACAGTACAGTACAGTACAGTGTAGTACAATACAATATAGTACAGTACAGTATCATACACTATAATTAATTTAATACAGTATGGTACAGTCTAGTATAATACAATACAATATAGTACAGTACAGTATAGTACAATATGATTAATGCAATGCGGTACAGTACAGTCTAGTTCAATACAATATAGTACAGTACAGTGTAGTACAATACATTATAGTACAGAACAGTATAGTACAATATAATTAATGCAATGCAATACAGTACAGTACAGTCTTACACAATACAATATAGTACAGTACAGTATAGCACAATATGATTAATGCAATACAGTACAGTACAGTGTAGTACAATACAATATAGTACAGTACAGTATCATACCATATAATTACTTTAATACAGTACGGTACAGTCTAGTATAATACAATACAATATAGTACAGTACAGTATAGTACAATATGATTAATGCAATATGGTACAGTACAGTCTAGTTCAATACAATATAGTACAGTACAGTATAGTGCAATATGATTAATGCAATACGGTACAGTCTAGTACAATACAATATAGTACAGTATAGTGCAATATAATGAATGCAATACAATACAGTACAGTCTAGTACAATACAATATAGTACAGTACAGTATAGTACACTATAATTAATGCAATACAGTACAGTATAGTACAATATAATTAATGCAATACAGTACAGTGTAGTGCAATACAATATAGTACAGTACAGTATAGTACAATATAATTAATCCAATACAGTACAGTACAGTGTAGTACAATACAATATAGTACAGTACAGTATAGTACAATATAATTAATGCAATACAGTATGGTCTAGTACAATACAATATAGTACAATGCTGTATAATACAATATAATTAATGCAATACCGTACAGTACAGTCTAGTACAATACAATATAGTACAGTATAGTACAATATAATGAATGCAATACTGTACAGTACAGTACAGTCTAGTACAATACAATATAGTACAGTATAGTACAATATAATTAATGCAATACAGTATAGTATAGCACAATACAGTAAAATACATTGTAGTATAGTACAATGAAATATATAATAGGGAGGGAGGGAGCTGAGGAGACACCTTTTTACAGAGAGGGTGGTGGCTGGGTGGAATGTGTTACCTGCAAAAGTAGAACAGTGGACTGCTTCAATAGGGGATGGGACAGGACAAGGGGGAGGGTCAATGAAGGGGAAAGGTGGAAGGAAGGGGCAGCTGCAGAATAAGGGGTGCTAGCTGCACATTCGAGCAGACTTGATAGACCTCTAGGCCTTTATCTGCTGGAACATTTCATATGTTCGTATGTTCGTAATATAGTACAGCATAGTACAGTACAATACAATATATTATGGTACAGTCTAGTACACTACAATATAACACAATACAGTACAGTATAGTACAACACAATATAGTACAATGCTCTACAATATAATATAATACAATACTGGATTGGAAGACTGGGAGGGAAGGATGCCACTGCCTTCAACATGCTTTCATGTACAACATGCATGTAAACATCTGACAATGTCCTGTGCTTGTGTCCTCGGGGGCAGGAGCAACAAATGATGATAAATTCCTCTTCAAGCCACATGAAGAACACTGACTTGCCTGTAGGCCTTACAATCACTGACTCAGGCACAATCTCCCCATCAGCTAAAGGAGGTAGTTTCCAAATTGGCTTTGGGAACCCCAGCAATGGCCCTGCTGTAGGGGTAAGCCATGGGGTCTGACAGAAGGCAGACAGGTAAACCTTGGAAAAAGGCCAGGTGACAGGGCTGAGGCAGGGGCTGAAGTGGTCCAGATGAGGAGGACTCCTCCTGGTTAATCAAGAGAAGTCAGGCATAAAAAATAAAGAAAATGTCCCATGACAATTCTGTACCTCATTGGTTGAATCACGTCACATGATTGTTGATTATTTTCTGATAACCGCACACCTTACCAGAACTAAATATTTTTTTAACAAATAAAAGCCCATTTATTTTCTTTTTGTTCCTTTTTAAAAGAAATGTAAACCTGATTTTCACTTTTTTAATATAATTGGGAATTTGAATGTGTGCAGACTGCTTAATCACCCCAGTGTTCTGTTTCTTGTGTTCTTTTTGAAATAATCTTGATTTTCCTTGTTTTGGGAACCTTACTAATGTTGACTTTTCCCCCAGCATGATAGCTGGTTAACTATTAGTTCTGGAACCTGCGGGATCAGTTGAGTGGAAACCAGCAATGACTTTCTGGATTCCTGGCTTCCATTCAACTGATGTCACCAGGTTACAGAAAAACTTGTGATTGAAAATTAATATTTGGTGGACAAAGGCAGCGCCATCAACAACAGATGCTAAAAAGAAAGAAATAGCATTCTTTTAATGGAAACACAAGAAATAGTTCTATGGGGAGATTAAACAGATGCCATATTTTCAATTTTATACTTACAATAAAGGACAGACTGTCAAGTTTATGTTTCCTTTAATGAATTTTGAAGGGTTCCTTGCCTACAGCCCCTTACATTCACTTTTGTACTGGGATGTGCCTGTTTTTCTTTTGGTCATGTGATTTATGACTGGCCCCTTAGCCTTGCTGCAGTACAAACAAATGGGTCTGAGCTTTGAAAGCCAGTTCATTGTATGCAGACTCAGGTGTGTCTGTGGACATTCATGCTGCTGGTGCACCGTATCCATTGCATATAACTGCACCCAACTGTTCGACCACGGATGGATGCATTTGTGGCACTTGCACATGCCTCACTGTGGCTTGCATCTGTGTTTAGATGCAAGTGGACACAAAAAATGTATGCAATTGGCCCCCACTTGGACTCATGCTAGACCACAGAGACATGATCTAGCAGGCATCCCTTTAATACAGGAATGGAAAATCCTGTTCATTTAATGTAGGTCCCATGTGACAAATATCTGATGCAAGGTGGACTTATGTCCAAAATATAGATTCAAAAATTCTGCCCATATAACATTACTCCTTCACTGAAAATATTTATCTTAGGGATTTTTTCTGTAATGTTAGGCCTAGACGGGTTTCAAAAGATATGGCTCTCTCATGCATTGCTTAGTATGAAGCGGCTTATTTTAAAATATTGGAAGGACCCCAGGATTCCCTCTCTACAGGAATGGTACACACAAATGGAATTTACGTCTAGTAATGGAAGGATTCATTATTTGTTACAGGATAAGGTAGAAGTGTATAATAGTATCTGGTCTCCTTTTGTTGCACTGAAAGCACAGTAAGTTGTAACTAGAAACTCAAGGTACTGGAGAGTTCTGCTCTGCTAGAACAAACACACTTTCATACTGGCTTATTCTGGAATAATTTATTTTTGAAATTCTGTATTGTTGTAGACATCTATAAATGTAATTAGTTGTCACACTCTAGTGATTAAACAAAATTTAGTATAGAATGTGGAAAAGTTGAAGTTTGAAGTTTGTAATTTAATATTTTTTCACATGTTGTGTTTCATGTGAGTAATATTGTTGATATCTTCCTATTTTTGTTATGTTAAAAATGTGAATAAACACTATTATGGTAAAAAAAATTCTGCCCATGGTGTCTAACAGATTGGCAAAGGCAAATCTCTAACATGGCTAGTATACTCACCCCATAACTGCATCCATAGAAGTACTGTATACCCCCCTCCTGTCAATGAACTCCAGGTCCATATTCCAAGCAAAAATATAACTGATACTTGCCTGTACATACCATCCCCAGCACATTTGGCTTGCATTGTAAATAAGTATAGCAAACTCATCCGGTGGTATGTTTACCCTACATATCAGGAGGACCTGTAAACACAAAACCCAATTTTATGTTTACAAGCAACTTGTGAGTAGTGATAAAATAAAATGTTTTTAATGCTCTAGTAAGTGTATCATATACGCAAAAGCTTCCATCTCCTATAGAAGAGATTGCCAATTAAAGCAGATTTGAAAAAAAAGCAGCTCTATCTGCAATCTGTAATAGCCGACACACTGCTTAACTCGCAGCAGCTGCCACATCAAAGAAACAAGAAAACATTTTTTAGGGGAGTTTTAAATCTACTTCTTTTTTTTTTAACTCTGTAGTTACTTTAATCATTACCACAAACAAATGGCTGATTTTAGGTTGCAACTAGAGCAATGTTTTTTGGCAACTATGAGGTAAATATATGTATTGGGTTTCAGATTTGGGGAGGCTCATATTGAAGTTCTGATTTAGTGGGAAGTCTATCTAAACAAACACTGCCTACCCCCATGGGTCAATTGTCCTTTTTGTGCACTGCAGATAAAAGAGGTAGGTGCCTCAAAAACTGTTGGGGCCACAGGGTGGTGCAAGTAGTCTGTGCCCACAGCAACTGCTCAGGGTTAGGTTCCCATTTGAACTGATCCCAGATCAGTACACCAACTAATCTGACCTGATCCAGGATCAGTTTTACAGCTGAGACAACCTGATTTAGGAACAGCATATCAGCTGAGTCGACCTAATCCAGGATCAGTTTATCAACCTTGCCAATTGATCTAGCATCAGTGTATGAGCTGAGTCGATCTGATCCCGGATCAGTTTACCAGCCATGCCAACCAATTCAGGATCAGTGTATGAGCTGAGTCAATCTGATCCCAGATCAGTTTACCAGCCATGTCAACCAATTCAGGATCAGTGTATGAGCTGAGTCAACCTAATCCCAGATCAGTTTACCAGCCATGCCAACCAATTCAGGATCAATGTGTATGAGTTGAGCCAACCTAATCCCGGATCAGTTTACCAGTCTGACAAATCCAGAATCATTTTAGTAGCTGAGCTAAGCTGATACAGGATCAGTTTACCACCTTTGCTGAACTCATCCAGGATTAGTTTACCAGTCAAACTAATCTGGGGACAGTTTGTATTAGAGATGGGTCAAGCAACAAGCTGTCAGTACTGTACAGCTACTAGAACAGCACAGTGTGTAGGAATGTCTTTTTTTTTAGTAGTTTATTGAATGGTTCAGGGAGTACAAGCAAAAGTACAGCATAGTGACAATTTAATTATTGACTTGAAGGACAACAGACATGTGTTACATACTGATATACCGTCACTACATACATAAATTAGAACGTAATCTGTGTTAGGTAAATTAACAGACAGTACTGAGATCCACAGCTGTAGTATCATTAACAATAGAAAAAGAAGCAGTCTTAAATACAATATTAAAAAAAGAGATTTTACAAATACAGAGGCAAACAGTAGAGATTTCAATTGCAAATGAAAGATTGTCACATGGGAACATAAAAAGGCACAGTTTCCTATATACCTTTGGTAAGGGATCTGTTACAGAGCTTCCAACATTTATACTAAGCCATAAATTAAATAGGGAACCATCCCATCTCCACCGCCTTGATCAGAGGGCCCCAAATCATTTTAAATTTGTGAGCGAGACCCATTGCACCCATTTGTACTTTTTCAAGTGCCAGGCAGGACAGCAAATTATTAGACCATCTACTCACAGTTAGAGGAGATGAAGACATCCAGATCTGGGCCACAGTCCTTCTAGCATTTATTATGGCTATATTCAACAACTGGTTACTTAAGGACCTGTTGGAGTGCTTGGGTCTGCCCCCAGTAGAAGCTTGAGAGGGGACCTCAAGGGGGCAAATCCCAAAACCTGGGACATAATTCTATGAACACTATGCCAAAATGGGGCAACCTTTGCACAAGTCAAAGCCAGGTGAAGAAAGTCTCCAGTCTCCACATTGCACTTGGGACACAATTTGGACTTAGAGTTGTCTATATCATGCAGCCTTGCTGGTGTTATGTACACCCAATGTAGGAAACATAGTTTTATTTGCCTGAACTTGTTACTATATGAGCAGTGTACATAGTGGGAGTACACCAATTTCCATGTGTGGGAGTCCATTTGTAAAGAAAGGTCCTCAGACCAGCACTGTCTGCTGACTACAGGTATTTCCCTACTTCCTTCCACAATTGTGCAGTAGAAGTTGGAAAGTGGCTTACAGCCCGGTTGGGGTCCATACAATTCCTCTTCAACTGGTGAGGGTGGAGCCCACCCCTCTACAGCAGACAAGGAGGTCCCAAACAATTGCCGAATACGAAGGTATACAAAAAAGTCCCCAGGGTGAAGTCCCCACCATGCATATAGGGTCTGGAAACTACAGATTATTTCCTCTTCATATAACTGATTTACACTGAGGAGGCCCAGCCTCCTCCATTGCCACAGCCGCTGTATGAGTTGCAGGGAACACAATCCCCTCTGCCTCGCAGCACGTACTATACTCATATATGGCAAGGAACCCTCCTGCCAACCAATGTGTTGGTGTGCATGCATCCAAATCCCCACTGTATTGTTTGAGAAAGGATTCAACATCAGGTACTCACACTGAGAAGCAAGGCCACCACTCAATAAATCATTTTTAAAATTGCCCTCTAATATTTCCTCCTCAAGCCTCATCCAGGTGACAGCATCCTTGCCAGATCCCTGTGGCAGGAATGCTAACTGAGCAGCCCAGTAGTAAGCCCAGAAATCTGGTAGTCCTACACCACCCCCTCTTAGGGGACTGAAAAAGAGTTGCTCTATGGATTCTTGCACTCCCCCTTTCCATAAGAACCTGTGCAACATTGTGTATACACCCCTAAAATGACACTGTGGCACTCTAATGGGTAGGGATTGGTACAAATATAGGCATCGTGGAAGAATAGTCATTTTTATGATGCCAACCCTGTCCAGCAGTGATAGAGGAAGGGCAGACCAGCGATCACAATCCTCAGAGAGTCGGGCAAGTAGTGGCCTATAATTGAGGGCATAAAGGTGATCAACCCTGGCCAAAATCTGAATCCCCAAATACTTTATCTGTGCGACTAGTTGCAGACCCCCAAGTTGGCAATTAACTGTGCTCTGTCCCGAGTGCCAATGGGAAGCAGCTCACTCTTTGTCCTTATGCCCAGACAAAGCTCCAAACTCCCTCATAAACTTAAGGACTGCAGGCAGATCTGATGCAGGGTTTTGTAGATATAACAGTTGATCATCTGCAAACATAGAGATCTTGTGCTCTGAACCCCCCCCCCACAAAAGCAGTGATGTCAGAGTGCGCATGCAGGAACTCAGCCAGGAGTTCCAGAGACAGGACATACAGCAGAGGGGATAGAGGGCATCCCTGACAAGTGCCATGCTCAAGAATGAAGGGGTTAGAAAGGCAGCCATTAACCACCACCTGGGCCAAGGGGTTGGTATATAATGTAAGCACCCAATGACAAAAATTCAAACCCAGATCCACCCTCCCCAAGGTCTCAAAAAGGTAGCCCCACTCCAAACAGTCAAAGGCATTTTCTGCATCTAACGCCACCACTACAGCTGCCCCATGTGTATTTTTCACCCACCCTCTCTATGAATTATATTTAGGGTTCATCTAATGTTATGCTTTCCCTGATGACCCTTTACAAAGTCCGTTTGGGCCTGGTGTATCAACAGCGGTAACAGCGGTTCTAATCGGGTAGTCATCACTTTAGCCGATATCTTGTAGTCTGCTGTTAACAAAGAAATGGGCAGGTAGGAAGCACATTTAGTCAAATCTTTCCCAGATTTAGGCAGAATTGTAATCACTGCAGACCGTGTGGGGGGGGAGAACACCACCCACCAGGCCTTCCTCTAACATATCAAATAAAGGGTCCAACAATAAGGGGCAAAAAGCTTTAAAAAAATCAATGGGGATGCCATCTGGACCAGGTGCTTTCCCCTCCCTTCAGGGCATGTATCGCATTTTGTACTTCCTGCCAGTTCAGGTGGACATCTAACATTTTGGAGTCATCTTTTGCCAATGTGTTCAGAGGGGCATACTTAAAAAAAGAAGCCAGGTCATCACTGGTAGGTTGACACTCTGATGTGTACAATTCTTTGTAAAAAGTTACAAAGGCTTTGTTAATACCTTCTGTGTCATGTATTGCGCCCCCCTTCGAGTCAGATATCCCTCCCACTCTCCTCTCAGCCTCTCTATGCTTAATTTGCCAGGCAAGCAGTTTGCCCCCTTGGTCTCCATCAAAATAGGAGCCCATATTGGCCATTAAAATTGAGCACTCCAGCTTGGTGCTGTTTAAGACATTAAATTGATATTTGAGATGCTGAATGATATTATATAACTCCTTAGAGGGCTTAGATTTATGTACCATCTCACAAGCTGAGATCTTAATCCACAAGGAAGTCAGGGCCCTCTCCTCCTCCTCATGCTTACAATGGGATGCAAAAGAGATGGTCTGTCCCCTGATATATGCCTTCAAAGCTTCCCACCTAGTCCCATGTGATGTGTCCTCCCTGGCATTATAGAACAAAAGTTCTTGTATGCTCCCCCTCATCTGTTCAACATATGCGCAGTCCTTTAAAAGAAATGGATCCAGCCACCAACTGCGAATAGACGTGGTGGAGCCCGAGATACTGAGAGATAAGTAGTGAGGGGCATAATCAGATACCAATATAGGTATTTTATCTCTCTAACCTCCAACAGTAGTGAAGTAGAAACTAAAAGTCTGTGTATTCTGGCATATGATTGGTGAGAGTGGGAAAAGAAATTATAGTCCCTGTCTGTGGGGTGAAAATGACGCCAGGCGTCTATTAAGCCCAGATCCCCTTGGATCTACTCCAATGCCTTGGCATTTCTGGTCATTGGAACTACAGTGGTTTTAGAGTGATCTAGTACAGTGTCTAGCACACAGTGATAATCCCCTCTGACCACCCATGCTCCATCCCATCGGGACATGTCCAACGCCAGCTTTTGGAAGAATCCTGGGTCTTCAATGTCAGGGGCATAAACTGATACGAGTAAAAGAGTACTCCCCCCAGGCATACAAACTTTTGCAAGTGCATAGCGACCTGCTGCAGCCACCAGTGAGTCCATTAATTCTGCAGAGCAGCCCCTGGGTAGCCAAATGGAAGTGCCCCTGGTCTTGGACGAATATGTGGAGGATATCCACGAACCCCCCCCCATAAAGGCAGCGGTCCTATGGGCTTCAGCCACAGAAAAGTGTGTCTCCTGTAACAATAATATTTGTCCCTTCATCTGGCGAACCTCTGAAATAATTTTTCTGCACTTAAGAATCAGTTTTAGACCATTTATGTTCCACGTGACTATCCTAATGTCAGATGCCATAGCATTTACCCATGTATGGCAATACCTAACCAGATTTTAATAATTGCAAACCCTGAACCAAAGATTTTACCTTGAAATAGAACCCAAATCCCAGAAAGTTCCCCTCCTCCCTCCCCACCAAAACCATCCCCCTTCTTATTTATCCCCTTATCACAGGGACACAAATGAAAACCAGAGGGCACCAGCGTCATCCCATACTGAGAGTATGAGACAGAGAAGTGAGAGTCTCCAAGATTGGCGTCAACTAACTCTCCAGCTTCAGCCAAAAAAAACAACTGTAAATAACCCCCCTTCCAAACAAACACCCCCATCACTGCAGCATATATTACCTCCTCCCATCCAAGCCCCAATCCTCCCCCCATCCCACAACAGAGCTCCGAAGGAAAGCCCACCGAAGATTTCCTCATAACCCTTTTCCCCCATTGCCACAAGGCAGAGAAGGTCCTGGTCAAGGCCCCACTACTAACAAATGGCAGAGAAATATGATTTCCATCTCTAACATAGCATGGGGCACCTCAAAACTTTATACAATAAATACTCAAAGCTGTGAAGTGCAACAAAAGTAATACTAAACATTCAAAGATTATTATTTTAAACATTTTAAACAACTGCTGGCTCTATAGTAAGAGCCAGTCTAGGAGATGAATTAAGGATTTGTCTATTCAAAGACACTAAACTGGAAACCAGTTTGCTTGTCACTTAGAGTTCCTCGGCTGGCAAAATCACTGTTAAAGTGGGGACAAGAAAAAGGCCCCCATTCAATCTGAAACTGGAATAGCCTACCCGCCGATACCTGTGTCCCCAGATATGATCGGGTGGCCTTTTCCACATGAAAGTAAACACAATAGCCTTTCACACCATCACATCAGACGTTGAAATGGAGTAATCAACTTAACATAATTATTTCATTAAACCAAATAAAATCCTCTTCGTTTATCTGGGTGCTGTGAACATAAGATCCCTAGAGAGAGAAGGAACAGATAAACAAAATTAGTACTTAGCTTAGTTCAAGTGTCCCCATGTTGCACTCTATCTCTCCTGGTCTCCTCCTCAGCTATCCACTTTTCTGCAGCTTTAGGGCAGGTGAAAAAGCATGGCCTTTGGCCTGGTCGATCAATCTGCAGGTAAGCTGGGTAATGAAAACTGAAGGCCCAACCCATGGTGTGCAGCTTACTTTATATCTGAGAAAATTTCTGCCATTGTACTTGCAGATCTCTGCTGTAATCTTGGTATGTGTGCACTTTGCTGTTGCCAAAAGATATGGGCCCTACTTGTTTGGCTTTTTGGAGGCTCTTTTCTTCATCCCTGTAACGTAGATATTTATTTAGGCAATGTCTCGCCCACTCCCCCGGTTTGGGGGGAGGCCCCACTTGGTGAGCTCACTCAGTTTCAAACCTTTCATACTCTTCTGGGAGGTCAAGCTGTTTCACTAACCATTTTTGGAGGCCTTGCGCTGTGTCTCTACCCTCAGACCTCTTAGGCGAGCCTATTAAATGGAGATTGGATCTCAGTGACCTGTTCTCTTGATCATTAATCCTTGCCATCAATTCCTCCAGAGATGCATTTAACCCATTTCTTTCACCCAAGACAGCCACTAAAGTGTCCTCCAGGGTGCTCACCCTTTGCTCTAACTTAGCAATCTGGGTAGTGTGCTTGGCAGATGTTTCGGATAGCTCAGTTACAACTTCCTGAAGATGGGTAAGCTGTGCAGTTAAATTAATAAAACCGGCTTTTTTTTTTTCCAATTGTTTAACCAGGTGAGACACACTAAGCTGAAAGCTTTTTTACAGGTGCAATTTGGCAGCACAGGGAAGTTAAGTGACTTGCTCAGGGTCATACAGTATATGCAAGTGGGGGCTGTGGGATTCAAACCCAGATCTCCAGATTTACAGCTCAGAGCCTTAAACTACTGCGCTATACTGCCTCCCTAATTTCATTTCTTCATTTCTTGTTGCATTTGTAGCAGGGTAGAAGGAACACCTGCTAAAGACTTTGATAGCGCCTCCATCTCCAGTCACTCATTTGCCCCAACGTTCTCCAAATTCAAGGCCTTTGATTTTAGGATTGCCTCAGCAGCTTTACCCATTCAAGTTGAAGTCAATGCATCAAAATGAAGTTTCCCCTGGTGATTTTGCTGTTTTCCTGATGCCATGTATCTTAAATATAATAGGCAATGTTTTTCTGAAAGTTTATTAGACAAAATGCAGCTTTGAAGGAAGTTTTAAACTCGATGCCCCGAGGAGCTTACTAGCACACGTATGCCATGTCTAGCGGCTAGCCACACACCCCCCGATAGGAATGTCTTTGAGTCAGGAGATCTGGGCTTGAGTCCTAGCAACATCATACAGAAGTTTAAGTTTTGGATTCCTTCAGATTTTACCAAAGCAGTGATCCACAGTGGTATGTTAATACTAAAGCTACTCTAAATGGAAGTGAAGTATAACAAAGCTCTTGCAGTAAAGTATGCTGTAAGAAAAGTGATAATGCATCAGTTCAGCTAGTGAACAAATCTTGGAGCAGCTCTTATGGGCAAGAGCTATTTCAAGCACACTAGGCCAGATATTTAGAACATCTATTGCATCTAAATGCATTTTGTTTGGTGGGGCAACTGTTTGGCAATTTATTTATTTTTTATTTATTTCGTTTTTGTTGACCGGGTAAGTGCACTAGACAAATTCTGTCTATTTTCAGGCATGACCCAGGGGAGGGGGATACAGATGAATGCCAACTGACTTTGAACCAGATTAAGCTGTTGGTGGTATTTGTAGTGAATGTGGGAAATTTGGCCAGTGCACCAGGGAAATTCCCCTACTCTTTGGAGGGGGGGAATCTTTGGTGGACGGATGCAAGATGGCCACTGTGTCCCAACCTACAGAGTTGATGGATGTGTCTGAGCAGAGGGAGTGGGCTTCCTCTCCTGCACCAGAGGAGACAAGTAATGTGAATGAGTTGCAAGATGCATCGCTGCCAGAAGAATTTTTTTCCACAGAAAATGTGTCTCCTGCTGTGCCTGCACAGTCTGACCAAAGCAGTTTATTGGAGGACTATGCTGCAGTTTTGTTGCAGAAGGAGCGTTTGTTAAATGAGGTCCTCGCTGATGTGGAAAGCCGTAAACGAATCTAAAGGAAAAGCTTTTTACATGAAATCGAGCGCTGGCGGTTCGACGCCTACTTTTGTCCAATGCAGCTTCCCATACTTCCGGGTCGCGAGTGGTTTGCGCAACGTCTGGAGAGTCTATGGAGTTGTCTGCCTCACACCTTGAACCGATTACTGTGGAAAACTCTCGGGGTCAGACTGTAGTGAGTGATTCTCCTTCTGTTCTTTCTGCTTCTAACTCACTGTTACGCTCGTATTCAAAAAAAAATGTTAGGAGTAACGCTATGCCAGAAACATTGCATCCTGTTAAACGTTTTGGTATGTCTGCGACTGTAGTCCAACGCGCTTCAGAGACTGTTCCTGCTGCTACTGGCAATATACGTAAAGGAGAAATCAGTAAGGGAGAGGAAAGTGATTCTCTTGAAATTGAGAATCCTGGTAAACAGTCTGTTCCTCGTATATCCCTTTCTAGAGGCAGGGTATCTCCTGCACAATCTATGGGTCCTTCCATAGACTCCTCAGTTTCACACCATTGGTCCCCTGAAAGAGCTCTTTCTGAGGCAGAATGGTTACGATTTCCATCTGGGGAATGGGTGCCTGATCCCAATGATGTTACAGTGCAAAATTATGATAACTTGAGCACTTCACTGGATTTAAGTCCTTTACAAAATAACACTCCACGACCTGTTATTCCAGCTACGGCCTGTGTTACTGTTGTTCTGTTTCCCAAACTTTTTCCAAGTCCGGATTACCCACAACTACTAACTTGAATTCTGAAGTACATGGGGACGTTCCCACTCCTAACTTTAAACTTTCTGATTTATTTTCTAACAAAGGAGAACCTGCACCTCATCGGAATGCTGTGAGGTTATTGTATAAAGGTGGTTTAGAGGACCTTCCGGACAGGCTTTATATATCTAAAGTGTTATTGAAAGGTTCAATGAAATTTCTGTCTTCAGATATTTATGCGTTAATACATTTAGGTAATGCTAATTATGATATTAGCTTTAAAACTTCTGGGGGGTTGGAACGTTTTGGTCTGTATTTCAGATGGTCAAGACTCCCTCTTTGGACCCTTTTTAGGTCCCTCTTACCAAACCTTTAGTAAAGTTGATTACTGTTTTGTTTCGTAATGAAGGAGTTCATATAGAAGATATCCTTTTTTGGTTACGTAGGAGGTGTGAAATTTTAGACAAACCGGTTCCTATCTTGGATAGTGAACAAATTTGGAATGGGGGTTGGAAAATGAGAGTTAAATTATTTTCGTCTAATAATGGACCACAGCACCTTCCGAATAGCTTTTTTCTGGGAAGTGATAGAGGCTGTTTGTTTTATGTTGGTCAGCCTAAGGCTTGTTTTAAATGCGGTTCTAGAACCCATTTGAATACTGCTTGCGATACTCCACGTTGCTCCCACTGTTTTGAATTTGGCCATTTAGCTGCTAGCTGTTTGAATTTATTCAAATGTAATTTGTGTGAGCAGTCTGGACATGGGTATGCCAAATGCCCATGGGCTTCCCACAACAGAGATAATTGTCCTTCTCATGAAGAGTTGATTACAGGTGCCAAGCATGGTACTTCCGTTTCAGCAAAGCCCTCTGGCACACTTCCTATACCTTCCCACACTCCTCCTCCACATGCTGAATCTAGTCCAGTTATGGAAACTGTTCCAGATAATCCAGCTACGGCGGTTGTACAACACAGTGTACCGCCACTCCCTTTGGAAGTGGGTACCTCGGAAGCTTCCCAGTCTACTATATGTGTTCTTGCTCCCTTGGATCAGTGCGAGAATTCTGATATGCCCCCCCTTTATCCCAAGAAATCCCTTTTAAAAAAGTGACTGCAAAAAAGTCACAGGTCAGGTAAACTGGTTCCTTCTCAACAAGAACCTAAGGCCCCTACGAGTGGCGATACTTCTGAGTCTTGGAAAGTGGGTAACAGCTATGCAATTTTAGGTTCGAAGGAGGGTCAGAGTGTGATGAGTCTGACCGTTCTTCTAAGGCCTCATTGATTACTGATACTTTTTCAGAAGGAGAGGACGGTGATATAGGAAAGACTGAAAACTTTCCTAGGCGTTCTCAGAGAAAGCGAGTGTCTAAAGTTTCTTGATGGTATTTGCTTAAATGGGGTTTACAGAGTATTTATTTTTCCTTACTATAATGACCTCGTTGACAGTAACTACACTTAATGTTAATAGTATAAAAAGCCATAGAAAAATGGTTACAGCTTTGTCTTGTTTACAACATTTGAGTAACGATATTATATGTCTCCAGGATACAAGGTTGAAGACCAGTTATGAAGTTCAGCGACGTAATCTTTGGTCATTAGGGATGTCCTTCTGGTCTAATGGAGAAAATCTTTGTGACGGGGTGGGGGTTTTGTTTACAAATTCAGCTTTAAGGGTTTCTAAAATGGTAGATATTTACCCAGGGCGTGCGCTTTTATTAGATATTAATTTTGGGGGTGAAAGATTACGTTTAATCAATATATATGCCCCACAGACCAAAGCTTTGAGAGTTGCGCTCCTGAACGACATACACCCCTATTTGTATACTTCACGTTTAATTGTTTGGGCTGGTGATTTCAATTGCGTTCTTAATGTTAAAGACGGAGGGATGAAGACGGCTAAATTGTTTTGTGATTCTCAGAAACTGAATCAGATTTTAGACACGGCTCAGCTTAAGGATGCTTATCAGAGCATTAATTCTGACGGGGTAGGACATTTTTTAAAAATCAGTTATCAACACGAATAGATTTTATTTTTCTTTCTATTTCTTTACAAATAGTTAAGACTACCTTGAGAGTCTGGGAATTTTCTGATCATAAATCTTTAACTGTAAACATGTCCTGGGAAGGTGCCTCACGTTGTAAAAAGAATATTTGGAGAATGAATGACTCCTTATTATCTGATGAATCTGTTAAGAAAGCTTGGTGGTCGGAATTTAATGCTAGATTGTCAGTCTTGGACGTCTATGAGGATGTTGCTTCTTGGTGGGAAGATTCTAAAAATGACTGGAGAGCTTTTTTTCAATCATTTTCAAAAAAGAAAATTAATTCACAATATTTGGAATATTTATGATTGCGATCTCAATTGCAAAAGTTAATATCCCTAACTGAAACTGAAGGCTTAAACTATAGTACTCAAATTGGTACAGTGAAACACCTCATGTTCCAATATAGATACGATAGGCTAAATCTCTTGACTTTGAGCATAGGTTTGGTTTAAAATTGCATAAAGGTGCATTGGATCCCTTTAATGACTGTAAAAATAGGGTGGCGAATCGTGTCATTACGGAATTAACATCTGATTCTGGAGACTTAGTACGGACTCCTGCTGCTTTGTTGGAGGCTGTGTCTAATTACTTAGCTAACTTGTATAGTGCAGATGATAACATTCAATCTGAGTTGTTAGACCTTGAAGGACTTCAATTACCTCACCTAAATTCTGCAGAATGTACACGTCTGTTGAAAGATATTTCTGAGTCAGAAGTGTCAGACTCTATTTTTTCTTTAAAGATGGATTCTGCTCCTGGTACAGATGGTTTTGGTGCAGCATTTTATAAGACTTTCCATACTTTTTTAGTCCCAATAGTGACATCTTTGTTTAATGATATGTTATCATCAGCTAGGTTGGCTCCTTCCATGAATCAAGCATTAGTTATTTTACTTTATAAAAAGGGTTTGAAAGCAGATTCACGAAACTGGAGGACATTAAGTTTATTGAACACTGATTTAAAGATTCTAAGTAAAATCTTATTACGTAGACTTACACCAATAGTGGATTCATTGATAAGCCCCTATCAAACTTGTTCTTTACCAGGTCGCTCCCAGAATGATAATTTATTGATTATTTGTGAACTTTTTTCAGCATCTCAAACAGGTAAAGTACAAGGTTATTTACTCAGCCTGGATCAGGAAAAGGCATTTGATTGTGTTTCACACAAATTTCTGTTTACAGTTCTAAAAGTGTATGGTCTACCTGAAACTTTCATTGATTGGATACGGTTATTGTATCAATCTGCTTCCTTGATACCTAATGTTAATGGCTGGTGTGGTCCTCCAATAGCAGTTAAGAGAGGCATTCGGCAAGGATGTCCGTTAAGTCCTTTACTATATGTGTTCTATATCGATATTTTTATTCGTATGGTAAGTGCCCATAGTGGTTTAGAAGGTGTGTGGCTAGCAGATAATGTTTCACCAATTAAAATTTTGGCATATGCAGATGATTTGGTGGTTTGCTTAGAATCGCTCAAAGAGGAACCTAAGTTATCTTCGGTTTTAGATTTATTTTCTAAAGCCTCGGGTTCCAAGATTAATTATGGTAAGAGTAAAGGATTTCCTTTTGGTCCCTCTCCTATTCTTGAATCTGGCACCCTGGCAGGAATTCATATTTCAAAAGATCAAATAACTATTTTGGGAATTGTGTTTGGAGATATTGATATGATGCATATCAACTGGTCCCAGAAAATTAATTTGCTCAATCGGTAGTGGCTCATTGGAAAGGGAAACAAATAGCAAAGCGTAAACGAGTTTTGCTTATTAAAACTCTAATATTGCCAATTTTTTTGTACTTAAGTTATGTGTTTCCTCCCCATCATCTGTATTTACAACTTTATATAGTGTTTTTCAGGCCTTCTGGGGAGTAGATTGAACCCCATTAAAAGAGGTTTACATATAGAAATATTAGTCAAGGTGGCATAGGTATGATACATCCTATAGCTTTTTCCTTAGTATATTTTTGTCTTGTAATTTTGTCCTCTGTTACGGCCTGGTTTAAAGCTTTGGTCCCCTTATGTAAATTTATGGTTTTGAAAGGTTTACCATTCTGGAAAAGTGCTACTTGGACTTCTTTGTTTAAAGTCCCTAATATTCCTATGTATGGTAAAGGAGATTTTTGTTTAATAAAGAAATGAAATTAACTGTATCTAATTTGGAGACATTGAACCGAAAACAATTATATAATGCTATTGTTTCTTCTGATTTTCGGAACCCTTAATTTTTCCAGATTGTACTCCCCAGTCTCAAGAAATAATTTTAAAATTACTCTCCCATGGAAGGATACCTGCCTTTATTTGGGATAGCGTTTGGCTAAGCTCTCATGGTAGATTGCCTGTGGGTATTACACATAAACATAAACAATTATGTGAAAGATGGTGTACTCGTGCACTCTGTATTTCTGAATTGGAAACACAGAAACATCTTTTTTTGGATTGCTCGTATATTAAACCTTTTTGGGTCTGGTTAGCGAACAAATGGAAAGAACCTTTATTTTCTTCGATTTCTTATGAGACTTTAATGTATGGTTCAAATAGGGGTGCATGGTCTAAGTATCCTGCTGATACATTACTTTTAGTTTTTTTCGTTATTCGATTTTACATTTGGCAATCTAGAACTTTTTGGTCTACTCAACAACGCACTGTTCTGTTTGATGAACTTCTCTACAATATATTAAATACTATTCATACAGTATATAACTCTGATAAGAAAATGTATGGTCAACCTACTTGCTCTACTTTATGGGTGAATTGTTATAATTGGTTGAATTTATGTTTGTTTCTTTTTTGACTTTATAATTGCCTTGTATATTGTCTGGAGACCTCCATTTAATAAAAAATTCCCTTACTCTGTCGGTAGGGGGCCCCTGACACCATGTCTGGTGGTCATTCTGAGACACGCTGTGGAGGTGAAAGGAGTGTTGGATGGGGCTACGATGGCCCAGGAGTTGGAAAGTATGGAAGTTCCCCAGGAGGAGGGATCTGCTGTGGAGGCAGCTGGGATGCACCCGATGGGTGGCCAGCATAGCACCCGAGACAGCAGTCCCGTTGTTGAGCATTCAGAGCAACCTTTGAGTTTGGTGGAGAAACAGCGTTGCCTGGAAGAGGAATTATTACATGTGAGTGAACTCTTGACAAATGAAGGAAGGAAATTAAACAGCGAAGAGGATCGGAAGCCGAAGCGGGATGCCACTTCTCCGAGTGCTGTCTTGTCGGAAGGCTCAGTTAAATTGCATGCACCCACGGAGAAGGTGAAGGCAGGCGGAGCGACGGTTGATGAGTCATGGGGAGACAGTGGAAGCTTCCTGGTCACCGGATAGGGCCTTGCATGAGGACGGTTAGGTCCCTGTGTCTGGAGGTCAATGGAAGCCAGCTGAAGGGATTGCTGGCGTGGCGGTCAACTCTGCGTTGGAGATAAGTACTGTGTCTTCTACTTTATTTCAGGGAATGGCAGAAGGTGGTGGTGGTTTACCCCCTTAGAGTCTTCCCCCTTAGAGTCCTCCCCCCGTGACATCCTGGAGGATGGGGTGCATACTCAGGAGAGGGAGGCAGAACAGCCCCAGGTGTTGGAGGCCCAGGCTAGGCCCACGTATGCCAGCCATTTCCATCACACTGTGGAGCAGGCTAAAAGGCAAAACGCCATCAGGTTGTGATATGTGGGGTTCGGGAAAACCCCTCTGATCGTTTCTTTGTGGGAAAGATACTGCTTAAACAAAGCATGGGGTTTACTCCAGCAGAGGTTTATGCCCTGATACATGTTCCAGGGGAATATTCTTTTGACATAAGTTTTCGAACACTTACTTTATTAGAGACATTTTGGTGTTGATATTTGAATTTAAAAACAAATCCTCTCTGGTCTGATTTTATTGTATTCCCCTGACGAAACAACCTTTTCGAGTAATTACTGTTTTGTTTCAGAATGAAGGGGTTAATGTAGTAGATATTATGCATTGGCTGGGGAAAAAATGTGATATTCAGGGTAATCCGGTCCCTATTCTGGATGATGAAGGGTTTTGGAATGGGAGCTGGAAATTTAGGGTTAAATTACACACTACAGATACAGATCTTATCCATCTTCCTGATTGTTTTTTTTAGGGATAGATAAGGGGTTTCTTTTTTACCCAGAGCAGCCCAGGGTATGCTTTAAGTGCGGTTCTAAGAGGCACATCAGTACTAATTGTGATGTTTTAAAATGTGTTCATTGTGGGGAGATGGGGCACCCAAGTGCTCACTGTTTCCAGCAGGCAAAGTATAATCTGTGTGAGGAAATAGGCCATGATTTTGGATCATGCCCTGTGGCTGCCCAAAACATGGAGGAAGCAGATTTTGGGGTTCTGGATCATTTTATTAGAGTAGCAGTAAAACAGGGATAGGTTATAGGGGGGAATAGTAAATGGAGGCCCTGAGGGGGGTAAAGGGGTTGGAAAACAGACATTTGAGGCTGCAATAGTCCTTGGCTCTGATTCTATTCCCAGTCCCATATCACAGTCCTCTAGGCCTGTTGCAGTAGGTGATTTAGCAGAGTCTAGTGAGGCCCCCCTCCCCCGGTCTTGCAATCCAGGGTAGAGGAGTTCACTATTGTGGTTGGAAGAAAAGGGTAAACAGGTAAAAGAAAAAGCTAAGGGAGTAAAGAAAGCCACTTTCTCAAGCTCTATCCCTCCTTTGGCAGACCCCAATCCGTTTGAGGTATTGGAGGATGACTCAACGAGGGGGGGGGGACAGGCAGTATCTCATTCACAATCTGTCCCTCAGATTATGTCAGAGGGATGAACTAAATTGAGACCTCAGGACGGTATAAGTGGTAAGGAGACAAGAGCCTCGAGTAAGGTAAAGAGAGAGGTTTGGGTTAATTGATGGTGCCTTTTCAATTTCAGGTGCCATCTTTAAATGCCAATAGCACAAAATCTTCAGGGAAGAGGTGAAACACATTTTTTCAGTTTATGCATGAAAATTTGGATTGTGTATTCTTGCAAGATGTACGTCTGCACTCACTGGAGGAGTTAGATGCTGCTACAAAAGGCTGGGTGTGGGGGGCTGTTTTTGGTCACAGGGGCAGGATCTCTGCAGTGGGGATGGGATTTGTTTTTTTATATCTCATGTTAAAGTGCAGCATCACATAGAGATAGTGGAAGGAGGTAGGGCCCTGCTTTTGGATGTCAAGCGGGGGGGGATACCTTCATTCAGTTAAATAACATTTATGCTCCCCAGAATAAATCTGATAGAGTAACTTTATTTAAGTCTATTTTTCCTTTTTTATATGCCTCTTTTCCCCTTGTGGGAGGTGATTTTAATTGTACTTTACCCTCTGGGCCTTTGGCTGATAACGGAAAAAAAGTTTATCGTGGCAGGGTTTGGTGCAGGGTATACGAGAGGCTGGTTTGGTGGGTGTGTTTGGGTCTTCACCAAATCCTAATCAGAATACTTATTTCTGTGGGCCTAGGTCATTCAGGATTGATTATTTTTTTATTTCCCCTGGCTTAGTGGTTCAATCTACAAAATTGCAGGATGTGGCTACTTCCGATCACTTATTGTTGAAGCTTATGGTAGGGGATATGCCAGAAGCCCATAGAGGGGCCAGGGGTCTGGAAATTAAATGTCAACTTATTGAATATGCCCAGCATAAGAGATGCATGCAATTTTGCTTGCCCGTCAGTCTGTTTTTTTTTTATATGACAATTTGAATGAGTGGTGGGAGGATACTAAAAGTGATATCAGGGTATATTTTCAAAAAATTGGTTGTCTTAAGGGCAAACAGAAGCATGATAAAATGAGGTATTTGAGAGAACATATATATATATCTTGTCTACTTTTCAACAAGGAGGTGTGGGATACCAAGATATGCTTAAGGGATTAAAGACTGAGCTGGCCTGTCTACAAATGACAGTATTGAGTGAAATAGAGAAGAAGCATAAATATGGGATTTCTGGGACAAAGAGGGATACTTTGCCATTTGAAACTGCTAGTTCCAGAAGACAGTCTCATGATATGTCATATGTAAATACTGCTCAGGGGGGTAGAGTCATTTCAAGTGTAGAGATTTTGTTGGAAATTCATGCTTATGCTTCTAAGGCTTTTAGGAGCACACCTCTGCCACTCAATTCAATGCAGTCTTGGTTAAAAGGTTGTAAACTACCTCAACTGTCTCCGAGCTTGGGAAGTCTACTGACTGTTCCTTTATCCTTGGAGGAACTTAAGTCAGTGATATGGACCCTGAAGGCAGGGGCTGCACCAGGTTCAGATGGCTACCCCACGAAGTATATAAAGTGATTTGGGAAGTTTTGGGGGTAGAATTAAGGGAGGTACTTAATGAAGGGTTAAAGTTTGGAAATCTCCCTGAGAGTATGCTGACAGGCTTATTATTGTTAATTTATAAAAAAGGAGACAGAGGAGATTTGAATAATTGGAGACCTTTGACATTATTAAACATGGATTATAAAATACTAATGAAAGCTTTGGGAAATAGATTATGTGGGGTTTTGGACACCTTGATTCATCCTTCCCACTATAGTGGAGTCCCACAGAGATGGGTTCAGGATGCTCTCATCCTTCTAAGGGAAATCCTGCAGAAGGGTGCCTCACAAGAGGTGTTTGGTCATCTAGTTTGTTTAGATCAGCACAAAGCTTTTGATCATATAGAATATGCATATCTTTGGGAAGTGATGCAGGGCTATGGGTTCCCTTCGAAGTTTATAGCATGGTTACAAACATGTTATAAAAATATAAGTTTAATTCCAAGTATGAATGGTTGGACAGGGAGTAGGATAATGGTACATAGAGGGGTACGTCAGGGCTGTCCTCTCAGCCCATTGTTGTATGTGTTGTCATTGGACCCCTTACTATATGCTCTTAATGGGGCCCTTCGGATTATGGGGTTATCTGTAGGTTGTGAGGATGTCCCTATTGTAACAATAGCATATGCGGATGATTTGGTATTGCTTCTGGCTGACAGATCCTCAGCGACTGCAGCTCTGTCAGTATTAGATACTTGTTCTGGAATTTCTGGTTCCTCTATTAATTCCTTAAAGAGTGGAATATTACCGGTGGGATATGATGCGGTTGATGTGGCCTTAATTTGGAAGATCCCCATTGACATAGGTTATAGATGGATTTTAGGGATATATTTTGATGGGCAAGATGCTCCTAAATATAATTGGGAAACACAGTTGGAGGCAGCTAAGGATAAGAAATCACTGATGTCTAAAGCAAAGCAGATTTATCTGATAAAAACATTTTTGTTGCCTTATTTTTTGTTTCTGGCAGCTGTGTACCCCCCACTCACTCTGGAAACTTCCTTGTATGCTGTATTTTTTTCATGTTTATGGGGGAGTAGACTGAACCCAGTGAAGCGGGGTATTACTTATTTGCCTATTGAGGAAGGTGGTGTTGGCATGCTTAATCCAGTGGTGTTTTATATGTCACATTTCTTTCTTATAATGTGACCCCCCTGTTGAAAGGGGAGTCTAAGGTATGGTCCCCGTGGGTGGTTGATGTAATTGGTTTTCTAATCGATGTGTTTTTTTTCTGGAGTCTTGCCTCGTCAGATTAGGGTGTCCCAGCTTCCTGGATGTTTTAAAGGATTGTTTGGGAAATTGAAAGCTTGGAGGCTCACGAAGCAGGCCATATGCATGAAATCTAGGAAGCAATTATATTTTGGAGTAATACAAGATGTTTTTTATGCTGATCCTTGGTTTTTAGATCTGCCTATGGCTGTTCAACATGCAGAATTAAAATTATTATCTAGTAAAAGGGTCCCTAAATACATATGGGATTTTCTGTGGCTGTGTCTCCATAAACAAGCATTTGTCAATGCCGAATGTTGGCTTGCTGGCATTGGCATTGGTAGTGCAGGAGTTAGAGAGATGCATAATAGGAATGGCAGTGAAGTATTGAACTGATGGCAACCCACCCCCACGCTGCAGAGACTGACAGGCATTGGGGTGTCCCTTTGGGTGTTGGCCATAGTGCTCATGCCATTTCAGCTCTCCTTATCCTGCAGACACCGACAAGTGTTGCGGTGTGCATTGGGGTCTTCGGGCTGTACACTCACCCCATTCCATAAGGAAATACACTGAGATGGGTGCAGTATAGGACAGTGGGGTGAACTTTGGAGCCAAAGCATCCAAGGCACATCTTGATGATTGTCACTGGCTGCAGGGTGGGGGTGGGGGTGGAATGGCGTGAGCATTACGTCCGACAATCCCCAAGTCACACCCCTGACACCTGTCAGTCTCTACAGGGCAGGGCATTATGGTTGGAAACCCTAACACCCGAGGCATTTTCACTCCAATATTTCAACATGGACTTTTTGTGACCCTACCTCACGAACAGTGGCACTATCAGTTTGTTAGCGGAAAGGTGATTTTTGTACAGCGACTGTGCCATTTGGCGCCACAGGTGCAAAAACACATTTTGCACAGGATGTGAAAAATGACAGCTGTACTTTTCATGAGGAGGTACAAAAAAATGGCAATGTTGAAAATCTGGAGTGAAAATATGAAAAATTGGTGAAGTCATGAGCGTGTATAGAAACTGGGCAATGCACTCCTGTAATGCAATTATTTTGGGGATTTTTTTAACCAAATTTTCAGCATAGGCATTTTGGGACCTCTGCTCATAAGCAGTGGCACTGCAATTTTGTTAATCTGTCCCAAAAGTTGATTTCCCACAGTGACTGAGCCACTGTGCGCCAGATGTGCGAAAACACAGTTTGGGCAGGATGTGAAAAATGACAGCTGTACAGTTCATAAGGAGGTGTAAAAAAATGGCAGTGGTAAAAATGTGGCACGTAAGTATTGCAAATTTGCGAAGTTACAAGGGTGCATGGGAAATATGCAATGCACGCTTGGAACACTGCCATTTTATGGGCGTTTGGCACCAAATTTTCAACATAGGCATTTTAGCACCTCTGCTCATATACAGTGTCACTGTTATTTCCTTTAAGTGTCCCAAGAAGTGATTTCGTACAGCGACCACGCTATTCTGCACCGGAACTGCAAAAACACATTTTGGGCAGGATATGTGAAATGACGGCTGTACTGTTCATCAAGAGGTGTGGAAAAATGACAATGGTGAAAATCCAGAGTGAAAATATCACAAATGCATGACGGTACAAGCATGCGTGCAATCTGCCAACGCACGCTCGTAACACAGTCATTGTATGGAGTATCATCACCAAATTTTCAACATAGGCATTTTAGGACCTGTGCTCATGAACTGTGTCATTGTCATTTTCATAATCTGGCCCAAACACTGATTTCCCACAGCGACTGCGCAATTGTGCGCCGGTTGTGCTGCAAACACATTTCGGGCAGGATGTGGCAAATGACAGCTGTACTGTTCACAAGGAGGTGTACAAAAATGACAATACTGAAAATCTGGCATTAAAATATTGCACATGCACGAAGTTACGATCCTGCGTAGCAACTGCGCAATGCATGCTCCTAAAAGAGGCATTTGTTGAATTTTTTCCACCAAATTTGGAACATAGGCTGTTTGAGAGGCCACCTCACGAACACTGGCACTGTCATTTCGTTAATGGGTCCCAAAAGGAGATTTCATGCAGTGACTGCGAAATCACCTTTTGAGGCCGATTGACCCATGACAGTGATAGAATTCATGAGGAGGGGCCTCAAAAACCCCATGTTGAAAATTTGGTGCAAAAATTCCAATAAATGCCTGAGATATGCAGCAAAGTTGAAAAAACCCTATTCACTCCATTATACAGCTTACCGGCATTTCCTCAGTTCGCGGTCAGCTTTTAAGAGTGCAGACGTGTTCCCAGTCCACCGAAGATTGGCGCACCAGAGTCCGGAGGTAAGTATGGGGTGAGGGGTGTGGGAAGGCAGGGTGCGCAGTGGGTGGGTGGTGTGGGTGGGGGAGGGTCACTGAGACCACGAGGACCATTTTTTCTTTCAGAGACTTTTTAAGCAGAATGACACTGGACGTTTGCCACGCTGGGGTGGGCCCCAGCGTGGCATTGGGAAGGCTGCTTGGGGGCTGGAGCCGATGGGGGATTCGGCACCCTCATCGACAGACAATGGGGGGGTTAATTTATGCCGACAGGGATTGAGCACCCCGTTGGCATACAATGACAGCCGGGGGGTGAGGCAAGAGCCAAGGGGGTTTGGGCACCCCCTCAGCATATAAGAAATGCGGGTGGGCTGATTTATGCTGACGGGGAGTGGGCTCCCCCGTCGGCTCACAATGAAAGTGGGGGGGAGGCAAGAACTGAGGGGAATTGGGCACCCCCCTTGGCATATAGGAAATGGGGGGGCTGCTGTATGCCGACAGGGAGTGGGCTCCCCCGTCGGAAAATTTCTGCTGCCACAGAAAGCCGGCTGGGGGATTGGTCACTCCTGAAGTCGACCGTTGGGTGGCCGCCAGCCATGCTGCTAATGTGGCAGCACACAGGAAGGGTCCGCTGCATCTGACGAGTTTTGTTCGGATTACAGCGGACCATTCCTTAGATGTGCTCACCACATTAGCATGCATTGTGTGGCACGGGCATGCAGGCTGATTGGGGAATGAGGGACGCACCTACTGATGCGTGCCCTGTATTCGCCCAACAGTGGCAGCGCCTCCAAATCTGCACTCTCCCAAGATATTGACTTGCATGCAAGCGCGACAAGTCAACATAAAAATTGGGTGTAAAAAGGAACTTGAAACATAAAGAACTGGCTGAGAGAAATTGTCCTAGGGAATACACCTGTTTGGGCATGGTAGAATCTTTATCTCATTTTTTTTTATGTTTGCTCCTTTGTACAGTCTTTTTGGTCTGTCTTTCATAAGATGTGGCCTTTGAATCCTTTGAAGGGTCAGTCAGTTGATATTTGGACTGAAGGAGTGTTGCCCGGTTCATGGGCAATTTATGATAATATCACTATAAGACTCTTGATGGGGTTTATAGGGTATCAACTTTGGTTGGCACATTGCTGTTTAACGCTATGGCAGCAGATAAAGACAGAGGATCAGATTGTGCTCAAAATTTGACTGTAGAAGTAATTCCTATTCCCCCTATAGTACCTCTTCAGATTACTGACCCTGTACTTTCTTCTTCAGTTTCTAAATCACCTCTTGAGGCCAAGGACATGGAAGTCCAAATGCCCCCCCCCCCCATGGCTAAGAGTAGCGCAAAAAGAAGAGGTATGAAGCAAACAAGGCCCAGGTCTAAAGTTGCAAAAGCAAGCATTCCAGGGGATGAAGGTATTGTTTTATCAAATAAGTTTGATATTCTTAGACCCTCTACGGTAGATTCCGAACAAGGAGGGGACTCGGAGGCTTCTTCCCTTGCTCCTTTCTCCTCTGAATCAGAGGGGGAACGAATTGAGGAGGGAGTCGAAGGAGACCGGACTCCCAGGATTCATACTAGAATTCATAGAAGTTCTAGATTAAGGAAACCACCTTAAAGTATCTTGCATCCTATACCATTAGCCTTTCCCTGTTTGGGGGTAGCGACCATTAATGTGAATAGCATTCAGAATGGTAAACGTAGGTTGGTAACACTGTCTGTTTTGAAAGATTTGAATTGTGACATATGTTTATTATAGGATACTAGACTAAATACACTTTCTTTAGTTTGTTCAGCCCAACAGTTGTGGTGTTGGGGCCCCTCTTTTTTTTCATTTGGCACAGGGGTTTGTGAGGGAGTGGGTATATTGTTTAAAGGGGATGAGTTTAGGGTGTCACATTTAGTAGACATATTAGAGGGTAGAGCCCTCCTCATAGATTTTACTTTTAAGGGATTTGGTTGGAGACTGATTAATATTTATGCCCCCTCTTACAAAAAGGGAATGTATTGATCTATATCAGAAGGTCAGCCCTTATTTATATTCAACAAAAATAGTGATATGGGGGAGTGAGATTTTAACTGTGTACTGGACAGACATGATAGGGGAGCAACTACAACTAAAATGTTTTATGATTCCAACTATCTTACTAAACTTATTCACCAGAGTAGTTTACAAGATTCCTTTAGATGTGTACATAAAGCTGGGAGTCATACTTACTATAGAGGTGCACTTTCTACTAGAATTGATTTTATATTTACAAAAAAAAAATTAGTATCTCAAAGGCAGCCATTATTTCTTTAGAGACTTCAGACCACACAGTCCTTCAGATTGTAATGGAACGTGAATGTGGGCCAAGATACGGTCGGGAATACTGGAAACTAAACACCACACTTTCGAAGGAACAGAAAGTAAAACCCAAGATTATTGAATATCTTGAAGCACAAATGTCAGCTGCATGTTTAGTGGGTAACCTTAGTACATGGTGGGAGGAAACAAAAAAAGGTTTAAAAATAGTGTTTCAGATATATGCTTCTAAGAGTAGGTTGCGTCAGTATAAAGACTATCTTAAACTCCGGTTTCAACTTAATAAGCTCTATTCTATTATTAACATTCAACATATTGGGTTGACACCACAAATCCTTAATCTAAAAAAAAGATATGTTGTCGTTACAACATTCTAGAGCTACAGCTATGCTAAATGAGCATAGGATTTCCTCACCAGGGAAAACCGGATTTGGTGAGGCATTTAAAGTCTGCTCACACAGGGCCTCTGAGAGACTTTTGGACTCTGTTAGGTTGCGGGATGGGACTAGTGCAATAGTTCTCGGACTTTGTCACAGTGAGCCTCCCCAAATCCATGGAAAAGATTTTGAGCCTTCCCCAAACACTAAAATAGTCTTGGGTCTCCCCAAAGAAAAATAACATACTGTACTTTGCGCAGTACACCATGAATAAATTGAAACCCCTTTGCGTACTTGGCTCACTTTCAGTTCTTTGCCTTATACTGACATGGAACCTTTGAAAAAGAGCTTATGTGCTCAAAGGTGTTATCTGAATAACAAATAAATAAAATAAACAAATATTATTATTCAGCTTATTGTAACCCCCCCCTTCTTGTTAATGGGAATACCTTGTGAGAGGAGGGATATTTATTTATGTGGATGTAGTTTTGTTTTTCTCTTTTTCCCTGAAAGCAATTTCTGATGGTGACTTAACTTCCTGTTTAGTTTTTTAGTTTTAGTTATTATATTATTTATTTGGATTTGGCTTTTATAAATCTGTGTTTACAAGCTAGATTGGAAGTGTATTGACTCTTCTTGAGCCATGTTAGAGGTCTGGAATATGCATCACTGTCCCACCCCCCAGGTCATGCGCTATTCATCCCCCACTCTTCATGCCCACCTCCCCTTTTTTCCCTCACTGTTGCTTTTTTCTATCTATCAATGCTGCAGGGCTCTGGGTATTGCCCGCAGGAGGTTGGGGTGGGGCAGGGGGTGTGAATAGCGGAGGATGGAAGAGAGGAGTGTTCGCATCAGAGTGGTTAAGCCCAGAAGATGCCCTGGGGTTAAATGGAGTCTAGAACGTGGGTCTCCTTGTTTGGTCTCCATACCCAAGGGCACCTCCATTGATGGTGGGCAGGTGGTTGGGGCAGCCCTGGAGTTCTGTCCAACTCGGGCGGTGTTATGCAATGCCAGATCTGTTGTGAACAAGACTGCTATTGTTGCAGACTTGGTGGGTATGGCGGATCTGGTGTGCATCACCGAAACCTGGCTGGATGGTAATGCTGGCCCCGTACTTGAGGCGGCAGTTCCGGCCGGGTATTCGGTGATACATCAATCGAGATTGGACCGCAGGGAAGGGGGGGTTGTGGTCTGTTTCAAGACTGAATTGGATCTCACAAGTGTCCCAGTTGAGGAGACCAGATCATTAGAATGTGTCGTAGTGGCAGGTAGGGGCTATAGGTTGGCTCTCGTCTACCGTCCACCCGGGGATGAGAAGCTATTCCTTAAGGAAGTGGCGGACTTCATGGTCAACCTGGCATTTGAGTCACCCAGGCTGATGGTCCTGGGTGACTTCAATGCCTGGATCGATGACGAACTCTTGCAATTTGGACAGCACTTCCTCCAATTGATGAATTCTTTGGGCCTCTCACAGGTGGTTACCTCTGCCACTCATAAACATGGCCATTCCCTTGATCTGGTTTTCCTCCTGGGGATGGTGGCCTCTGACGTGGGGGTGGAACCCATCAGATGGTCAGATCATTACACTGTGCGATTCAATTTTTGCATCCCTCTTTGTAGACCAGCCCCTGTGGAGATGGTCAAGTACCACCCTTTACGGGATGTGTCTCCCGATGGTCTAACTGCAGTACTTGATCTATCAGAATTTCCAGTGGCGAGCTTGGATCTGGAGGTTTTGGTCCTGGCATATAATAATGCCATTACCTCAGCACTGGATTCCATTGCTCCAGTCCGTGTGCGTCCTCTCTCCCTTCACCCTCGGTCTCCGTGGTTTGACAGGGATCTGAGGGAGATGCGGCGACTAGGACACAGGTTAGAGTGGTGCTGGCAGAAATCCAGTTTAGATGCCAACCATCTTAGACTGCTAGAGCATTATTGACTCTATCAGTCAGCAATTTCCCGTAAGAAGGCAGAATTTCTGTCCGGGGAAATTGCTGCTGCTCAGAACCGACCAGCTCGGCTCTTTCGAACTGTGGACAGGCTATGCAACCCAGCCTGTCTACAGGTTCATAGAGCCTTTTCTCAATTGCAGTGTAATTAGCTTGCTCGGTTCTTTGCGGATAAGGTGGCCGACATCAGGGCAGAGATCCGTACAGCACTCTCTATAGGAGTTGCTGTGGATCAGCACTTGGTCACTATCCCTCTTTTTTCCTGGAGTTCCTTCGAGTGGCCGGAAATCGTGGATGTTATGAGGATTGTCCAGGGTATGCACACTACATGCTGTAGTTTAGATCCGGGTCCTACAGCCCTGATAATGGGCTGTAGTGATGTTATCACCCCGGTTCTGGCGCAGATAGTCTGGTGCTCCCTTGACTCTGGTGAGTACACCTGCTCCCTGAAGGAGGCAGTGGTGACACCACTGTTGAAGAAGGCTTCTTTGGACCCAGACTCTCTCGCTAACTACAGGCCAATCTCTAACCTTCCCTTTGTGGGGAAGGTGATTGAGAAAGTAGTGGCTGCTCAGTTGGAGAACCATCTGACCATCTATAGCATCTACGACCCTCTCCAATCTGGTTTCCGTAAGAGGCACAGTACCGAGACTGCACTGGTTTGGGTGCTCAATGATCTCCTGATGGTGAGAGACCAGAAAAAATGGTCCATTGTGGTTCTGCTTGATCTGTCATCAGTAAGGCTGTAAGAAAATCACGGCACGCACGGATTTCACGATCTCCGTGATTTTCAAGCGGTACCGTGAAATTGACTAATTTATTCATTTTACCGTGAATTCACAGCCTTGAGAAATAGGTAAGTTCTACTACAGCAGAATCTCAATCCTCACTCCCATGCTCTGGGCTGGCAAGGCTCTGGACATGCTGCAGAGATAGTGTGCTTAGGTACGGGGGCAGAGTGTGTCCACTTGATCCCCCTGACTTTGTAGGTGTCCACACAACCTCAACTCCTTCCTCACTCGCACAAGTGTGGTGGACATGATGTCACAGGATGAGAGAGACTTGGGTTACTGTCCCAGAGCCTGGCCAATAATAAGTGGGTCTGAATAAAGTAAGGCAACAGTGGTACAGCCAGTAACAGTGGGAGCAGCCTGGGCAGGAGCGACTCATAAATTATGCCATCCACAGAGCACTGAATAGTTCTGTATGAGATGTCAGTGAGTTAGGAAGACAGTTTGCCGAGTTTCCAGGTAATTTATTTTGCAAAGAGTATTTATTTTGTTATTTTGTTGATTTTCAATAATTTGAATTTTTACCTTGAAAAGTGGTATTTTTTGCCGTGAAGATGCCGTGAAAAACGGCGATTTTTGCCGTGAATTTCTTACAGCCTTAGTCATCAGCATTTGACACTGTTGACCATGGGGTTCTGCTTGAGCACCTGAGATTCATCTGTGGGCTTTCTGGTTTGGTCCACAGATGGTTTACTTCATTCCTCACTGGTACAACTCAGAGGGTAGTGTCTGGGTGTTTTTCCTCCGACCCCATCTCTCTGTCTTGTGGGGTGCCTCAGGGCTCAGTACTGTCTCCCATGTTGTTTGCGGTGTATATGCTCTCCCTCGGAGACATTGTAAGATGGTATGGGCTGAAGTTTCATTGCTATGCCAATGATACCCAGCTCTACCTGTCTTTTGCACCAGACCAGGATAGAGCACTCTCTGTGTTTAATAACTGCCTCATCAAAATCCAAGGTTGGAAGAAGTCCAGCTGGTTGAAGTTGTATCCTGGGAAGACAGAGGTGATGGTTGTGGATCCAGGTCACCGGATTGGGGGGGTGGGGAGCAAATCAATCCATAGGTTTACTCCTTGAGGATGTCAAGCTCCCTATCTCTAAACAGATGCGAGACATAGGGGTGATTCTTGACGATGGGTTGACATTACGTTTACAGGTGTCGGCTGTTGTTAAGTTATCTTTTTACCATCTGAGGAACATTGCTAGGATCAAGCACCTTGTTACATCCGGGGACCTGCCTACATTGATCCATGCCTTTGTGACCTCGTGTTTGGATTACTGCAACTCCCTTTACTTTGGGCTTTCAGGGGTTGATATCTGCCACTTGCAGCTGGTGCAGAATTCCGCAGCCCGGTTGTTGATGGGAACTCCTCCATCTTCCCACATTATCCCAGTGCTGCAGGAGCTGCACTGGCTGCCTGTTCAGTGGCAGATCACCTTCAAAGTTGGACTACTGACTTATAAAGCCCTACACGGACTGCACCCTGACTACCTGAAAGAGCTTCTGGTTCCTTACTTTCCGGAGCGACAGCTCCACTCGGCCAACGAGGGGTTGCTAGAGATTCCGAGGGTGTTTTTAAAATCTTCTGGGGCCCGGGCTTTTATGTTCATGGCACCAACCCTCTGGAATTCTCTACCCCATTGGATTAGGGAGTGCATGACTGTGGGGGGCTTTAAACAAGCATTGAAAACGTACTTATGGAATAAGGCATATGGTGATGGTGTTGAAGTTGACAGACTGTAATTGTTTGGATGTTTTATAATGATGTAGTATTGTTAAATCATTTTAACTGTGTACTGCGCCATGATTTTGAAAGGCACATTATAAATAAAGTTTATTATTATTATTATTATTATTCAACAGGCTAGCCTACTTGCTTTGCTATTTTCATTCTTGAACCATTGTTACCCCTTGTTGCAGTGCCTTCATGGGTCACTCTACTTTCTCTGTTTCCTCCTGAAATAAGCCTTGGCTCATTCACCTTCCCTGGTCACCTATTAGTAAATAAATACACAACATTCACCTACTATTATCCTCTTTCAATTCACTTCATATCTTCACACAAAATATATAAAACTCAAAATTTAAATACAGTATTTTTTCAGACTTGCTTGAGCCTCCCCTGGAACAGGTTGGGGCCTCCCAAGGGAGGCTGGCCTCACTATTTGAGAACCCCTGGAATAGTGTATTGAATAGGCCAGCAATACTACAGGCTGTCACACAATATTTATCTGAAATGTATAGAACGACCCCAATCGATGTTTCACAAGTAACAAAATTTTTGTCAGCTGTTCAGGTTTCAAATATACCCAGTAACCTTTTAAGGAACCTTACTACACCTATTTCTAAGGACGAGATTGGAGAGGTTATGAAACATCTGAAAAAATCCACAGCCCTGGGTATTGATGGCCTTTCTTCAGAATTTTATGTGGAATTTACTGAAATATTACAGACTATATTAACATAGAAACATAGACTTTGACGGCAGATAAGGACCACTTGGCCCACCCAGTCTGCCCATTTCCTTACCTATTGGATAAGCTGCAGATTCTCGTTAACCAACAGCCTACTTCCTGCAACCCCCCACTATAATTGCCTTATGTCTGTCCCATGCATGTTTGAATTCCCCCTCTGTTTTAGACCCCACAACCTCTCCAGGAAGGTGGTTCCATGCGTCCACCACTCTCTCCGTGAAAAGAATTTCTTCACATTACCCTGAGCCGCCCTCTAACTTTAAATTGTGCCCCTTGTTCTTACACATCTCTTTTTCTGAAAGATGCTACCCTCCTGGACTTTGTTGATTCCTTGAGGTACTTAAAAGTTTCTATCATGTCCCCCTGTCCCTCCATTCATCAAGGGTATACATATTAAGCTCTCTCAGTCTCTCTTCATATGGTTTCTGATGTAGACCATGCACCATTTTAGTTGCCCTCCTCTGGACTGCTTCCATCCTGTCTATGTCCTTGCGTAGATGAGGTCTCCAAAACTGCACGAGTACTCCAGATGGGGTCTCACCAACTGTCTGTACAGAGGGATAACCACTTCCCTTTTTCTACTTGTGATGCCCTTCTATGCATCCTAGTATCCCCCTGGCTCTCCTTACTGACTTCTCGCATTGCTTACCCACCTTTAGGTCATCTGATATGACTACACCCAGATCCCTTTCGTTATTGTTGTCGTTAGTACCTCCCTGCTGTTGTGTACTCTTCTCCTGGATTTTATTTTCCAGGTGCATTACTTGCACTTCTTTGCATTGAATCTAAGTTGCCATATGTCTGACCATTCCTCCAACCTTGCAAGTCTCTTCTCATCCTTTCTAACCCCCCTTGTGTATCAACTCTGTTACAGATCTTTGTGTCATCTGCAAAGAGGCATATCTTTCCTTCCAGACCCTCCGCAATGTCACCTATAACGACGTTAAAGAGGACTGGACCCAGTACTGAGCCCTGAGGTACTCCACTATTAACCCCCCTTTCTTCAGAATGTGTTCCATTCACTATTATCTTCTGTGTCCTGTTGTGCAGCCAGTTTGCTACCCAGGCTACCACTCTGGGACCCACTCCCAGAGTGGCTAACTTGATTATTAATCTTTTGTGTGGGACTGTGTTAAATGCCTTGCTAAAGTCTAGGTAGGCCATATCCACAGCCCCTCCCTGGTCTATTACTTTGGTCACCCAGTCAAAGAAATTGATTAGATTCATCTGACATGACCTTCCTGCTGTGAATCCATGCTGCTTTGGGTCCTGTGCCCCGCTGGCCTCTAGGTACTCAACAGTTCTTTCTTTCAGAAGTGATTCCATCATTTTCCCCACCACTGAGGTCAAACTAACAGGTCTGTAGTTTCCTGCTTCTGCCTTGCTCCCACTTTTGTGAAGGGGAATCACATCTGCCCTCCTCCAGTCCTCAGGTACCACCCCATCTTCCCATGATTTGTTAAAAAGTGTGGTTAGTGGTGTCAATAGGTCCTCCCTTAGCTCTTTTAGGATTCTAGGGTGAATCCCGTCAGGCCCCATTGCTTTGTCCACCTTGAGTTTTAGGAGTTCTTTCAGTACTGTTTCTTCTGTAAATGGACTGGTGTCAACCCCACTATCCAGAGTGCTTTTACTGTTTGGTTTAGGTAACTCCTCCTCTTCTTCTTTTGTGAATACTGAGCAAAAGTATTCATTCAGTATCTCTGCCTTTTCACTGTCTCACTCTGCCCACCTCCCCTCTCCTTTATTAATCTTCACTATCCCTCCCTTAACCTTTCTATGCTCCCTACTGTACCTATAAAAGGTTTTATCCCCCTTCTTAACTGAGTTGGCTATCTTTTCCTCAGTTTGGGCCTTTGATTTTCTGACTACCTTCCCCACTTCTTTCTGCTTTAATTGATACAGTTCCCTGTCGTGCTCTGTCTGTGATTCCTTATACTTTTTGAATGCAGCCTTATTCTCCTTAACCTTCCCTGACACCTCTTTTGAGAGCCATAGTGGTTTTTTATTCCGCTTTGTTTTCTTTATTTGTTTCACACAAAGGCTTGTTGCCTCCATGATGGCAGTTTTGATTTTCTCAATTGTTCTTCCACCCCTCCTTTCTGGCCATTTGCTAATGCATTCCTCAGGTATTCACCCATTATGCCAAAGTCAACCCTCCTAAAGTCCAGTATCCTTGTCTTTGTATGGCTTGTCTCCATGGTTGTGTTTATTGTGAAGCACACTGTGCAGTGGTCACTTGTTCCCAGATGTCTACTGACTTCTAAGTTTGTGATCCTCTCTCCATTTGAGAGTACCAGGTCTAATATTGCTCCCTCCGGAGTGGGTTCCACCACTAGCTGTTTAAGGCATACTCCCTGTAGGGCATCAAGAATGACCCTGCTCTTGGACGTGGCTGCAGTCCTTGTCACCCAGTTAACTTCTGGCATGTTCAGGTCCCCCATCAACAGTATCTCCCCTCTTTCAGCCATTTTGAGAATGCCCTCTATCATTTTCTTGTCCATTTCTTCCCCTTGAGACGGGGGTCTGTATACAACCCCTGTGCGGATTGTGATGCCATTCCCTGTCTCCAAGGTGACCCAGCGTTCCTCTTGTCCTCCCCCTTTACTTTTTAGTTCTGTAGCATTGATCCCTTCTCTTATGTAGAGAGCTACTCCACCTCCTCTTTAACCCTCCCTGTCCCTTCTGTAGATTGTGTACCCTGGTATGTTGACATCCCAGTCATGGTTCTCCGTTTACCATGTTTCTGTGACTGCCACAATATCCAAGTGTTCCTCTTCTATCAGGGCTACTAGCTCTGGAAGCTTGTTTCCAAGACTATGGGCATTGGTACTCATTGCCCTCCATTTAATGTTGGCTTTATCCTTTTTTACCCCATCCCTGCCCTTATTGCCCTTGTCCATTTTTCCATTTGCCCCTGTCCTGCCCTCTGTCAAGCTCTGTAACTCAGTGTTTACCCTACTACCTGCCATGTTTTGTGGGGGGAGGCTTGAACTTTCCTGTTTCCTATCAGCACCTCCCCCTTGGCTAGTTTAAAAGCTTGCCAAGGAAGCCTTTAAACCTGTCACCTAGGAGCGTGTTTCCCTTCCTGGACAGATGCAGACCATCATGCCAGTATAGATCTTCATCTCTCCAGGTGGACCCCCAGTCTCCAATGAAGCCAAAGCCCTGTCCTCTGCACCAGTTTTGCAACCATTCATTAAACTGCATGGTGTGCAGTACCCTAGCCTCACCCCTGCCATAGACTGGCAGCACCTCTGAGAAGGTTACCGTGCTTGCTACCTGTCTGAGGCCCCTCCCCAACTCCACAAATTCATCCTGCAATGCACTGATCTCATGCCTAGCTAGGTCATTTGTCCTGAGGTGGACAATGATATCTAGTTTCCTCTCCTGTGATGCTGCTTCTGCAATCCTGAGGATTCGCCCTGTCCCTCCAAGCCATGGCACCAGGCAGGCACCTTACTTCCCTCTCCTCTCCCTTCCCCAGGTCTATACCCCTAACAACTGAGTCCCCTATCAGAAGCTGTTTCTTTCCCCTGTGGTGTCCCTTGCCACTCTTTTGTGGGTCTCCCTTGTGGATGTCCCCAGCATTTTTCTTGGTCTCCAATGAGGGTGTCATCATAGAGGAACCTTGATTAATGACAGTGTTTAATATAGTTTTGGTTACACTGCAGGTTGATATGCATTTTTGTGTAGCAATACATATCTTGATTCGTAAGAAAGGTGATAGAACAATTCGGGACAATTGGAGATCTCTGAGTCTGTTAAATACTGACTATAAAATGTTATTGAAAATTTTACATAATAGCCTACTTAGTATTGCTTCACTACTTATATATATTGGAGGCAGTATAGCGCAGTGGTCTAAGACTCTAAGCTGCAAATCTGGTGACATCCAGCAGACTAGACCTGGGTTTGAATCCCACAGCTTCCACTTGCATACTGTGTGACCCTGAGCAAGTCACTTAACCTTCTTGTGCTCCCAGGTCACTCCTGTAAAAAAGCTTTCAGCTTAGTGTGCTATACCTGGTTAAACAACTAAATAAAAAAAAATATCAACCCAAATGTGTTCAATTTTGGGACGCTCGATCATGCACAATTTACTATTACTTCAGGAGATCATAGAAAGGGGTAAAGATGGTCAATCACAGGGATTTGCTATGTCCCCAGATCAGGAAAAAGCTTTCGACCGAGTACCACATCATTACATCTCCTTAGTATTAACACATTATGGGATTCCTGCTAGTTTTGTGAACTGGATCTCATTGCTGTATAAGAATGCTAGGGCAATGCCTTTTGTCAATGGACATCTGGGTACTTATATGGATATATCAAGGGGGGTAAGACAGGGATGTCTGCTCAATCCTTTACTTTATGTACTGTGTCTGGACCCACTGCTTCGTCACATTCAACAGGATTCACGAATTACTGGGATCCCTACACCGGGGGGGGTGACATGGAAATTAAGGTGACTGCTTATGCAGATGATTTATGTGTTCTTGTAGCTGATTACACTTCAGGCATTCAAGTTCTTCATTGTATTGAAGTATTCTCTAGATTATCTAGAGCCTGTTTGAATATTGAGAAAAGTATTATTTAGCCATTAAATAATTCAAGTATTTCTCCTATCTCTTGGAAAGGTATTCAGGTGTCTTCTGATCCCTTTCAGTATTTAGGAATTTGATTTGGACAGGAGGATAATAGCGTATACAATTGGACAAAGAAACTAGAATTTGCAAAAACAAAGGCGGAAGTATGGAAAACTTGGAACCAGACAAAAAAAGAAAAAGGTGGCGGTAATTAAAACCTGTTTTCTCCCAAGAGTCATTTTTCTTAGTTCTGTTTATCCTTTACCTAAATCTTTGGAAACTTCACTATTAGGACTTGTATTCCAGATATTATGGGGAAGCCGCCTGAACCCCATTAAACGAGAAATAACATATTTACCAGTAGCAGAAGGAGGTTTAAATTTGATTAATCCAGTACTTTTTTTCTATTGTAATTTTTTCCATGTTAATTTTGTTGATTTGGCAAAAACCGAGTTTAGCTGTATGGTCTATATTTGCTTGTGAATGGTTAAGGCCTCTTTACAATGTTTGGGAAGAACAAGGTGCCTTGAATGCATAGGTTAAAACAGGCTGTGTTTTTTTCAGACCTGCACTTAGTAAATTAAAAACCTGGAAGTTACAATTTATCATATTGTCCAAATTCACCACTAAAACACTTTATTCCACAATCCATAATTCTATGAATCCACCATTTCTCTCCTTTAGGCAGATAGAACCTAGTTATACTAATATTATATTGGATTCCCTGAAGGATCCCTATATTCCACCAAGAATATGGGATATTTGTTGGTTAAGTGCACATGGCCGTCTATTTGTGAAAGGTAATGCAAAACATAAAAGAATGGAGGAACGGATGTGCCCCAGGATATCTTGTATTGCACAGGAGGAATCAATGTTTCATTTTTTTATTGAATGTCCATACGTTAAAGCTCTATAGGGTATAATAGCTACTAGGTGGAACAATATATACTGGAAAGATATCTCATATGTAAAAATAGTTGGTGGCTTTAGTTTTCAAAACTTGGGTATACATAAGGGAACAATACGAATCATTCTTGCTTTTATAAGGTTTGTTTTATGGCAGACAAGATGTAAGTTTGTCTTACAGCAACTATATCAAGAACCCAAACAAACTGTTATTATTCTGGAAAATGAACTCTTGAAACAATGTATGTTTGAAAAACAACATATGTCCTCAGATTGTTGGGTCCTACATTGGACAGAGTTACCATTCCTTAAGGACAAAATAGGATAGTTTTACTGGGATTTTTTTTGTGGGATTTCTTGTTTCTGTCTTCTGTGTATTTTGTCTCTTTGGAATGTAAAGTACAGTTTTTCCTAATTAAAATTTCTTCTACTGTTTTCGAGAAGTGTCATGAGATCTTTAACATCTACCTGAACAGGCAGATGGGACCTCGGTTTAATGTCTCATCTGAAAGACAGCACCTCAGGAGTGCAACAGCCCCATCATGCTGCACTGCAGTGTCAGTATTGGGAAATTAACCCAAGTGCCTGGTATGGGGCTAGAACCCACAGCCTTCTAATCTCCTGGCCTCAGAGGTGAGTGTGCTACCTGCTGAGCCACTGACAATCTTTTATTTATTGGGCTTTGAATCTTATCATATACACAGAAAATAAGATCATACAAAGAAAACACAACTAATATAAATCAGTTCTTTAGTAAAGTGAATAATTCCAAATAAATAATGTATTCCCTTTGCCTTTAACAACGTGCAACCTTCTCTATGACCAGTAAATATACTAAGAGAAAGGAAGTATAGTCCTCAGCTGGGGAAGGGGTCTCAAATCCGGATTTCCAAGATGGCGGCTGAGCTGAGCCAGCCAGAACACTAGTCTCTGTGACCTGTTTGTTTAGATTAATTTTGTGTTTTTTGTGTGTTTTTATTTACTCTTAGATTAGCTTAGGGCTGAAGCAGTGAGAAGACCAGGTCATTTTGCCATCTCATCGACTTTCGGAGACCCATTTTACCGATTTTTGGAGTCCCGCTTTTGTTTTCAGAGTTCCGCATTTGTTTTGCACTTGTTTTGCTCCCTAAAGATTTTTGTGTTCTTTTGCTGTCTCCCCGATCTCAGCGTGAGAGGCTGTGGAGTCGGGGTTTGTGGGAGCAGTAAGGAAAAGAAAAGAACTTTGCCGATATTGGAGTATTGTATTTGTTTGCCCCCGGTGAGTCTGTGTGAGTCCTTGTGCCCCGGGTGTTGTTTGGAGTTGTGACGTGGGAAGCTGTGGAGTCGAGGAGTTGTGGGAGCAGCTGTGGAGAAAAATCTGTATTGGATGTTGGAGCACCGAGTTTGTTTGCCCCAGTGACTCTGGGCTGCTTTGCTTATCTGAATGTTTTTTTGTCACAGCGTGAAGGGCTGTAGAGATGAGAAGTACTGAAGGAGGGGTTTTTTTTGGACTTGGAACCTCAACTGTTGGATTTTTAGTGGATCCACGGGGTGAACCTTTTCCAGGTTTTGATTGTTTTCTGGCCGATGTATGCGAACTGTGACGTTGGAGACTGATAAGGAGAATTCTTCCAGCTTGTGAAAGGTGTTTGCAGGGTTTTCGAGTCATTTCTCTGCTTATTCTGCTTGCTTCCTCATTTGGACTCAGTGGACTGCTGGATTTAAAGCCGAATCTTTGTCTGTGGAATCGTGTCGGAGAAGGAGGAAGAGAGACCTGATTAACTGGCCCAACTGTTCCAGAGGTGGGTGCGGGGTGCTGCTGTCTGTACCTGGGAGGGTCGGGAGTACCTGCCTGTGGGTTGGCATTCTCAGGGCCACTGGCTGGTGCCGGTATAGCCTGGCAGAGGCCAGGCTTTATCTGGCATCCCAAGTAAGGGGAGACTGGCTGCATAATCGCACCCTCCTAGGGTTCATTGGGTTAAGAGCGTTTACCTCCTGTTGGAATACTTCGAATAGTGAGAATATGTAGTGGCTGGAATTGAATGCCAGGAACATGAAGAATGTGCACTGACTCTGAGATTTCATGGACCTTTGTTATGTGGAGCTTATGATTAGTTCTATTAGGTTTAATGACTTTTTAGTGGGGGCTTATAAAAGTACGACAGCTTCAGACCCATGCTGTTTGTCTTATTTGCTTTTATGTGATTTTTATTTTATCTTGCAGTGAGAGTGCTAAGATTGTTTTTTCTTTTTTCGCCTCTCTTTTTGCTGTGAGAGAGCTGCGGGGGGGTGGATTTTTGTGTAGGGGCAGTGAGAGTCCCCTTCTATATTTATTTTATATTTATTTATTTTTACCTGACTGTTTTGTTTTGTTTATTATTTTTATTTTTTATTTCTATGTGTTATTTTGTATGGGTTTTGAGATTAGATTCATTTTTTGTTTATATTTGACGTATGTTGTTTAGTTTTAGCAGTAACATGTGTTGGCCTGCAGGTTCCACGGGGGTGCGCTATTCATCCTCCTCTCTTTGCACCCTCTACCCTTTTTATACTCTTCCCCTGCAATTTGAGACTTTCCAGCACTGTAGAGCGCTGGGGATTGCTCGTAGGAGAGTTAAGAGGGCGGGGGTGGGATAACAGGAGAGGATGAATGAGCAGGGCCACCGTATCGGGGTTATTAAGTCCAGATGGTGCCCTGGGGTGAAATGGAATCCAGACAGGGGTTCCCCATGTCTGGTGCCCATACTCAAGGGCACTGCCAAATTTGGTGGGCAGATAGGTCGGACAGCCTCCGAGGTTTGTCTAACTTGGGCAGTGTTATGCAATGCCAGGTCTGTTAGGTATAAGACAGCCATTATTGCTGATCTTATTAGCTCAGCTGACCTGGCTTGCATCACCGAGACCTGGCTGGATGAAAATTCTGGCCCCATATTGGAGGCCATGGTTCTGGCCAGGTACTTGGTGATACACTGCCCGAGACTGGACCGCAGGGGAGGGGGGGTTGCAGTCTGTTTTAAGACTAAATTGGGCCTCACAAATGTGGTAGTAGGTGAGGCTGAATCCTTTGAGTGCACAGTTGTAGCAGGTGTAGGCGTTCGAATAATTCTCATCGTTCACCCGGAGATGGGAAACGTTTCTTACAGGAAGTAGCAGACTTCCTCGTCGATATGTTGTTTGAGTCTCCCAGATTGATGGTTCTGGCTGACTTTAACACCTGGATTGATGATGAACTCTCACAATTTGGTAATTACTTCCTCCAACTTATGTCTTCTTTGGGCCTCACACAGGTAGTTTCCACTGCTACACATAGATCTGGGCACTTTCTGGATTTAGTCTTCCTCTTAGGGATTGATTCATCCGACGTGGGGGTGGAGCCAGTCGCTTGGTCTGACCACCACACCGTGAGGTTCAATTTTTGCACCCCCCCCGAGAAGGCCTTCCCCTGTGGAGATGGTCAGGTACCGCCCATTACGGAATATCACTTCCCAGGGCCTTGCAGCAGTCCTTGATCTCTCATCCCCCGTGTTGACTAGCAGTAACCCAGGGGAACTGGTGTCGGCTTATAATACGGCTGTTACGGTGGTCCTGGATCTTATTGCTCCTGTTCTTGAGCGCCCCCATCCCTTCGTCCCAGGTCCCCTTGGTTTGATGGGACACTGAGGGAGTTGCGGAGACAGGGGTGAAGGTTAGAGCGGTGCTGGCGCAAGTCCGCCCTTGATGCCGACCACCTTAGATTGATGGAACATTATTCTATCTATCAATCTGCAATCACCTGTAAGAAGGCAGAATTCCTGTCCAGGGAGATTGCAGTTGCACAGAATTGACCAGCTCAGCTGTGTTGGACTGTGGACAGACTGTGTAACCCAGCCTGTCTACAAGTCCGAAAAGCTTTTTCGCAATTGGAGTGCGAGGAGCTCGCTCGGTTCTTTGCAAATAAGGTGGCTGACATCAGGGCGGGCTTGCGTCCGGCAATCTCTAAGGGTGATGTGGAACAGTGCGAGTTCACAATACCTCAATTCTCTTGGAGTTCCTTTTGCCAACCGGAGGTCGTGGATATTATGAGGATCATTCATAGTGTGCAGCCCACAAGCTGTAGTTTAGACCCTGGACCAACTCCCCTAATTTTGGGTTGTCTTGAGATCATTGGTCCAGTTATGGTGCAAATAGTCTGGTGCTCCTTAGAGTCAGGTGAGTTTCCTAACTCCCTGAAAGAAGCAGTGGTTACACCCCTACTGAAAAAAGCTACTTTGGACCCAGACTGTTTCTCAAACTACAGACCTATCTCTAACCTTCCTTTTATTGGGAAGGTTATTGAGAAGGTAGTGGCAGCCCAATTGGAAGACCATTTAACCATCCATAATGTCTATGAATCCTTCCAATCTGGTTTTGTAAAAGACACAGCACCGAGACTGCACTGGTTCAGGTGCTTAATGATCTTCTGAGGGCGAGGGATCAGAAGAGACGTTCCATTCTAGTTCTTCTTGCTCTCTCATCAGCCTTTGACACTGTGGATCACCTGGTGTTGTTAGCACGCCTGAGGCAAATATGTGGAATGTCGGGAACTGTTTTAAAATGGTTCACTTCATTCTTTACTGGGAGATCACAAAGAGTTGTGTCGGAGGTCCATTCCTCCGGCCCAACTTCTTTGTTGTTCAGGGTGCCTCGGGGTTCAGTGCTGTCACCCATGTTATTCGCAGTGTATATGCTGCCCCTCGGAGACATTATAAGATGGTATGGGCTGAGGTTTCACTGCTATGCAGATGATACCCAGCTATACCTGTCTTTCACACCTGACCAGGATGGAGCTCTCTCGGTGTTTAATAACTATCTGGAAGAAATCCAAGGGTGGATGGATTCTAGTTGGTTGAAGTTGAACTCAGAGAAGACAGAGGTATTAGTGGTGGACTGGGTGGTCAGATAGCGAGGTCGCGTGATGGCACGCCCTCTGGAATTTTTCTTGATGGTGTGTCACTTCCAACCTCTGAATGGATGCGCAACCTTGGGATTGTCCTAGATGACAGGCTGACCCTTCAATCTCAAGTGTCAGCCGTTGTCAGGACTTCCTTTTACCATCTTAGGAATATTGCCAGGGTGCGTCACCTTGTTCCGTCTGACTCTTTGCCAACGTTGGTCCACGCCTTTGTGTCCTTGTGTCTGGACTACTGCAACGCCCTTTACTTTGGGCTTTCTGGGGTTGAAATCCGTCACCTACAGCTGGTGCAGAACGCTGCAGCCAAGGTGTTGACTGGAACAAGCAGTCATATTACCCCGGTACTGAGCAAACTGCACTGGCTTCCCGTACGGTGGTGGATCACCTTTAAAGTCATTTTATTGACTTTTAAAGCCCTTCATGATCAGAGTCCCACCTATCTGAAAGAACTTCTGGTGCCTTACTGCCCCGGCCGATCGCTACGCTCGGCTGACGAGGGGTTGTTAGAGATTCCAAGAGTGAGTTTAAAATCTTCTGGTAGTAGAGCTTTCTCTTATGCAGCTCCCACTCTTTGGAATTCTCTACCACGCTGGTTAAGGGAGTGCACCTCCACGGAGGTATTTAAGAAAAACTTGAAAATCTACCTGTGGCATATGGCCTTCTTGGAAGATTAATTGATATCTGAGTACAAATATTATTTTTGACTACATGGTTGATTTTATTGTTGGTTTTTAGCATATGATGTTGCTATGTATTTATATGTTTTTAAGTGATATTTTATATTGTGGTTTCTGATATGTAAAGCGCCTTGATATTTTGAAAGGCGCTTTAAAAATAAAGTTATTATTATTATTATGTTTACATAAACGTCTAAATACAACAAATAACTCCCTGATAGAGTAGTGTTGATGTTAGAACTAATACAGCATTGTGACCAAAGGAAGATCTCCAGACAACTATGTTTCTGAGTCAGAGATTTAATTTACCTCAGCCATAAATCAATGAAAAAGACACATCTTTATTGAAGGGACAAGACAAGACAGCCAATTAATATTTCAGGGGCTTGCATTAATAATGATAGCATATCATAGCAGATATTTGCTATTGCAGTTTTCCACATAACTATATTTTTAATTTAAAATATATTTTACCAGGAAAGCATACAGAGCTCAAACTAGACTCATTTGTAGATGTGACCTGGGAGTGGTGAGAGAAGGGAAACATGTAAAAATAAAAATGAAAAGTAGTAGTCAGGTGGGTTTAGATAATACACTACATTACATTGCAAAGCAATAATACTGTAACACAAGTCACAATATTTACAGTGTCAGAAGTGATAACTCAAATATAATAAAGTCACTTGTGGCTCTCCTTAACCATCTTCCCCAGCCTTGCCCCCAAATTCCCCCTCCTTTTTATCTCAGAGCAGTTACCTGTAGAGAGGATGTTAGACTACTCAGGGGCATTTCCCTTCATAGCAGCCCCAGAAATGATGATCTAGAACAGTGGTTTTTAACCTTTTTGTTTACATGGATACCCAGAGTGAAAATCAGTAGTAGCAGGGACCCCCACACCTGCAACAACGGAGGACAGAGGGTGCGGAAGGGGACATGAAGGTTAAGTGTCTTATCAATGCAATAAATGCCATTGTCTTCTGACATGACTTTATTCTTAGGCAGCTCCATTAGGAAATCAGTTCTTAAAAGCAGATATTTTATTTTCTTAGAATGACAGACATTAGCGAGGGGTGTGAACACATTAATGAAAGGCAATTGCAGTGAGCATGAAGCATCTGGCTTTGCCTATACTCTTACAGGTGAAATGCAGTTTTATACCACTAGGTGGCACCAAAGTGCAACTAACACTGTCCATTGATAAAATTGCAAATTACGTGATCTCAGCTATTGGCTCACTGTGAAGAAAATGGTACTGCAGTCAAAATAGTGATGGCAATAAAATGACTGAAACTGTTTCAGGTAGTTTTATTACAGGATTTAATTGATAGAAATTGTACCATAAATCTCAACAGCATTTAACACAGCTGCAAAAGCTGGAAATCCTACTCAGAGCACACATGCACATGATCTTTAACATTTTGCCTGCTCATCCTTGAAAGTCTATGTCTTGCTGTGGATTCCTGGTTGAAAAATTGTGGTCTAGAACCAAGGTTGCCGAAAATCAGGGCACCTCAACTTACCCCTCCCATTACCCAGATTTTTAATTTATCTCTCATGGCTGGTGTGGTTCCTAAAGTATGGAAGGTAGCAAAGGTTGTCCGTTTTTAAAAAGGGTGACCTCAAGAACCTGGAAAACCATCACTGCATCACTATCCTGCCAGCTCTAAATAAGATCCTTGAAAAATTAGTCACCCAACAGGTCACTGATTACCGCAAAAACCTAACCTGTTACCTGAAGCACAGCATGGCTTCAGGTCAGGCCATAGCACATCCACTGCCCTTACACAGTTCATTAATGATATTAAAATACTGTAGCTATGGGCAAAGGTGTGTACACTGGTGTAGTATTTATTGATTTAACCATGCCTTCACTCTGGTCAACCACTCTCTAAACTGACTGCACTTGGTCATTCCTCCCCCCCCACACACACACACTCATATTAGCCTGGTTCTCTACTTATCTCAGTGACTGGCTACAGTTTGTGAAATTTATCAACTCAGATTCTGACAGCACTACTATAGGAACTGGTGCTCCTCAAGGATCTATTCTGGATCCTTTACCTTTTTCAGTTTTTATCAGTGATCTCCATAAAGCCACCTCTAAGTGTTCTACATTGCTTTATGCTGATGACATGGTTATCTATACAAGCTCAAAGAACATTGATGTGATTAACTCTTTGCTCAGTGTCAACTTTGGTGGTGACCAAGCATGGCTGTCAGTTAATAAGCTTCTTTTGAACACAAGTAAGACCCACTCCGTGTGTTTTGACTCTCTTCCTAAACTTAAGGCACATCCAACTAGTGTGTCTATTTTGTGTTCTGTCAGTTACCCCCTAACTGAAGTTGTCTTTTAAGTTCTTGGGCATTACTCTTGATAATACCTTAGACCATTCTCTTCATATCTCCAATATATGCAAGCTAGGTCACTGTAAACCAAGGCTTGTATTAGAATCAGAGATATCCTTACCCCTTCTGCTCAACTTGCTATTGTTCATGGAGTATTATTTCCCAGCCTAACATATGGATTGGTACCCTTCTCCCAGGCTTGTTCAAGTATTTTTTCCAAATGGATCACAGCCTACAATGATATTTGTCATTTTGCCCTATCTGTACACAGGCTGACACCCCACGGTGATCTCTACAGTAACCTAGGGTGGCTGTTCCATATGTCTTTCATGCACTATGCTCTAGGGTGTACTATTGAAATTCATTAGGTCAGGTACCCCTGCCACCCTTGCAGCCATGTTTAAAAAGTCTGATCTATTGTAACCCCTCTGGTCCTCCTCCCTTGAGCTTCTCACTACACCTAAATGCGTTACTAATATGGGTACTCAGGCTTCTTCCTTCTTTGCTCTTCGATACTGGAACTCTTTACTCCTTACCTTGCATTCCTCACTGTTCCATTCCATCTTTAAAACTGAGCTCTGCAAATGCCTTATATCCATTGACAATTACACATGTTCCTGTACTTAACACACTGTGCCTTCTAATCCAACAAACTATGTACACCTTCTATATTATGGGAACATTTTCACATGAGCTGTTTAATATCACTGTAATATATATTGGTCATTCTTAGTGTTCTGATAACTGTTAATTCTGATACTTTGTACTTCTAGATGTATACTGATTGTCCGTCTTACCTTGTTGTTGTACCGTACTCATTCGTACTCACTGTATCTGTATGTTGTTTTATTGTTATACAGCACTCATTGTATTTGTATTGTGTATTTCTCCCAGGTCGAGCCTGAAAATAGGCATTACATTGTCTACTGCACCTACCCAGTCAACAAAAAGTAAATCAATAAATGGTTACAATAATTACAATAATTAGAGTATTGAAAACAATAAATCAAGGGTCAGGTGACACCACAAATTATGAGGAGCTAGGATAAGGTAGGAGAACAATAGAGAAAGGCAAAGTATTGCTTCAGGCTATGACTAGTGTACTAAATACTAGAGGAGACTATAACACAGTATTGAATAGTAGTTGTTCCAGAGGTGGGGATACATGTACCAAATCGAGGCTTGGTCAGGACTTTTTCACAGTGCAGGTTAGGAAAATGATTACCAGTTTAGGACCTTAACATGTATGAAGAGTTGGAGGCAGGAGCAAGAAAAGCATTTAAATATTTTGGGAGTTTTTCCAGCCAAATATTTGTTGCCAAGAGAGCAGCATGCTGGGTCCTTCTCACTTCAAGAAATACTAGTGGAGCTGTCTCTAGATAGTGCAGTGATGTGTAGGAGGAGGACATTTCAGGGGCAAACCAGCACAGTGAATTGTAGAAGGTGGCAAGTTTAGTAATGACCAATTCTGTGGCAGCAACAAATATCATATCACCATATTCAGAAAACATCTTAGCTCCATATTCAGAAAACATCTTATCACCATACACAATATTAGGAAAGAGCATCCCCTCAGTGATGCACCTTCTAGAACAGAGGGAAAGGCAAATAAGTGGTCCCTGTTTGGGAAAGCTCATGATGACTGTGACAGGGTTCAATAAGGCCCTGCCCCATTTGTTATGCATAAAGAGTTCAAACCACAAGGGTCTGTTATATCCTTTCCTTTTCTGTCTCTTCTCTGTTTGGTGGAGCAACTAGATTTTCTTGTGAGACCTAGAAACTGATCACTCTGTCACAATTATTCTCCCACACTATCTCTCTGCCTTCCCTTGCTATTTCTGTCTTTTCTTCCCCCTTGCATATCTGCAGGTATAAAAATATAAGTAAATCCCTGTGCAAAACTGTATGTGAAACTGGGATCCTTTTGTTTAAAACTGTGTATAGTTATACTGTTGAAAAGATTGCAAAAAGCTATTGAGAACTCAAGGGGTTAACCTGAGTTGCAGTTTTTAAGCCCTCTGCAGAGTTGTGAACAAGAGGTCAGTTATGGGACACCATGTACTGTTTTGTTATTAGTGTTTCTGCATATTTGTCATAATTTCCCATCAGATACTAAAAACCTTTCACAAAGGTGTTCTATTTTTGGAGAACAATAAAGCCTGAAAGAGGAAAAATCATATTCTTCTCCTCCTTTACCTTGTTAAAGAAGCAAAGCATATAGTAAATGAAGCCCAAGTTTCAGAACTATCTGCACAGTGGTAGAGACTGACATGTGTTAGGAAACACACAATGTTTGAACACGTTTGCTTTAAGAAAAACATGAATGCACTACAGTGATATGCCACAGATTGAGACGCTTCATGGTTTTTGAAACCGTGTAAAAGTTGAAGGCAGAATCAGTGAACTTTCTGTAGTGTAGTGGTGAAGGAGCTGGGCTTTGGAGTAGTAGGTGAAGTGTTCAGTTCCCATGATTAGTAGTACTCTTGTGAACAATTGTATTATTAAAATACAATATATGTTTCTTACTTTGCGATATAAACACCTAACTGCTAGGAATATATTTAATGGACAAAACAAGAGTTTGCTGGGGCCAGTACTGTCTGTATTGTTGTATTTTTCAGAGAATGTTGTACATGCAATGGTGCCCCCATGTGTAGTGTTGTATTAAAATATACTTGCCAATCTGATAGGTTTGATTAAATAAAAGAAATGCCCGTATACTTAAGTAGCTTGGGCTGCAAGCTCCCTAGGTGTACCATGACATCTCTACACCAAAAAAAACACTTTGTTTAGTTTAGCTTGGCAACGCAATGTATGTGCCAGCAGGTTAGCATACACAATGACAGGGGTCAAATCTGGGCAGCACCCTTACATTTTGCATTTAAACTTTTGCTAACTTTCTGTAGAGACTGAGATGTTAAATATAATTTTTGAAACCTACATATAAGGCCAGCAGCTGTTGTTTTAGCAGTAAGTTACTTACCTGCAACTACAGAGAAACAGGTTTAAATCCTATACCTGGTATGTAAAATAAGAAGTAATATATTGCCAACCGTACACAACAAGCCTGTGTTTCTATCAGGTGGTTGAGATAACATCATATTTACCTCAAGAACAAAGTTAAAGGTCTATGCTGTTATATCAACCCTGAGAAATAATCACAGGTTGAGTTGTGTATGTCACACATGTAGTTTATTATTTATAGTACATGGTTTTGAAAGAGTGAGATTTTTAATGTTTTTATGATATTTAAACATACCCCCGGGTATCTTGACTTTTCCTTTCATTTTTTGAGTGAAGTGCTACAGCGAGGCAGGACATAGCATGAGTAGGGATACCGCTGAAACTGATTTGAAATATGCACAACAATATTTTTAGAACATGTGCACAACTGAGAATGTGTACAACAGCATTTCTGAAGAAGCTGATTTTCATACATAAATAGCACTAACCATATACTGTACTATAAAATGTTAAGGAATAGTTGATAACACATTTTCTAAAAATCGCCATGCTGCTGAAACAGTAGCTTTAATTTAGCATTCAGCTGTCTAAATACTTAGGCCCAGATATTCAATCTGCGCCGGGCAATAGTGCAAGTGGGGGTGCAGTGCAACTGAGCTGTGCTGGTGCCAGGACAGGGTGATATTCAAAGGAGATGTGCCATGACGCATCACCATTGAATATGGCAGAGAATGCGCATAGCTCAAGAAGACTGCGCCAGTGCATTCCACAGTTGGGGGACTGGGAATGCTCCAAACAAATCTGTGAATGACTAGTATAGTATGCACTGCAAGCCCATTGGTCCACAGCATGGACCAATAGGCTTACAGCTGCTACTGTAAGCTGTCATTCAGCGGCCAGTAGGGCAGTATGCAGGTGGGTTGCTGCCACCTGCTGATGATGGCGGGGGCTGGGTGGACAGGGATGCCTGTGTGGGTGAGGGAGTGGGGATACCACTAGACCACCAGAGATACTATTTTAGTATTTGCCTGCGATCGGGCATACGGGGGAGGGATACCACTAGACCACCAGGGATCTTATTTTACTATTTGCCCACAATTGGGCATACAGAGGGAAGGGGGATACCACTAGACCACCAGGGAATACATATCTACTACTACTACTACCTGCGATTGGGTGTATGGGAGGAAGGGGGGATACCACTGGACTGCCAGGTTTGTAACCTATACGGTCATTCATTGGGCATAACGGGAGGGAGGGGGCACCACTGGATCACCGGGGAGGGTGTGGGTGCTCATGGACGGTGTCCCTGCTGGGCAGGTGGCCACCCACAGCTGGAGGGTGCTGTGCTGCACTCTGCACTACAGCAGCCCATCTGTGGGTGGCCTGGCTTTGTTCCTTTTATTTTTGGCTCAACTTTGAGCCCCCCTATGTGGCACAAAGCAGGGTTGTGCCAGCATATGCACCACACATCCTGGCTGAATATCAGGATGTGCCACATATGCATGGGCATGGGCACCCTGCACTTGCATGGCTTTGTGCCCCGGCGCATTGGGACTTGCGCTGTGCTAGTCTCACCTTTCAATATCATACCGGGCGCATTACTGGGGTTGTGCCGGTGCAACTCGGTTGTGCTAGGAGCAACCCCTTTGAATATTCTGGCCTTAACTAATTTAAATGGTTTGAACATTGAATCCTTTCACCAAGTTGAAATTAGGCTGAGAACAAAAACTTAAAATCTGGAGGTCTTTTTGTAAGTTGAAGATGAGTACAATATATAAAAGGGTACAGTCCTAAGAATTGTATCTGTCGGAAACATTATTTCTTTAATGTGTTAACGTCAGCCTATACTGCCTGCAATTGACTCAAGTGCAGGTCCATGGGCCAGTGGATCTATCAGTTACAGTACCTAGGAATCAGATGATAAAGGTTAAACCTTAGCATACACCAAGTAATGTTGCATTTAACATAAAAGGCAAGGGTTTGGATCCCAACAGTAACTTTAACATTTTCTTTCAAAATGTTCATTTGTTTAAAATTCACTTTAGTGGTGACCTATGTTGGCTTAGAGTTGGAATACTTAATTTGATAGAAAACTAACAGAGTTATGAGCAACAATCTGTGCCAGGAGGAAATGTTCCTGTCAGTAAATATTCTTGACAGGGAAACTGTGTGACACTCTTCTCTAGAGAGATAAATGTGATCAATCAATCAACTTTATTTAACCAGGCAGACAACACCATTGATCAAGCTCATTTTCAAGGTGGTCCTAGACATTAATTCAGTACAATACAGAAAAACAGTAAGCAAAATAAAAAACAGAACATAACATAGTACAGATATGGTAGCCATCAATGTAGAAACAGTGAACAGGTGTAGGCCAACGGAGGCATATAAGTAAGGTCTAACATACAACAATTTCCATCATGGATTACAGGACTGTAAAGACTACCATCCTAGCTGTTACCACTAATTAGAGGCTAGTATCTTTTTACTAAAAGCAGGGAGAGAGGGGAAAGAGCGGATAAGGGAGAAGAAAAGGAGCGAGAGTGAGCTAGGAAAGGGGAGTAGATTAAAAAGACTGCGTTTAGGGGAGATAAAAGAACTAGTAAGTGCTGGGGATCCCTTTCTGGGGGGGCGACAGTCAGAGTGTAAGGTTTGCGGGAGGGACCAGTGGCTAAGGTAAAGAGTCATCTAAAGCAGCTGCATGTATCCTTCAACAGGTCCCTTATCAGGGTTTTGAATGTGAAAATGCTACGGAGCGTGGAAAGCTTTAAAGATTTTTGCATAGTATTCCAAAGTGTTGGCAGAGAAAAATTGATTGCTGCCAAGCCAAAGGTTGTTTTCACTCTGGGGATCTGGAAGCAAATCATGGAGAAACATCTCAATCCATAAGATCCCTTGGCATGTTCAAAGAAGCATGAGATGTATGCAGGGAGATTATTGGATAGCACTTTAAACATCCAAAGGAGAGCGTTTCTTTTCCTCCTGGTTGAGCGTAAGGGCCATCCTACCTCCTGGTATAATAGACAGTGGTGAGTGCAACGAGGTAGGTTAAGGATAAATCTTAGGGCCCGGTGGTAAAGGGTGTCAAGTTTGTTGAGCATCATTGTGGGGCAATGACTGTATAGGAAGTCAGCGTAGTCCAGTATAGGTAGAAATGTGGATTGTACTTGCCTCTTCCTGGCTTCTAAGGTACGCAGATGTTTAAGGTGATAGAAAAGGCCTAATAGCTGCCTTAGTTTCTTTCAAATTTCATGTAGGTGGCACAGGAAGTTGAGCTTATTATTCAGCCAGAACCCTAGGTATTTAAATGTATCAACTATTTCTAGTGGTTTATCTAACAGCGTTAGGATCTGGAGGATATGTGTAGATCCAGAGGCAGACTTTGGCGAGAGAATCATGGCTTTAGTCTTTTTGGCGTTGAGGAGAAGATTATGTTTGATGAGGTTATATTGGAGAGTGGTGAAATCTTGCTGAAGGTTCATGTGGGCCAAGTCCAAGGATGAGTTAGTGGTGTAGAGTACAGTGTCATCTGCAAATAAGTGCACACTAGCTGTGCACAGGTGTGAGTTCAGGTTGTTGACGTAGATTGCAAAGAGGATTGGACCCAGGATGGAGCCTTATGGGACACCTCGTAAAAGGGATTTTTGTGGGGACAGATCACCTATAGCTTTGACTTGCTGTAGCCTGTTGGTTAGGTAGCTGGTGAACTGTTTGATGGTATATCTATCGAGACTGATATTACGCAGAGCATTAAGCAAGATGTTATGATCCACAGTATCGAAGGCCTTGCTAAGATCCAGGAATGGGGCAACTACATGCTTCTTGGAATCCAGGTCAATTTGCCAATCAGTGGATACTTTTGCTAGAGCCGAAATGGTGCTGTGTTTGGCTCTGAAGCCAGACTGAGACGGATTTAGCAAGTTATTTGAGTCTGAATGTTCTCTGATCTGGGCATTGACAATTTTATCGAGTAATTTCGAGAGGATGGATAGAATAGAGATAGGCTGATAATTGTTCAGATCACTTGGATCGCCAGACTTGAATGAAGGTAGAATGTGTGCAGTTTTCCACGACACAGGTAACTCACCCTGTCTGAGGGAGGTGTTGAACAAATGGGTGATGGGGGCAGTTAAGTAGAAATGGCCGAATTTTAGGAAGTAAGGTTCGATATTGTCTGCACTGGCACTCTTTTTAATGTCCAGGGACAGGAGGAGGGCCTCAAGTTGTTTAACGTGACTGTTAGAAAGCTGAAGTTGGCAGGATTGGGTTGAGGTTAGTAATATGGTTAGTAGTAGTATCTCCTGGTGGGCTGAGATTGTTGATGGGCGAGGTGTCAAAGGCAAGCCCTGCCGTGGCAAAGTGTTCATTGAGCTGCTCTAATATAGCAGCTCTGTCTGTGTAGATAGTTCCTGCGGACACAATTTTGGTTGGGAGGGATGAATCGGTAGTCTGACCTTCGACCTCCTTAAGTATGTTCCAAAATGAGAGTCAAGTGATGGCAGTCTGAAGAGAAGCAGCTCTCACCCGCGGCTCCACTCTCCTGCTGTTAATTCGAGTGTTTTATTTCATACCGAGAGTCAGTCATGGCTTTTAAGTGGCTTTGGCTGTTTGCGGTGGCATTGCACGTCTGATTGACTTGGGAATTTACGTGGCAGGAATGGAAGTTTTTATGAAAAAAGCCCCTCCGTGGCACTCCCCCCCGCCGATGCCTGAGAAGGATAAGGCCGCAAAGTGCACAAAACAGCAAGCTACAGGGGTTTCTAAATCCTCTATGCCAGCTACAGCTCTCTCGGAGGAGAGATTTCTCGAAATAATGCAGCCCTTACAGGAAAAAATATCTGATATGTTGGATGACCTGCATCAAATTAAAATGTCGGTGCAATCACTAGCAATACGTATGGGGGACTCTGAGGCCAATATTGCTTCACTGGAGGTAAAACAGGGTAAAATGGAACAGGAGGCCATCCAATTGGGCCGTAGGATCAAGAAATTCGAGGAAAAACTCGAAGATTTAGAAGGGAAGAGCAGAAGGAATAACCTCCTGGTGATCGGAATACCCAAAAAAGAGGAAGGAAATAATCCAATCCTTTCTGTACAGAAGTTGTGTGAGAGGATCGTCCGGCCATCCCTGAATAGTTCAACCTGTATTATTGAGCATGCCCATCGAGCTCTCCGTCCTCCTCCGCCTCCTGATGTCCCTCCTCGACCCATCATTTTCAGGTTATTAAACTTCCTAGACAAGCAGTTTATTTTGAGCAAAGTTAAGAATCATAGGTATCATAGGTCATAGGTATCATAGGTAAATCAGAGCCAAAAAGACCATGGTCCATATTGCTCGCCAATTATTAATTGTACCCCTTTATTAATTTAGTACTCAAAAAGGTGTCTAATCGATTTTTAAATAAATACACACTTTCACTGGCCACCACTGAAAGTGGTAGGCCATTCCATATTCTAGATACTCTAACTGAGAACCATGAACTTCTCTGTTTTGTTCTACAGCATTCTACCATTAATTGTAACGGGTGAGCCCTGGTTTCATAAACCACTTCTCTAAAAGCTAATCCCAAGGTTTCCCATAAACTATTATCCTGTAAGGCACGATGCACCAAACATAAGTCTCCCCTCAATCTACGATATTCCAGACTGTAAAGTCCAAGTTCAGTGAGTCTATCATCATATTCTAAACCCTGTACCTCATCCATATTTTTTGTTGCCCTTCTCTGGATTCGCTCTATGGCATTTATAGTACCCCTGTCTCCTGGTGCCCAAAACTGGGCACAGTACTCCAGGTGAGGCCTAACGAGTGAGGAATATAGTGGGAGCAAGACCTTACTACTATTACTTTTTATGTGTTTATTTATACAATGGAGAATACCCAAAGCTTTTTTGATTATCTGCTGGCAATGTGAACCAAAGTTTAAATCATTTTTTACCCTGACTCCCAAATCTCGCTCATCTTCAATAACCTCAAGCAATCTGTTACCCATTGTGTAATGTGCTCCTGGATTGTTCATCCCAAAGTGCATTACAACACATTTATCAATGTTAAACATGAGTTTCTTTGTTAATGCCCAACTTTCTAATTCGTTTAATGCATATTGTAAAGTAATTACATCTTCAGATTTATTGATTTTATAGCCAATGCAGGTGTCATCAGCGAATTTGGTTAGCCAGACGTCTGTTGATGAAGATAATGAAGAGATATAAATATTGAAAAGACAGAGTCCCAGAACAGAACCCTGAGGGACCCCACTAGTAACTTGTTCATATTCTGAATAATAACCCTTTATACAGACTCGTTGAGTTCTCTCAAACGGCCATGATTCAATCCATCTGGTAATATTCCTGTCTAATCCCATTTTTATTGTTGCATCTATTAATTCACCATGTGGCACCTTATCAAAGGCTTTGGAAAAATCCAGTAGAATCACATCCACAGCTTCACCTCTGTCCAGTGCCATACTGATGCTGCCATAAAAATGTAACAGGTTTGTCGCACAAGATCTAGATTTTACAAAACCGTGCTGTGCAGTATCTGGTTGCATAATGTTCCCAATGTAACTTTTAACTATACCCTCCATGATATTACTCAAAACAGATGTTAAGCTAATGGGTCTGTAATTAGCAACATTTTGTTTGGATCCTTTTTAAAAATGGGAATAACTGTGGCCTGTCTCCATACTTCTAGGACTTCTCCTTCTATAACGGATGTTGTAAATAGGGCAGCTATTGGACCAGATAGAGGAACTGCCAATTCTTTCAAAATAGGGGGGTGGAGTCCATCGGGACCAGCAGATTTATTGGGATCTAATCTCAAAAGTAATTTTTCCACTTCTGTTTTCTCAATTTTATATTGTATAGTTGTAGATTGCTTATTGTGGCTAATGATTGGGCTAGTTTTTTTGTTGAAAACAGAAGAAAAATAATTATTACGAGCTTTAGCCATTTGTAGTTTATCAGTTTGTAGCTCACCATTTGAATTTTTTATCGGGCCTATAACAGGTGCACCACCCCTCTTATTATTTATATAGGTATAAAAGGTTTTATAATTATCTTTAATGTTTACTGCTATATGTATAGAACCTGCAGGAAGTTCTCTGGGAGGGCAGTAAAATTTGCATCACCCAAGATCTCCTGCAGTCTGTCCGACTGAAACTGCAGGAATTGCACCCGACAGTGTCCAAGCTGATCGCCGAAGGGAAGCCCTTTCACATGAGATACCCTGCGACACTCCAGGTCAAATCCGAAGAGCAACGGCTCTCATTTGAGTCCCAGGAACAAGCGATGAAAGATCTCAAGACCCTGTTTCCTGACTTGTTCAAGTGAGGACAGTATTGGGGCGAGTTTCCATTTGTGAATGAGTGTGCGAGCAACACAGAGTTGTTGGCCGGGTACTGTATGTTAGCATACTCTTCGGTATGTTTGCCTGATGGTGAAATAGAGAGACCACCCCTGTAAACCTGAGGAAAATCGATCATTTTTGTTTCATGTGATTGGCATAGCCCCTTCCACTGCGAGAGTAACGCAGTGAACTGAATACTTGAACAGGACACTAGGTGCAGAATGTCGCCTAGCCCTTTCATGACCCGGAGATGGTCCACATTGGCTGTCTACCCTGAAATACAGAGTGATGGGACACTGGACTTTGTTTTATGAGAGTGTTACTAAGACTGTAACACAGGCGATTTGGCTGTATACTGAGGGAAATAGATTGTAATATGGGTAGGATGGCCAATGATCTTTAATTCTTACTATTGTTTCTCATAGGTATGTTTACCCGGTCAATATTTTAAAGGACCAAGCGCAGTGTCAGTTACAGGGGGGCAGTTGTCATACACCTTTACATCTTATCTAAGTGGTAGGACTGATTTTGTCTAGCGAGCGGTTATGCTAGTCCTCCTATTATTTTTCTGATATTTGTTGTTGATGCGAATTTTTGATTTTCCTCCACCAGGGAAGAGGAGTGATTGAACCAAAGGAGTACCTCCAAAAACTGGTACAGGTGTATGCACCTGAGAGCGTCATGGAGCTATATGTTCTGTTGGGGACTTTTTCTTTTCCTTGATCAGTAATAGCAGGGGTGGGGGTGTTATGGGGGACGCAGGCTGCAGTAACATTGCATTCTAGAAGTGGTATTGTGGTGCAGTTGTTTAGAACTGGGGTATAGAATAGTGGATGAAGTAGAGTTAGCTGTATTTAGTATTAGTATGTGTGTATGGTTTTTTTGGGGGGGATTAGTAGGTATCTGGCAAGGGGTATTAAGGATAGGAGGAAGGGGGGGCCAAGTGTTTTCGTCCTACTATATCAAAAAACAACAACAGGGGTAATGTCACAGTCGAAATATTACTATGAGTGGCCCATATAAGTTTATAAGCTGGAATATAAAGGGCGCCCAAGATCGCTGTAAAGGACACATTATTCTTCGACACTTGCAATATTTGAACACCGGGATTGTTTTTCTTCAGGAAACGCATCTCCTGCGGGAGGATATTGTTTTGTTCCGCATAGCATGGGTCGGTCAAATCTATGGGGTGGGTAAATCTACTAATAGGGGAGGAGTGGTAATCCTAATAAATAAAAAGATTACCTTCACCCTTGAAAAAGAACTTTGGGATCCTGACGGTCGACAAGTTATAGTGCATGGTTTGTTGGAATCACACCAGGTTATACTGGGAGTGGCCTATGGGCCAAACGTCGACTCCCCACATTTTTTCACACATCTGATGAAGTTGGTTGTTTCCAGCCCCCCCTAAACTTACTATCTTGGGGGGTGATTGGAATATTACCTCTTACTCAAATATAGATAGGTCCGACTCCTGGAGAAGGGGATTTTCCGCCACTCAGAGGGCTTTACATGAGCTGATAAAGGGAACAGATCTCATTGACGTTTGATGTGTCTTGCACTCGGAGGAACATCAATACACTTTTTTTCTCCACTACACAAAACATTTTCGAGAATCGACTTCCTCTTTGTGAGTTCTTTTGCCCTCCCAGGTGTCATTAATGCCGATATACATGCCAGGGTCATCTCTGATCATTCACCGGTCTCCCTTCTTTTTCTAGTGGGACCTGGAGTTAAGAGGGATACCCTCTGGTGGTTCAATACCCAGTTACTGCAGAAGTCCAGCTCCTTGCAGCATATAAGAGATTTTATCACTGTCTTCATAAGGATCAATAGGGAGTCAGTTAAAAGGGTCGAGGTAGTTTGGGCAGCTCTAAATGTTCCCGGGGGAGAGTGTATCCAGATGGCCTCAACAAAATCCCAGCAATTCAAGTCACAAGTGAACTCTTTACTCTCCTCAATTTGTCAATTGGAAACCACAATCTCTCGGCTATCACCTGATGAGGACTGGGTCAAGCTACATGGCCTGCAAGCCCAATATTTCAGTCTCATTTCCCAAAAAGCTGAGCTTTCATTGAAATGTACAAAGTTTCTCTACTTAGAATCAGGGGAAAGAGCTAGTAAATTGCTGGCCATGAGGCTCAGGCAAGAGGATGCATCTCGGTTTATCCCGGGTATCAAACCGGATAAAGATACACCAGTTGTCACTGACCCCCGTGCGATAGCAGGGGTGTTAAGGCAATGCTATCAGAGTTTATACACTGAGGATCTGGTTAATCACCCTTCTACAGAAGATATCATGAAATGCCTCAGTTTAATTGATTTACCTAGGTTATCACCCATTCACACTTCTTCCTTAGTGGGCCCCATTAAGGTTGAAGAAGTGGTGAGGCCATTAAGCTCCTCCCAATGGACAAATCCCCAGGACCAGATGGACTCCCTAATGGTCTCTACAAGGCCTGTATATCAGAGATAGCCCCACTGTTGACAGAGGTCTATAATTTCTGGTTCAATAAGGGGTTATCTGACCCCACTTTTTTGAGTGCAACAATCATGCTTATTCCTAGAAAGGGCAAAGACCCGCAATACCCGGAGAGTTATCGGCCTATTTCATTGATTAACACTGATATGAAACTCCTGGCCAAGATTTTGGCCAATAGGTTAGGACCTCTCATAATAAGTAAAGAGCAAATTGGATTCATGACAGGAAGGTCCTCGGGAGATCATATGCAGAAGTTGTTACATCTCCTCTCGGTGTCTAGTGGCTCAGAGCTCCCCATGGTTCTGGTGTCACCGGATGCCGAGAAGGCTTTTGATAGGGTGTCATGGGACTTCCTTTTTACTACCATGTTGCGGTTTGGTCTTCCCGAGGGCTTCCTTAAGTGGATTAGGTTGTTATATTCTTCTCTTTCGGCCCAGATTCGATGCAATGGGGTTCACTCTGAGGCCTTTTTGCTTCACAGAGGTACTAGACAGGGGTGTCCCCTCTCCTCTCTTTTATTTAATATATATTTAGAACCCCTCATTCAGAATCTGGTAGCTACTCCAAACATTCGGGGGATCCAGGTGGGGGACCAAAGATACACTCTCTCAGCTTACGCGGACGACTTGCTTTTGCACTTAGAAGACCCACAAGAAAGCCTGCCAGCCCCTTTGGAGCAGGTCGGGGCCTTTTCCAAGGTTTCCCATTACAAGCTTAACCTTGCCAAAACCAAGGTGTTCCCCCTGAATAATAGGGTTTTCAGAGGAGAGGTGACTGACTTTGCTCTTTCATGGGAGTTGAAATCCCTCTTATATTTGGGAATCCAAGTGACAAGAGATATCACATCTATGGTGAAAGCCAACCTCTCAGATTTACTGACTAAAATTAAAGTGGATTTTGATAGATGGGGTGCTCTTCCCCTGTCGCTTTGGGGAAGGATCACTAAGGTGAAGATGAATGTGCTGCCCCATATCTTATACCCAATGGGCATGCTGGGCTGCTTCCTCCCTAAAAAATGGTTCATCAAGCTGCAATCAATAATGAACACCTTCATTTGGCAGGGTAAGCGAGTTAGAAGGCCCTATCTTAAATTAACTGCTCCAAAAGAGCAGGGCGGTCTTGCTGTTCCCTCCTTTTTTTTGTATTACTGTGCCCATCATCTTAGTAAGCTAGCCCATTGGGCACAGGAAACGCATGTTGTAAATCCACAAGATTACTCACCAGAGTGGCTGGGAATAGAGCGGTACCTTGCAGCCAAGTATAAGTGTACCCTCCCGGCTTTACTATATATCACCCCCGGGCAATTCCTATACCCTTAAGATACACCCCGTTAGGATGGTCTATCAAAGCATTACATCAATTGCGAGTGTATATATCCACCAACTGGCATACCTCTCTAGAACAGCCCATACTGGGCAACCCTCATTTTAGAATTGGGCATCTGCCTATCCCAGTGTCTTACCAGCCTAGTTTGATGGGGAAGAAAGTTGCGGATATGTATTCTGATGAAGAAATAATCTTCTTCCCCACTTTCTGAAACAGATTCAATACACATGTTAGTAGCATCTTCCAATATAGACAGCTCAAGGAGGCTATAGTCTCCCACATAGATAAAACCTGGTGCCTCGAGTTGGACACAGTGGATCTATCCTCTATTTTGATATTGGCAAGGAAATCCCATGCAATTTCCTTAGTTTATAAAAAGTTGCAAATATTACAGAGTAACCTGCCTCAGGGCGTTTGCTACTATTGGATTCAGGATCTGCTCCTGGGCACAGAGGCAGATTTCTGGAAGAAACTAAAGGGTAATTCATATAATTTTATTAAACAGGATAGATTGCGTCTTATCCAATTTAATATAATGCACAATTTATATTTTACTCCTTGTAAGCTTCACAAATTGGGGTGACTCTCTTCCCCGGTCTGTACTAGATGTGGAGGTGAGCTGGGTACTCTGTTCCATATGTTGTGGACATGCCCAAAAGTGCAAATCTTCTGGCAGGCAATTAGGCATTCTTTGAATTCACTCTTGGATCTGGACCCTTTATTTACCCCAGAAGCTTGTCTATTGAATTTTTTTCCTCAGGGTACACCCAAGGTCAGAAAAGGCCACATGGCCCTGGTTGCTATGATAGCAAAGTTGGTTATAATGCGGCACTGGAAGGACAATGTATTCCCACCTATCCTGGAATGGCACAAAGAGGTGTTGCTGGCTTTGCAATTAGAGAAACACATTTGTCTAATGCGTAATAGGTATGCAACATTCCAGAGCAGATGGGGAGCAATAGAGGCCCTGCTTGCCATTTGGAAGCCCTAACCAGGTTAGACTATAAACCATTGTTGTGATTATTTACCTGAGTGGCACACGAGTAACACTTGGCTCTGGGGGGAGGGTTAAGGGAGGATTTGAAGTAAGGGGAGGGAGGGAGGTTTATGGGAGGTAGGGGGGATGATGGATTTTTTTGGAAATGTCTGTTGTATTCTATTTGTTGTCTTAATGCCATCTCCCCTCAAGGGACTGTGTGTTATGTAATTCTATTTAAAATTAATAAAGCTTATTGAATTAAAAAAAAGTATGTTCCAAAATTTGGCAGAGTTGTTTTTGTTGTTTTCTAGTTCAGTTTGTTAATATCTGGCTTTTTCAGACCTAATTAGTCTGGTGCAGGCATTTCTAGAGGTAGATCAGGGTTTGGAAAACCAATTTACATATTCTAGTAGCACATAATTACTGCTATTAGTGTTCTTACCAATTGAAAAAATGGTGATTTTAATGCCTAACATTCATTTTAAAATTGCAGTATGAGTTTAGTTATTAAAACCAACTGTATTTCACACACATTTATTATCTCTGAGAATTTTCAGGCAGAGACTGAAGCACAGACCCATGTAAGGCTTTATCGTTAGAGAGGTTATAAAAAACACTGTAGACCTCAGATGTCAGTAGGCAAGAAGCCTATGACAGCTAATGTGACACAGTGTTGTATGGCCAGGAAAAGTGGGGAAGTGGGTGTGAAACATCATCCAAATATCTGTTTGTGGCTAGTTAAAAATAAAGACTTCTTGAAAAGTGAACTATTAAGTGGAGTGGGTCACTTTCTACTAGGGTTGCCATCTGCCCTGTTTTTATCAAGACAGTCCCTGTTTGGGTGGCTTGGTCCTGGCAAAAAATAAGAAAAATGCTAAATGCTCTGCTCTTACAGTAGAAGACATATTGAGTTGCTTTCCTCTAGAAGTTGCAGAAACTATGACACCTTAACTTAAATATCTTAAAATGATGGGGAACAATATGAGCAAGTAATAAACTATTCATTACCAATCGAGTTTACAACCTTTGAGTCAGAGACTCATTTATAAAGGTGCCTTGTCACACATAGTCTTAGTTATGATTGTTTTGAGAAAATAAATTCATTGCATTGGTCAAGGATACATATTGTACAGTGAAAAATCATGTTTCAGTATGGAATGTCCCATTTCGGATTTCCTAAAAGGTAGTAACCCTACTTTCTAGCACAGGAGACAACTGCAAAATGGACACTGGCTTTGGATTAGCAGAATGGGGTAGGCCTTGATGTGCTGTTCAGATGTTTCCCATCACACATGCTTTCTACATCCCTGATAAGCTGAATGAGCTTGGTATATCCAGCAGACTCGGGTTTGATTCCAATAACCTCTCATTGCATACTGTGTGACTCTGAGCAAGTCACTTAACTTTCCCAGCGCTCCTGGGTTGCCCCTGAAAACAGACACTTGTGCCTAGTGGTCCTTTCCTGGTTACCAAAGAATAAAAAAAAGATATCACATATTAAAGAGGGACTCAGACCAACATTTCTGGCATCAAAAATTCAGAATTTGGATCAGTATATCCTCAAACAGCCTCATGCCAAAGATCAGATCTCTAAGTTACTTAGTTTAAAAGTTACATGTCATTTTGTAACCCATTGTTCACTGCCTGTTCAAAAAAGTCATTTTCAGAGAAGAGCTACCGATGTCACAACCTGAACTCACAGCCTAGTCTTCCCTGCAGCTACCTTATATGACATATTTCTCCAACAGTATGTTACTTGAAACTGCAGTTGTAGTAAACATTTGAAAAAGGAAAACTGACACTGGGTGGGTCAGCACATGCACTTCCATAATGTGTACTGTACATGTACTTCAGAATGTGATGGGGGAGGGTGGACTGTAGTGGCAAACATGGCTTTAGAATGATAAAGTTGTATGCAGTTTTAAGACTTTATTTATTTGAATTTTGATGACCAGATAGGCCCAACTGAGACAAGACAGTCCCTTTTTCAGTGGTGACCTGGGGAACCTAAACATTCTACAAGTATTGGTCATTAAACAATGTATCGACGGTGCTACCATCAGTAGTAACAATAACAATTAGAGATATTAGCAATATGATACAATGTAGAACATAAGATAGGAAACAAGCATACATTCTATGATATAACCACTTTCCATCTCATATTTATACAGGGTACATAGACTTGAACATAAGAGAGGTGACAGATAGGTAACATCAAAGATTCTAGGGCAACAACAACCATACTGCAACTAGCATACCACAGGTATGAAATTCTGAAATGTTACTAGGTTGCAATTGTGGAATGCAGCAATGACACAATCTCAGAAAGTAGCTGGGACACATAATTTCAGAATGTGGCAGTGACACACAATTCCGGGATATGGCAGTGACGCACAATTTCAGAATGTGGCAGTGACACACAATTTCGGGATATGGCAGTGACGCACAATTTCGGAATGTGCCGGTGATGCTAAATTTCAGAATGTGGTGGTGATGCACAGGTTCTGAATGTGGCAGTGATGTACAGATTTGGAATGTGGTGGTGGCGCACAGGTTCAAAATGTGGTAATGACGCAGAGTTTTGGAATGTGGTGGTGGGGCACAGTTTCAGATGTGGCGGTGGCACACAGTTTTGGAAAGTGGCACTGATGCACAGTTTCAGAATGTGGCAGTTGTGCACAATTTCAGAATGTGGCAGTGCCACACAGTTTCAGAATGTGGCAGTGGTGCATAGTTTTGGAATGTGGTGGTGATGCACAGCTTCAGAATGTAGCGGTAGCACACAGTTTCAGAATGTGGCTGTGGTGCACAGTTTTAGAATGTGGCAGTGGCGCACAGTTTCAGAATGTGGCATTAATGAATTTAGACTTCCAGTGATGTCAGCCTCCATGATGGCAGCCTAATTTGGAGCAGTGATCCTCGGAAGTATAATCATGATCCATTAACTGCTAGATCAGTGCTGTATCGACCCTCAAGTTTGCTCAACATACTTGTTTTCAACCTGCTGATATGGGAGGCATAAAAAAATAGAAGAATAAGGACTAAAAACCTAAAAATAATCCACCAGGATTGCGGCCTAGAAGCCCTAGCCTTGCATCCTCCTGTGCCTCTGTGCGCACAACTGGATCAGCAGAGGACGAAGATGTCTATGGGTCAGACATGGGTTCTGCAAGTAGCAGAGCTGACAAGATATTATGCAATTACTACACTGCATTGATAACTAAGTCTCAGGTATCCATAAAGCTCTAAAATGACTGGATCAGTGCATGGCTGAGGTGGAGACTGATGTGGGCACGATACAAGATGAAAATATTGCCTTTTGCCACTCCCTAGCCTACCTCTACAAGCATGAAAGAGAGCTCATCTTCTGGGCAGAGGATGCTGAAACCCGCTCTCACCGCAACAACATCAGGCTGTTTGGTTTCTCAGAGGATGGGAAGCAAGGAGACATGGATAGCTACCTCTCCTGTTGGTTTAAGAAGGACCTCGACCTGCCAAAAGACTATGATCTGTGGATCGAATGGGCCCACAGGGCCATTGCACGTAAACCTAAACCAGGCCCCCCCAATCCATCATCGTTAAATTCCTCCATTACACCACTATAGATAAACTTTTTCGATTGGCTTGGGAAAAGAAAGATCTTAACTTGGATAGATGTAAGGTCTATGTGGATCAGGATTATCCACCCCATCTTCTGGCTAAAAGTTAGAACGTCTTGTCCATCATCAAGCAACTATGGGAAAAAAATATCAAGGCTCAACTTCGATACCCTGCAAAGGTGTGAGTGAAGGGCTTGGATGGTCCCAAACTGACTCATCAACTCTCTGCTAGATGCCGCCCCTTTCCTACAGGCACATGGCATTGCACCCCCAGATTTAAAGGAGGAGACTGCCAAAAAAGAAATTGAGGATCTCCTCTGGTCAGCTGTGACAGCCGGAGCTCAAGGTGGAAAGTGGCGGACGGACAGTCTTCTCCTACTACACTCCAACCTTGCTAAATGACTGAAGCCTAAAAAGAAATCCTGAGGGTGAGAACCAGTTTTTGTATTTTGTTTATGCTGTGCAGACTTACTACTCTTCTGTGGCAAAGTCGTGGCTAGGTTGTACTACCCACTGGCTTTTTTCCTGGGACCCCCATGCAGCTCTTACAGTTAATTGCAGCCCCATTGAGACCTCCTCGCCCCTCCTTGGATATCAATAAAGTTATCCCCTTACCTGTGACTTGGTTCTAACAAGATTCTCCTTCTAGCTGTCTCAGGAGCAGTGGTGTTTGTTCCTATGGGGATTTAATGTCAATGCGAAGCACTGCTTACCCAGAGGGAGAGTTCCACATGGGCCAAGTTGGAGAGGGCAGCTGAGCAAGTTGACTTCCTTCTCTACCGAGGTATGGCTATTGCTTATTTGGCAAGGAACCCTGCCATATCAGTACTGATTTCATCAGATGGTAACCCCTCTTGTTTCTTTTACATGGTGAAACAACTGGCAACCTGGGTACTCTGTTGATTTAAGTATCGGGGAATAAATTGACTGGGCAACCCCAAGCTCATGATGATATCTACTGATGGGAGTAACTTTCTGGCTCCTCCCTGGCTGTTGGACAAGAGATTTAAAAATCATATAAAAATTGTTTAGTTTTGCAGTGCCAGTGCAGACATCAGTACATGTGGGTTATCTCTGGGTTTGGGGGGTCAGGATAAGTTTGAAAGTTTTCACAGACTTAAATATTTCAGAAATCAGTGTAAGTATACTGTAATATGGAGAGAAGGGGAAATATAATATTACCAGTGTCGTTCTGGGTCATCAAACCCAACCATTAAGTAGCAGTCATTTCATATAAGAAGATTTCTAGTTCCTAAATCAATAGTTCCTGTTGAAGTTCATATGGTCAGCTGGATGGAGTTTACCCCAGGTGAGCAAACATGCTGCAGTTGAACTGAGGTCCTCAGGAGGGAGGACCTTTATGGCGCTCCCTAAATTAGCCTCTTACAACTGCAGTAACTTTATTTTTTGTCTGTTAACTAACTTGCCCAATATATTATTTACCGTCAGGCTAGTTCAAGTATTTTTTTCAAATGGATCACAGCCTACAATGATATTTGTCATTTTGCCCTATCTGTACACAGACTGACACCCCACTGTGATCTCTACAGTAACCTAGGGTGACTATTCCATATGTTTATCATGCACCCTGCTCTAGGCTTTACTATTGACACATTCATTAGAGCAGGTACCCTTGCCACCTTTGAAACCATGTTTAAAAGGTCTGATCTATTGTATCCCCTCTTGTTCTCCTCCCTTGAGCTACTCACTACACCTAAATGCGTTACTAATATGGGTACTCAGGCTTCTTCCTTCTTTGCTCTTCGATACTGGAACTCTTTACTCCTTACCTTGCATTCCTCACTGTTCCATTCCATCTTTAAAACTGAGCTCTGCAAATGCCTTATATCCACTGACAATTGCACATGTTTCTGTATTTGACACTGTGACAATTGCACATGTTCCTGTACTTAACACACTGTGCATTCTAATCCAACAAACTATGTACACCTTCTGAATTATGGGAATGTTTTCACATCAGCTGTTTAATATCAGTGTAATATATATTGGTCATTCTTAGTGTTCTGATGACTGTTAATACTGATACTTCATACTTCTTGATGTATACTGATTTTCCGTCTTACCTTGTTGTTGTACTGTACTCATTTGTACTCACTGTATCTGTATGTTGTTTTATTGTTATACAGCATTCGTATTTGTATTGTGTATTTCTCCCAGGCTGTGCCTGAAAATAGGCATTACATTGTCTAGTGCACCTACCCAGTTAACAAAAAGTAAATCAATAAATGGTTGCAATAATTACAATATTTAGAGTATTGAAAACAATAAACCAAGGGTCAGGAGACACTACAGATTATGAGGAGCTAGGATAAGGTAGGAGAACAATAGAAAAAGGCAAAGTATTGCTTCAGCCTATGACTAGTATACTAAATACTAAAGGAGACTATTACACAGTATTGAGGAGTAGTTGTTCCAGAGTTGGGGACACCTGTACTAAATGGAGGCTTGGTAAGAACCTTTTTACAGTGCAGGTTCAGAAAATGATTGCCAGTTTAGGACTTTAACATGTATGAAGAGTTGGAGGCAGGAGCAAGAAAAGCTTTTAAATATTTTGGGATTTTTTTCCAGCCAAATATTTGTTGCCAAGACTGGGTCCTTCTCACCTCAAGAGATACTAATGGAGCTGTCTCTAGATAGTGCAGTGATATGTAGGAGGAGGACATTTCAGGGGCAAACCAGCACAGTGAATTGTAGAAGGTGGCAAGTTTAGTAATGACCAATTCTGTGGCAGCAACAAATAACATATCACCATATTCAGAAAACATCTTAGCTCTATATTTAGAAAACATCTTATCACCATACACAATATTAGGAAAGAGCATCCCCTCAGTGATGCACTTTCTAGTTCAGAGGGAAAGGCATATAAGTGTTCCCTGTTTGGAATAGCACATGGTGACCATAACAGGATTCAATAAGGCCCTGCCCCATTTGTTATGCATAAAGAGTTTAAACCACAAGGGTCTGTTATATCCTTTCCTTTTTTGTCTCTTCTCTGTTTGGTTGAACAATCAGATTTTCTTGTGAGACCTAGGAACTGATCACTCTGTCACAGTTCTTCATTCATGCTATCTCTCTGCCTTCCCTTGCTATTTCTGTCTTTTCTTCCCCCTTGCATATCTGCAGTTACAAAAATACATGTGAATCCCTGTGCAAAACTGTATGTGAAAATGGGATCCTTTTGTTTAAAACTATATATTGTTATACTGTTGAAATGATTGCAAAAAGCTATTTGGAACTCAAGGGGTTAACCTGAGATGCAGTTTTTAAGCCCTTTGCAGAGCTGTGAACAAGAGGTCAGTTCTGGGACACAATGTACTGTTTTGTTGCACCTGCAAGGAATGAAACTTACAAGAACATTCTGTAAACTTACAAGAACATTCCATGAGAGGCAAGCTCTCTTAATGAGTTCCCAGACAAAGACTTATAAAAACAGCAGCAATGCTTTTGCTAGAGAGAGTCGGAGTATGAGAGACTGAAACTTGGAGTTAAAGAGATACCCTCAGAAAAAGGACTTGGTTTTCTCTAGTTGTACTGCCTTTGTAAATAGTTATACTGAATAACTTTTATTTTTTATTTTGTTGTTACTGAGAAAAATAAAATGGTATTTGTGAATTTTGAAACTGTTCCTGGTTTTCCTATGCTTCCTGAACTGTGCCTCAGTGATAGTGACATGATTGTTGACATGCATCAATAAATTCAAAAATTAATTAAGTATACGGTCAAGGCATTTATTAAGAGTCACAGTATTGACTCCAGCCAACTAAGCAAAAAAATGCTGCAGGCCCTCCCACATGTATTATCAATACAAGATATACGTAACTTGGTGAGAAATTTGGGCTATTGCAAAAATGATTCTGGGTGCTCAACCATTGCCCTATTAGTGTTTCTGCACATTTGTCATCATTTCCCATCAGATACTTAAAACCTTTCACAAAGGTGTTCTATTTTTGGAGAACAATAAAGCCTGAAAGAGAAAAAAATCATATTCTTCTCCTCTTTTACCTTGTTAAAGAAGCAAAGCATATAGTAAATGAAGCCCAAGTTTCAGAACTATCTGCACAGTGGTAGAGACTGACATGTGTTAGGAAACACACAATGTTTGAACACGTTTGCTTTAAGAAAAACATGAATGCACTACAGTGATATGCCACAGATTGAGATGCTTCATGGTTTTTGAAACCGTGTAAAAGCTGAAGGCAGAATCAATGAACTTTCTGTAGTGTAGTGGTGAAGGAGCTGGGCTTTGGAGTAGTAGGTGAAGTGTTCAGTTCCCATGATTAGTAGTACTCTCATGAACAATTGTATTATTAAAATACAATATATGTTTCTTACTTTGCGATATAAACACCTAACTGCTAGGAATATATTTAATGGACAAAACAAGAGTTTGCTGGGGCCAGTACTGTCTGTATTGCTGTATTTTTCAGAGAATGTTGTACATGCAAAGGTGCCCCCATGTGTAGTGTTGTATTAAAATATACTTGCTAATCTGATATGTTTGATTAAATAAAAGAAATGCCCTTATACTTGGGTAGCTTGGGCTGCAAGCTCCCTAGGTGTACCATGCCATCTCTACACCAAAAAAACACTTTGTTTAGTTTAGTTTGGCAGCGCAATGTATGTGCCAGCAGGTTAGCATACACAATGACAGGGGTCAAATCTGGGCAGCACCCTTACATTTTGCATTTAAACTTTTGCTAACTTTCTATAGAGACTGAGATGTTAAATGTAATTTTTTGAAACCTACATATAAGGCCACCAGCTGTTGTTTTAGCAGTAAGTTACTTACCTGCAATTACAGAGAAACAAGTTTCAATCCTATACCTGGTATGTAAAATGAGTAATATATTGCCAACCGTACACAACAAGCCTGTATTTCTATCAGGCAGTTGAGATAACATCATATGGGCCTCAAGAACAAAGCTCAAGGTCTATGCTGTTATATCAACCCTGAGAAATAATCACAGGTTGAGTTGTGTGTCACACATGTAGTTTATTATTTATAGTATATGGTTTTGAAAGAGTGAGATTTTTAATGTTTTTATGTTATTTAAACATACCACGGGTATCTTGACTTTTCCTTTCATTTTTTGAATGAAGTGCTACAGTGAGGCAGGACATAGCATGAGTAGGGATACTGCTGAAACTGATTTGGAATATGCACAACAATTTTTTTAGAACATGTGCACAACTGAGAATGTGTACGACAGCATTTTTGAAGAGGCTGATTTTCATACATAAATAGCACTGTACTATAAAATGTTAAGGAATAGTTGATAATGAATTTTCTAAAAATTACCATGCTGCTAAAAATAGCAACTTTAATTTAGTATTTAACTGTCTAAATACTTAATTTAAATGTTTTGAACATTGAATTATTTCACCAAGTTGAAATTAGGCTGAGAACAAAAACTCCAAAGCTGGAGGTCTTTTTATGTTGGCTTGTGCGCATGCGCAAGCAACATCGTGGGACAGTGTGGGTCTAGGGGGCACGGCTGCTGTTGGGCGAATGCAGAGCATGCATCAGTAGGTGTGTCCCTCATTCCCCAATCAGCCTGTATGCCACCGCCACACCATGCATACATATTAGAGGCGAGCACATCAAACAAGGTCCTCTGTAATGTCATACGCGGTGGTCCTTTGCTTGACGTGCTCGCCATCATCCTAACCATGGTCGGCGATGCAGCAACCGCCTCACCTTTATCGACATCAGGGTGCACAATCCCCTGTCGGCAACCCTCCGTTTTTGTGCCGATGGGGAGCCCACTCCCGTCGGCATCCCCCGCAAATGTGGAATGCCGAGGTGCCCAATCCCTCGCTAACGACTTCCACTTTCTTTGCACATCGACGGGGAGCCCACTCTCATCGGCATCACCCCCAACTGTTGGCTTCCAATGGGTGCCCAATCCCCTTGGGTCACGGTCCCCCCTTTCTTTGTTTGCTGGCGGGGTGCCCCATCCCTGTCGGCTACTGACACACCCCCACCACAAAACCCACTTAGGTGGCATGCTGGGCACCCACCCCAGCATGCCAAATGCCCTGCAATGGGAAAACTGTCTCGCGACGGTTTTCTTTTTTTTCACCTAGAAAACGAAACCGCCCCTGTAGTCTAGATCTCCTCCCCACCCGCACTCCACCCACTGAGCACCCTTCCTCCTCACCCTCACCCCATACTTACCTCTGGACTCCAGCGCACTATCTTCAGTGGACCGGGAACACGCCTGCACTCTTCAAAGCCGACCGCGAACTGAGGAAATGCCGTAAGCTGTATAATGCAATGAATAGGGTTTTTCAACTTTGTTGTATCTCAGGCATTTCTTGATTTTGTCACCAAATTTTCAACATGGGGTTTTTGGGGCCCCTCCTCATGAATTCTGTCACTGTCATGGTGTTAATCAGCCTCGGAAGGTGATTTCGCAGTCACTGTGCGAAATCACCTTTTGGGACCCATTAACGAAATGACAGTGTTCATGAGGTGGCATCTCAAAAAGCCTATGTTATAAATTTGGTGGGAAAAATCCAACAAATGCCTGTTTTATGAGCATGCATTGCGCAGTTGCTACGCAGGCTCGTAACTTCTTGCATTCGCAATATATTAATGCCGTATTTTCAGCATTGGCATTTTTGTGCACCTCATTGTGAACAGTACAGCTGTCATTTTCCACATCTTGCCTGAAATGTGTTTCCACACTTCCGGCACACAATTGCGCAGTCGCTGTGGGAAATCAGTGTTTGGGCCAGATTATGAAAATGACAGTGACACAGTTCATGAGCAGAGCTCCTAGAATGCCTATGTTGAAAAATTTGGAGCTGATACTTCATTAAATGACTGTGTTACGAGCATGCGTTGGCAGATTGCACGCATGCTTGTACCGTGGTGCATTTGTGATATTTACACTCTGGATTTTAACCATTGCCATTTTTACACACCTCTTGATGAACAGTACAGCTGTCACTTCACATATCCTGCCCAAAATGTGTTTCCGCACTTCCGGTGCAGAATAGCGTGGTCTCTGTGCGAAATCACTTCTTGGGACACTTTCAGGAAATGACAGTGACACTGTACATGAGAAGAGGTGCTAAAATGCCTATGTTGAAAATTTGGTGCCTAACGCCCACAAACTGGCAGTGCTGCAAGCATGCCTTGCATATTTCCCACGCACCCTTGCAACTCCGCAAATTCCGTATATTTGTATGCCACATTTTCAGCACTAGCAATTAATTACACCTCCTTATGAACTGTGTAGCTGTCATTTTTCACATCCTGCCCAGCATGTTTTCCCACACTGCACTAACAAACACCTTCAGGGACACCCTACTGCCTCTCACTCTCTGCAGGGTGGGGGTGGGTTGGCATCAGTTCAATACTTGACTGCCACTTCTATGCTGCATCTCTCTAACTCCTGCACTGCCAATGGCAGCAAGCCAACATTTGGCATTGACAAATGCTTGTTTAAGTTAAAGTTGAGTACAATATATAAAAAGGTACAGTCCTAAGAATTGTATCTGTTGGAAACATTATTTCTTTAATGTGTTAATGTCAGCCTATACTGCCTGCGATTGACTCAATTGTGGGCCCATGAGCCAGTGGATCTTTCAGTTACAGTACCTAGGAATCAGAAGACAAAGGTTAAACCTTAGCATACACCAAGTAATGTTGCATTTAACATAAAAGGCAAGGGTTTGGATCCCAACAGTAACTAACATTTTCTTTCAAAATGTTCATTTGTTTAAAATTCACTTTAGTAGTGACTTATGTTGGCTTAGAGTTGGAATACTTAATTTGATAGAAAACTAACAGAGTTATGAGCAGTAATCTGTGCCAGGAGGAAATGTTCCTGTCAGTAAATATTCTTGACAGGGAAACTTTGTGGCACTCTTCTCTAGAGAGATAAATGTGATCAGGGTTTGGAAAACAAATTTGCATGTTCCAGTAGCACGTAATTACTGCTATTAGTGTTCTTACCAATTGAAAAATAATGATTTTAATGTCTAACATTCCTTTTAAAATTGTAGTATGAGTTTAGTTATGAAAACCAACTATATTTCACACAAATGTATTATCTCTGAGAAATTTCAGACAGAGACTGATGCACTAAGGCTTTATCATTAGAGAGGTTATAAAAAACACTGTGAACCTCAGAGGTCTGTAGGCAAGAAGCCTACGACAACTAATGTGACCACAGTGTTGTACGGCCAGGAATAGTGGGGAAGTGGGCATGAAACATCATCCAAATATCTGTTTGTGGCTAGTTAAAAATAAAGACTTCTTGAAAAGTGAACTATTAAGTGGAGTACATCACTTTCTAGTAGGGTTGCCATCTGCCCTGTTTTTATCAAGACAGTCCCTGTTTGGGTGGCTGGGTCCTGGCAAAAAAATAAGAAAAATGCTAAATGCTCTGCTCTTACAGTAGAAGACATATTGTCTTGCTTTCCTGTAGAAGTTGCAGAAACTATGACACCTTAACTTAAATATCTTAAAATGATGGGGAACAATATGAACAAGTAATAAACTACAACGTGTAGTCTCAGTTCTGATTCTTTTGAGAAAAGAAATAGGTTGCATTGGTCAAGGATACATATTGTCCACTGAAAAACCATGTTTCTGTATGAAATGCCCCACTTCAGACTTCCTAAAAGGTAGTAACCCTATTTTCTAGCACGGGAGACAACTGCAAAATGGACACTGGCTTTGGATTAGCAGAAGGGGTAGGCCTTGATGTGCTGTTCTGATGTTTCCCATCACATATGCTTTCTACATTCCTGATAAGCTGAATGAGCTTGGTACATCCAGCAGACTTGGGTTTGATTCCAACAACTTTCCCATTGCATACTGTGTGACTCTGAACAAGTCACTTAACTTCCCCAGTGCTCCTGGGTTGCCCCTGAAAACAGACACTTGCGCCTAGTGGTCCTTACCTGGTTACTAAAGAATAAAAAAAGATATCACACATTAAAGAGGGACTCAGGCTAATATTTCTGGCATTAATAAATTCAGAATTTGAATCAGCACGTCCTCAAACAGCTTCATGCCAAAGATCAGATCTCTAAGTTACTTAGTTCAAAAGTTACATGTCATTTTGTAACCCATTGTTCACTGCCTGTTCAAAAAAGTCATTTTCAGAGAAGAGCTAATGATGTCACAACCTGAACTCTCAGCCTAGTCTTCCCTGCAGCTACCTTATATGACTTATTTCTCCAACAGTATGCTACTTGAAACTGCAGTTGTAATAAACATTTGAAAAAGGAAAACTGACACTGGGTGGGTCAGCACATGCACTTCCATAATGTGTACTGTACATGTACTTCAGAATGTGATGGGGGAAGGGTGGACTGTAGTGGCAAACATGGCTTTAGAATGATAAAGTTGTATGCAGTTTTTATTCTTTATATATTTATTTGAATTTTGATGATCAGATAGGCCCAACTGAGACAAGACAGTCCGTTTTTCAGAGGTGACCCGGGGAACCTAAACATTGTACAAGTATTGGTCATTAAAAAATGTACTGATGGTGCTACCATCAGTAGGAACAAGAACAAGTAGAGATATTAGCAATATGATACAAAGTAGAGCATAAGATAGGGAACAAGCATACATTCTATGATATAACTACTTTCCATCTCATATTTATACAGGGTACATAGACTGGAACATAAGATAGGTGACAGATAGGTAACATCATACATTCTAAGATAATAATAATAGTACATTTTATTTAATATAGCACCTTTTGAATATCAAGGCACTGAACAGGTAGATAAAAATCAAACAATTACAATAAATACCATTAAAATCAGAGAGATTCAGAGTATGCTTTACCCCATAAATAGGTTTTCAGTGCCTGCTAAAAGCACCCCACAGTCCTGCACTCCCAAAGCTGACAGGGCAGAGAATTCCAGAGAGTAAGGGCCACAAACCGGAAGGCACAGGCCCCCCCCTTACAACCATACTGCAACCAGCATACCACAGGTATGAAATTTTGAAATGTCACTAGGTTGCATTTGTGGAATGCAGCAATGACACCATCTCAGAAAGTAGCTGGGACACATAATTTCAGGATGTGGCAGTGACTTGCAATTTTGGGATATGGCAGTGATGCACAATTATGGAATGTGGCAGTGATGCACAATTTTGGAATGCGCCGGTGATGATAAATTTCAGAATGTGGCAGTCATGCACAGTTTCAGAGTATGGCAGTGACACACAGGTTACAAATATAGCGGTGGCACACAGGTTCAGAATTTGATGGTAGCGCACAGTTTCAGAATGTGTCGGTGGCACACAGATTCAGAATGCGGTGGAGGTGTACAGGTTCGAAATATGGTGGTGATGCAGAGTTTTGGAATGTGGCGGTGGTGGTGCACTGTTTCACAATGTGGTGGTTGCACACAGTTTTGCAATGTGGCACTGATGCGCAGTTTCAGAATGTGGCAGTGGTGCACAATTTCAGTTTCAGAATGTGGCAGTGTTGCATAGTTTTGGAACGTGGTGGTGGTGCACAGCTTCAGAATGTAGCGGTAGCACACAGTTTCAGAACGTGGTTGTGGTGCACAGTTTTGGAATGTGGTAGTGGCGCACAGTTTCAGAATGTGGCATTGATGAATTTAGAGCTTAATATGTATATCCTTGATGAAAGGAGGGACAGGGGGGACATGATAGAAACGTTCAAGTACCCAAAGGGAATCAACAAAGTCCAGGAGGGTAGCATCTTTCAGAAAAAGAGATGTGTAAGAACAAGGGGGAACAATTTAAAGATAGAGGGGGGACGGCTCAGTGGTAATGTGAGGAAATTTTTTTTCACGGAGAGAGTAGTGGATGCATGGAACCACCTTCCTGGGGAGGTTGTTGGGTCTAAAACAGTGGGGGAATTCAAACATGCATGGGACAGACATAAGGCAATTATAGTGGGGGGTGGCAGGAAGTAAGCTGTTGGTTAACTAGAATCTGCAGCTTATCCAGTAGGTAGGGAAATGGGCAGACTGGGTGGGCCAAATGGTCCTTATGTGCTGTCAAAGTCTATGTTTCTATGTTTCTATGAAAGAGTGCTCATCTTCTGGGCAGAGGATGCTGAATCCCGCTCTCACTGCAATAACATCAGGCTGTTTGGTTTCTCAGAGGATGTGGAGCAAGGAGACATGGACGGCTACCTCTCCTGTTGGTTTAAGAAGGACCTTGACCTGCCAGAAGACTACGATCTGTGGCTCGAATGGGTCCACAGGGCTATTGAGCCTAAACCTAAACCAGGCCCCCCCCCCAAGATCCATCATTATTAAATTCCTCCATTACACCACTAAAGATAAACTTTTTCAATCGACTTGGGCAAAGAAATATCTTAACTTGGATGGACTTAATGTCTGTGTGGATCAGGATTATCTGCCACATCTTTTGGCTAAAAGGAAGAAGGTCTTGTCCATCATCAAGCAACTATGGGAAAAAATACCAAGGCTCAACTTCGGTACCCTGCAAAGCTGTGAGTGAAGGGCTTAGATGGTCCCAAACTGACTCAATGACACTCTGCTAGATACCGCTCCATTCCTACAGGGGCATGGCATTGTACCCCCAGATTTAAAGGAGGAGACTGCCGAAAAAGAAATTGAGGATCTCCTCTGGTCAGCTGTGACAGCCGGAGCTCAAGGTGGAAAGTGTCGGGCAGACAGTCTTCTCCCACTACATTCCAACCTTGCTAAATGGCTAAAGCCTAAAAAGAAATCCTGAGGGTGAGAACCAGTTTTTGTATTTTGTTTATGCTGTGCAGACTCTTCTGTGGTGAAGACCTGGCTAGGTCGCACTACCCGCTGGCTCTCTTTCTGGGACCCCTATTCAGCTCTTACAGTTAATTGCAGCCCCATCGAGACCTCCTCACCACTCCTTGGAGATCATTAATGTTATTCCCTTACCTTTGACTTGGTTCTAACAAGATCCTCACTTCTAGCTGTCTCGGGGCAGTGGTGTTTGTTCCTTTGGGGATTTAATGTCAATGCAAAGCACTGCTGACCCAGTGGGAAGAGTTCCACATGGGCCAAGTTGGAGAGGGCAGCTGAACAAGTTGACTTCTCGCCCTACCGAGGTACGGCTTTTGTTTATTTGGCAAGGAACCCTGCCTTATCAGTACTGGCCTCATCAGATGGTAACACCTTTTGTTTCTTTTACATGGTGAAACAACTGGCAGCCTGGGTACTCTGTTGATTTAAGTATTGGGGAACAAATTGACTGGGCAACCCCGAGCTCATGATGATATCTACTGATGGCAGTAACTTTCTGGCTCCTCCCTGGCTGTTGGACAAGAGATTTAAAAATCATATAAAAATTGTTTAGGTTTGCGGTGCCAGTGCAAACACCAGTAAATGTGGGTTATCTCTGGGTTTGAGGGGTCAGGATAAGTTTGAAAGGTTTCACAGACTTAAATATTTCAGAAATCAGTGTAAGTATGCTGTAATATGGAGAGAAGGGGAAAAATAATATTATCAGTGGCGTTCTGGGTCATCAAACCCAACCATTAAGTAGCAGTCATTTCATATAAGAAGATTTCTAGTTCCTAAATCAATAGTTCCTGTTGAAGTTCATATGGTCAGCTGGATGGAGTCTACCCCTGGTGAGCAAACATGCTGCAGTTGAACTGAGGTCCTCAGGAAGGAGGATCTTTATGGCGCTCCCTAAATTAGCCCCTTACAACTACAGTAACTTTATTTTTTGTCAGTTAACTAACTTGCCCAATATACTATTTACCGCTGGGGTGGACCAGAGTTTGGGACTCCCAGAACATCTACCTGGGGGAAGGGCTTTGGTGATATCCAGTTGGTTATCCCAATCCTTAATATCCCAGCTCGGCTGAAGGTTCCCTTAGTGGCGTAGCCATCAATTTAAGTGGGTTTTACATCCTTACCCACCCCTGTACTGGTTAGCACTTGCCTCAGTGAGGCACACAATTTGTGTAGAGTTTTAAAATTTATGATTGTTATGGTTCTTTGTATGTTCCACTGTCCACTTTATTTATGTTTTTGTCTTGCTCTCGGGGGTCATATCTTGGGTTGTCAGGGGGATGTGAGGGGCATAGAGGGACAATCTTTTATCACTATCTGTATCTACTGTAGTATGGATACAATTTGTTCTCTTAATGTCAAGGGCATAAATAATATCTGGAGCTCCAGAGGGGAAAAGTGTGACATAGCGTGTCTTCAGGAAACTAGGCTGATGGGTTAGTAGCATTGAAGCTCCGCCGCACCTAGGTGGGAAATGTTTATGCGGATCCGCACCTGGCTGCCAAAAAGGTTGAGGTAGAGGTGCTGGTCCCCAAGGGTTTACCATTTTAAATCACTAATTTATTTATGAAGGGGACGGAAAGACTAGTCATAGTATCTGGCATTTTACATGGACGTTTGCTCCATGTGGTCTCTATGTGGCCCCCTCAGATGAATTCTTCAGATGACTTTTCAGTACTAGCAGGTCTTCCAGATGAACAGATCATCTGTTTTGGGGAATGGAACTGTATGGAGGACCTGGGACTAGACAGGAAGCCCCCACCTCAGAAGGGGCAGAGGGCCTGCTCGAAACTATTAAGAACCCTGAGGCTGGATGGAAGATTTGTGGAACCATGGCACCTCTAGAATCCCTCTGCTGTAGAGTTTGGGCGGGATATTCAGACTGTGCCAGGCAGTGGTGCAAGCCTGGGTACAGCGCAACTGGGATGTGCCAGGGCGCTGACAGAGTGATATTCAACGGTGCTGCACCATGGCTCAGCACCGTTGAATATCGCTATGTGGCTACCCGCATTGTGCATGGCTCAGTGGCACTGCACCAGCACAAGTGGCCAGATAGGGGAAGGGGGATGCGCCAGCACAAGTGCTGTTGCCCTAGGTGCATCAACCACGATATTCAAAGGTGCACATGCAAATGGGGCCATAATGCATGCAAGGCGCAAATGGGGCCATTTGCATGTCATTATGGCCCCATTTGCATGCAGGTGTGCCCCCATCCCCGGTGACTTGTGCCTGGTGCCCTGCCAGGCTGCAGCCATTGGGGACCAACGCCCCCTGTACAAGCGGCAAAGTGCCCCACAGCCCGATCGTGGGTACATGTATAATAATTAGAACGTCCCATATCCCTGGTGGTCCAGTGGACAGCTCGCAGCCCAATTGCGGGCAGAGGTCTAAAGGAAGATTAAATCCATCCCTGGTGGTCAGTGGTAGCCCCCACCCTCACTGAGCCCACCACCTGCTCCCTCCCGTCAGAACTGATGGCAGCTCCCCACCGTTAAGCCTCCCAGCCACCGCTGATTGGATCGCATACTATACAGCTGTATGCCCGATTGGTCCCAGCGGTAAATGTGGGTGTGCAGACCGCATGTTATTAGTCCAGATATGTGAAGAGTCATTCGCATATCTGGACCGTGTAGACGGTATGTCCAGACACTCATTGGCCCACGCCAGGATTCAATGGAGTACAGTTGTACTGTATGCAGTCAGTCGGCAGGTGGCTGGCCGGACGGCTTGCAGGTGGGGAGCTGCTGCCTGCCGCTGATTGGGGGGAGCGGGGTGGCGGGGCTCAGTGGGAGAGTGGGAAGGGGGGTACTTTGCTGGACCACCAGGGATGGGATTTAGTCTTCCTTTGCCCATGATCAGGCTGTGATCAGTCCACTGGACCGCCAGGGATATAGGACGTTTTAAATTTTGTACATATGCCCACGATCAGGCTACAAGCAGTCCACTGGACCACCAGGGATATGGGACATTCTAATTATTATACATATGCCCACGATTGGGCTGTAAGCAGTCCACTGGACCACCAGGGATATGGGACGATTCATTTATTATACATATGCCTGCGATCAGGCATGGGGGGGTGCTACCCAATAGAGGGTGCTGCCGGCGCTCGGGTGGCCACCCACAGCTGGCAGCTGCCATGTTGCGCCCTGCAATAGCAGCTCACCTGTCGGTGGCGGCTGTCTGCTCCTTTATTTTTGGAACAACTGTATGCGGCGATGTAGGGGCTAATGGCTGCATGGCCCCACATTCCGGCTGAATATCGATGTGCGGGTATGCATGGGCATGCCCCTCTTGTGCAGCATATATTACTGATGCACCCTGGCACATCGGGATTTGTGCCATGCAGTTTCCCCTTTTGAATATCTCACTGGGGAACATCAGTGGGTTGCGCATGGCGCAACTGTGTTGAGCCATGCACAACCCTTCTGAATATCCCACCCTTTATGTTTTACTCTGCAACATCTAACCCTTACTCCAGGCTGGACAAGTTCTACAACCCAGAAAAAATAGGTGATGGAAATCCGCAAATTTCGTTCTGTGAAATATTTCACAAAATTTGTGCATTTTGCAAAATATTTTGTGGGTGCAAAATGTGAAATTCCGCGAGCGAAATGTGGAATTTCACTGGCAAAATATGGAATTTCACCTGTGAATGACAGAATTTCACCACTCGCGGGTGAAATTCCACCATTCGCCTGCAAAATTCCACATTTCACCAGTGAAATTCCGCATTTCACGCCCACAAAATATTTTGCGGAATGCATGGATGTCATGAAATATTTTGCAAGGCAAAATTCGCAAAACTGTATTTCAAAGCATCTCTACACACCATCCAGTTGATACACACCCACCAGGTATCAGTGTCAGACCATGCAATGATATTGTATGGGTTGGAGTGGGAGCCCTCAGAGGCTAGGGGAATTTGGAAGTTGAACGTGGGCCTCCTTATTGACTAAACTTTCCTGAAGTCAATGAGGGAAGTCATAAAGAATTATCTAGCCGAGAAAAGGGACAGAGATATCGCGCTCAAATATATCTGGGATGGCCTTAAGGCTTTATGCCACGGGCATGCCATTTCTTATGCCTCGTATAAACATAAGCAACATCAGGCCCTTCTTATCAAGGCTGAAGATATGCTAGCAAAATTGGAAGCAGAACCCAAGCAATCCGGGGACCCCTCCCTTCTCCCACACAATAAACAGGCCCATGATGAGTACAACAATCTGATGATGTGGAGGACTGAAAATGCCCTCTGTTTCACAGACCAGAAATATTATGAGTGGGGAGACAGGGCAGGCAGCCTCCTAGCCCTCAGTCTGCGAAAACAGAATGTGTACAGGTATGTCTCCAAAATTGCTCCTGCTTGGCCCAGTCTGGCACCTCTGACCTTCCCCACTCAGATTGTGGAGGATTCAGTAGATAGTACTCACAGCTGTATAGCAAAGAAAGAAGCCCTGACTATGTAGAACAGATAACAGCTTTCCTAAATGATCTGCAGTTACCAATCCTGTCAGAGGAGCACAGGGTTAGTTTTGACTCCCCCTTCACCAAAGGAGAGGTGGCATCAGAAATTAAATCCATTAACACTGGTAAGGTGCCCGGCCCTGATGGCTTTGTGGCCAAATTTTATATAAAAATTCTGAAAGGAATTGTTCCCCTTGCTAACTAAGGTCTGCAATGTTGCCCATGAGGAAGGTGAGTACCCAGAAGCTGGAATGTAGCATTGATAATGGTTCTGCCCAAACCAGGGAAAGATGCTACCTCTTGCACAAACTACTGGCCTATCTCTTTACTAAATCAAGATGTAAAACTTCTTGTAAAAGTAATTAGTTCTAGATTACAAACAGTAATCCCTGATCTTATCCACCGTGATCAAATGGGGTTCATCCTAGGCAGATATATACAACATCTGCCTCCTGTTAAATGTCCTGGCTGCAGCAAAACATTTTCCTCAGGATACTCTGCATACCATAGACTCGATCCATTCTTAAAAGCATTTGATCATCTAGACTGGCAGTTCCTAGATGTGACCTTGTGAAAGTTTTGTTTGGGGGACAGTTTCCAATCTAGAACTCAAAACCTTTATTGTTCCTCGCAAGCTAAAGTGAAAGTCAATGGCATGGTTTTCCCCAACTTTCCTATTGAGAGGGGCACCCGACAAGGCTGTCCACTCTCTCCCCTCCTTTTAACCCTCAGCATAGAACCACTGGCAGCCCTCTTGAAGCAATCCAAGGAATTTATGAACGTGATGGTAAGGGGCAGGGGGGGAGAAGAGGTTATAGCGTCGCTATATGTATATATCCTGGTGGCAGCCTCATTAAAGGTCATCACCCAAAAGTGGCTAACCCCCACCACCCCCACTGTAGAAACCAGGTATGTGATTTGTTTAAGGTTCCCAGAGATGGAGCGTCTCACAGCCAAACTCAGATTACAAAAAGATAGAGTCACTGGTCGGTGGCTCCCTTTCACCAGGCTGCTAGAAAGAGAAGGTAACACAATTATAGAGATGCTGGCTATGCAGGCTTAATAATTTCTGCTCCACCTTCTGGCTAATAGGTAAATTGAATAAATGGCCTGATTCTCTACACTTTTTTCTACTCAATATATCAATTAGCCCTCTAATGTTATGGGAATACCCCACAATGTGGTTGAGGGTTGAAAGGAGCTATGTTTCATTTTACTATGGATGCTGGGATCTCCAATCTTCCCCCAGGTCACCCCTTGGGCAAATCAGTTATGTGCCAGTTTTTGATAGAGCATCCACCCCAAAACTGAGAGCAATCTTTTGTTAAATTTTATCTTCCTTTTTTATATCCTTTCTAATTGTTTTTCTTTTTTATTGGTTTATGTAGCACTTGTCTTTGCTCTTTCTCTCTTCCTTAGCTTTTCAATCTTTTCTTATGTTTTCTGGGGACTCTCTCAACTTAGGTGAAGGAAAGCTATGTCATCAGAATATGGGAATGTTATAGATGACCTCACCTAAACAGGAAATTGTATATGCATGAATTGTTGGTTACCCTATGTTTGCAATATATTTTGTGTGGATGTTGTTAAATATTTGAAAAGTTCAATAAATTTCTATTTTAAAAAAAGAATGTGGATGTAATGCATAGTTTTGGAATGTGGTGGTGGTGCACAGTTTTGGAATGTGGCAGTGGTGCACAGTTTCAGAATGTGGCAATAGTGCACAGTTTAGGAATGTGGCAGTGATGCACAGGTTTGGAATGTGGCAGTGGTGCACAGGTTTGGAATGTGGCAGTGGTGCACAGTTTCAGAATGTGGCAATAGCGCACAGTTTAGGAATGTGGCAGTGATGCACAGGTTTGGAATGTGGCAGTGATGCACAGGTTCGGAATGTGGCAGTGGTGCACAACTTGGGAATGTGACAGTGACAATTTTGGAATGTAACATTGAAAAAGAACTTCAGAATATGATGGGGATGTGCAATTTTGGAATATTGGTGGGGATGTACTATTTCAGAGTGTGGCAGAGGTGCACAATTTGGGAATGTAGAAGGGATGTGCACTTTTGGAATGTGGTGGGGATGCATAATTTTAGACTGTGGTTAGGATGCACAGTTTTGGAATGTGGTGGGGAAGTGATGTACAGTTTTGAAATATTGCGGGTGAGTACAATTCTGGAATGTGGCAGGAACAAACAATTTCAGAAGAATATGGTGTGTCCTGTCACATTCTGACAGCATGCATCCTGACTATATTCCAAAATTGCTAGTCCCCAGCCAAATTCCTTCATGGATATCCCTGTCACATGCTAAAACTGAATGTCCCACCACATCTTGAGATGGCACATCTTTGCCACATTCTGAGATTGCATGTCCCCATACTTTTGAAAATTGTGCACCACCTTGACATTCTATACCTTGGTTCAGTGCTGCATTCCAAAACGACCTCCTGTTGTGTTCTAAATGCATATGAACATTTTGGAAACACAAGCACTGCAGCCAACCCTATGTCAGTTTTTTTAATGATTACTATAGCTACAGCTTCTTAAACTTTGGAGAAACAGGTCCTATAATGTTGCTGACAGGGAGAACTACACTGTGAGTTCAGGATATGATATCATCAGTGGCTTTTCACTGAAACTGGCTTTTTGAACAGGTAGTGAAATCAGGGTACCAAAATAGCTCATAACTTTAAAATGAAGTAACATAGAAACCTAATTTTTGATGTGAGATTTATAGGGGGTATGCATATTCTAATTCTGCAATGTAGCACTTTTGGCCAGAGTAGGAACACATGGTCAGGAATATACAGTACACATCTGAATACACATGAATACATGGTCAGCAATCTACAGTACACATCCGAATACACATGAATACATGGTCTGCAATCTACAGTACACATCTGTATATGTATATGCATGAATACTGGTCAACAATCTAGAGTACATATCTGTATACACATGAATACACGGTCAGCAATCTACAATACACTCTGATTATGCATGAATACAAGGTCAGCAATCTACAGTACACAACTGAATACCCATAAATACATGGTAAGCAATCTACAGCACACATCTGTATACACGTGAATACATGGTCAGCAATCTACAGTACAGATCTGTATATGTATATGCATGAATACTGGTCAACAATCTAGAGTACACATCTGTATACACATGAATACACGGTCAGCAATCTACAATACACTCTGATTATGCATGAATACAAGGTCAGCAATCTACAGTACACAACTGAATACCCATAAATACACGGTAAGCAATCTACAGCACACATCTGTATACACTTGAATACATGGTCAGCAATCTACAGTACACAGCTGTATACACATGAATACATGGTCAGCAATCTACAGTACACAGCTGTATACACATGAATACATGGTCAGCAATCTACAGTACACATCTGTATACACATAAATACAGGATCAGCAATCTGCACTACACATCTGAATACACACACAAATACCTGGTCAGCAATCTACAGTTAACATCTGAACTCACATTTATTTATTTATTTAAAAGAGATTTACCAGGAAACACATATTGTGCCATGAAGCTCATTTCCAGATGTGTCATGGGGGGGGGGGTAAGGGAAGAGTACAAACATGTAGAAGTGCAGTAATACAAAAATACACCATATGTACAATAATATACTTTCACAAATAGCAAGTAATAATAATGCAGGATTAAGCAATCAATAGTGTAAGGTGCAGGCGCTCACAAGACAGTAACGACCAGGTAGGAGGGTGAACAAGAGAAAATAGAGGGGGAGAGAGAGAGTGGGAGGGCAGAGGGTGAAGTAGGGGTGGAAAAGTAGGGAGAAAAAGGGAGATAAAATAGGGTTGCAAAGTAGGGGTGTGTGGTACAGGGAATAGAATGATAAGGATAGGATAAGAGGAGTGAATGGGGGTAGATGGGGTACTGAGGGAGGTGGGAGTGAATAGGAAGAAGGCAGAGAGTGGGAGATTGAGGAAGTCGAGAGGGGAAAGGAGGAGAGGAAGGGGGGGTTGAGGTGAGGTTGTGACAAATATAAAGGTGTGGGATGATGTGGAGTAGATGAAAGGCATATAGCTAACCACCCTCTCTGTGAAGAAGTGCTTCCTGACCTCCCTCTTAAACCTCCTACCCTCAGCTTAAGACTGTGCCTCCTCATGTTATGGTTGCCACTCAGTTAAAAGAGACCCTCCTTATCCACCTTAGTTATCCCTTTCAAGTACTTGAAGGTCTCAATCACATTCCATCTCTCTCTCCTGTCCTCCAGGGAGTACATGTTCAGTGCCCTCAACCTCTACTCTTATGCCTTATCCTGCTGACCTGCTATCATCTTTGTAGCCCTCTTCTGGACCTTCTTCAGCAGGTTAATGTCCATTTGAGGTGTGGGCACCAGTACTGAACTCCATACTCTAGATCTGGCCTCACCAGTGACCTGTGCAAGGTTAGTATAACCATCTCTCTCCTACTACTGATCCCTCAAATTACACATCCCAGCATCTTGTTTGTCCTTGCTGCTGCTTTCTTGCACTGCATGGAGTGCTTCAGGTCACTAGTGATCATCACTCCCAGGTCCTTCTCCTCCTCTGATGCAGATACCTGCAGTGATTAAAGTGAGGGGGAACTCTGGGGGACTAGCCCCCTAGCCCCTTCATGGTACACATTAGGGTGTAGTAGTAGGGGTAGAGTTCCCCCTGTTATAAATGTCTGCTTTAACCATTGGATACCTGGACTCCACCCAGGTAGTTCTCTGTCATGGAATTCTTAGCTCCAAAGTGCATATGCATAGCATTGAAGCCATGCTGCCTGATCCTAGACCACCTCCCCAGCTTTTTGAGATCATCATGTAGGTCTTGCATCCCTTCAGCTGTGTTCACTCTCTCATAGAGCTTGGTGTTGTCCATGAATAAGCACATTTTGCTCTTAATGCCATTCCCATTGTCACTAATGAAGACATTGAACAACACCGGCCCCAGAACCAAGCGCTGTGGGACCCCACTGGTGACCTCTCTGGTGCCAGATAACTCTCCCCACAACCAGCCTCTGTGTTCTGTACCTCAGCCAGTTATTGTATAGGCAGAGAATTAGAACATGCAGAGTTAATATAAAGTGTGATTATCTTCTGATTTTTTTCCCTTACCTTGTCCATCCCCCTCCACCTCACATTTTCCTTTAGTGCCTTCCTCATTTCCCCCTTACCTCCCCACCTTCTCCCTTCCTTCCTTCCTTTCCCATCCACTTTTATCTGGCAATTTTTTAGCACTTGGAAAGTATTATATACGGTGTGGATGAATGTTTTAGGGGTTGTAAATTATGAATTGTGCATTTATAGGTAACGTATATATAGTATGCATATATATTTTATATATATATTCTTTTTTTTATTTTAGTCTTTGGTAACCAGGTAAGGCCCACTAGGCACAAGTGCCTGTTTTCAGGGGCGACCTGGGAGCACTGGGCAGTTAAGTGACTTGCTCAGAGTCACACAGTATGCAAGTGGAGGTTGTGAGACTCAGACTCAGATCTGGTCTGCTGGATGTATCAAATTCATTCACACCTCATTCCTCTAACCTCTAGGCTATACTGCCATCATATATATATATATATATATATATATATATAGATAGATATCTCTCTCTCTCTCTCTCTCTATATATATATATATATATATATATATTCATTGCAAAAAAACTTCATTAATGCATCAGTTAAGGTTGTCATAACAGCAACAAAAGTTTGGAAATTCGCTGTTAGGGTTACCAACCTTACCCCCCCACTCTTCTCATACCAACAGGCATTGGGGTGTGCCTTGGGCTGTTGGCCCTAACTCTCACACCATTCCATTTGTAAGAAAGCTGAGTGGTACAGTATAGGGCAATGGGGTGAGAGTTAGGCCCAATGACCAGAAGGCATACCTCGACATCTGTTGGAGTGTGGAGAGTGGGGGTGGAAGTGGGTGGTGTAGGGTTGATAACCCTAACATCGAATTTCCAAACTGTTGTTGCTGCAATGACAACCCTAACTGATGCATTAATTAAGTTGTTTTGCAATGCATTTCCCTTCTTTTTGAGAAAGTGTAATGTTATTCACATGTGGTTATGGGAGCGCCATTGTGCATACATTTTGTAATTGTCTCTGATTTTCATGTGGGAGCACAAGGCCCAGAGGGCCCTATACTCCCATTTATATGTACTGATATTTTAGTGATATCATAGCTCCATGTGGGAATGCAAGGGCCTTTGGGCCCTGCGCTCCCACTACTGCATAATGTAGGGTCCTGTGCTCCCATTATTGAATGATGGGATCCAAATGTGGAAGCACAGGGCCCATGTACCCATAAGTATGAAGACATAGCACATGCCTAGAGCCATTCCAGGTAGCCCTTGAGCTGCAAAAGTTGCAATATTTCAGGAACTGTAGGAACCTTGAAAAAATTCCTTCACAGTTGTATTCATGGCCTGGTCATCTCTACGCATGCTTAGTACACATGCTGCACTTGGGAAAAAATCTGTATCTTGAACTGTTTTCGAGATATAACTGGTGAAAGGTACCACAACCACCACAATATTATCTTATGGGGAACATTTGTAACTTCAAGTTCTGTAACTATGGAACCTGTGTCAATTTCTTCAGCAAACCAGCAAAGGGCACATCTGTGGAGCAAAAGCCTGCCATCCTGCAAATTTCAGCCAAAAAGTCCTAACCGTTTTCTTGCTATGAAGTGGCAAAGAAACTGCCTTTTGGGGCTGTTTACCTGCTTTCTTTTTCAGATCATATATTTTTTCCCATAGGCTATAATGGGAAAGTTTAAAGTTCAATAACTTTTGAACATATTAATATGTTTTCACCAAACCTTCAATAGGCACATTTGTGAAGCAAAGGCTTTCTACCCTGTAAATTTCAGACCACAACTTCAGCTGTTTCTGAGATCCAGGTGGACAAACAATGTAAAAAAAACATGGATTTTTCTGTTTTTTCAACACTCTATATCTCAGAAACGGGTCTGTTATGTTTGCCCGACTCTTAAAATCACAACACATGTTAGCCCAACTATGAATTCCCGACAGTATCAAAACACCAATGTTCATATTCTGGACTATTGAAATCCTGTTGCTTAAATTACCTACAGTTTTGGGATATTTAGAGTCGGGCAAACATTCCTGACCTGTTCCAATTTTCCACCAAAATCTGACTAGTGTGTCCATCTATCAATCTCATTGCATTAAATATTGCTGAAAGCACTTGGTTACATATGGTACAAATTTAGTTGTTATCATCTACACTTGATTGCCAGGAGGTATTATACAGTGGGTGTTAAAGTCACAAATGTGATTTTATTGTCGCATCCTCATCCAATCTACGATGTACTGGTCCCTTGGACAGGTGGGAGGCTTCTGTTTGACTTGCACTCACCGATTTAAATGTATTGGTTTCAGTTGGATGATAGAGAGACACTATCCTAGCCTTTGGCCGCTCCTGAACTGTCTGATCACCTCGGTACTGCAGTGGTTCAACGAACTTCGACTTAATTTCCTGCTTCAAACTTGGATTGTGCCCAGATGATCTGAAAAGTTTTGATCTAGGAATCTACTCTGATATGGCTGTGGACTGCAATGAGACCAAATGGGAACTGGTAGTTTCATTATAATTTGTTCTCAGCATTCTCCTTAGATGTTCGGTATGAGTATTTTTATACATGGACCCTTGGACTATTTACACTGAGGTCGGACGTTGGGGCAGGTTATGTTACATCAAATCAGGAATATGCATTGGTTTCTTTTTTCTTTTTCTTTTCTTTTCTTTTCATATCTTTTCTTTTCTCTTTTTTAGGATCTCTATTGGAAGCGTGGATAATTTTCAACTTCGTACTGGGGAAGTGGGTGTCAGTCGGTATTATATTACTGTTTGTGTTCAGGAAAATATATTTCACTGTGTAAAACTGAGGTATCTTTGTAACCGTTCAGCTTGTTATATATTAACATTATAAACAGGTCCACATCATGACTGTAAGAGAGAGGAGGAGGCACTTTTAGTTGTGCAATTAGTTCAAAAGCCCTTTAAGACTGAGAATACTTGACTGATTTGAAGGGATTAGTACAAGAAATATTTTGCGATTTGTAAGACAGTAATGTTTGCCTGACTCTAAATATCCCAACTCTGTCAGTAATTTGAGCAATGGGATTTCCATAGTCAGGAATATGAGTGTTGGTATTATGATACTGTCAGGAATTCAGAGTTGGGCTACCTTGTCAGGATTTTAAGAGTCGGGCAAACATACAGATCCCCTCAGAAACCACACAATGAATTCCCATGAAATTTGATATGTCAAGAGACATATCCCTAGACATTATGCTTGCCAAATGACATGCAAATCCATTGAACGGTTCCAACGTTATCAACATTAAAATATTCAGGTTCAACATAGAAGTTACCTTATGTTATCCTATGTGAAAATTTACAGCTTTGAAGTGCTGTAACTATAGAACGTTTCTTCACCAAACCAGCAAAGGACACATATGTGGGGCAAGGGTTTGCCATCCTGCAAATTTCAGCCTAAAAGTTCTGTTTTTATTTTTGCTGTGAAGTGACAAAGAAACTGTTTTTGGGGCTGTTTACCTGCTTTCACTTTCAGATCATATATTTTTTTCCCCATAGGCTATAATGGGACACTTAAAGTGTAATAACTTTTTAACGGATTAATATTTTTTCACCAAATCTTCAAAAGACACATCTGTGAAGCAAAGGCTTGTTCCCCTGAAAATCTCAGATCACAGCCTAAAGCCATTTCTGAGACCCAGGTGGACAAAGAAATCTCAAAAAACACAGATTTTTCTGTTTTTTCAACACTATATCTCAGACACCACTCAACAGATTCCCATGACAGATTAAAAGAACTACCCCTAGACATTAAGCATGCCACATTTCATGCAAATCCATTGAATGGTTTCAAAGTTATTAATGTTCAAAAATCCGGGTTTAACATAGAAGTTACTTTTTACCCTAACTATACTGGCACTACCGTGCCATATATGTAAATGTGTGTGTGTGTGATATATATATATATATATATATATATATATATATATATGTATACTGTGTACAAGGCAACCACGATTGAGTGCTTTCAAAAAGGGAGGCTCAATAACGGCACCTGTGTACAGGGCAGCCTGACAGGGTAGGGACCGGATACCTGGGTGGGCGAGGTTGGATGGTGGGTAGTGTACAAGTGTGCACACGCACAGGGGGATGAGGGGAAGGGGAGGTAAGTGGGAGGGAGTGTGCTGGGCAGCTGGTGAGCTGGTTGGGTACTGTGGTGGGGAGAGTGGCCAGTTGGGGTGTGCTGGGTTCGGGTCCAGAGCATCACAGTTCTTTTTGCACCAGCAGGCAGATGTTATTTTATTAAGAAATTTCCTCCCCAACATGCACCCCCCTGGAGTTAAGAATCCTTAGTTGGGGGTGTAGGGGGCACAGCCCCCATGCATAATTTAGAAAACCAGTTTCTGGTTTTCTAGTCGCTGTGAGTGTACATCACCATAATTCATTTTTGTCAATGTACAATCGCCCAAATGGCGATTGCTATTCCACAATCGCTGTTATACATAGAACCATATATATGTGTGTGTGTATATATATATATATATATATATATATACACACATATGTATACACACACCTTTAAATCTTGTATATTTAACTAATGGTGCTTCAGCTTCCCAGAATGCCTTGAAAAAAAGTAAGGGTAGCATAAATATGTTTGGTAGGTGAGTGCTGTTCCTAATTACTATTACAATAAATGGTTCTTAAAAGTGGTGGCTGGGAAGGTAAGTGCATAAAAGTTAGCAGTCAGGAGGTACAAGGAGACACAGAGGTAGGAGGATAGGAAGATGTATCAGGAAAAGCAAAGGGAGGCAGGAAAAGCAGTCAGGATTGCAAAGGTGCAAACAGTGGAGAAAATAGCCCAGGCTATTAAGAAAGGGGGACAAGACATTTTTCAGGTAAGTAACTGAAAGGAGAAAGATCAGGGGAGGGATTGTAAGGCTAAGGATGGAAGGGGGAGTGTGTGGGGGGGGACCAGGAAAAAGCATACATCCTGAACAAATATTTTTGTTCAATGTTCACAGAGGAAGGGGAAGGTGAGGGACCACAGATAAGTGACAGGAGCATCGAAGGAAGGGAGGTGTACACTGATCCATTTACAGAGGAGTGAGGCCTGAAGGAACTCGCAAATCTGAAAATGGACAAGACAATGAGGCCAGACCAGATACATCCAAGGATATTGGAGGAACTCAGAGAGGTGCTGGCTGCACCACTGACAGTCCTGTTCAACCACTCACTGGAGAATGGAGTGGTTTTTCCAGAGGACTTGGGGAGGGTAGATGTAGTCCCACTTTGCAAACATGGTAGCAGGGAGGAGGCTGGCAATGACTGGCCAGTCAGCCCAACACCAGTGGTAGGAGAGTTAATCACCACTGAAGAGAGGATAGAGGGATATCTTGAATTCAGTTGGTTACAAGACTCAGTCAGCCTAACTTCGGTGCTGGGGAAATTAATGGAATCACTACTAAAGGAAAGGATTGTGGAATACCTTGAATCCAATGGTTTATGGGATCCCAGAAAGCATGGATTCACTGGTCGGATGTCATGTCAAAAAAATCTGATAGATTTCTTTGACTGGGTGACCTGGGGAATTAGATAAGGATGGAATGGTGGATGTGGCCTACCTAGATTTCAGTAAGGCCTTCAACACCGATCCACATAGGAGACTCGTAAATAAACTGGACAGCCTGGGAGTGGGTCCAAAGATGGTAAACTAGGTAAGGAATTGGTTGGGAGATAGATGTCAGAGGTATATCAGAGGTAAATGATGTTTACTCCAAGTAAGGGAGGGTGGCTAGTGGGGTGCCACATGGATCAGAACTAGGACTGGTCCTCTTTAATGTCTTTATTAGTAACATTGCAGAGGGGCTAAAATGGAAGGTATATCTTTTTACACACAACACAATGATCTGCAATAGGGTAGATAATCCAAGGGTGTGTGGAAAAAATGAATAAGGATCTAAGAAAGCTTGAGGAGTAGTCAAGAGCATGACAACTAAGTTTGAATGTGAAGAAGTTCAAAATCATGCACTTGGGGCACAATAACCCAGGGGCGGAGTACAAGATGGGGGAGAGGTACTGATGACTACCAAACAGGAAAGAGACCTGGGAATAATCATATCTGATGACTTAAAGGTGGCCAAACAGTGTGACAATGCAGTGAGGAGAGCCAGTGGGATGCTGGGGTGCATAGGGAGGGGTATCACTAGCAGAAAGAGGGAGGCAGTGATACCACTGTATAAATCACTGGTGAGACTTCATCTAGAATACTGTGTCCTCTTCTGGAGACCACATCTCTGGAAGGACATAGACAGAGCAGAGGCAGTCCAAAGAAGGCCAGAGAAGGGCAACTAAAATGTTGCAGGGTCTGCACTAAAAGCCCTATAAGAAGAAACCAAAGGACCTCAATATGTACTCCCTGGAGAAAAGGAGAGAGAGGGGGATATGACAAAGACTGTCAAATACCTCACGGGTATAAATAGGGTACAAGAGGGAAGCAACTTTCAGAAAAATTATGTTCAAGAACAAGGGATCCTGCTATGAAGCTGGAGCATTGTAGACTCAAGGAAAACATGAGGAAGTACTTCTTCACAGAAAGCATTGTAGATGAAGGGAACAGCCTCCCAATGGAGGTGGTGGTGGCGGCAAAAAATGTAACATGATTCAAGAATGCATGGGATAGGCATATGGGAACCTTAGTAGTTAGGATAGGGAGGATAAAGTCAGGGTGACCCGTGATATGAACGCCTCAAATTGAGTGGCTCAATTTGAACAACTCAGTTTGAGAGCCTGACAGAAGAGCGAGGTAAGAATAAAAGCAAGAGGGTGAAAGGAGCGAGGGTTGAAAATAGCGATGGATATATGGTAGTAGGGAAAGAGCAAGGAGATGTGGTAGATTCCATGTCAACTCAGCGAGGGGATTTCAGTGACGGTAATTGGAGCGACGGCATTTAAGTGAACGTTAAAATGGCGATAGTACATTTGGGCACCCTATGGTAAGGGTGATAATTATATTGCTGTTTTTCTCTGGGGGAGTCACCCCTGCACCCTTTATTGTGGGGGCTCTGTCCTACCCCCTTACTTTATAGACCAACTCCAGGTTGTAGCACCGAAGGAGGAAAGCAATTGTCATCCATAATGTAGGGTGCCCAAATGTAGCATCACTGTTTTAACGTTCGCCCAAATGCTGTCACTCAAATTACTGTCACTGAAATCCCCATGCTATATTGATGTGATACTGATGTAGTTTATAGTGCAGCCACTGTGGGCTGCAAACCTAGCTGCTGGCTCAGTGTAGTGGTTAGGGCCAGTACATGTGAGGGGCTGGTTTTGATTCGCAGGTAGTATTTTTCATTGCATTTTTTCTTTTATTTTGCCTTGTAGAGTTTGCCCCTGTGTTGGGGTTCATTTTTGTTCCTACTCCCCCACTTTTGATGGATCCCCTAGTGGCACTATTGAGGTTCCACCCCACCCTGACTTTAATTCCCTCTTCGAGTTGTCTCCCTGGAGAACATCTCCCTTCCCGAGTTTCTCCCATTCCCTGAGTTGCCCTCCCCATGGAGTTGGTTAATTTAGTTTGGGGGGGTGGGGTGGAGCCCCCAGAAAAAATACAGTAAAAGACTTTGCTGTTTTGGCATTTGCTGTAGTGCTGGTTGGTGATTTGGGGTTTGCTCTTTTGTATTCGCCCTATTGTGATGGTGCCGTTTTTCATTAGCTGTTATTACATGGTACCGTAAAGCCAGAGATTAAGTAAGGTCTGCAGTGTTACAGTAGGTAGGAAAAATGGACAGACTAAGTGGGCCAAGTGGTCCTTATCTGCTATCAAATGCTATGTTTCCATGTTTCTAAATCTCTTTTTTATGAATCTGTCAGCCAATGTATTGCTAATTTGTAATCACATGACACGGTACTATAAGATATGATGGTACTAACTGTAGATAAATCACTGTTGAGCACTTGTTGCAGTGGGCTGCACAATTAGAAAGAGGAGAGACCAGGTTGACCAGACTGCTGTATACGATATTCCCTGTTCGCTCTTAAAACAGCCTGCCATTTTTAGCTCCAAGGCCCATTAGTGAGCAAGATAATTAGATAAAATACCTGGTTTTTGCAGTGCTGGTAAAATTACTACGAGTATTTTTTTCTTTTCCTACTGAAAACGCTCTTGCTGAAGGAAACTGTTTCCTGAGCTTCCGATGGCAGCACATGATTGTATTTTACTGTGTTTGGAAAAAAAAGCTGCAGACAAGTGAGTTTATAAACCTCTTTTGTTTTGCTGTTTTGTTGTGTCTTGTTATAATTTTAATTATCAACAAGGCTTTATAGAGGAGAGATTATAGAGCTGAGAGTGCCTGGGAAATTACAGAAGGGTATAGAAATTCTGCGAGAGAAGTACAGCACAAGTAGTATATGCGTGCACGATACAAGTCAAAAGAAAAGATTGCATTGCAAGAAAAACTGATGCTAAACTAGTTCTTTCCCCTTTTTGTTTTAGTGTATCATATATGCAGTGCAAGGCAGGCTTCTGAATTTGTATCCTGAAATGGTGCAAGTGATTATCTGTCAATTCAGCCAGCTTAGAGACTCTTATTTGCTATTTGTTAAAATTCTGCAACTAAAAATGAACAGACCTGAACTCGAATATTTCTTTAGGTTTTTTCCTTTTGAAGGCGAAATAGCTGGGCAAATTAAGAAGATCTGGGCCCTTCTAATCCCATCAAAATGTCTGTGAGGTGCATTTCGATTTCGTTCTGAAAAAACTTGAGCACTGTTGACAGCTGTTGAGATGGTTTTGGAATATTGTGGACACTAACATTATCATATATGACTGTAGTATATAAACAGTGTATTAGCAGCTGCTACTGCAGTCATTCAAATATGCACCTTTAGATCATTTGTTATGTATTTTCTGCATTTTTTATATTATTGCACTTTTTAAAAAAGAAATTTCCTGTGTTTATTTAGCGCTTTATGTTCTATATTCTATGTTTAAGAATTAGCACATACAGGTGAATTTGCATATATTATAGCTTTCACCTTTGCTCTGGCCTGATTTATATTTTATTGTTTATTGCCTTTCATTGTCATTTACTACCACTTATGGTACGTTTTATGTGATAATTTGCCTCTATTTACCTCTATTATTGCGTTTTTTTTAGGAGTTATTAATTTCTAAGACAACTAATGCCATAATGCTGTAATGGTCCTACATACTTGATGATATTTTCTCAAATTCATTTAATTATAATAGTATATTCTATAGTTATCAGCACAATTTAGTGTCTCTAGCTGTTTTTTGCCAAGAGAAAATTAATTCTGTCTCGGATATAAAAGTTATTCTATTTCTCTGCTATATTACAGGGTAGGACCCAGTAGGGAATGATTAAAACAAGATTACAGAGACAGAAAAGTGGGAAAAGTTCACCTTTGCAAGAATTAAAAAGTAAAATTATGGAAAGAAGAAAAGATAATAACATCTATAGCAAACAGACAAAATTACTGATCACCTGCAACTTTGTGAAGTCAATTCCTCAACTCCATGGACAGACACAGCATTCAGGGTCTCCTTGGAAACAGAAACCATACCAGGTAGCTTTTGGATTCTGAAAATGTGCCAATGACACAATTTCATATGTCAACTGAGATAAATGACTTGTTAACAAAACATGGTAATAAGACAGAAATACAAAATATAACATTGTCCACTGATTTAGAAAAATACCCACTGTTATTTTTTCCCATCATCACAAAGTAATTCTAGGGTATGTATGCCCAGTACCAGCTCGGTGGATAGAGATTTTTTATTTATTTATTTTTTTTATTTTCGTCTTTGGTAACCGGGTAAGGCCCACTAGGCACAAGTGTCTGTTTTCAGCGGTGACCTGGGAGCACTGGGTGGTTAAGTGACTTGCTCAGAGTCACACAGTATGCACATGGAGGTTGTGAGAATCAAACTCAGCTCTGGTCTGCTGGATGTGTCAAGCTTGTTCACACCTCTTTCCTCTAAGCTCTAGGCTATACTGAACCATGTGAACCAGATAATCAAGATTTCAAGAGAATTATGACAGATTGGCACAATACTATAGAAGGATTGAAGCAATTAGAGAAACAAACATTTCAGTTAAGGAGTGGTTCATGTTTGGATATAGAAAATGAAGTAATTATAGGGACACCTGTATACATATCAGATATTCTCAGTGAAGATCTGCTTAACTCCCTAACCCACCAATCAGCAGCAAATGTGCTGCTGATGGAACAACTGTTAATTAACAAAAACTTAATGGAACAAACAAGAGAAGATTTGGCTAAGTTAGATAGTAAAGTTGGGTATCTAGGCAGGAAGCTAGAAGAATTAAACAATACATATCAAGTCTGTGAGGAAACAAAGCAAAATGATGCTGTGACTGATAACCTGAGACCTGACTTTAGTGTAATAATTATTGCAGACTATCCTATTAAAAAAGGTAAATCAAAAAAAAAAAAGAGGAAGGAAAAGTAAAAAAGGAAGGAAACACAATAATAAACATTCAATAAAAGGGAAAAACATGGAAAGGAAAATAGAAGGTGAAAAAATGAAATTCAAGAGAAAGAAACAGAAAAGATTGTTAATAAAATAGAGGTAGAGAAGGAGAGAAGCAGTCATAAAAGAATGCCTGTAATGGATATATCTGAGGAGGATATTATTGAGAGAAGACATGATTTAGTAAGGACTGATGAATATGTTTTAAAATCTATCTGTTTAATGGCAAAACTGGAAAAGTTGGAAATGGAAATTAAATATTTCAACACAGAATTGGGAATGTATAATACTGTGTTACACTCTAGTGAAGGAAATCAAGAGGCAGAAATGAGAGTAAAGGAAAAAGGATTAGACACAGCTGATATAGAAGGAAAATGAATATACCCCTTCATAAGGTTTTTTGGCCCCCAAGATTGGTTGACTAGTAATACAGAATCCCTAGGTAAAAAAATGAGTGATCTAATGAGGGCAAAGTTTGATATTGACCTGCTGGAAGACGATATAATTGAAGTGAAACAAATTCCAGTTGATTATGCTTCTTTAGTGGAAATATATTTCTCTGCACCCAGAGTAGCAAACCATGTTTGGCTTGCATGTCAGAGTGTTAGAAGTGAAGACCTTAATGTTAGCTTCCCTAATAAACATTTGTTTAACAAGTTAAGCAGAGACTTGAAGGTAAATGAAGATTGGACCTCTTTAAGTCTGTTTGGTTTGAACAGAATAGAAGGTGAAACAAATTATTCACTCACTGAGGTGATTGTTAACTTTTTCAAAAATCTAATGCAAATCCCAGTAGAGAATGAACATAATCTTGTAGCTAGTCGAATGGGGCATGACAGTCAAATTGAACTTCTTGTAAAAGATAAACAATTGATAAAAGAAATACAACAAAAAGAATGTATTTTAGATAAAATGGGCATGTTTATGGTAGAATCAGAGATCCTGGGGACTAAGAATATTAGACCATACAAGAGTTTTGCATTACGCACTGTGGGATATAATGTAAATAAGCTTTGGACCATGGCAGGCTATTTTGATTGATAGTCAAATATTGTAGGGGAAAGCACTAATATGAATGAGACATTTTTATCTGAGAACCTTGATAATGATGGCATCTCTATAATATCTTGGACTATATCAGGTCTAAAAATAAAATAGGTGATAAGGATTGGTTGATCTTTATCAGGAAATTTGATATATTGCTATTTCAAGAAACATGGCAAGAGAGCAATGAGGAAATTGATTTAAATGGATATGAAGCTTTTTTTCTCCGGGTAGAAGAAGAGAAAAACAGGGTAGATGCTCTGGTGGTATTGTATCTTATTTTAAAGTTGGTCTTATTAAAAGTGTGAATTATTTAAAACAAGAACAGTCTATATTGGTAACTCAGGTAGATACCAGTAACCTTAAATTTATATGTATAAACTGCTATTGTCCGCCCAAAAATTAAAAGTTCTTTGATAGTGGTTTTGGTCTCAATTGGATGGAATATTAGAATATATTAAAGAGTTATTCCTGATGGAAGACATACTAATTGGAGGTGACTCTAACGCCCAGATAGGAACTTTTGATGGGCTGACAGATAATTCTTTTTATACATATAATTATGAGGATAATGTACAAACTAGAAATATGAAAGACTCTAAAACTAATGATGTGGGACCTATTTTGATAGAAATTATGAAGATATATAACATTTTCCCATTAAATGGTTGACTGAAAGGAGATGAAGATGGAAAATGGATGTATATAAACTCTAGAGGTGCATTAACTGTTGATTTAATTCTGTGGACTGGTCCTCTGTATGTGTGGGATAAGATAAAAGTCTTGAATCGAGCTGATAGTGATCATTTTCCGGTTTCACTATGGGGTGGCCACTATAATCAAAATATTAAGAATCTGGTTAAGAAATTCCCAGTCTGTGAAATTAGAGCTAACAAAATAATTGTTTGGCAATATAATTCACAGGAGAAACTTGTAGATTTGATGCAGGACTCAATAAATAACTTACTGTCAAAAATTTCAAGGAAAGAAAATATTTTAATATTAAATGAAACATTACATTTATTATTTGAAGGGATTAAGGAGAAGTTGGGAAAGCCAGTCAACAGTGGAACTCAAACAATCTCTTTAGATGGATGGTTTGACAGGGAATCTAGGGAAGCCAAAAGCAATATAAGGAAGCAAAATAGATTATATCTGAGTAATCCCTCTAAAACAAAACTGAGAGAATTGAATCTCTATAAAAAAAGAGTACAAATCCTTAATTAAACAGAAAAAGAAACTATATCAAGTGAAACAATGGGATCAAATGATTGACGTTTTGAAAAAGAGAGACTGCAAAAAATTTTGGAATTTAGTAGCTAAAGGAACAGAAAATAGCAAAAGTCATATTGACTCATATATAACTGAAGAAAAATGGAAAGAAAACTATAGCAGTATATTCTGGGATCCCAATATAGGTACTAGTCAAGATTGTTTAAATGTGTCAAACTTAGGGCTGATACAGCTTGACTATGAGGAAGTCTTGCTTGCAATTACTACACTTAAACCAAAAAAAGCACCTGGCCCAGATGGGATCCCGGCTGAAGTATTTTTAAACTACCCAAAACTATGGTGTAAATTCCTAACACATTTTTATAATAGGTGCATTAGGGAGAAAATTTTTCCAGAATCATGGAGAGGGGAAAACATAGTCCCAATACACAAAAGGGGCTCCCTCTCTGATCCAGTAACGTATCGACTACTTGATGTCAATCTGAAGATTTTTTCTAAGACTCTATTACAGAGACTCAGATTAGAAGTAGAACGAACAGGAGGAATCTTTAAATACTAGTTAGGCTTTTGGGAGGGTTGCTCTACATGTGACAATATTTTTATTTTAAGACATCTAATGGAAAAATATGTAATAGTAAGGAAGCAAGTCCTGTATGCAGCCTTTATTGATTATTCCTTGCCGTTTGATTCAACTTCCAGAAATAAGCTATGGAAAATCCTTCTTGACAGAGGAATAGATAAAAATCCAGTAGCAGTGTTAGCCCAAATTTATACTAAAACATGGGCTACAGTTAGACTTGGGTTATGTGGTGAACTTTCAATACCATTTTCAACCAATAAGGGGGTACGCCAAGGCTGTGTACTAGCTCCCTTGCTATTTTCATTATATATCTATATATATCAAATTTTGTGTAACCTTAATAATTTAAACTCAGACTCCCCCAAAATTAATGATGACATCTGTGCAACTCGGCTTATGCTGATGACATTTTTATCTTTTCATTATCTAAAGCAGGATTACAAAAGAAGCTTGATCTTGTTCAAAATGACTCAAATAAACTAGATCTGACAGTTAATATAAATAAGACAAAGGTTGTGATACTTGGACAGAAACTAAAATCTTCCAAATACTGACCATTCTATAGCACAATTTACCTTTAGTGGGAATTTAGGACAGGATGATGGTAACACAACACTTTATAACTTTAATAAAGCAAACTTTCTGGGCATGACACTAGAAATGGCATCCTGGGACTGGCGATATTCCTTCTTAGATAAATCACTTCCAGAAATATGGCAAATTCTGATCAGCCAGTTAACCTTAGTTTCAAATAAACATATCCCAATTATCAAAAAAATTGATAAAACCAAATTTAAAAGGCCTTGGATGACTGAAACTGTAAAAAAAACACATTAAATATAAAAACAGAGCTTATAAAAAAGCCAAGTTATGTGGAACTAAGCAAAGCTGGGAAATCTTTAAATTCCAGTTGAAAGTGACTAAATACAGTATTAGAAAGGCAAAAAGGGATTACGAGGTACGACTGGCAAGTAATGTGGGGGATAATTATAAGTCCTTCTACAAGTATATCAATAACAAAAGAGGAGGTACTCCCACCATAGGCCCGCTAAAAAACATTTCAGGAGATTTAGTATCAGACAAGACACAAATGGCTACTATTTACAATAAGCAATTTTCACCAGTTTTCAATACTAAAACAGAAACTAGAAAGAAAGATAATGATCATATCCTGAGTGGGTATTTCACAATAGATGCTGGCATTATTCAAAAACTGCTTCAAAATTTAGACCCTTACAAGTCAGCAGGGCCAGATGGTTTAACACCCCCATATTCTTAAAGAATTAGCTATCCCTATTTTTGGTCATGTTGCTGCCTTATTTAATAAATCCATACAAGAAGGCCAGGTTATTGATGTCTGGAGACAAGCGACTGTGGTTCCAATCTACAAGAAGGGTTCTAGGCAGGAGGTGTCTAATTATAGACCCATCAGTTTGACATCTATATTGGGTAAAATGCTTGAAGGAATTATTAAAGAACACCTATCTAAGATAATAGAACCTGATCCCACTCAACATGGTTTTGTTAAGGCAAGATCATGCCAGACAAACCTGTTGAGCTTCTGTAATGGAGTGAGTGGGGCATTGGACAGGGTGAGGCAGTGGATGTCATTTTTCTGGATTTTTCCAAGGCCTTTGACAAGGTCCCTCATGGTCAGCTTATTGAAGACATGATTAGCATAGGAATAGGGGGAAATATATCACGTTGGGTGGAATCATGGCTTAAGGACCACACCCAGAAAGTGCGTATAAAGGAATTTTTTTCAGATTGGGATGTTGTGACTAGTGGGGTCCCACAGGGTTTGGTCTTTGGGTCCATGTTTGTTCAACATATATATTGCATCATTAAAAACCACAACTAAGGTTTGGTTAACAAAATTTGCTGACGACACACGATTAGGCTACCCCATTATTAATACTGGTGATATAGATACCATCCAGTATGCCCTTGATGAGTTACAGAATTGGGCTACCAAGAATAAATTGTCCTTTAATACCGATAAATGTGTTGTAATGCATTTTGGGAGAAAAAACAACCAAGTTAAATACATTTTTGGTGGAAAAATCTTAAAATCAGTTGATGATGAGCGTGACCTCGGTATTAGAGTATCCAATGATCTTAGTTCTAAGCGCCATTGCCATGCTGTTATCAAGAAGGCAGCTGGTGTGTTACACTGCTTAAACAAACATATTTGCAGTAAAAGTAGAGATGTTCTGCTCCCGCTGTATTCATCTTTGGTAAGGCCTCATTTGGAGTATTGTGCCCAATTTTGGGCACCAGGGGATAAAGGCTCTATAAAAACACTGGGAAAAAATTCAACAGAGAGCAATTAAAAAGAGTAATGAAGTTAATAGCTTGGACTATAATGCTAGACTACAAAAACTAGGACTATATACGTTAGAGTATCACAGAATGAGTGGTGACTTATGTCTGGTATTTAAGGCTTTACAAGATGATCACCTTTGGGAGTTATTGGGTCTTGAATTGAGGGATACTATTTACATAACCAGTGCACATCCACTACAATTAAAAGTAGAACAATGTAAAACAAATAGAATAATAGATAGGTTCTGGTGTATTACAAGGTAGTAATTACATCGAGAGGTTCTGGGGACACAGAAAACCTCGAGAGCGAAGCTCGAGAGGTTTCATGTGTCCCCAGAACCTCGAGATGTAATTACTACCTTGTAATGCCAGAACCTATTTGTTATTTTTTTTAATATATGGATAGGAGGCGAATTGACTCACCTCCGTTTCAGTACTGGAGTTAGCGGGTGGATGTGCATGCTGGCAGGGTTCCCCAGTCCTGTGTGGATGAGCGGCTGCTGTGGGCTTCATTTGGCCATTTTTTGGGGGGATAAGTGGTGATATGAAGCGAGCAGAGGAGCCCCAGAGAGAGTCCGGTTGCCCGATAGTTTTCAACCTAAAAAACCCGGTTGCTTAATGGAAGATTGTCTCGCTAAGCGAGTGAGCAAACCGCCATATTTTCAGACTCCTTCTGCCCGCCCACAGAGGAAAAATGGCCAATCAGAAGGCACGCAGTTTAACACGTTGGGGATAGACTTGGACATGCGCTCTTCGGCTTTCTTGATAATACTATCGTTCGGGTGCCGAACTATACTATTACGGCACCCGAACGATAGTATTATCACTTCGGAACAGTAGTATTATCGCTCCAGGAGCGATGGTATTACAAGAATTTTTTTGTATGCTTTTCAGGGATATTATTTTCACAATCCATATATTAAAAAAAAATAAGTAGTTGGTTCACAATAAGAGTTTGTAAAATCTGGAATGGTTTGCCTTTGAAAGTAGCAGTAGAGAGGTTTATTTTTAAACAGGTAGATTTGTCATTACATCATTGGGAAATAATCCCTTTTTCAAGATGAACCTGTATCAAATTCAGTCCAAAACTTAAGTACAATAACATAAAACTTACAAAACATACATTAAAACTTCTATGTCTGTCCTAACAAAGAACAACATACATATTAATACCCTCATATTTAAGATAATCAAAACAAAGGTCTAACCATTACATATACACTTAATTTTCAGATCATATCCAATCACATCCTTAAATTGCTTATATTTTTGTATTTTCCACTTTTCTACCTCAAGAGGAGCCCATAAATGGACCACTTTAAAACCAAAGGTAATTTTCCAATATTTATTCAATAATTTAGGAGTTACAAAAGACTTCCCCTTGGTTTTTCTAAGTTTATATTAATAACCATGAGTAGCATATGACAAACTTTGTACTAAATACCCAGGGGATTGTTTATGGACCACACCATGAATTAATTTAATCCATTTTGATCCCTTTTCTGCTCTAAATGAGACCATTGTAATGAGGAATACATATCGCAGTGATGCATATGTCTATCACAATTTAATGTAAATCTAGCCAAGTTGTTATATAACACTTTTACCAATTTTAATTCAGATTTATTTGTCATGCCATATATATGGCTATCATAATTAATACATGGTATAATAAATTGATTTATGACATCCTTTCTCATCTTCATATTTATACAATACCTAAATCTCCTATAGGCTCCCAACTTATTATTTATTTTATTAATCATTTCCTTAATATGTATGTCAAATTTTAGGTTTTGGTCCATAATTATCCCCAGATATTTATAAAATTCAACCTGCATTAATATTTCACTACTTAATGTTTTTATAGACAATTTATATCGATTCAAATTTTCATTCCCTTTAGATGTGAATAACATGGTATTTGTTTTTTTACTATTTAGGACCAACTTTGACGTACTCAACCAAGTTTCCAAAGAACTAAAATCTCTTTGCAGGTGTTCTTCCACCATCTGTAAGGTTATTCCACGTGTTAATAAAACAGTGTCATCTGCATACATTCGTCATGCTGAATAATTTACTACTTTAGGTGCATCATTTACATATATTATAAACAGTAAAGGGCCCAAAATCGAACCTTGAGGTACTCCTCTTTTAATAAACCCTGGCTTTGAAAGAACATCTCCAACCTGGACTTGCTGCTCCCTTTCAATTAAATATGTTTGAAACCAATCCCCAAACTCAGCATTCTTTCATATAATATGTTGTGGTCAATGATGTCAAAGGCCTTGGAGAGGTCCACGCACACTGCACCCACCAATTCACCTCCATTTAGTTTGGAGGCTAAGATGTCTACCAAATCAGTGAGCACCATGTGAAAACATGGATACGTTTAAAAAATATCTGGACACCTATTTGCAACAAAAATGCATAGTGGGATATAACTAATATTTACGAGCATTATGGACCATGGTCTACTAGCTCTGTATAACCTATGATACATATGATACTGGTGCTTAGGTAACAATAAATTAGAAACTGTGGATTCATATGTTTATCTAGGGATTACAGTACATAAAAATGTAAATTGGATTGCACATGTATCTGCTGTTATGGAGAAAGGGAAAAAACAACAATGATGGGACTGGAGAGCTTTAACTATAAATATGGTGGGAAAATGATAGAACCTTTATTGCAGTCTATTAAAGTGAAATTTAGAATGCATATTTTATATGGTGTGGAAATCTGGGATTCAAAAGATATGCAAAATATTTCTAAACCAGCATTTAAAATATTAAGGAAAATAATGGGAACAGGGGACTCATGCCCTGCTGCATGTATTTGATCTGAATTAGATCTGACAAATACATTGGCAACAGTGGACTCTAAGAAAATTAACTTTTGTTTGAAACTCTACAAAATACTTAAAGATGCTCCAGCTCATTGTTGTTTGATGGAAAAAAAGAGATGGTATGATCTTAATTTTAAAAATTTATGGTATGACAAATTGCTGTAAAAACTGGATATGTGCAATCTTGCAGTTCTAAAAAGATGGCTAGATAAGGGGGTATTAATTAGCCATACATATAACAAATACATCGCCAAAAAGATCGGTTTATATTGGAATAAAATTGATGAGTTGACTATTGGTAACTCTGCATACTCTAGGTGGTTTGCAAAGAATAATGTGGGTTTTGGCTTTAAGACCTTTCTGAGGATTTTGGAGAACCAAGAATTGTGGAAAAATGTTATTAGATTTAAATTTGAACGCATTCTGAGCAATATTTTATTTGTTAGACATAATAAGCTAAATAAGGAACTAGAAGATTGTAGCTGTCCATTTGGGGGCAAAGAGAATTTAAAACAAATAATGTGGAATTGCCCATGATATCAGAATAAAAGGAATTATTGGCTTACACCATATTTGAGTGATCTATACAAAATTGATAAAGAATTGCTGACAGTTATTTTATTGCACACTGCAGATGAAGAGACCATTACTAGGGTTGCAAGATTTTTTTATGCTATTGGCAAAAAGAGGAAACTAGTTTTGGAGGCAAATTAAATATGTTTTTTTTTTAATTGTGTATTTATATTGTAGACAACTATTATGTGATTTAATAAGTGGTTTGTTGTATGGTTCTATTTATTGGATTTTATGGTATATGTATGTATGTCACTGTTTAAATGTCTTGAGTTTAAGTATATAAATAGTGAAGGCCAATGTGCCATACAATAAACATTTTCTTCTTCTCTCTCTTCTTCTTCTGTATTGGTTTTATATGCATCAGTCACAGCATGGTTATTCTTTTTGTCTAGCATGAGGATTCTCTTCTTCTCTGGAGAGTAAAGGAATTTGGCTGTTATGGGGACTGGGGTGCAATCTTGCCTTGGGGGGTGTACCAGGGAGTGATGTACCTGCTTGATTTCAAGGGCTGGGTGGCAGGTGTATTTAAGCAGGTGGGGAAGCTCTCTGTTGGAAGACTGTAGTGTTTCTCTGTTCCACTCCCTCTGGGAAGCCAATGAAGCTGAGATTATTTCTCTAACTCCAATTTTCAGAGACTTCAGAACAATGCCATAAGAGACTCACCATCCTGTGAAGATCCTGGACACAGGCATCGTGGCAACTGTCCTCATCACTATATGATAAGTAGGTTTCTGTATCATCTTTTTTTTCAGTCTTTGTTTACCAGTAAGGCCCATTTGGCACAAATGCCTGTTTTCAGGGGCACTGTTTTATGATGATGACTTATTTTCTACTGTTACTCAACCAATGCCTTGAAGGTGGATATATCTATGAGGACCTGCTGCAAAAACTCCTTGTATCTATGAATCCTCTGTGTTCAGTCCCTGGGCTGCTGCCACAACGAAAGTGCCGTTTGCACAGCTGCAGTTTTCCAGTGATAATTACTGACTCTCAGCAGGAACAATTATGCAGGGATTTTGTATTTTGTAAGTACTTCTTTTTATTAAAATATTTCACTATTATGTATGTATGTGGTCCGGTTAATAAGTATTGGTCAGATCAATTATAGGGTTGGCTGGAAAGGAGCCACTACACACCCATCCTGGTTGTGGCTTTTTCCCTCACCCAGTTTTTATTTTTATTTTATTCAAAACTAGTTAACAAGGCAAGAACCCAAGGATGACAAATGTCCATTTTCATGGGGGATTGACCTGAATACACATACAAATAGAAAAAAAAATGACACAGAGCTCAAAAGCATTATCAGGTTTTACATGCATATGAGTTAAGTAACAGAGTTCTTTTATAATGCATTTTAAACAGTGCATGATTTCAAGCTTCAGCAAAAGGTTGGAAGTAGAATTCTGAATCTTAACCATAAAAAATGTGAAAGCTGTCTGTTCCAATTTTATGTCCCTAAAATGTTACTGAAATGTTACTTGATCAGAAATAGGGGTACTGAGACACTGAGATAGTGAATAAGAGTTAGACAGCTAGGACCAAAACTCTTTAGTAGTTTCCACAATATGGGCTTACCAAAATGATTACATTGTTGTTCTAATGTAAGCCAAGGTAATTCTTGCTATAAACATAGAAACATAAACTTTGAAGGCAGATAAGGACTACTTGGCTCACCCCGTCTGCCGATTTCCCTACCTATTGGATAAGCTGCAGATTCTAGTTAACCAATAGCGTACTTCTTTCTACCCTTCATCAGAATTACCTAATGTCTGTCCCATGCATTCTTGAATTCCCCCCACTGTTTTTTTACCCCAAGACCTCCTCAGGAAGGCTGTTCCATGTGTCCACCACCCTCTTTGTGAAAAATACTTCCTCACACTGCCCCTGAGCCGCCCCCTCTATCTTCAAATTGTGCCCCCTTGTTCTTGCACATCTCTTTTTCTGAAAGATGCTTCCCTCTTGGACTTTGTTGATTCCCTTGAGGTTCTTGAAAGTTTCTATCATGTCCCCCTGCTCCCTCCTTTCCTTGAGGGTATACATACTAAGCTCCTTTAGTCTCTCTCTTCATATGTCTTCTGGTGTAGACCCTGCACCATTTTAGTTGCCCTCCTCTGGACTGCCTATGTCCTGTCTATGTCCTTATGGAGATGAGGTCTCCAGAACTGCATGCAGTTCTCCAGATGGGATCTCACCAACTGTCTGTACAGAGGGATAACAACTTCCTGTTTTCTACTGGTGATGCCTCTCCCCTGTACATCCCAGTATCCCTCCAGCCCTCCTTACTGCCTTCTCACATTGCTTGCTTACCTTTAGGTCATCTAATATGACTACCCCAGGTTACTTTCCATTTTTGTTGTTGTTAATACCCCCTCCTTCACTGTGTACTCTTCCTCTGGGTTTTTGTTTCCCAGTTGTGTTACTTTGCACTTCTTTGCATTGAATCTAAGCTGCCATACATCTGACCATTCCTGCAACCTTGCCAAGTCCTTTCTCATCCTTTCCACCCCCTCTGCAATGTCACTTATAAAGACATAAAAAAGGACTGGACCCAGTACTGAACCCTGCCGTACCCTGCTAGCAACCCCCCTTTCTTTGTAGTGGACTCTGTTTACTATTACTCTCTGTGTCCTGTTGTCCAGCCAATTTTTTTACCCAGGCTATCACCTTGGGACCAACTCCCAGGCTGGCTAATTTGTTTATTAATCTTCTGTCTGGGACTGTGTCAAATGCCTTGCTAAACTCTAGGTAGGCCATGTCCACAGCCCCTCCCTGGTCTACTACTTTGGAACAGTGATGTGTAGGCTTCCCAACACCAAGTAAAAAGCAGCATACATTATTAAATAAAGCAATAATCCTGTGCATGCAAGACTCGTCAGCAGCAGTACAGATTGGTAAATCATAATTAATCAAGAATGGGCAATGCAAATTGTGGCGAGCTCACATAAAGGTAATTCCTCCTGAGCTTGTAACACACTATGAAACTAAGAAACTATGAATGATACAATTTACCCAAAAGCTGCAAGCATCCTAGATTCAGGAACCAGGCATTTTAACATGATACCAGAGGCCCAGCCTCACATAAGACAATTTAACTTGACCATCCACACACCTAGAATAAGACAGGCTGTTCTCAAAATCAATCCCAAGTGTTAAAACTCAGGACCAAAATCAACTGACTGACCATGCAGTGTCCTGATCTCCACGGATTCAACACATCTAAAACTATTGAAATGTTAAATTTATCAGCAGAAAAGGAATGGTAAGCCCCTCTAGTCTGTTCTATTTTTCCCTGCCAATTACCATGGACCCTAATTGGACACCATGTCCTTCTTTCCTTCCTTTCCTCTACTTACTATGCCCATGTGCCTATCCAATGCATGCTTGATGTTTCCCACTGAATTCACCCCTCCACCTCTTCTGGCAGGCTATTCCAGGCATGCACTATCCTTTCTGTGAAGACATATTTCCTCACATTCTTCCTAAATCCCCCCAACTTCACTGAATGCCCCGTGTTCTGGTGCTCCTCCTGCTCTGAAACAAACTCCCCACCTGTATGTTGTCCATCCCCATGAGGTACTATAGGTCTCAATCATGTCTCCTCTCACTCATCTCTCCTCCAGGGAGTACATGTTGTGCTCCAGCAACCTCTCCTCAATTGGTTTCTCATGCAACACCTGCACTATTTTGGTAGCAAATAACAAGTAAATAAGAAACATTTATTTTTCTTCACATTCAGTATCAGATGATTATCAGTCCATCAAGACTGAACATAATGAAAACTGTCAAATTTCATTTCAAATAGTTATAGAGCCTCAGTCCCTGGAAAATAGGACAATGTTATCGACAGTAAATACTGTCTTATGCCTTTGCAACCCATTAGACAAATCATTGAAGTATATATTAAATAATAACGGGCCTAATATTGACTCTGGAGGTACGACGATATTCATCTTTATGAAAGATGAAACAATGTTTCTAACCTTTGTATGCTGACACCTATTACTCAGATAGTTAGAGATTCACCCTGTGGTACTGTCAGAGAAACCAAGTGCCATAAGCTTGGACAGCAGGCAGTTCACCAAGTGGAAAACCTTGGTTAAATCAAAAAACCCAGAATCTAGGGACTGATAAAAAAAATCAGAATGATAGAGTACGCAGTCTGAGTCCCGTGACTTACTCTAAAGCCATGCTGTTTAGACATCAATAAATGTTATAATTCCAAATAAGTCATGTGATCAAAAACTGCTCATTCAAGGGCCTTAGATAATAGGTCAGAAATTAAATAGGCTGGTAATTTTCAATCATAGAATATGTACTATACCCCCCACCCCTGCTTATGTCGATTTAGAAAACCAAGTATTGCCCAATGCCAATGATATTTCTGTGCAAGTTCTCATAATGCAAATGTGGTGTGAACAAAAGCATGGAGAAGATAGGTATGTGACTTGGTCAGGGTTACACAGTGACTATTTGGCTGTAGCACAGTTAATATATAATGCATTTATTAATACATATTGATGGACTGTCTATTGACACATATTACAAAATAGCAAGAAAGAATTTAGAAAACATATTGATTAAAAGCCATCACCTGACCTTGAACATTTGCATTTCACAGTTAGATGACCAAGATCCTTTCTACTTTCAATACAAAATCATCCTGGTATTTGCTACCCAATTACAGATCAGTACATCTTTCTGTTCCTTGATCAGATTCCTTTCCATAAAACTGCAGCCTATACAGTTGCATTTTATTTCTTTATTCAGCACATTGGCCAGTGCCCCCCCCATCCTGGTGTTCACCTGCTCCCTCTCTCTCTCTCTCTCTCCCTCTTTCAAATGAAGCTTTTAGCAAAGAGCTTTCCTCACACAACTGGATTTTAGCATGCAGTCAGTGACACTCAACAACTATAGAGTTGTTCACACTCTTGTAAAAGGGACTATTTATGAATTATGTTTCTCAGACATAACATTTCTTACTTTATTGCATCCAAGCAACCATGTTTCTGTATCTTCCATTAAACATCAACCTTAAAATGCCCTTTCATAAGCAGAATAAGCCACTACAGGCTGTGGTTTAAAGGATTTTAATGCACTCTCCAGGGCCTTAAAGCCACTCAGCCTTTTGACTTATTTATTTATTTATTTGTTTTTTGTTTACCGGGTAGGTACACTAGACAAGAGTTTATTGTTATTAAACTTAGATTGTTGGCTTTTAGTGACACTGTAATTTCTTTGCTGTCTTTACTTAGAATTGTTTTTGGGCTGTTGAAAATTTAAAACATAGTGGTGGTGTATTTCTTTCTGTCTTTAATTGTTGCAAATGTTCACCCCCCCCCGCTTCCCCCAACTCTTAATTATATGTCCTGTTAAATCTGATTGACAGGAGCTAAACACAGGGGATAGTAGGGGGTGTGGAGTACAAAGGGCATAAGGGGAAGAAGCCCACCCTCAGCACAAGTGTTTTGACTCATTTATTTATTTATTTATTTCCTTTTTTAAAAAGAAAAGTATCTGAGGATCAGTGGCAGCATTTTTAGGAAAGTAAATTAATAAAAAGGGAACTAGGAGAGCTTCAGTAACAGACAAGTAGTGGAACAGCAGTATAACTGCAGTATAATGTGGGGAGTGGTGCAACGCAGTAGCTGCGGGGCAGCCATATTCAGGCAGACCTTCTGGACACTGAGGTGCTGCCCTATCCTCATGCATCTCTCTGGACTGCAGGATGAGGTAGCCAGACTCAGAGTGGAAGTAAACTGGGTCAGGATTACCATCACCCCTATCTAGAGACCACCCAGTCCAATGCCGCTGCCTCAAAGGATGCCGAGAACTAGGAGCACTTGGATGACAGTGAGCTCAGGGTGGGTTAAGATGGTCAGGCAGAGGCACATCCCAGATCCTATTCCACTCAAGAACTCATATGCCACTCTGGAAAATGGGGGCAACCAAATAGAGGTACCCAGAGAAGTGGAAGGAAAGGATGGGAGGTTAGCCAAGGAGGTGACCTCAGCGGGGAGAGCAGTGGACCCCAGAGGAGGAGGAAGTGAATCCTGGTGGGGGACTCCATCATATGAGGGATCCAGCTAGGAACACAGGAGGTGGAGGGGAAGGACAGGGAGGTGAGGTGCCTACCAGGTGCCACTGCACGAAGGGATGGAAGGAAGATCCTGGGGATCGCTGGGAAGGCAAGACGGGAGGGTGAGCAGGGTGTTATTATCCACCTAGGTACTAATGATCTGGCAAATGGGGAACCAAAGGACGTTCAGGAAGAGTTTAGAAAATTGGGGAGGGGTCTCAAGCAAGTAGCTATTTCTGTCACCTTCTTAGAAGTACTACCTGCGGAGAGGCATGGAAGAGCATAGGGGTGCAATGCACCAGGAACTTTAACTCATGGTTGAAGAACTGGTGCTGTGAGGAAGGGTTTGGATTAATTGGTGACAGGGGACCCACCTGGAGGGATGGAGGTTTGTTCAAGTCTGATGGCCTGCATCCATCCTGGAGGGGAATCCAAGCACTCACTGACAAGTTTAAATGCTACATTGTCAAGCATTTAAACTAGCCAAGGGGGGGTGGCAGGCCAGCAAGGAGGGTACCTACTTGCTCATCCCCCACAGCTAACAGTGGAACCAGTGAAGCGGAGGAGTGGCTAGCTCTACAAAGCAGTGTTCAAAAGATGGAGATTAGCACCCAAGAGGTGGATAGGCAGAAAAGGGGCAACATTCAGCAGAAGGGCAGACAGCAAGGAGAACCAGGGATAAAGGACAACCAGGGAAGGGGCTGGAGTAGAACAGCTAAACAGTCTAGGGAGGTCAAATCATGGAAAGTCATGTGTGCCAATGCCAGGAGCCTTAGCAACAAGATGGAAGCTCTGGAGGCTGTCATGGTGCAGTCAGACCTGGACATTGAGGCCATCACAGAAACCTGGTGTAATGATAACCATGACTGGGAGATGGCCATTCCTGGCTACAACATATTCAGAAGAGACCAGGCAGGTAGGAAGGGAGGAGGAGTGGCACTGTATGTGAAAAATGACATAAGAGCCACAGAGATCCAGGAGGAACAAAATGGGGGAGAGATACTGTGGGCTAAGCAGAAAAGGAAAATGGGGCCAGCCACCCGCACAGGTTTGGTCTATAGACCACCAGCCCAGGAGGAAGAAACAGATGGGGAGCTGATGCTAGCCATCCAAAGGATGGCAGACAAGGGTGCGGTAGTACTGGTTGGAGACTTCAATATTCCAGACGTGGACTGAAGCATCCCAGCAGCAGCATCAACTAGGAGCAGATTTATCCTGGACTCTCTTCAGGGTGCCTTCCTCAAGCAACTGGTCATGGAACCAACTCGGCAGAAGGCAATACCGGACCTTGTGCTCACAAACAGGGACAGTGTGATGGGGGTAACAGTGGGGGAGCACCTGGGGAACAGTGACCACCAGTCAGTGGTTTGAAATCACAGAAGGAGCAGAACCAAACCACACAAAAACACGTATACTGGATTTTAGGGGGGCAGACTTTGGGAAAATGGGAGATACTTGAAAGAGGCATTGAGAATGGGGCAGGAATCAGGGGTTGAGACAGTGGGCAGTATTTAAAATTGGGATTACAAAGAGCAACAGAATTATGCATTAAGCAGGTTAGCAAGAGGAAAAGGAAGAGGAGGCCATTATGGTTTTCCAAAGAGGTAGCAAAGAAAGTGAAAGCCAAAAAGATTGCATTCAGGCAATACAAAAAGACACAGGCAGAAGGGGATAGGGAGAAGTACCAGGAGAAGCAAAAGGAGGCAGGGAGGTCAGCAAGGGAAGCCAAAGCTCAGACAGAAGAGCACATTGCAAAATCAGTGGGTAGAGGGGACAAAACCTTTTACAGGTACATAACTGAAAAAAGAAAGGCAAAAGGGAGGGATCGTGAGACTGAAGGGGGAGGATGGGGGCCGCATGGAGGATGACAACAGTAAAGCTGACATATTGAACAGGTATTTCTGCTCAGTCTTTACTGAGGAAGAGGAGGGTAATGGGTCTGAAGAGAGCACAAGGGGTGAGAATGGTGCAGAAATGGACAGAAGTCCCTTTACAAGAGAAAGGGTCCTGAAGGAACTGGAAGTAATAAGAGCTGATAAAGCAATGGGGCCAGATGGGGTGCATCCCAGGGTCCTTAAAGAACTCAGAGAGGCAGTGGCTGAACCTCTGGCTATCCTGTTTAGCCAATCACTGGAAACAGGGGAGGTACCAAAAGACTGGAGGACAGCAGATGTAGTCCCCTTATACAAAAGTGGGAACAAAGAGGAAGTGGGGAACTACAGACCAGTCAGCCTCACCTCGGTAGTGGGGAAGATCATGGAAGCACTACTAAAGGAGAGATTGGTGGAACATCTGGTTGTCAATGGACTGCAGGATCCAAGGCAGCATGGTTTCACCAGGGGGAGGTCATGTCAGACCAACCTCATTTAATTTTTTGACTGGGTGACTAGGGAGGTGGATCAGGGAGGGCAGTGGACATGGCCTATCTGGACTTCAGCAAGGCCTTTGACACTGTGCCACATAGAAGACTATTACACAAACTGGGGAATATGGGTGTGGGCAGGGCAGTAGTGTGGTAGATAGGTAACTGGCCTGGCGGCAGGACACAGAGGGTGGTGATAAATGGCTGTCACTCCACAGAGGGAAGAGTGACCAGTGGGGTACCACAGGGATCAGTGCTGAGACTGGTCCTATTCAACATCTTCATCAGTGACATTGCGCAGGACATAGAAGGCAGAATTTCACTGTTCGCTGATGACACAAAGCTCTTTAACAGAGTAGACACACCAGATGGTGTAAACAGAATGAGAAGGGACCTGCAGAAACTTGAAGAATGGTCAGGGGTTTGGAAGTTGAAATTCAGTGCAAAGAAGTGTAAGATAATGCATATGGGTTACAAAAACCCTGGCACAATATATCAGTTGGGGGGTCAGGATATAGCATGCACCAAGCAGGAAAGGGATCTTGGGGTTATCATCTCTGATGACCTCAAGGTAGGGCAACAGTGTGACAAGGCAGGAGATAAAGCAAATAGGATGCTGGGATGCATAGGCAGGGGCATCACCAGCAGGAAAAGGGAGGTCATGATTCCACTATACAAGACACTAGTGAGACCCCACCTGGAGTACAGTGTACAGTTCTGGAGACCTTACCTATGTAAGGACATAGACAGGGTAGAGAAGGTTCAGAGAGGGCAACAAAGATGGTACATGGATTGCATCACAAGTCCTATGAGGACAGGTTGAAGGAATTGAATATGTACTCCTGGAGAGAGGAGGAGAGGGACATGATAGAGACATACAAGTATCTTACAGGGAGGAACAGGGTGCAAGAATACACTATTTTTAAGTGAAAAATATGCTCCAGGACTAGAGGGCATGGGATGAAGTTGGAGGGAGGATGATTCAGAGGAAATGTGAGGAAGAATTTCTTCACAGAACGGGTGGTGGACAAGTAGAACACCCTGCCTGAAGAAGTGGTGGGGACTGAAACAATCACAGTATTTAAGAATGCATGGGATAGACATAAAGGAATTCTGGAGATCAGGGGTAAGGGGCAACAGAGTTCTAGGAAAACATAAACTGAAGTTACAAACTCAAATGGGCAGACTGGGTGGGCCATAGGCCCTTATCTGCCGACACTATCTATGTATCTATGTATCTATGTATTGCCTAGATTCAGGCACGACCTGGGAGAGTACAATCAGGAGAGAACAAGGTACAGAGAAGGTACAAACATCAGTGACAATTGTTCATGGTGCAGCTTGAAGTGGGAACAAACAAAAGCAAGATGTATTTCTGTGGAAACTGAGAGAAAACAAATACCCTTACATCAGCTACTTGCACTGGATGATACAACAATAATAATTAAGCATATACGACAAATAACAGTTTTAACTGATGATTTTGTGGAGGGAGTGGGAACATGCAGAATTTATACAGTGGAGGGAAATAGTAAGTGCCACGTACTGTAGGTAAGGAATGCTACTGGGAGTCAGTCTCAATTTACAGCACAGGAGCAGCCATCAGAGTCAGTCAGGTGGGCACGGAGACCCAATTTAATGGCTAGGTGGGATTTAGAGTTTTTAATGTGAGGGGGGAGGTAGTTCCAGATACTGGGGGCTGAAATAGCGAAGGATAGTTCCCCTTTTTTTTGTGAGGTGTCTGGGAATTTCAAGTTGTTTTTTTACGGATGCCCTAAAGAGATATGCTTGGGAGGGATGAGATAGCAGCCTTGAGAGATACTCAGGTGCCCCCGTTCTGATGAAATTTTGAAATTTTTTTTTTTTTAGTTGTTTAACCAGGAGTAGCACACTAAGCTGAAAGCTTTTTTACAGGAGTGACCTGGGAGTACAGGGAAGTTAAGTGACTTGCTCAGGGTCACATAGTATGCAAGTGGAAGCTATGGGATTCAAACCCAGGTCTGGTCTGCTGAATGTCACCAGATTTGCAGCTCAGAGCCTTAAACCACTGCACTATACTGCCTCCCTGCCTATTGTCAATTAAGCATCCAGTAGAATAGAGTCTGTGTGAAGTCGGGGAAAGCCAGTTTAGTTTGGAGTAGAGTTCACAGCAATGAATCAGTCTGTGTGCAGAGAGGGTGAATCGGCATATGCTGTTATAACAGGTGTTCCATTTATGGAGGGATCCTTTGTTGGCATTAAGGTATACCTGTGAGCAATATGTAAGGGAGTGAAAGAGGAAACCTTGTGCAATTGCAAGCCAGGCAGCATCATTCAGGGAGGACCTAATTCTATAGGCAATACCCAGTTTGGAGTTAACCACCTTGCAAGTAACTGTAAGGTGGAGGTTGAAATCCAGAGACAGATCAAGTGTGACTTCTAGGTACCTAAAGGAGTTAACAGATTCCAACGGGAAACCATCAAGACATAGTACTGAAAGATCCGAAGCACAGGATTTGATTCTAGAGAGGGAGCTAAAAAGCATAGCCACAGTTTTATTAGCATTAAGTATGAGTTTGTTTTGTAGAAGCCAGACATGTAAGCAATCAAAATCAGCTTGAAGACTTGCCTTTACTGATGTGGGGTCTTTACCACAAGCGAGAAGCACCATGTCATCGGTATAAAGGATCAGCGAGGAGAGACAGGAAAGTGAGGGCAGGTTGTTAATAAAGAGAGAGAAAAGGAGAGGGCCAAGTATAGATCCCTGGGGAACTCCAACAGAGGTTGGAAAGGGGTCAGAGACAGCAGTTGCTATTTGAACAAACTCCTCCCAGTGAGGTAGCTGTCAAACCAAGAGATGGCAGACTGGGAAAAAACCAGGATGAACAGTTTGGAGAGTAGAAGGGGGTGATTCATGAGATCAAATGCCTTGTGAGGTCAATAAATATGGCCTCCATGAGCAGGCCCCCTATCCATTGCTGTGAGGACTTCATTTGATACCTGAAGTAGTGCAGTTCTGGTGCTGTGCCCTGTTCAGAATCCATGTTGAACAGGGGATAGAAGGCTGTGAAGGTGCAGATATTCTGAGACCTGGGTGGCAACAGCCTTCTCAAGTAGTTTATTTAAGGCAGAGAGAATGGCGATCGGTCTGTAGTTAGCCATGTTTTTGGTATCCCCTTTTTTGTGTACAAGGACAACTCGAGCAGTTTTCCATAGTGTAGGCACTGTCTGGATTAGTAAAGATAGGCTGAAAATTCTTGCAATAGAGGCAGCAAGAGCTGGAGCTGCCATTTTGATGAAATAGGGCAGTATTCCATCTGGACTGGTAGATCCATATGGGGAGATAGATTTAAGAAGATGCAGCACCTCGGCAGTGGAGAGTGATCTGAGCAGAAAAGAGAGTCCTGAAGGATGGTGGATATCAGAAGGGGGTGCAGGGGACTGGTTAAATTTTGCAAGGTATTCAGAGACATCAGATTGCACATTAAGAGCATTTGCAATCGTAGGTAGATTGTTACAGTTGGCGTCATTTAGCGTCATTTCAGTTATGGCCATCTTGGGTGTTTGGCCTATGAAATTTTTCATGTGGTTCCAAAAACCCCGGGAGTCACCCACTGAAGATTGAAGAAGCTTAAGGCAATAGTTCCTTTTTGCCATCCAAATATCTTTCTTGCAGGCATTCCTCATTTTCCTATAATTAGCCAAGTCATCTGTCCATTGGGATTTCTTGGTCAAGACCCAGGCCTTATCCATTCTTCTCATAGTCTAAAGGAGGTCTTTATGCAGCCATCTGTTTGCAGAGCCCCTAAGACACCTTTTTTTCAATGGGATGTGCAGATCCTGTAGGACTAGTAGCTGAGAATTTTGGTAGTCAAGTGCTGTATTTACATCCTCAGTGATATAGATAGGCGACCAGTCAATGTTATTAATATCATCAAGGGCAGCAATCAGCTATTCTCTAGCTATAGCATGGAACACCCTACAAAAATCCCTAAAACTGTCCATTATCATTCCATTTGCATCCTTTAAACAGCATTGTACAGCCTTCTTCACAGAGAAATGCAGTTGCTACGGCTAGAGCTAGAATAGTCATCCTACAAATCTGACTTCCAATCATATATGGTGTGACAACCCACCTCTCCCTCTGGGCTGAAACAGCTTTTAGAGAGGTGTGTGTCCTCGGGTATTCGCTGCCACCAGCCGGACTTTCCTTCCGGCACCTCTTTCAAGTGTACAAACTTGAATAATCACACGTGCAATTGCACAAGTTAAAGTCTGGTAGTGTGTCTCTTTCAGGTGGCAGATGCTACACAGAGTTTACCTTAGCCAGTGGAAAACCAAATCTTACCTTAGAAAAATGACATCAGAGTCACAACTGTTGAGCAAATAAATAGCTTTTACTTAACAGAAAGTGCAATGAGCATTTACAGGAAATGTATTTACAACACAAGAGAATAACACTTATACAGGAAAAGTAAGCAAATGTTTTAAACAACAGATGGCAAAAGAAGAAGGCTATTACTGAAATATACTATCACTAAACTTACCCTTCCCTGTCCTTACAAGAGACACTGGACCCTGTTCTAACTGCCAGCTCCACGGACATACCAGGTAGGCTCCAAGCTTATGTTTCCCTCACAGCTTCCAGGGCAAGAGAGAGACTCTGTCTTACAGAAGCTTATATAGTCTATGGAGACTAGGTCATTCCTATTCTCCCCTTAAATGCACCAACCACCTAACATGTATGTATTTAATTGTCCCAATCAGAGTGAACACCTATTGGTGACCAATTATATTCCTTTTCACCTTAAGTTTATATTTGAATGATCCAATCCATTCAAACTGCCCTGTGTCCGTGTCTGCAAGGTCTGTGTGTGTCTGGAGATGTCCACTCGAGATTTATGACCCAACTCTTATCTAGCAGCTAGGAATTCCATAAGCTGGTTGCTGCTGGAGGATTTCAGCCTCAGTGTATTTTTTTCACACTGCTAAAAAAATAAGGCATCTACAGAATCCAAACCATTAACTCTTTCCTTTCCATTTCTGTCACATCTCCCCCCCCAGATAATGAAGGCGTGTCCCTTGGGCTACGCCAAGTGACACAGCCGTTCATGCAATTACTGGGAAGTGCCCAAAAGTATCCAGCCAGGCCATTAGCCCTGCCTAGATAGCCCATCTGCATTTGCATTTTGTTTGCCACTGCGATGCTGTATGGTCATGTTGTATGCCTGCAGTACCAAACTCCAACGTAGTAGTTTACTATTTTGTCCACTGGACCTATGAAGCCAAATTAGGGGATTATGATCTGTGACCACAGTAAATTCTCTCCCATATAGGTAAGGCTGCAGCTTCTGAAGGGCCCACACTATTCCCAAGCATTCCTTCTCAATTGTGGCGTATGCCTCCTCTCTGGGCAAAAGCCTTCGGCTGAGGTACACAACTGGGTGCTCCTCCCCCTGCTGAGTAACTTGGCTCAGCACAGCCCCCAGCCCATGATCTGAGGCATCCACATGAACCATAAACTTTAAACTATAATTAGGGCTAGCCAATACAGCTGGGCTGCTTAAGGCCTTCTTTAGCTCCTGAAAAGCAACCTCACAACCTTCTGACCACTTCACTGCATCTGGCTTTCCCTTCTTGGTTAGGTCTGTCAGGGGCTTAGCCAGATCGCTATAGCGGGGAACAAACCTTCGGTAGTACCCTGCAGTCCCTAGAAATGCCCTGATCTGTTTCTTTGTGGTAGGAGTAGGCCAGGCCAGGATGGCATCAACCTTGGCAGGCTCCGGGCAGATGTGTCCACTACCCACCCGGTGCCCAAGGTAGGATACTTCTGCCATACCTATCTGGCACTTCTCTGCCTTGACTGTCAGACCTGCCTTCTTTAACCTGTGGAACACATCCCGCACATTCTTGATGTGCTCATCCCAGGTCTGGCTATATATGGCTATATCATCCATATAAGCCAATGCAAACTCACCTACCCCAGACAGAATGCGATCTACAAGCCGTTGAAAGGTTGCAGGTGCATTCTTCATTCTGAATGGCATTACCTTAAATTCATATAAACCAAATGGAGTAACAAACGCTGATCTTTCCCTGGCCGCAGGGGTCAGAGGTACCTGCCAATAGCCCTTTGTTAGGTCTATTTTGGTCAAATACTTGGCTCCCCCCAGTCGCTCCAGGGTCTCATCTGTTCTGGGTATGGGATAAGCATCAGACTCCGTGCAGCTGTTAAGCTTCCGGTAGTCCACGCAGAATCGTGTGGTGCCATCCCTTTTGGGGATCAGTACCACTGGTGATGCCCAGGGGCTACTAGATTCCTGGATTACCCCAGTTCCAGCATCTCTTTGAGCTCCTCTTTCACAGTCTGCTTAACATGCTCAGGTACCCTGTAGGGGACTGTTTCAGGGATCCTGGGTCCCTGTATCCACATGGTGCTCTGCCATCGTGGTGTACCCTGGCTTCCTGTGAACATGTCTTCAAATTCTCTCAGCACACCCCAATTTCTTGCACCTGGGCTGGTGTCAGCTGTTCCGAGAGGTAAGGCTGTCCACAGAGGATGCACCCCTGGCCTCCCAAGTAGGTCCACCAGTGGATCTACCTCAGTTTCCTCCTCTGGAGCACTGCATACAGCGAGGACCATTTCCTCTCTGTCATGGTAGGGCTTCAGCATGTTAACATGATACACCTTTCATTTGCATCTCCTGTCTGGGAGCTCTATCATGTAATTGACGTCACTAACCTTTTGGACAATGGAGAATGGCCCCTCCCATGCTGCCTGTAACTTATTCTGTCGGACAGGGATGAGTGCCATCACCGCTGTCCCACCTCATATTCTCTGGCTCGGGCCCCACGGTCATACCAGACTTTCTGCCGCTGTTGTGCAGTGGCCAGGTGCTCCTGAGCAAACCCCATGAGCTCTCTAAGGTGGGTCCTGAAGTTCAGGACATACTCCACAACAGACTCCCCTTGGGAGGCACGGTCACCCTCCCATTCGTCCTGAATCAAATCTAGTGGCCCCCGCACCCTATGACCAAACAGGAGCTCGAAAAGTGAGAACCCTGTGGACTCCTGTGGGACTTCCCTGTATGCAAATAGGAGATGAGGCAAATATTTGTCCCAGTCTCTCTTATGCTGGTCAGCAAAAGTCCTTAGCATGGTCTTAAGGGTTGAATTAAATCGCTCCACTAGACCATTAGCTTGGGATGGTATGGGAGGTTTTGAGCTGCTTTACCCCACACTTCTCCCACAAACTACTCATTAATCCTGACATAAAATTGGCACCCGTCTGACAGTATCTCCTGGGAAAGTCCACTGGCAAATATTTACAACAGTGCATCTGCCACTGGTCCTGCCTCAGAGGATGTGAGGGCCACTGCCTCTGGGTATCTAGTGGCATAGTCTACAACTACCAGGATATACCACTTGCCAGTGTGACTTGGGGTGCTCAATGCCCACTATGTCCACTGCTACCCTCTTGAAGGGTTCATCAATAATGGGCAGGGGCACCAAAGCTGCCTTGGCCTTGTCCCCATTTTCCCACCGCTGGCACTGTGGACAAGTCCGGCAATAATTTGCCACATCCTTGCCAATACCAGGCCAGAAGAATTGTTGGTGAGGCGCTTTCATCGCCTCACCTCCTAAATGCCCTGAAAGGGATATCATGTGCAAGGGCCAAAAGCTGCTGACGGTAAACCTTAGGGACTACCAGCTGCTGGAGTACCTCACCAGCTAGCCCTTCCTCTGTTGTACATTCTCTGTACAACAGCCCATTGTCCCAGTAAATGGACTCTTTACCCCCTGAGAATGCTCAGCCCTATGAGCTATTTCCTCAGTTTTCCAGGGTAGGGTCAGTTGGCTGTGCAGCACTCAGCTGCCCTCGTCTGACCCTTCCCAGTGCCCCTTCTGAAGGAGTCCTGTGGGTTCCTCTATTTGTGACTGGGGTTCTGGACTGCAGCTTCTAGCCAGCCCCTCCCCTGTGCTGGACACTTCCTCAGCTGCTGAGGGTGTGGCTGGGCCACCCAGAGTCAATCCCTCTTCCCCCTCAGAAGCTTTCCCTTGTGCCTGACTATGAGTTACAACACACGCCAGTTTTTTACTGGGGTCCAAATCCTTCCCCACAATCATACTTACAGGTAGGTCCTCTACGACTCCCACCTCCTTTTCTACATGGCCCCTTCCCAGCTCAGGAAGACTCTAGCCATTGGTAATGGGACTGGTGGCCCTGTGAATGCCCGAACCTTGAGTATTTCCCAGGCATGATCTGCTCTGCCCGAATGAGATCTTGCCTTACCAGGGAGATGTTAGCACCTGTGTCCCATAGTCCCTGTGTTACTATTCCATTAACTGTAATGGGACGCAGATTCTCATCAGAGGAGAGTGGTTCTTCAGACTGGACACACCCTACAAACACACCAGTGCCCTTTTGAACACCCCCGCCCCAATATCTCTGCCCCTTGACCAGTTTCTGAGGGCAGTTATATCTCAAGTGTCCCACTTGATTGCAAATATGACATTTCTTGGGACCTATTTCTTGAGTCCCCTTAGAACCAGAGGGCTCTACTTTGGGCTCAGGTGCAGGCTGGTTTCCTTTGGGCTGCCCCTTGGATCCCTTATACCCATGTGCCCCATACCATAAGACTTCGTTGTGTGTGTGGCTGGCTAGACAGATGCCTGTCAGCGCTTCCTGCCACCTCTGTGGAAGAGGCGCATGCTCTGTCTATGAACCATACACGATGTCCTCAGGTACAATTTTAAGGAATTGTTCTCTCACCACATCTTTAATCAGTTCCACAGTAGTTGCTTTAGCCCTCCATCCACCTATCAAGGTAAGTATACAGTTTAACCTGCAGTTCTGCATAACTGTCTTCTGGGCTTTTCTTTAACTCCTAAATTTTCTATAAGCCTCAGGAGTTCATTCAAAATGTTTCAACAACACTGTTTTTACTTTATCATAATCAGCATAGTCTTCATTACTCATTTTAGCGAATGCATTCAGCTCTCCCGTCAGCAAGGGTGTGAGATAAGTTGACCAGGAAGCCTTATTTAATTGTAATTGATTACATACTCTCTCAAATGACCTTAAAAATAAATCAAGGTCATCTCCCTCTTTAAACTGAGGGAACAATTTAGAATTCATTTTGGCTTCATGAGGTAAACTCACTCCACCATTACTCACGGTTTGCTGACTGCGGAGGGTCATCATCTCCTTCTCGTGCTGTCATTCCTTTTCTCTTTCTTCGCGTTCTTTCTCTCTGTCTTCACGTTCCTTCTCTTTGTCTTGGCGTTCTTTCTCTCTGTCTGCCAGTCTCTTTTCTTCAAGTTCTGTCTCTGCTTCCTGTCTTCTTGCTTCTGCTTCCAACCTTCTTGCTTCTGCTTCAGCATCCAGTCTTTTCGCCTCCAATGCCTTGTCTTGCAGCAATAGCTGCAGTCGCAGTGCCTCAAGCTGGTTTGGGGGGTCTGCTGCCTCAGTTCCTGATTCACCCCCAGCAACAGTCTGCTTCAGATCATGTGCCAAGAGAGTAACTATGAGGTCTGCCTTTTTCTTCTGCTTTAGACTTTCAGGCTGAATCCCTTTTCCTGGCACCTTTCAAAAGCTGTGTTACAGTAAGTGAGTCATACTTGTGGAGCTCATTCTCACTGCTACACGTTACTGTGCTATCTAGAAACAAATAAAACTGTTGTACAAATGTATCCTCTTGTATATCCTGTTTTGCAATGCTAAGGTAACTGTTCCACTGGCAAACTCTGTATCTCAGTGTGCTACGCAGTCCGCTATCCTCACCCCACCACTGCCAACCAATATGTGACAACCCACCTCTCCCTCTGGGCTGAAACAGCTTTTAGAGAGGTGTGTGTCCTCGGGTATTCGCTGCCACCAGCCGGACTTTCCTTCCGGCACCTCTTTCAAGTGTACAAACTTGAATAATCACACGTGCAATTGCACAAGTTAAAGTCTGGTAGTGTGTCTCTTTCAGGTGGCGGATGCTACACAGAGTTTACCTTAGCCAGTGGAAAACCAAATCTTACCTTAGAAAAATGACATCAGAGTCACAACTGTTGAGCAAATAAATAGCTTTTACTTAACAGAAAGTGCAATGAGCATTTACAGGAAATGTATTTACAACACAAGAGAATAACACTTATACAGGAAAAGTAAACAAATGTTTTTAAACAACAGATGGCAAAAGAAGAAGGCTATTACTGAAATATACTATCACTAAACTTACCCTTCCCTGTCCTTACAAGAGACACTGGACCCTGTTCTAACTGCCAGCTCCCACGGACATACCAGGTAGGCTCCAAGCTTAAGTTTCCCTCACAGCTTCCAGGGCAAGAGAGAGAGTCTCTGTCTTACAGAAGCTTATATAGTCTATGGAGACTAGGTCATTCCTATTCTCCCTTAAATGCACCAACCACCTAACATGTATGTATTTAATTGTCCCAATCAGAGTGAACACCTATTGGTGACCAATTATATTCCCTTTTCACCTTAAGTTTATATTTGAATGATCCAATCCATTCAAACTGCCCTGTGTCCATGTCTGCAAGGTCTGTGTGTGTCTGGAGATGTCCACTCGAGATTTATGACCCAGCTCTTATCTAGCAGCTAGGAATTCCACAAGCTGGTTGCTGCTGGAGGATTTCAGCCTCAGTGTATTTTTTTCACACTGCTAAAAAAATAAGGCATCTACAGAATCCAAACCATTAACTCTTTCCTTCCCATTTCTGTCACATATGGCATATTCCTTCCAGTCAGACACCCCCAGCTTATGGCACTCAATAATACCTTCACCATCCTAGTATTCATTATGTTGTGTGTCTGTCATGGCCCGCATTGGGATATGTATGTACTGTACATACTGTAGATATTAGCTTAACCTTCCTTTAACCGAGTTTTAACATGTGAATTCACTGTACATCATTGTGTATAAACATTATTTTTCTCTGTATGTATAACTGTCTTATAAAGCGTATGATGTATTTGCTGTGTATCAACTATTGAACCGTGACCTTATCAGGTCCATCTTGTAAATGAGCCTTGCTCAATGATGTTCACCTGAATAAATAAAGATTTGATTGATTGATTGATTGATTGATTGATTGATTGAAGGAGTGTGCTTGGATTCAGTTTGGCAAAATCCCGAAACGGAATAATTCTGGGTGGGGGATGGGGGCAGTGACCATTCCAAATGCAGAAGGTAGGTAGGTGATTACTGATAGAATCAGAAAAGATTCCTGCAGCAATAATTTTATTTGCTCTGTTTGTGGCTATCCAGTCTAGGAGAGATTGATGCTCGCTATTTGCTGAGATTCGAGTAGGGCTAGAAATCAGTTGTGATAGGTGAAGTCGGCCGAGATCCTCCATGTACAAACCAGGGTGGGTACCTGATAGGTCAAGGTTTAAGTCACCCATTAATATTACTTCAGATTTACCCTTTAAAGTAGAGAGATAGTCCAAGAGCCCATTTAGGCCATGGGTGCTCCTTTGGAGGATTATAAGCACATACCAGGTTTAGCATTTTTTCTCCACCTAAGAGCAGAACAGTATGCAGAGTTTCACAGATACTCGATAACCCTGAGTGTTGGACAGAGCTATTGAGATGTTCCTTATAATAGAGAGAAACCCCTCCACCCCTCTGTTTAGAGGGGTGATCAAATCTCATAAGGTGGTAGCCATTTATTTTGCATACTGTGTCATGTATGTCTGACCTAAGCCAAGTTTCAGTCAATCCCAGAATATCCAGGCAATAGTGGGCTACCCAGGCTTCAAGTTCAGGGAAATTAGCAGGTACACTTCTAATATTCATTTGAGCTATTTTGATGTCCTTTACAGAAAACCAGGAGGAGTCATTTGTTGATCTAGCATTGTGGGGGGGGGGCAGGATTTGATTCAATATCTCCAGATTGGGATAAACAGAGGAGAGTCACCCAAGTTTATCTGGCGAGGTGATGGATGAGTTTGAGGCATTTGGGCATGACAGGGGAGTGACGGAGAAGAAAGTGAGCTTTATTTTCTCAGAAGAAGCCAGAAGGGGAAGGAAACATATTCAATTCAGTGCTTTTCAGTAACTGGTAATTGCTATTTTTCTTTTAAACTTAGATTGTGGGCTTTTAGTGACACTGTACTTTCTTTGTTGTCTTTACTTAGAATTGTTTTTGGGCTGTTGAAAATTTAAAACGTAGTGGTGGTGTATTTCTTTGCTGTCTTTAATTGCTGCTCCCTCCCCTTCCCCCAATTCTTAATTATATGCCCTGTTAAATCTGATTGACAGGAGCTAAACACAGGGTCTATAAGGGGTGTGGAGTAGGAGGGGCATAAGGGTGAAGAAGCCCACCCTCAGCACGACAAGGATTCATTTATTTATTTCTTGGTTTATTTTCTTTTTTTAAAAAGAAAAGTATCTGAGGATCAGTGGCAGGATTTTTAGGACAGTAAATTAATAAAAAGGGAACTAGGAGAGCTTCAGTAGCAGACAAGTAGTGGAATAGCAGTATAATTGCAGTATAATGTGGGGAGTGGTGCAATACAGTGGCTGTGAGGCAGCCATATTCAGGCAGACCTTCTGGACACTGAGGTGCTGCTCTATCTGCATGCATCTCTCTGGACTGTGGGATGAGGTAGCCAGACTCAGAGCGGAAGTAAACTGGGTCAGGAGTACCATCACCCCTATCCAGAGACCACCCAGTCCAAAGCAACTGCCTCAAAGGATGCCGAGAACGAGGAGCACTGGATGACAGTGGGCTCAGGGAGGGTTAGAGTGGTCAGGCAGAGGCACATCCCAGATCCTATTCCACTCATATGCCATACTGGCAAATGGGGACAACCAAACAGAGGTACCCAGAGAAGTGGAAGGAAAGGATGTGGAGGTTAGCCAAGGAGGTGACCTCAGTGGGGAAAGCAGTGGACCCCAGAGGAGGAGGAAGTGAATCCTGGTGGGGGACTCCATCATAAGAGGGATCCAGCTAGGAACACAGGAGGGGGAGGACAGGGAGGTGAGGTGCCTACCAGGTGCCACGGCATGGAGGTATGGAAGGAAGATCCTGGGGATCGCTGGGAAGGCAAGATGGGAGGGTGAGCTGGATGTCATTATCCACCTAGGTACTAATGACCTGGCAAATGGGGAGCCAAAGGAAGTTCAGGAAGAGTTTAGGAAATTGGGGAGGGGTCTCAAGCAAGTAGCTACTTCTGTCACTTTCTCAGAAGTACTACCTGCGAGAGGCAAGGGAGAGCATAGGGGTGCATGCACCAGGAACTTTAACTCATGGTTGAAGAACTGGTGCTGTGAGGAAGGGTTTGGATTCATTGGTGACTGGGGACCCACCTGGAGGATGGAGGTTTGTTCAAGCTGATGGCCTGCCTCCATCCTGGAGGGAATCCAAGCACTCAATGATAAGTTTAAATGCTACATTGACAAGCATTTAAACTAGCAAAGAGGGGTGGCAGGCCAGCAAGGAGGGTACCTACTTGCTCACCCCCCCAGCTAGCAGTGGAACCAGTGAACCAGAGGAGTGGCTATCTCTACAAAGCAGTGTGCAAAAGATAGAGATTAGCACCCAAGAGGTGGATAGGCAGAAAAGGGGCAAAATTCAGCAGAAGGGCAGACAGCAAGGAGAACCAGGGATAAAGGACAACCAAGGAAGGGGCTGGAGTAGAACAGCGAAACAGTCTAGGGAGGTCAAATCATGGAAAGCCATGTGTGCAAATGCCAGGAGCCTTAGCAACAAGATGGAAGATCTGGAGGCTGTCATGGTGCAGTCAGGCCTGGACATTGTGGCCATCACTGAAACCTGGTGTAATGATAACCACGACTGGGAGATGGCCATACCTGGCTACAACATATTCAGAAGAGAAAGGGCAGGCAGGAAGGGAGGAGGTAGCACTGTGAAAAATGACATAAGGGCCACAGAGATCCAGGAGGAACAAAATGGGGAGAGATACTGTGGGTTAGCTGGAAAGGAAAATGGGGCCAGCCATCCGCACAGGTGTGGTCTATAGACCACCAGCCCAGGAGGAAGAAACAGATAGGGAGCTGATGCTAGCCATCCAAAGGATGGCAGACAAGGGTGCGGTAGTACTGGTTGGAGACTTCAATATTCCAGACGTGGACTGGAGCATCCCAGCAGCAGCATCAACTAGGAGCAGATTTATCCTGGACTCCCTTCAGGGTGCCTTCCTCAAGCAACTGGTCATGGAACCAACTCAGCAGAAGGCAATACTGGACCTTGTGCTCACAAACAGGGACAGTGTGATGGGGGTAACAGTGGGGGAGCACCTGGGGAACAGTGACCACCAGTCATTGTGGTTTGAAATCACAGAAAGAGCAGAACCAAACAACACAGAGAGTAATAGTAAATGAAGTCCACTCTGAAGAAAGGGGGGTTACTAGTGGGGTACCGCAGACTTCAGTATTAGGACTGGTCCTCTTCAATGTCTTTATAAGCGACATTTCAGAGGGTCTGGAAGGAAAAGTATGTCTCTTTGCAGATGACACAAAGATCTGCAACAGAGTTGATGCACAAGGTGGGGTGGAAAGGATGAGAAATGACTTGGCAATGTTAGAGGACTGGTCAAATGTATGGCAGCTTAGATTCAATGCTAAGAAGTGCAAGGTAATGCACCTGGGAAACAAAAACCCAGGGGAAGAGTACACAATGGGGGGTGAGATACTAACAACAACAAAAATGGAAAGGGACCTGGGGGTAGTCAAATCAGTTGACCTAAAGGTGGGAAAGCAATGTGAGAGGGCAGCAAGGAGGGCTGGGAGGATACTGGGATGCATAGGGAGAGGCATCACCAGTAGAAAACAGGAAGTTATTATCCCTCTGTACAGACAGCTGGTGAGACCCCATCTGGAGTACTGCGTGCAGTTCTGGAGACCCAATCTCCGCAAAGACATAGACAGGATGGAAGCTGTCCAGAGGAGGGCAACTAAAATGGTGCAGGGTCTACACCGGAAGACATATGAAGAGAGACTTAAGGATCTTAATATGTATAGCCTCGAGGAAAGGAGGGAGAGGGGGGACATGATAGAAACTTTCAAGTACCTCAAGGGAATCAACAAAGTCCAAGAGGGTAGCATCTTTCAAAAAAAGAGGTGTGCAAGAACAAGGGGCACAATTTGAAGATAGAGGGGGCTCAGAGGTAATTTAAGAAGTATTTTTCACAGAGAGGGTTGTGGATGCATGGAACGGCCTTCCAGAGGAGGTTGTGGAGTCAAAAACAGTGGTGGAATTCAAGCATGCATGGGACAGTCATAAGGCAATTCTAGGGGTTGGGGGTAGGAAGAAGTAGGCTGCTGGTTAACTAGGATCTGCAGCTTATCCATTAGGTAGGGAAATGGGCAGACTGGGTGGGCCAAGCAGTCCTTATCTGCCGTCAAATTCTTTGTTTCTACACAAAAACACGTATCCTGGATTTTAGGGGGGCAGACTTTGGGAAAATGGAGAGATACTTGAAAGAGGCATTAAGGGGAATGGGGCAGGAATCAGGGGTTGAGGAACAGTGGGCAGTATTTAAAATGGGGATTACAAAAGCAACAGAATTATGCATTAAGCAGGTTAGCAAGAGGAAAAGGAAGAGGAGACCATTATGGTTTTCCAAAGAGGTAGCAAAGAAAGTGAAAGCCAAAAAGATTGCATTCAGGCAATACAAAAAGACACAGGGAGAAGGGGATAGGGAGAAGTACCAGGAGAAGCAAAGGGAGGCAGGGAGGTCAGTAAGGGAAGCCAAAGCTCAGACAGAACACATTGCAAAATCATTGGGTAGAGTGGACAAAACCTTTTACAGGTACATAAGTGAAAAAAGAAAGGTAAAGGGAGGGATGGTGAGATTGAAGGGGAGGATGGGGGCCACATGGAGGATGACAACAGTAAAGCTGACATTTTGAACAGGTATTTCTGCTCAGTCTTTACTGAGGAAGAGGAGGGTAATGGGTCTGAAGGGAGTACAAGGGGTGAGAATGGTGCAGAAATTGACACAAGTCCCTTTACACGAGAAAGGGTCCTGAAGGAACTGGAAGTAATAAGAGTTGATAAAGCAATGGGGCCAGATGGGGTGCATCCCAGGGTCCTTAAAGAACTAAGAGAGCTAAGAGAGGTGGTGGCTGAACCTCTGGCTATCCTGTTTAGCCAATCACTGGAAACAGGGGACATACCCAAAGACTGGAGGATAGCAGATGTAGTCCCTTTATGCTAAAGTGGGAACAAAGAGGAAGCGGGGAACTACAGACCAGTCAGCCTCACCTCGGTAGTGGGGAAGATCATGGAAGCACTACTGAAGGAGAGATTGGTGGAACATCTGGTTGTCAATGGACTACAGGACCCAAGGCAGCATGGTTTCACCAGGGGGAGGTCATGTCAGACCAACCTTGTTGAATTTTTTGACTGGGTGACTAGGGAGGTGATCAGGGGAGGGCAGTGGACATGGCTTATCTGGACTTCAGCAAGGCCTTTGACACTGTGCCACATAGAAGACTATTACACAAACTGGGGAATATGGGTGTGTGCAGGACAGTAGTGTGGTGGGTAGGTAACTGGCTGGGCGGCAGGACAAAGAGGGTGGTGGTAAATAGCTGTTACTCCACAGAGGGAAGAGTGACCAGTGGGGTACCACAGGGATCAGTGCTGGGACCAGTCCTATTCAACATCTTCATCAGTGACATTGTGCAGGACATAGAAGGTAGAATTTTACTGTTCGCTGATGACACAAAGCTCTGTAACAGAGTAGACATACCAGAGGGTGTAGACAGAATGAGAAGGGAGCTGAAGAAACTTGAAGAATGGTCAGGGGTTTGGCAGTTGAAATTCAATGCAAAGAAGTGCAAGATAATGCATATGGGGCACAAAAACCCTGGCACAATATATCAGTTGGGGGGTGAGAAAGCAGGAAAGGGATCTTGGGGTTATCATCTCTGATGACCTCAAGGTAGGGAAACAGTGTGATAAGGCAGCAGGTAAAGCAACTAGGATGCTGGGATGCATAGGCAGGGGCATCACCAGCAGGAAAAGGGGGGTCATAATTCCACTATACAAGAAACTAGTGAGGCCCCACCTGGAGTACAGTGTACAGTTCTGGAGACCTTACCTACGTAAGGACATAGACAGCGTAGAGAAGGTTCAGAGGAGGGCAATAAAGATGGTATATGGATTGCATCACAAGTCCTATGAGGACAGGTTGAAGGAACTGAACATGTACTCCCTGGAGGAGAGGAGGGAGAGAGGGGATATGATAGAGACATACAAGTATCTTACAGGGAGGAACAGGGTGCAGCAGTACACTATTTGTAAGTGAAAAAGATGTTCCAGGACTAGAGGGCATGGGATGAAGTTGGAGGGAGGACGATTCAGAGGAAACGTGAGGAAGAATTTCTTCACAGAATGGGTGGTGGACAAGTGGAACACCCTGCCAGAGGAAGTGGTGTGGGCTGAAACAATCACGGGATTTAAGAATGCATGGGATAGACATAAAGGAATTCTGGAGGTCAGGGGTAAGGGGCAACAGACTTCTAGGAAAACATAAACTGAACTTACAAGTTCAAATGGGCAGACTGGGTGGGCCATAGGCCCTTATCTGCCGACACTGTCTATGTATCTATGTATCTAAAATGACCTGGTTTGGCAGGACGTGTTAGATATAGGGCCAAGTTAAGGAAAGGATGGGATTTCCTATAGGGAAGCAGATTTGAGTAGACAAAAAGAGTTTTCTTCATGTGAGTGGAACTCAGAGTCACCAGCAGTTGTATTAAGCGAGAGGTGGGAGAGGGAAATTAGGGAGAACACCAGTCCTGCAACAGTCAAAAGTGCCCTAGGCCTCATAAGAGAAAACATCTTGTAATGGGAGAGAGAAAGAGCACTTCAAACAATCAACCCTGCAGGAGTGGGAAGTGGAAGTTAGTAAAAATATGTGGGGGTCCCAAACTACTTATGTCCTTATTCCCCAGACTTGTGTCCTTATTCCCCGGGGTGTACAACCAAATCCTTCAAACCACAGTCTATTGTGGTTTATTCCTTACTAGATGCACATTAATGCATAGAAAGTGTTTTCACATGGCTTAATCATGTGCACTGACTCCAAGCTTTCATTAAAAAAATAACGTATGTGCCTGCCTGTAAAGGTTCCAAGGTTAGCCCTCAAAAGAAACTGTGTTTCAAAAGGTATGACTTTGGAACTGTCAGGACTAAGAACTGTATTTTTTTAAATGAAAGCCGTTGTCAGTACTATGTTTAGGCTATTGCAACACCCTTTCCATGTATCAATATGCATTACAACATATCAGTGCATGTACTGATTCATACTGATGTATACCAACATGTTTTAAAGCACACCATTACATGGAAAATGCATTGACAAGGGTTAATAATGCCGCACTGAGTCCAAGCTTTCATTAAACACAGTAAGTTTCTATTACTACTAGTTCCAAAGATAGCCCTCCTAAAAGAAAATATCTTTCAAAAAGTCTAACATTGGAACAGTTAGGGCTAGAAGCTTGGGGAAAGGACCAGATGCAGATTTCTTCTATAATAAAGGATGTATTATCCTGGAATACCATTTGTGGGACATGCAATGCGATTTTATTCTGCTGCCAACAGTGATTTGTTTGCAGGAGACTGGCAAATCACTTTATTATATGCTATAATGTTGTCAGTCCTCATTCTTAGTGTCAACACTCCTGTATCATATTAGACATGTATTCCCATAATGCTAGTAAATTGTTGAGACGTTCTGATAGACACACTGTCTAGATTAGGTGTGCTGTTGGAATGTTGGTCATTCATTTTACAACTGTCACTACTTGTGCTCCTTGAATTACTAAGGCTACTAACGCTATAAAGGTGGTGTATTCATAAGGTTATGATTTCATAAGCAAGTGGGCACCCAGCATGTGGCACTTATATGTAGAGGCAGCAGTCAAAGCCTCTCTTGAATGATGAAACACATCACTATTGTGATGACCCAAATTTCTGGTCAGACAAAAGTGTACTGCTGCTCTAGTCCAGTGGTGCAGCGGCAGCAACACATTATACTGCCATCTGGGACACTGGGGTTCAGGATCGACCTCAGAGTACCACTTCTTCATGTGGAAACAAGGCACACAACTCACAGGGAGGGCACAGACTGCCTGTCATTTCACACCATCTGCCAGTCTACCAATGAGTGCAATTAGCTGTAAAGACAGATGCTTGCCCATCCTCCTCCCAGTTAGAAGAAAGGTGCCTTTTTTTTTTATTTCAGGGTTCAGAAATAACCTTTGAGCAAAGTGTTCATTTTCAAAGGTTCCATGTCAGTATTAAACAATACAATACAATACATGCATACATTTATACATACATACATACATTATAAGAACCTCAGTTCACAGAAAAAATAGAAGGGAGTACATTTTACAAAGGTAAGGGAATAATTCAGGCAATACCATGTACAGTCTCTGAAAACTTGACATATAACAAGTAAGAAATAATTCAACCATGGCAATGTTCAGGCAATGAATTAGCTGACTTATAGCAGATGCCCAAGTTCAGAGTACCCCTGACACAATGAGTAAAGTTAACAGGTGTTCACGTTATCATTTAACTGGTACAGTAAAACACATCATTCAGTTTAGAAAAACAAGTGCAAGGCAGCCTGGTGGGTAGGCTCCGTTGAAGGGGTGGCAGCCTAGAGGGTAACCTCAGTCCAGGAGTTGGAGGGCTTAGATGAGGAGGAGAAGGAGGATGATGATGATGATGATGGTGATGAGGAGGAGGAGGAGGGGGAGGAGGAGGAGGAGGAGACTAGAGGGGGGATAGTGGAAGAGATCAAATTTAGGCAAGAGGGAGTGGGAAGGTAGGGGTGGAGGATATAACAGTAATATAAGTGGGGGCTCTGCATTAAAAGGGAGGAAAGGAAGAATGGAAAGGAGGAAAGGCAGATGTGAAAAGGCTAAGGGTGAGAAGAGTGGTGGTAACAAGAACTCAGGGCATAGGAGGAGAGGAGAAATTTGTTAAGTGTATCAAGACACTGAGAAGGGCTAGGCACCAGGTCAGTGGAGTTAGCTTATACTGGGCATATGATTCAGGCTAGAGGGAAGGATGGGGGTAAGTCGAGGCCTAGAATTGCCAGAATTGACAGGTAAAATTCTGCGCACACAAGATCCTGTTTCAGCAAGGAAGTGTTTGAGGTTAGTTTAGAAAGACTGAAGACTATCTATGTTTAGTAAAGAAGTGGGGCTCTTATTTAACCAAAGTATATGCAAAGGACTGTTGTCTCAATGAGGTTTTCATGAAGGGAACAGAGAGGGGACTATGGGCCATGCCCCTGGTCTGATAACTAGAAAGGTTAACCTGCAGTAAATCCCCTATGCAAGGGGGGGAGCTTTTCCAAGCAAAGCATTCTTACCAAGGATGCACGTTAGATACTTCATCCTATTCCTGAGGTTCAGCCAATTTGTATGCTCATACAGTGAGCCAGTGTGTGCTAGGTTATCCACACCTAGGGTGAGTATGCATGCTTTGCTAAGGGTAGTCTCTACACATTGAAGAACAGTGTTAGTAGCTGCACCGTAAACTACCAAGCTGTAATCAATGAGTGTCAGAATAGAGCTAGATACTGCAAGGCGGAGAGCAGATGGTGTAAGGAACTTTTTGTGTCTATGAAGGATTCCCAGCTTAATGTTGAGAGCTTTTACAACCTGGTTGATATGCTGAGTGAAGCAGAGGGTGTCATCAACAGTTACCCCTAGGTACTGTATTTGAAAGAGTGTACCTGTTCAAGAGGGTCAGCCTTGTTATTGAGGATGATCAAAGCAGGGTGCTTTTTCTTGAGCTGGTGACTGGAGAACATCATAGTTTTAGTCTTCTTATAATTAAGGAGCAGTTTCTGAGTGCTGAACCACTCCTCTAGATGGTAGAAGGTAGACTGTCGTTCCCTGTGGAGTTGATTGGGCTGGTTGCTACTACCAAGGATGACTGCATCATCAGCGTATAAAATTATTTTACTCCTGCAGGCATCTGGAAGACTATTTAGGAACAAGCTAAAATAGTAGTGGCCCCAAAATGGAGCCTTGAGGGACCTCAAGACAGAGATTCCTTGCGGTTGAGATGGTGGAGCCAATTTTAACATTGTGGGACCTGCAAGGCAGGTAGGTCTTGAACCACATGACTGCTTCGGGGGCCACCTCCAAGGATAGCAGTTTCTGAAGCAGGATAGGATGGTTGGCTGTCAAAGGCTTTAGTGAGATCTATGAAAATAGATCCCACAAACTTGCCACCATTCATAGCCTTGTGCACATAGTTGGAGAATTCTACTAAAGCCGTGGCCATGCTGTGGCACTTCTGAAAGCTGTGCTGCTGGGAACATTGCAAACTATACTTCTGGAGGTACCTGGTGAGCTGATCAGCAATTATTCTCTCCAATGCTTTTGAGAGATGGGAGAGAATAGAAAATAGGCCTGTAGTTTGTAGTGCATGAGCCATCTCCACTTTTCTGAACTGGGGTCACTAGTGCCTGCTTCCATACAGATGGGAATTCAGCCAAGGCAAGTGATTTACTGAAGATTTTGGTTATATGAATTATTACTTCATTAAGAGCCATAGCCACCAGCTTCATGTCGATATTGCCACTACTGAGCCTGGTTTTGCCCAGTACCTTCTGACTGTATTTTCTGGCCTCATTGGAGGTGACATGTTTGAAGTAGAAATTGGGATGTGGGGATTGCCATATGAGGTTAACAGGGCTTGTTCAGTGGAATTAATGTAGTGAGGTAGGAGTTCAGAGCTCAAATCAGTGAATGCAAAATTGAAAGCTTCAGCTTTGGTGATAGGATTCAAAGTTAGTGTACCATTTAAGTTGAGCATCATAGCATGCCTCCTATCATCTTTACCAAAAAGATCCTTTATAGTCTCCCAAAATCTTTTTTCCAGTACCCCAGTTCCTGTCCATCTGTTTTGTATAATATCTAGCTTTAGCAAGTCTTGGTAGATTCATATACTTTTTGTGCACTGTCCTGTACTTCTGTAAATCTACCAGATTACCAGAACATTTTGCCCTACTCTACCTCTACCTAGGGCTACCTGGGGTGGATATCCACTGCCTGCAGCTGGTGTAGAATGCAATGGCCCGGTTAGTGATGGGGACTCCCTAGTCTTGTCACATTTCTCCAGTGCTGCGTGAACTGCACTGGCTGCCAGTACAGTGGTGGATCACCTTTAAAGTAGGACTTCTGACTTATAAAGCCCTACACAGACAGGGCCCAGACTACCTGAAAGAGCTTCTGGTTCCTTACTGCCCTGGGCAATCACTCCACTCGGCTGATGAGGGGTTGCTAGAGATTTCAAAGGTTTGTTTAAAATCTTCTGGGGCCCGTGCATTTATACATATGGCCCCAACCCTTTGGAATTCTCTACCCCATCAGTTATGGGAGTGCACAACTGTGGAGGGATTTAAACAGGCTCTCAAGACCTATTTATGGAATCAAGCATACTGTGAATGATCCAACGTTGTTTTTTATTTGCTTTTATCTGCATTTTATTGTTTTAAAATGTGTGAATTTATGGCTTATTTTGTTTATTTAATTGTTGTTATGTACCTTGGTTTGGTGAAAGGCACATTATAAAGAATTATTATTATTATTATTATTATTACTCCACAGGTTATCCCTGGTCCTCATTTCATTTAGAAGATCCCTAGTGATCCACCCATTTGAGGTTCCCCTGACCTTTCATTTCTGCAGTGGTGCATTGATGTCACAGATTGCAATGAACCTAGTTGAGAAATAATTAAGGGCACTGTCTACATCCTTAGCCTTGTCAATGGGAGACCAATCAACTAAAGACAAAGTTTCTTTAAATGGCCTAATTTCCCCCTCGGGGGGACTTTTTCCTCTCAATTCAACCAAGTACATATAACTGGAGAATGATCACTAAGACAGTTGGAGAGCACCTCAATGTTCTTGATTCTAGTAGTGCAATTTGACAGGATCCAGTCTAGTAGGGTGCCCTTGCAGGATTTGTAGTTCATTCTTGTATGCTCAGAGATAATTTGTGTGAGGTACAAGCTGGTGACCTGATCCTTAATAGGGTCAGAGTCCTTGGAGAGTCAGTTAATGTTGAAGTCACTGTTAATGATCACTTCAGTTTTCCCCTCCATGTTGGAGATGGCTTCCAGGATCAGGCTGAACCCCTGTTTGGTCTTAGCAGGGGGAAGGTATATGGACGTGATGGTAAGTGGCTTGCAATGCCTACAAGTAGTTTCACTGTGAGCAGCTCGTAGTCACCAGTAGTACCGGTGATAGGCAGCACACTTCCCTTGATTGATTCCTGGTGCTGCAACCATAATGACAACCAAATTTCAGCTGTGCTACAACGAATATGAGTGGTGCTTCTAAGAGGGACTGCTAAACCTGATGAAGCCAAATTTGGGAAGCACTGGAGTTATGGGTCTCCCGTAGTGAGCAGGCATTATTTTTATATTTGCACAATAATTTTTTAATCTCACAGATTTTTGTTTGCCTGAGGTCACTTTTACTCTCACAGTGTGCCAAGTTTTATTTTTTTCCTGCAACCATAGTGACCCTGATTATCAGATGGGGACAGGAAAAACAGACAATAAGGAGAAAAAAAAAGAAATGGTAGCCCTGAGTTTAATTCATAAACCATATCTCCTGCATCATACCAGATGCTCAGCTGTCTTGTCTGCACAGTCCTTGGGTGTCTGCCATACTGCTGTCCCAATCCTAGCCCTCATTGTTATGAATATATTTAATTTCACACATTTTCATTGCTGAGCTGCACTGCATGACAGAAGAGGCACTGTTTGCAGGGTTCACTTTAGCCTACAATCCCCACCTCATAATATTTACCTCAGGCATCACACACCTATACAGCAAGCAAGCAACATCAAAGAAGTTTTCTAACCTAGCAGAAAGTAAAATACTCGTAGCCCCAATGATTTGTAAATTGTTTGATCTTGTTATACAACTCCACCAGCTCATTCAAGATTTTTCAGATCAGAATGATGTAACACGTCAGTGTCTTACCTGTCTTCCCGCATGTTTGGGCTCAGGAAACGTACAGAGTCATCGTCGTGGCTACTCTGCTGGCTGCTTTGTTGACTGCTCTGCTGGCTACTATACGTAAAGAAAAGAAAGAATAACATTAGACACATCCAAATACCTCACAGCTTTAACCCCCTTCAGATTATTCTGCTGGTCCCTGATTAATAGAAGCTCCTTCATTTGAGAACAACATTTCCATTTTCCCCTCACCAGATTTTTTAGTGGGGTAGCAGAGCCAAGGAGCCAATAAGTCAAATAATTATTGTTACCATTGCTAATAAGTAAGTAATAACCCATTCCGGGGTGTGGGGTTACTGGGGATTAATCAACACCCTGGGTGCTTTGTGAGACATGAGGGCAAAGCCCGAGTGTCCTCACAGCAACCAGGGTGTTGATTAATTATCAGTAACTCCACACCCTGGAGTGGGTTATTGCACTTATAACATGAGTCCAACAAGGTTTAAAAATGTTCTTTACTTTTTTAGAAATAATGGAGTGTCCCGTCTGACTATGATATCCTTCCACTGAGATTGCCACTTAATAACGTAGTCCCTGCAGTGATTCTGTTGCTTCCTTTGCTTAATTTTGCTTCTTTTTGTCACTCTCACCCACATTTCTCAATTTGAACACTTATTTACTCATTCCACACTTTCAGTAACTTAAAATTGTACCTCACTGCAATCGGTGAAGATTCTCCATCCCTTTGCCTATGGAGGGGAGCTCTCTGTACTGTCTGCTCCCTGCTCTACTTCCATTCTGTCGGTCCCTATTTGGAAACCACTGATCAGTACCTCCTCCACAGTCTATCTGAATGGGTGGGAACTGGTCCTGTTCTGTCAGGCACCCGCTCTGTTTGCCCCGGCAATAGACAACCTCCTCCCACTCCCACCAACATGGCTGCTCTTCTCCAGCACCTTGCCGCATCACTCTCAACAACTTCCCTCCTTGCAATTACTCCTACAGCCCTTCACATCACTTAGGCCACTCTCTGCAATGCTGGCCAGTAACGGAGTATCAGGTACTGGATCTGTACCTGTTTCCACTGCCACTCCCGTTTTCAGAACTCCCCATGTGTCAACAAGTCACGACTGCCCAATCCATATACCTTACAGCTAGATGTGAGTAGGGATTTCAGCTAACACCTACACACTGTAGCTGTTGGTATAACAGAGATTAATGTACGGCTACTCAGAGTCAGACCACCAATGGCTTTGCACATTTTAAGATACTCATGTTATAATAATATTTAAATAATGTTAATAATAATTCCTCATTATTAAGGTACTAGTTAAATACTAGAATTACTTGGATAGTGCTTCTACCATGCCATGGACACCCAGATGGATACATTGGTTATCCAGTGGTTAACCTAATCCAAAGTACATTCAGTCTGGGTCAGCATTTCTCAATAGGTTTTCCTTATTTGGGATTTGTTATCCATATTAAGGGTTCATTATCCGTTATAGTAATGCTCAGATATCCAAAATCATGGCAATTGTAGACTGGAATTATTTTGTCTGGAGTACATCATGAGGTGCCCTAGTCCTTATCACTTTAAATCATCTAGATTATCTGAGATGATCCTTCCCAAATTATAGGATAAGTAAAAGATGTATCTGCATCAGACCTGGTCCTGAGATCTTATTTTCTGTAATATCTGCTTTGGTTAAAAAACATGAAATCCTGGGGTATCCAGAAAAGCCCAGAGATCATCCGTGCATCTCTGTTAAATAATTCTTCAGACAATATTATACAAATTTAAAGGGACACTATGAGGGCCTCTTATGAATATTAGTATCATCTTCCACGTTCTTAGGACATGAGAACTAGGAACTGAAGGTGAGAAGTTCTGGTGCCCTAAGGATGCAAAAAGATACATTCTTTTAGCCGAAAGAGGCCCTCTTATAATCTGTATAAACTTGTTATGGATCACTTTTCTCTGTATGTTCTGTTTTACTGGGAAATGCTTACATTAACTTATTGTTGTGCTTTTTTTTCAGATTGCCTATACTGGTGTAAGTACAGAGACATGGATTGCCACTGAAGCAGGTTTGACTCACTGCTTCCATTGCATGCATGAATGACATTCTGTGTGAGCTGGGAACGCATTTTGTCTTGGTGTTCATGGACCTGTGAATACATATAATGCTGTGCAGTAAGTGGGATGGTAGGTACACTTCCATTGCCATGGTAATCCTGGTGTCTTTGTGCGCTGCCAGTGCTGAACACATGCTCAGCCTTCAGTTTCAGCTGCTGAGGATGTGACAGGAATTGAATGTTATAATGTGCCAGGAAACACTCTCTGTGACAGCACATGAAACACTCTTTTGTCTACAAGAGTACTTCCTGTGACTGTAACTAAGAAGCTGATTGGCCAAGGCATCTTAAACGATCTATAATCACAGTATAAACATGATAAGTTTTACAGATGAAACAGAAAGCACATTATGTTGTGGTCCACTCCAAGTAATAAATAGTCATCTAAGCACTCACACGATAAGGCAAACAATGTCACCACTAGGCAATGTGTGTAAAGGCTTTACTAAAGTGCAAAAGAATAAATACAACCACCCATAGCTCAGGAAAGATCCTCAACAAGTTTCGCACAAACTGTGTGTCGTTAGGAGAATCTAAGCACTCACCCCAGTAAGAAATGGCTAACAATTGCATACAATAATGTCTTCCTCTTCTGATTTCAAGTTACATAGACTCTTAGCAATCAGAGGCTCTATTAGTGCAAACCCATATACCGGTCTTTGCTGGACATGTAATCTTTTTTTCTAACTATAACCTTCCATAATTTCTAGGAGGTTCACTGTGCTCCTTTAGCCTCACTACTTGTCTTTTTATCATCCAGTGTCATTCCTCCAATGTTGCCCACCACCCACCCACCTCCTCTTAGTCTCCATGACTTCCTCACTCCCTCACTGTGATCAGGCCAGATGGGCTCAGCTGTAGTTGCAAAAAGATCTGGTGAGGGTTGAGTGGGTATGGATTGGCCTTTGAGATTGTGGACAGATCCCAATAAACTTGGGAATGTGCAGGTGTCATCTACCTGTGTCCCTCCATTGTACTCCTCTCTGAATCCCCACCACATTAGGGCACAGCATGATCTTGACATTTGACAGCACTAGCAGTCTCGCTCATCCTACTGGAATGTGTTTTTCACCAGCACTGCCAAATGTAGTCATCTAGATATCAGGAAAAAAATGGGTGCTGCAGCCCTCTCACCCCAGAAGAGATACATTCTTTAGGAAGCTCAATCCTCCTGAAGGCTTGCCTAGACATCCCAGGTTCAAAGCATTAACCTAGGTAACCCACATGACAAGTGAGACCATGTAATCTCAAATAGTATTTAAAGAGCTCTTCTATATGATTCTGTCTAGACCAGTTATTCCAAAAATCTGCATGTGGCCTGGAGACATCACCAACATGTATAATAGTTATGAATTTTGCTGATATCCCAGGATTTGGGGCAATTGATTTTCTGCTCCAAAAATATTTTAAAAATTGTCCAAATACCAAACAGCACAAGTAAATATATATATACATATACAGTATATATATATATATATATATATATATATATATATATATATATATATATATATATTACAATCAGTCTCATCAAAATTACATCAAGAGGAAGGGATTGAAACCATGTTTTTAGTACCAGCTCTGTGGAAAAGGAGCACCAAAATTAACAGTGATATATAAATGACTTAGGTGGGATATTAAACAACAAAGCATGTTACTGAATTTTAAAGCCACAAAACCCCAGATCGTGATGAGCGGTGAGTGACTGGGTACAGATAACAGTGCTACAAAAGGGGCTAACTAAACTGCCTAAATCATGGCAGCAGTCTTTAGCTGTAAGGCAACAACAACTATAAAAATCATTAAGACCAGTCGCATGCCTCCTCAAACCAACTCCAAGCCTATTAATTTCAATGTATGTATTTGAATAGTCTTCTGTCATTGGTCTATATTCTTGAATCCAAGACACTAGAGACTCTCGATGACATGATTCTTGAGCTGCTGTTTGACAGGGGAAACAAGATACTGGATACCTTTTATGTTTGTTTCTTTTTTCACTAATCATTTGGAAAGTCTGTATGACTTAGTGTCGAAATAAATGGTGCAGTGATCACATTTTCCAGTTAAAGTCATGTTTGTATAGTATAGCATAGTTTCCTCCTTTGAATTTCTGCAGGTACTCTCTGTAAAGCACTGTACCTTACAATTTAATAGGATAATAATAATAATAATAAAAATAATAATAATAATCTTTATTTTTATGGTGCCTTTCAAAAGCCAAGGCGCCTAACAAAGTATAAAATGACACATCAAACATGTCAACCTCCTAAAAATATAAAATAGCTGATACAGTAAAAGGAGAAGTCAGTCACCAAAGGCTTGGTGCCACAGATATATTTTTCGGGCCTGTCTAAATCCCTCCACGGTAGTGCAGTCCTATAACTGACAGGATAGAGAATTCCAAAGGGTTGGGGCCGCATGCATAAATGCCCGGGCCCAGAAAGATTTCAGACACACCCTAGGAATCTAGCAACCCCTCATCAGCTGAATGGAGCAATTGCCCAGGGCAGTACGGAACCAGGAGCTCTTTCAAATAGTCTGGGCCCTGTCCATGTAGGGCTTTAAAAAGTCAACAAACCAACTTTAAAGGCGATCCACCACTGTACTGGCAGACAGTGCAGTCTGTGCAGCCCTGGCAAAATATGACAGGACCGGGAAGTTCCCATCAAAAGCTGGGCCACTGCATTCTGCACTAGCTGCAAGTGGCAGATTTCCACCCCAGGTAGCCCTAGGTTGAGGGAATTGCAATAGTCCAAGTGCGAGGTCACAAAAGGCATGGACCAGCATAGGAAGATTGCCGAACGGAACAAGATGCTTAATCCTGGAGATATTCCTCAGATGGTAAAAGGAGGACTTGACGATGGCTGACAGCAGTGAATGCAGAGTCAGCCTTTTATCAAAAATTACTCCCAGGTTTCGCACCTGTTCAGAGGTTGGGAGTGATAAGCCCCCAAGGGACAACCTGGAGGGCAAACCAACCCCCGGCCCCCCATCTGGCACATCGGATTCACAACCAGCACCTCAGTCTTTTGCGAGTTAAACTTTAGCCAACTCAAATCCATCCAATCCTGGATTTCTGCAAGGCAGTTGTTAAAGACTGAGAGAGCTCCATCCTGGTCAGGTGCAAAAGAAAGGTGGAGCTGATTATCATCAGCATAGCAGTGAAACCTCAGCCCATACCTTCTTACAATGTCTCCGAGGGGCAGCATGTACACTGCGAACAACATGGGGGACAACATTGAACCCTGAGGAACCCCCACAAGACAGAGAAACTGGGTCAGAGGAATGAACTCTAGACACCACTTTCTGAGTTCTTCCAGTGAGGTTTACAAACCACCTGAAGACTGCACCCGACAGTCCACAGATCAACCCTCAGATGATCAAGTGGGACCCTACGGTCCACAGTGTCAAATGCTGATGAGAGATCGAGAAGAACCAAGATGGAATGTTTTTTCCAATCTCTAACCATCAGCAGATCATTGAGCACCCGAACTAGCACCATCTCAGTACAATGTGTCTTTCGAAAACTGGACTGGAGGTGTTCATAGATGTGATGCACAGTCAAATGGTTCTCCAGCTGTATGGCCTCTACTTTCTCAATTACCTTCCCTAAAAAGGAGAGGTTTGAGATTGGTCTGTAGTTCGCATGGCAGTCAGGGTCCAAAGAAACTTTCTTCAAGAGGGGTGTTACCACCACCTCCTTCAGGGAGCTAGGAAATGCACCTGTTTCCAAGGAGCACCAGACTATCCATGCTAGGACTGGACCAATGGAATCAATACAACCCAAAATCAGGGAAGTTGGTCCTGGGTCCAAACTACAGCACATAGGGTGCATACCCTGGACAATCCGCATGACATCCATGAAGTCCAGTCCGTTGAAGGTACTCCAGGAAAGCTGAGAAGCAGTGGCCATGCACTGATCCAAAGCAACACCCATAGAGTGTGCAGGATAGAGTACCGCCCTGATGTCAACCACCTTAGTTGCAAAGAATTGAACAAGTTCCTCACACTTTATCTGCGAAAAGGCTTTCCGGACTTGCAGACAGGCTGGGTTGCACAGTCTGCCTACAGTGCAAAAAAGCTGAGCTGGTCGATTCTGAGCAGCCACAATCTCCCCGGACAGGAACTATGCCTTCTTATGGGTGATTGCAGATTGACAGGCTTGGTAATAATCCATTAATCTAAGGTGGCTGGCATCAAGGGCAGATTTCCACCAGCAATGCTCTAACCTTCGTCCTAGTCGCCGCAGCACCCTCAAGGTCCCATCAAACCACGGGGATCGAGGGCGAAGGGAGAGAAGACAAATGCAGACAGGAACAACGACATCCAGGGCCACCAAAATGGCCATGTTATAGGCCATCATGAGGGCCTCTGGGTTGCTGTTTGCCACTGGGAGGGATGATAGGTCAAGTACTGCCGCCAGGCCTTCAGAGCTAGCATCTCGTAAAGGACAATACCTGACCATCTCCACAGGGGTAGGCCTGTGAAGGGGGGTGCTGAAACTAAACCCCACAGTGTAGTGATAGGACCATCCAACTGGTTCCACCCCCAGATCAGAGGCCTTGATCCCCAGGAGACATAATAAGTCAATGGAGTGACCATGTTTATGGGTAGCAGTGGTAACTATCTGTGTAAGGCCCAGAGATTACATCAGCTGGAGGAAGTGTTCTCCAAATTGTGAGAATTTGTCATTGACCCAGGCATTGAAGTCACCCAGAACCATAAGTCTGGGTGACTCAAATGCCATGTCGATGACAAAGTCCACCACTTCCTGAAGGAACAGCAACTCATCTCTGGGCAGACGATAAATGAGAGCGATCCTACAGCCTACACCTGCTACCACAATACATTCAAATGACTCAGTCTCCTCAACTGGTACACTCATGAGGTTAAGTTCGGTGTTGAAACAGACCGCAACCCCCCCCACGATCCAATCTCAGGCAGTGGATCACTGAGTACCCAGCTGGAATTAAAGCTTCCAGTATGGGGCTAGAATTCTCATCCAGCCAGGTCTCGGTGATGCAAGCCAGGTCCACCATTCTCACAAGATCTGCAAAAATTGCAGTCTTGTTTTTAATGGACCTGGCATTGCATAACACCACCCAAGTTGGATGAACCTCCAGGGCTGCCCAAGCCACCTGCCCACCAAAATTGGTGGTGCCCTTGGGTATGGGAACCAGATATGATGAACCACAATCTTGGTTCCATTTCACCTCAGGGTGTCTCCTGGATCTTATGACCCCAATGCAGTGGCCCAGCTCATTCACCCTCCACTGTTCGCATTCTCACCCATCCCCCTTACCAGCAATATCCAGTGCCCTGCAGCGCTGGTATGTTGAAAACTGCACTGGGGGTGGGAAGGGGCGGATGGCACGGAGAGTGAAGGATGATACTGACTACATGAATGACACATGGGTTTCATTTAGTAGGATTCCATTTTCTTCATCAGAATAAGTTACAGAACAGAGACGAAAATACAATGTAATCCAGAAAAATTCAGTTCTGCTCAACAGACTGCCACATCATTTATCTCTGTCATTGCAGGGGGTTAGACATTGAAGTACCTCAGGCTTGAAAGGAAACCTCAAAGATAATCAGATACTTACAACATGAAATGCTCACCTGCCCTCACAGACAAGCCTAGAAGCTAGGATTCATTTATACAGCTGAATAAGTGTTTTAAATTCTGACACCTATGGTCAAACCAACCTAACAAATGGCCCAAATTAAAGGAAAATGAAACCCTGTTACTCATGATTTCTTTTTCAAAACAGTTATTCCAACCTTGTTCAAAGTAAAATATTTTTGAGAATAATGTTCTTAATGACTATTAATTCTGTTGCCATGTAGAAAAACATGTTTTGAATACAACAATTTGAAAAATACTGTAAATACATTGGAGTTCTATGTTTGCAATGTATGCAAAAGCTCTTAAAGCAATTTTCTGATTTCCAGCGAAAAGGCAAAACAAAAAAAAAACTCCAGTTGGCAAACAAACCTCAGTTAAACAATATCCTCCAGATTTAAACTTCTGGATTTCAATGTTTTATTACTGAAGACATTTGTATGAAAACAGGCAGTTTGACTTTATCTGCTCCTGTTACTTGTCCTACCCTGAAATGATAAACCTCTGCTTGTAACATTAGGCTAATTTCCATGGCAACAGTTTGTGATGTAGAAAAGAAACAGTCTGATGAAGTCTATAGGGTAATAACAAGTCTAACTGCACATGTGTTCACCAATAAAGAAAGAAATATCCTGTAATTCAAGTTTGTTTGAATTATTATCTGCTGAGATTTGATTCCTATAGATATCAAACATCATTGGTTTGTAGAAAAATAGAGTATCAGTTTAAATATTTGAACAACTTCAACATGGAGCTGTAAACTTTACCTTCCACTCTTGTTAACTTTTAGATTTATATTTAGTTTTTGTTGACCGGGTAAGTGCACTAGACAAATTCTGCCTATTTTCAGGCACGACCGGGATACAGATGAATGCCAATTGACTTTGAACCAGATGAAACTGTTGGTGGTATTTTAGTGAACTTGTCATGTATATTACAGCAGTGTATATGTATATTTTATTATATGCAGGATTTTTAAACACCTGGGAAAGGGAATGCAGTATTTACCAGATATACCAGTGTCCACAGGTATCCACTGCATCCATCACCCAGCTATACATGGCAAATGTTATTTTTGAAACAAATTGGATTGCAACATTCTGATGTGGTTTATGGAAGCATGGTTCCACATGTGGACACATCAGGTTTAGGGGACCACATCAGACTAGACTATTAAAAAAGTATAGTTTGACTTAATCCCTGGCCACTTGGGCCCAAAGTTAGACATGTGAACTTGTGCTAGGGCCCCTTGTGCCTAACTGAGGACAACTTTGCCAGTGCCAAAATCTACTGATTTTTCAATCTATTTGGTTATAAGGTTAGTGTCTGTAACTTGATGAGTATGTCAAGGTTTTGACTGGGGAAGCCTGTAACCCCCAGATCCAGTTTTAATAGATGCTGCTGCTGTTCTCCTTCCTATCTGTGAGTCTGGTCCCTGCATAGTGTGGTCCATGGTACCAGTTGCTCTGCCTGGGACAACATGCATGAGGCAGTGAAGTGGGAGACCTGGCCAGAGAAGATTGAGTTTGGAATGCTATTTGTGACTTTCTGGGGAGAACTGGCAGGCCCATGGGTGGCATTATGGGTCCTGGATCTAGGATGTGGAACTTGTTCCCTGTCTGGTTCAGTCTCCAGTTTCTCATAGAAAGGAGAGAAATACCAGGAGGTGTACATCCTGAAATGGAGGTCCCTTCCTAAGGGGGTTATTCACATATGACTTAACCATTGCTCCAGCTAATGATATCTGGAATAAACTGGGACCTAAATGGCCTGAGAGTCACTATGGCTGAAAAAGTGGGGAAAGGGAACAGGATAGGAGTAGTCTGTAAAGGTTGCTCAACTCAATGGCTGACAGAGATGAGGTACTAGAAATTGACATTATGATGGCAGTGAGCCAGAGAAGAATTGTAACCATGGGAGATTTCAACCTCCCATATATTCACCAGGATACACAGGAGGCAAGGAACCGAAAAGGTCAGAAATTTGTGAAGGATTCGCATGACTGCTTTCTCCCTGAACAGGTGAGGGAACTTACAAGGGTGAAAGCAGTCATGGATCTCCCAATACTTAATCAGGACATTATTATGGATATCATGGCAGAGGACCCAGTAGGACAATGTGGCCACAACATTGTGAAGCTCAGTATTGTGCTGGCTGTTTAGTGACTGAATCCTCCTGGCTTTACAAAAGTGGACTTTGAAAAAATGAAAGAATTAGTAGAAGGTCAGCAAGAGAACATTCACAAGCTGGACGGTGCATAGAAATGTGGGCATCAATAAAAGGGGCATTATTAGAAGCAGCCATAAGTGTCTTAAATTAGTAAGGCAAAAAAACCCCATCAGAATCAATATGAATGGACAGACTGACTGGTTAAGGATGACATTCAAAACACAAACAGAGAGCTTTTGGGATATACAAAGGGAACAAAGTGAGGCCAATAGGGAGTAGTGGTTTGTGAAGTTGGAAAAATTTGTTTTATGATTCGCCACAATCCACAAAGTTAATCACCCTGTAAAATGCCAATTCCTAGTATAGGAATAACTTTGCAAATTATGACTCTGATAACTTCACTGATGAAGTGGGACCCACAGATGAAGTTCACAATGTACTATGGGACTGGAGGTCACATGACACTGAAATGAGCTGTACGCCATGTGAAGGCTGTGTTGAATGCAGTCATCTGAAGAAAGAGTTGGAGAGTAGTATGTCCCTGCATGTCTGAGTAAACAAACCTTTAAAATCAATCCACAAACTGAGTAGTTTGAAGCAAAATTGCTCACAAAAAGATCTAGAGGGCATTGTGCAGCTGTATTAGTGTTGTCCGTTTCTGTTTTTACTGATACATTTTTATTAAAGTAGTGGTTTTGTGTTCTTTAGTAAAGCACTGCTGTGCAGAAGGGGAGAGGTGTTTCAGTAACAATGCAGCCCAGAAAGATCAATGACTGAGCCTGTAAGCAATAGTTTGTGTGCAGAGAATATCTAATATTTGTTTTCCTCAGTCTTTCCTGTTAACTTTTTTTGTCTGTGGTACATGATTTCACATTTTATTTCTGTAGTACAGTTTGGTGTGGTTAAATGAAGTAGTGTGTCAGTGCAATAAGGCTTACAGCAGGGCTAGCAGGGTGTTAGGATGCATTGGCATAGGAACAGACAGCAGGATCAAGGAGATGATACTACCACTTTACCTGTCATTAGTGAGGCCTCATCTGGAATACTGTGTATAGTTCTGGAGGCCTCACCTAAGAAAGGACCCTGACAGATTATAAGTGGTCCAGAGAAGGGCAACACAGTTGATACATGGCCTTCAGGAAATCATCTATAAAGAGAGAGGCTTGGGGCTCTGAAATTGCACTCACTAGAGACTAGAAGGGAGAAGAGGATATGATTGAGGTCTTCAAGTTCCTTAAAGGCATCAACAAGGTGCCAAAAGTGCAGCTTTTTACCAGGAATGTCAATTTTACCACAAGACGGCACAAGTGGAAATTGAAAGGTGGAGTGTTCAAGAGGGACATCAGCAAGTATTACTTCTCAGACAGGGTGGTGGAACCTTGGAATAGATTACCTCCCGATGTGTTGGCTGCAAAGTCAGTATCAAGCTTTAAGCATGAGTGGGACAAGTATTGGGAACAAACACATGGCACTGGCAAGGGCTAGGCTGGGTGTCTAGGAGGACCGAACACCAGTGCACAATAGGTCCCGGGATACCTTGCTTGGGCAGACTTGATGCTTCTGCTGTCATCTTTGTTTCTATGTTTCATTGCCTTTTACATCTCCATGTTGGCCTTAAATCTTGAAGCTCTGCCAAATGCCAGTAATATCTCTCTCAGTGAAGGCAGCCTAGTCTCTGGTTCTTGTACAAACAAGAAGGTGTCATACAGTCAGGACACCTCCTCTCCTGCCACCCTGATTCCTTGAATGTTTGGTGCTGCTCTCACCACCTCTGCCAGGGGCTCTATGCTTAGAGCAAATAATAGAGGGAAAGGGTCAGCCCTGCCTTGTTTTGCTTTCTTTGGGTACAGTGTTAGAGAGCACCTCGTTCACTCTCACCCTGGCAGTTGGACATTGCTTGGACCTGACTTAAAAATACATCCCCCTTCCTGACCTCCTCCAGGGTTTAGTGAGAAAAAGTCAGTCTAAATGACTGAATGCTTTTTTGGCACTGATTGCTAGTAACATGCTAGGTGTGTTATTTCTCTCCATGGCTCCTATAACATGAAGCAGTTTCCATATATTATCATGTAAGTGTCTACGGGGTTATAAACCCAGTCTAATCATGGTATATCACACCTGTCACCACCTGTTAAAGCCTGTTGGCCATCACCTTTGCAAATATTTTTGTATCATGGCTAAGGAGGGATATTGGTCTGTATGAACTGCAGCTCGTAATAGGTTTTTAGCGGGTTTCTCCTGCCATGTCTGGGGGGGCCATCACTTTTTTCTTGTATTTTACTTAATATGTCTTGTAAAGTGGTGGATAGGTCCACAGCAAAGAAACTTAAAAATTTCTGGTCTGAAGCCATCCGGGCCTGGGGATTTGTTATTAGGAAGTTCCTTAATGACCTTCTGCATTTCCTCCTTTGAGATTAGTCAGTTCAACATTTCTTGTTGTTCTTGGGTTATTTGGGGCAGACATGCTTTTTGCAGAAATCCCTGAATACAACCTTCCACGCGCCTTGTCTCCCTCTCCCATATGTGTTTATAGAAGTTCTCAAGTTGTCTCACTATTGCCCTGGGCATAAAGCAAACTTTTCTCAGGTCCTCTTGCTTATAATCTTGAATATGTGCCTGTCTGCTTCTTTTTTTCTCAGCCTAAAGGCCAAGAGATGATTGGTCCTGTTGCCATATTCAAAGTACTTTGGATTCAGGTATGTTAGTTGTGCCTCCACCTTTCCCTGCATTATTTTATCCACCTCTGCCCTGGTTTCCTGCACCTTTTCTAGAACCCACTGTTTACCTGCATATTCATGCACTAACTCAAGCTGCCAAAGTTTCTCAGCAAGTTTCTCTTGTCGGTATCTCCACTGTCTCTTTTTGTGGGATGCATATGTGATCACATGTCCCCTAATCACTCCTTTCATTCCATCCCATACACATTTGTGTGCTGTGTCCTGCATGGTGTTTAGTAAGAAATATGTTTTCAGCTCTTCCTGAATGTTATTTATAAATATCTTATCATTCAATGGACCTGGGTTTAGTCTCCATGTGGAGTTCCTTTCCCAGGGTCCTGTTAGAACTACAGATGAATAGGGGCATGACTGAATAGGGTGATAGGTAAGATTCCTGACTCCTTGACCTCTGGAATAAACGTTTTAGGGATGTAGACTCTATCCTTGAATATCTTTGATTGGGGAAGGAAAGAAAGGAACAATTTCTACCCCACGGGTACAGGTCCCTCCTCGGGTCCACCAATTCCAATTCTTCCCTAGGGTTTTTAAGGCATTGTCCTGCTGCCCTTCCTGCTATTCTGTTCCCTGATGATTGGTCTAGGACTGGTTGCTTTACAGATTCCAATCACTTATTACCAGTAATGACCCAGGGGGAAGGGATCTAATCTTCTGGATAACCTGGCTATAGAAACTTTGGCTAGCTGACGTAGGACTATAAACATTTGAGATATACAGAATTTGGTTCTCTACTTGCAGGGAGACATAAACCGACCTGCCTTCCTTGTCAGACCACCTGTTAATAATAATATTTGGTTAGTTTAATATGCTAGTAATGGGCATTTTTAAAATAAGGTTATATTTTAAATGAGTTGTGCATGTGCATTCCTGTATATATGCAGGGTGAAAGAAGCACTGTCACTTTAAATCTGATTATTTTTAAGTGGTGACATGTCTGTTGCTAGCCACATCTTGAGAAAGAGCACAGTTCTTGCTCAAAAACTTTTGGTTGGTGTTGGTGGAGTAGCTCCATTTTAACTCAATAAAAGTGCTATTTTGGAATAAGATACCCAAGCATGAGTTTTTTTTGTGATTTCTGGTGAAGCCTGAGCTCTACTGTTTGTGAACTGTAGTATTTCTGTATTGCAGCTCAGCTTGCAACTTGTCTGGTGGTCACCTACATTGAGTGAAGTACTCCTGCTGTGTGTTTCACTTTGTTGGAGGCAGTCATCACTTCCCCCACCCACTGTCTCCTAAGTTTTAAGTGCTCTATGTCAGAGAGCCTATTTTCTTGTAAGAGACCTACATCACATTTCACATTTCTCAGTTCTTTCAGCACCCTGGCCCTTTTGGCAACAGACACAGCCCCTTAACAATATATGACAGTATGTCTAATTTGATGCCTATATGGCTGCAGTGTTTCGCTTATAAGTCAGGAGAGGTCCCAGAGGACTGGAAGAGGGCAGATGTAGTCCCACTTCACAAAAGTGGTATCAGGGAAGAGTCTGGCAATTTTTGGACTGTTAGCTTTACATCAGTGGTGGGAAAATTAATTGAAACACTACTAAAGGAAAGCATAGTGGAATATCTTGTATCCAATGGGTTACAAGATCAAATGCAGTATGGATTCACAGGGGGGGAGGTCATGCCAAACAAATCTGATAAGAGTTCCTTGACTGGGTGACTGATAAATTAGGTCAGAGAGGAGTGATAGACATGACCTACCTAGAGTTCAGCAAGACTTTCAACACTGTTCCACATAGGAGACTGTGAGTAGCTTGAGGGTGGGCAAGAAGGTGGTAAGCCGGTTGTTAAATTGGTTAGGGGATAGGAGACCGAGTGTAGTGGTAAATGAAGTTTGCTCCAAGGATGGGAGGGTGACCAGAAGAGTATCTCAGTGTTCAGTGCTGGAACCGGTCCTCCTGAATGTTCTTATATATGACATAGCAGAGGAGCTGGAAGGGAAGGGAAGGTCTGCTTCTTTGCATATGACTCAAAGATTTGCAACAGGATGAACACTCCAGGGTGGGAGGAATGGATAAGCAGAGATTTGAGAAAACTGGAGGAGTCGTCAAGGGTACGGAAGCTGGGTTTTAGTACAAAAAAGTGCAAAATAATATACTTGGGGCACAGAAACCCAGGGATAGAGTGCAAAATGGGTGGAGTATTGCTGACAACAACTGTACCGGAAAGTGACCTGGAGTAATTGGATCTGATGACTAAAGGTGGCCAGGCAGTGTAACAAGGATGTAAGGAGGGCTTGTGGATGCTGGGATGCACAGGAAGGGGTATCAGCAGCAGAAGCTTGGAAGTAGTATTGCCCCTACATAGATCACTGGTGAGCCCCCTACCTAGAGTACTGTATCAAGTTTGGGATACCATATCTCTAGAAGGACATGGACTAACTGGAGGCGGTCCAGAGGAGGACAACTAAAATGGTGCAGGGTCTGCATCAACAGCCCTGTAAGGAGAGGCTAAAGGACCTCAATATGTACACCCTGGAGGAGTGGAGGGAGAGGGGGGATATGATAGAGCCCTTTAAATACCTCACAGGGGTAAAAAAAGTACAGAAGGGGAGTAATTTGTAGAAAAAAGGTGCTCTAGAGCAAGAGGACATTCTATGAAGTTGGGGGGTAGATTCAGGAGAGATACAAGGAAGTACTTGCTCACAAAAAGAGTAGTGTATTCATGGAACAGCCTTCCAGCAGAGGTGGTGGGGATGAAAACAGTAGTGGGGTTCAAAAATGCCTGGATAGACACAAGGGAATAGTAGCAGTAAGAAGGAGGGGGGATGAGCTATGGATCAAGTAGGGTTTGTGGCAAGAATGAAGGTAGAAAAAATGGTCTGACTGCATGGGTCAAGCAGCCCTTATCTGCAATCAGAGTCTATGTTTCTGTGTTACTAACTTATCGGACCCTCTTTATACTAAGGTTCATACTAAAGTGTAAGGAGCCAAGGGGGGCCGCTAGCCCATGAGTTGCTCCTATCCAATCACCCATAATTCTGAAGGGAGTTCCCTTCTAGGATATAGTTGTCCAGTCTATATTTAAACTGTGATTTATCTTTGCCAGAGAGAATTCCCATGGGTAAGACATTCCATGGTGTCATCACTCTCTGTGTGAAGAATGCCTTCCTTCTGTTTGTGTTGAATTTCCTCAGTCGGAGTTGTAGAGGGTGTCCCCGATCCCAACTAATATTTTTTAAATTCTAGCTCTAGTTTATTAAAGAAATACTCATCCCGTATAATATCATGACACATAAGGAGATCCCGCTTTCCCTTTAGTGGTCTTCCTCGGCTGAGGGTGACTTCTTTACCTCTGTGAACACCAGTTCGTGTCTCCCCAAGAGCATGCTTCCCGTGAGGCCACCCCTCTTAGCAGGTGGTTTTGTGATGCTGCCTCCATTTGGGGTAGCTGGATCATGCTCTTCCTTGAGGCATGCTCCTCCCTCTTCCAGCTTTTCCATGCTGTCTCATATCCATTACTAGGTTGCACAAAGAAATACAAAACAGATATACACATTTAGTCACTGGAAATAATGTGACTCCCATACCTAAGCTTTCCAAAGAAACATGGATCTTAGGTTCCATACACCTTGACTTGCCCAGTGGGGTAACATGAATAAAAAAAAGGAAGAAACAAAAAAGAAAATACTAAGAAAACACTGGGAGGCTCCCAACAGATCACTCTGACTTGTGGGTAAAGACTCTGTACAATAACCCCCACATAGGAACAGTATAAAAACCTGGTGTGAATTGTGGGGAGTGACTTGCACCCCATCAGCATGGTGGGTCTTATGATCCCACACCACTTTGAGCCATAGGTTCCTTAACCAGTGTTCACTAATGCATAAGGAGCTGCTATGGCAATTAACCCCCAAAAATAGCTCCCACTTGTCAAGGGTAGTGTTTTAATTTACTACCATTTGTTATATATTCGTCCAATGTTTTCTTAAAGTTCTCTTTTGTTTCACTTATAATTATGTCTTTAGGTAAACTGTTACAGAAATGTATCACCGTTACTGAATAAAAATATTTTCTTTTATTTGTTCTAAATCTTTTAGACATAACCTGCAGTGCATGACCTCTTGTTTTTGAGTTAATGTCTTTGAAAATAATATTTAACTCGTTCATGAGGTACAGGTCATTTATTATGTCATAAAGAAGTAATATGTCACCTCTTTTTCTGAATTCCTCTAACGTAAAGATTTTCAGTTTATCTATTCTTTCTTCATGAGTTATTCTTAGTTTCCTCTAAAATTTTGTCATTCTACGATATGCCCGCTCCACTCTGTCCACATCTGACCTCCTGTATGGGCACCATAGTTGAGTACAATAGTCTAGATGTGGTCTTACATATGATCTGTACAATGACATTACAATGCCTGCTTAATGAGTTTTTATGTTCCTTTTTATGGCTCCTAGTACCTTGTTTGCCCTATACACAGCACTGACACATTGCTCTTTGAAATTCAAGTTGTTGCTTATAAGTATTTCCAGATCTTTTCCTTTGTTGGTAGATTTTAAGATTGTGTTGTTTAATACATAGTGGTGTGGGATGCTGTTTCTTCCTAGATGAAGAACACAACATTTGTCCAGATTGAATGACATACCCCATTTGTAAGCCCAGTTAGTTATAACATTCAGATTTTTGGATTCCATGAATTTGCTTTAGTGTACTGCTTAGTCCTTCAAGTTTTGTGTCATCTGCATATTTAATAAAGCAGTTCTATATATTGTTACTTAAGTCAGATATGAATTTTACACGGCCCAGTACCAATCCCTGGGGTACTCCACTCATCACTCTTCCATCCCCGGATATATAGCTGCTCACGGTTACCCTCTAGGTTCGATTTGTGAGCCAATTAGCTACCCAGCTCACTATGTTTTTATCAATGTTGGATCTAGTCAGTTATTCAACCACTGCCCAATGTGGTACTGTATCAAAGGCCTTACAGAAATCCAGCAAGACTACATCTGCTGCACCTCACTGATCCAAAAGGTGACAAATTCTTTCATAGGAACAAATAAGATTCATAACACAGGAACAACCAGATGTAAACCATGTTGCCTCATGGTCTCTGGGAAGAATCTTCTTCCCCTGTAGAGGTCAGTGGCCAGTCTGCCACTCCTTGCCTGATTAACTACTGGGGTGTCTCATGGGTCAAGCCTCCAAGATTACAAATGCCCTTAGGAAACTGGATAGACTCTTACTCCCTGCCCTATGCAGATAGGGGAAGGTATCAAACTTCTGACAGTGGCAGCCACCTGCCCCCCGACAATGCAAATGTGGTGTTCACCATATGCATTTATCAAGAATTTATGTCCTTCTACAGCCCAAGTCAAATGTCTCAAACTCCGACTGTGTATGTGACAGGATCACCCCATCTGGGCTGCTTGCAGGGGGTGGGGATTCGTAATTTCCTTTGTATAGAGACAGGTATGAGATGCTTCTGCTGTCTATATAGAAAACCTTCCCCTGCCTCAAAATTTTGAGGAACATTAACTCTGTCTGATGCCTCTTTGGGTCACCTTTCTTGCATTATGTTCTGTACTTCCTTTCTCTTATTCTACCAGCTCCTGCCAGTCGAGCACCATTTGCTCTCCAGTCCAATAGTACATTCCATGTCTCGTATCACCCACTCTGTAACAACACATGCATACATTAAAACGTGTTAGGAGAGTCAAAGTCTCATACTGCCCTGGACAATCCCCACCTGTAAAGAGAAAAGAAAAGGAATTCAAATGTCCCTTGCACAGCTTGGTGCCATTTTCTCACTCTATGTAATCTTCCAAAGTTGCTTTTCCTGCCCAGCAGCTGTAATGTATGTTGGGCAGTCTCATTAAGAAAAGAACTGCTGAGGTGTCCTGAGGTTGTGGGTTTTTTTGTGTGTTGTCCTGGCTACCCATAAGTGGGTCATTTATGCTTCTAGTCAGTTTTTTTGCACTTTCTGGGCCAGCCGACATCCTTCCCCCACACTCCAGCATGCCATCTGCAACTCATTAACAGTATAACATGAACAGTATCCCCTTAATTGCAGGCCTGGGGTTTGGGTGGGGGACAATTAACTCGAGTAATAATGTCCAAATTTACAAACCATCTCTCTGTGGATGGGTTACTGGGGCTCTAATAGCAAAGAGAGAAAGTATTCACGTTTGTAGGCTGAATCCACCAGTCTCTCAGGAACTAGCTTTTTTCCTTAGCTGTGTACAGTTTTTCAAGTTCTGTCCTAAGTTCTGGAGGTGGCCCATTCTTTGTGCTTCATCCTGCTGGCTGAACGTTCCTCTTGCCCACGACTGACCATGCCATCTGGAGGATGTCCCAATCAGAGAGTTATTCCTGCTGTTTCGGGAAGGTTATGCTCAGTGCTTCGAGAGATTTTCAAGCCTGTAATAGGGAGCCATATGATTTAAAATCAAATTCTTCATGGATTATTATCTTTGCTGGGTAGCAAATCTGTGCCTTGATGTTTTTCTCCTTAAGTTGTTTGATGACCAATAGCACCTGCTTCCTTTTTCGCATCATATCTGGCAGAAATTCCTGGTCCACATAAATGCAATTCCCATTGACATTCAGGTTTTTCTTCACCCAGACCTTTCTCATAATGTCCTCCTTCATGGGGTATTTGAGAAATTTAACTATTATTGACCGGGGGAACATCTGGTTTGGGCTTCAGCCCCAGGGCACAGTGCACCCTTTCTATTTCAATTTTACAGTCTGTGGGAAGCTGGAACTCTTGTTGCAGCTAGGTCTTGAGGAAAATGTTATGCCTGGGTGCTCTGCATCTTCAGGGAAGCTGAGGCCATCTGAAGTTTTTCCTCTTTGCTCTGGCCTCAAAGTCCTCTTTTCTTTTGGTTAGTTTCACTCCCTTTTGTACAAATAGAGGTGGAAGACTAAGATTTGCTGACAAAAAGCACCTAGCTTTACCTGAGTTTTTTGTCTTCTAAGTTTGTTTGAAAGGACAGAGAAAGGAGCAACACTAACAGAGCAAGTAGAAACATTAAGGCTTCTTTTGGCTAAGCAGAGTTACTGTCTTGTTACTATTTCATTTAGTGCTTACAGGTTGTGCATATAGGTTTTGTTACAGCTTTGTTTTATGCTTACAGGTTTTACAGTTTGACCTCTCTTTAGGCTAAGCAGAGTTATTGTTTTGTTATTATTTTGTTTTGTGCTTACAGGTTTTGTTTTGGGCTAATAGGTTATGCAGTCTCTTTCTCACATTGAAGAAGAAACATAGAAACATAGACCGATGGCAGATAAGGACCGCTTGGCCCATCTAGTCTGCCCATTTCCCTACCTACAGGATAGGCCACAGATCCTAGTTAACCAACAGCCAATTTCTTCCTACCCCCCACAAGAATTGCCCTATGTCTGTCCCATGCATTCTTGAATTCTCCTACAGTTTTAGACCCCACAACCTCCTCAGGAAGGCTGTTCCATGCATCCACTACCCTCTCTGTGAAAAAATACTTCCTCACATTGCCCTGAACTGCCCCCATCTTTAAATTGTGTCCCCTTGTTCTTGCACATCTCTTTTTCTGAAAGATGCTACCCTCTTGGACTTTGTTGATTCCACTGAGGTACTTAAAAGTTTCTATCATGTCCCCCCTCTCCCTTCTTTTCTCAAGGGTATACATATTAAGCTCCTTAAGTCTTTCCTCGTACGGCTTCTCTTGCAGATCCTGCACCATTTTAGTTGCCTCCTCTGGACTGCTTCTGTTCTGTCTATGTCCTTGAGGAGATGGGGTCTCCAGAATTGAATGCAGTACTCCAGATGGGGTCTCACCAACTTTCTGTACAGCAGGATAACAACTTCCTGTTTTCTGCTGGTGATGCCTCTCCCTATGCATCCCAGTATACCCCCAGCCCTCTCTACTGCCTTCTCACATTGCTTGCTAACCTTAAGGTCATCTGATATAATTACCCCCAGGTCCCTTTCCTTTTTTGTTGTTGTTACTACCTCCCCCCAATTGTGTATTCTTCCCCTAGGTTCTTGTTTCCCAGGTGCATTATTTTGGACTTCTTCTAGAAGCTAATTGTTTTTCTTCCACAGCTCTTCCAGGGGATTAGGAGTGTAGCTGGGGCATGGAACTGATGAAGGCTTAGGACCTTACAACAGAAGGAAGATTTAAAAGGTTAGGTTACCTTTACTTTTGCCTAAGGGTGCTGTGGTCGGTGGTGTTTGTTGGAGCCACTGCCAAAAGTTGACTGTTTTTCTACAGGTACCTCTACTGAATTTCTGCAGGGAGGTACCCACCCACCCTGCCCCATTCCTGTCCACCCATGCTCATCCTCTGGTATAGCCCCTGACCCTCTCATATCCATCCTGTGGAAGTAAGGAAGGGGCAGGACTTACTGCACATCTCAGAAAAAAACACATTGATCTTCTTTTCTCTTCACTGATTTTTGTCTGAACATTGCTCGGCTGGGAGTCTCCACATAATTAAGGTTAACTCCCACCAGATCCTGGGGCCCCCTCTCCATCATCCTCTGAGGTAGAGGCACCCCCAGAAATTGGGTGACCTCCTCCACACCCCTCCCCTGCCTGCCTACCTCTCTCTCCCCCCAGGTTCCTGCCTTTCACTCCCTTGCCCTGTGCTTCCTGTTCTCCATGCCAGCCTCCCCAAATCCCATCTGGGCTGCCGTACATTATTTACTCAGTGCTCTAATTAATTCTTTATCATGGTTAATGCTGCATAATCTTTGGTTAATGTATCATACTCTTTGTAAAAATGTATGTACATACTGTTTGTATTTGCTTCACTCAGTTGTTACTCCTTTTTCTCTTTACTGTAAACTCTGTACCCAGGTCGCACATGGAAATGAGCCTCGGCTCAGTGTGCCTTTCCCGGTCATCAAAATTTTAAATAAATAAAAAAAAATTAGGTGATCCAGGCTTCTGCACACTGGACATCTTCCATCTCCCACAGTGTTAGTTACTTCTGCCCCACAACCATTACAGCACACCACCCTCTTCAAACAATCCTGATGCCTGTACATGTTCCTGTCCCCCACATAACCCCCCGACCCCTGCCCACTTGCCCTCCAGATAGGAACTTTCATACATAAATCCAGATGGGGATGGTTATAAAATCTACACCCCTAGTATACACAGTCCGTTGACCTCTTTATAGGGCTTAACTGTAGCAGACCATGGATGGAATTGGCTGTAAACCCACAACCCGCTATCAGCTACCCCCCTATAATCAGGCCCTAAATAAGGACTAGCTACAACCTCCTGGATGGCCCTAGTTGGAGATGGTTGTAAAGCTGCAATTTCCCACTTGTCTAGCCAGCTACCCATAGGTGCTCCATCCCCACTGATTTCTAAGTCTATATCACAAGCAGAAGCTGACCCTAGACAGGGACCAGCAGTAACATTGCTGATCTCAGTCTGCAACACAAATATGAGCTGCCCTAGCTGTGAAAAGACAGCAGTGGGATTTGAAAATGACACCTGCCATGTTCTTGTCTTGTTCAATATTTTCCAGGCCCATTTCATTCAAATTAAAGCCACCACTCAAATAACAAGAGTTTTGTTAGTTGAAAGATGGCTTTGATTAGAATGAAACTGGCATGGAAAATATTATCAAAGGCAATTGAAAAATTGTTCCATTGACTTCAATGGAGTGCGCCCCCATGCTTGTCCTATTCAAATGTCACAAAATGTCAGAGCATGGTGGTGGTCTGACAGCCAGAAGAGGAAAGGATAGGACAGCCAGCTCCTCAGAGCAAAGTTATGATCTCTATCCTCTGAAATGCTGCAACGTATTGATTCTGCCAACAGGATAGTTTACCACCTATAGAGGTAACTAACTTCAAGAGGGAGCTTTGGGAATTTTTTTTTAAATGAATAGATGTGTTGCTCTTTAAAATGTATCTCTGTTACCTGTGTGCCATGGAAAAGATACAGGTTACATTAACACAGTTTGATACATATTACTTTTAGAATGATGGCTACAAGACATTACATAGACCCTAGAAAGCTGCCGATACACAGTTTGTGAAACCTCTCAACCTTTTGTTGCTGAAATGTGGGACACAGACACTCAAATTGTGGGGACCCAGGCTCTTATAAAGTGGGTCACATCTTCAAATATGGAGATACAAGTTCAGAACACTGTGGAAACCAATGCCTTTATTTGCAGCACCTTCTCTGTGTGGGCAATACCTGTCAATATAGGATGTACCGTATGTGCAGCAGAGCAATTCTGAAGGGTAAAATGACGGACACCCCTTGTAATGTGAGACACCTGAGAGACATGCAGTCTGTTGTATTGTCACATTTTTTTCACATTTCTCTGCTTCCACTAGATGTCAGCATTTGACAAAAATGTGTGTCAAGCTTCACATTCAGAAACTGGAAATGTGTATTTAGAAATGCACAATGGGCTGTGTAGCGGTAATCTTCACTACTCTTAGAAACATGCAACTGGAAACTAACATGCCAGCACATGGCTTTTTGCTATAAAGGGATTTCATGCTTCAGCATTTTGCCACTCTTGCTGGCAAAAAACAAACAGTCTCAGTGTGACCTCACTCCTGCGGAGAGGATGAAAGACCAGCAGATGTCTGTTGCAGAACCTGAACAACTGTCAACACCAAGATGTAAGTTAATACAGCCACTGAGAGTGGTCACATGCATCCTAAGGATATGAGAACTGTGAAACAAAAGTGAGTGGTTCTGATATCCTAAGGATGTACATTATGTAATTATGTATACCTTGTGAGAGGTACAACCTGATCAGAAGTGTACTCAGGAGGAAAGTATAGCTGCAGGTAAGGCTACCCTATATCTGGCAAGCATGTGTTGAAATAAAGGGCTGGCCTACCAGGCAGCAGACAGCTAGGCAGCAAACTGTGAACATGAAATTCCTTTGCCTATCATTTTTAAAGGACTTGAGGCAGCCCTGGCTGCATGCATTTAAAAAATGCTAATTAGGTATAACTCAGTGAGGTGTACACCCCATCAGAGGTGTAGTCAGGAGGGGTACTTGAGATGCACACATCATTAGGGCCAGTGTAGCTGTAAAAATAAATTTTAAATACAGGGAAGAGATAGTTTCCAAAAGAAAAGTAAATACTAGTTGCTTACTTAGCTAATTTTAAATGGAACTTTAAAAAGTACTAACAAGGGGGATAGTTCACTTACCCTCACACCTCCACCCCCCTGTCTGATTACAGGAATCTCCCAGACAAAACTCCTAGGAATTCCTTCATTCAGTATATAAATGGAGTTGTGCCTGTAGGTATATCATTCAAGAGATATTGTTCCTATACAACAGTCACCTTACAAAAACTACAGAAATGGTGCTATGGCATATACAGGCCACCAAGCCCACTTCCGCCCCCAATAAATAAACCAAAGGGGGCATGGCAAATGCGGCACTGGAAAGTTTGGAACCAGGAAAGTTCACCACAGGAAAGTCTGGTATAGGATACTTTGGCACAGAAAAATTAAACTGCTGGAAATTTGGCCACACATTTCACTGGAGTGGTGATCCATGGAAGTGTGGTGTTGTAATAGTAAATCTACGCTCATACATCAAATTGCACTGGAGTGGTGATCCCTGGTGGTGTGGTGTTTGTTGTAATAGTAAATCCACATTTAAACTTGAAATGTCACTGGAGTGGTAATCAATGGCAGCATGGACACAGTTTCTGGCTGTTAATTTGTCTTTCCTGTGGTGAACTTTCCTGTTCCGAGCTTTCTGGTGCTGTATTTACGTACACCCATACCAAAGAGATACACACATGAAAAAACTTGTACACCATAGTATAGGCTTTGCACTTTCTATACATGAACAGACTGTTCATATAAACAAGGAATTATCTTACTCTGAAAGTGATTGGTTATTATGTTTGCTTGCATGCATGTGCAAGAAACATAGTGCCATCATCCGAGTTTTCAGAGGTGTGGCACCCATCTTCCAATTCAGTCAGTGTGTTTGCAGGCATGGCTGCAGTTCTCTAATGAATGCTGCAGCTGTCTATGACAGCAGTTGAAAATGCAGTGCCATACAAGTTGAAAGGGGAGAGCTCCTTCCAGTGAGCAGTGCTCTCCCCTCCACAAGCTCTGCACATATTGCATGCTCATGCACTTCCCCCCCACTCACACACTGTATGGCTGATGGGGGTGCCCAATCCCTCATCAGCTCCAGGCCCCCCAAACAGCCTTCCAGCTGCCATGCTGGGAGCCCACCCCAGCATGGCAAATGTCCCACATTAACTTCCTAAAAAAAACAAAACCTGTAATCTAGGTGCCACACTGGGAGCCCACCCCAGCATGTCAAAAATTGTTATGGCCGATGGGGGTGCCCAATCCCCATCAGCTCCAGGCCCCATAAACAGCCTTCCAGCTGCCATGCTGGGCATCCACTCCAATGTGGCAAATGTCCCGTGTCATCTTCCTAAAAAATAAAACCTGTAAACAAAAAAAGTTCCCTCTGCAGTCTCCCTGCCCACCCGCACCCACCCTCTGCGATCCTACCCCCTCACCCCATACTTACCTCCGGAGGCCGGTGAGATGATCTTTGTGGACTGGGAATGTGTCTGCACTCTTCAAAGCTGATCGCGAACTGAGGAAATGCCGGTAAGCTATATAATGAAATAAATAGGGTTTTTTCAACTTTGATGCATATCACAGGCATTTTTTGGAATTTTGGCACCAAATTTTCAACATGGGGTTTTTGGGACCCCTCCTCATGAATTCTGGAACTGTCATGACGCTAATCAGGCCTGAAGGGTGATTTCACAGTCACTGTGTGAAATCACCTTTTGGGACTGATTAATAAAATGACAGTGCCAGTGTTCATAAGGTGGGCTCTCAAAAAGCCTACGTTGCAAATTTGGTGAAAAAATTCCTAAAAATGATTGTTTTACGAGTGTGCATTGCGCAGTTCCTATGCACGCTCCTAAGTTCGCGAATTTTTAATATTTGCACTCTGGATTTTCAATGTTGCCATTTTACCACACCTCCTTTTGAGCAGTATAGCTGTCATTTTTCACATCTCACCCGAAATGTGTTTCCGCACATGTAGCTCACAATGGCACAGTCAGAGTGCGAAATCAATGTTTGGGACAGATTAAGAAAATCACAGTGACACTGTTCATGAGCAGAGGCCTTAAAATGGCTATGTTGAAAATTTGGTGAAAATATTCCCAAAAATGACTGTTTTAGGAGTGCATGTTGCACAGTTCCTACGCACGCTCGCAAGTTTACAAATTTTTAATATTTGCATGCCAGATTTTCAACATTGCCATTTTATTATACTTACTTATGAGCAGTACAGCTGCCATTTTTCACATCTTGCCCAAAATGTGTTTCTACACATGTAGCGCACAATGGTTCAGTGGGTGTGTGAAAGCAATGTTTGGGACAGATTAAGAAAATCACAGTGACACTGTTCATGAGCAGAGGTCTTAAAATGTCTACGTTGAAAATTTGGTGACAAAAGTCCATAAAGTGACTGTGTTACAAGTGAGCATTGCGCAGTTTCCACGCACCTTCGTAAGTTCATGAATTTGTAATATTTTCAGTCCAGATTTTCACCAGTGGCATTTTTCCACACTTCCTTATAAACAGTACAGCTGTCATTTTTCACAACATAGCCAAAATGTGTTTTCACACTTTCAGCGCAGAAATGCATGGTCGCTGTGGGAAATCATTGTTCGGGAGAGATAAAGAAAATCACAGTGACACTGTTCATGATCAGAGGTCCCAAAATGCTTGTGTTGACAATCTGCTGTAAAAAATCCCCAAACTAATTACATTATGGGTGTGCGTTGCACAGTTTCTATGCACGCTCTCGACTTCACCAGTTTTTTTAATATTTTCACTGCAGATTTTCAACATTGCCATTTTTTACACCTCCCCATGAACAGTACAGCTGTCATTTTTCACATCCTGTTTGGAATGTGTTTTTGCACCTGTGGTGATGAATGCCGTAGTCACTGTGAAAAACCAGCTTTCAGCTAACAAACTGATATTGTCACTGTTCACAAAGTGGGGGTCACAAAAAAAACATATTGAAAATTTGGAGCGAAAATACCAATGAATGCCTGAGGCGTTAGGGTTTCTGACAATAACGCCCCACCCTATAGAGAATGACAGGCATCATCAGGGGTGTGACTTGGGATTCTCACCTATAATGGTCATGCCATTCCACACCCTGCAGCCAGTGAGAGGCATCAAGGTGTGCCTTGGACTCTTTGGCCCCAAAGTTCACCCCATTCTCCTGTACCGCACCCATCTCACCATATTTCCTGATGGAATGGGGTGCACATAAGGGCCAAAGACCCCAAGGCACACCGTGACACTTGTCGATGTCTGCAGGGTAGGGTGTGGTGAAATGGCATGGCCGTTATACCTGACACCCCAAAGGCACACCCCAATGCCTGTCAGTCTCTGCAGGGTGGTGGTGGGGTTGGCTTCAGTTAAATACTTCACTGCCTTTCCTATTATGCAGCTCTGTAACTCCTACACTACCAATGTCAATGCCAGCAAGCAAACATTCAACATTGACAAATGCTTGTTTTTTTATAATCGCTGCCCAGCTAAATGTAGAGAACTCCAACTGCTGCATGAGATCAAACTGTCAGTAACCTGGAAATACTGCAGGGGAGTTCAAAGATCAGACCTAATAAAGGTGTTTCTACAGGGACAAAATGGATAGCATTCCACTCAGTAACACACGGCAGAAGTCAAAGTGCAGCTGAGGTGCAAACAACTAAACATTATGTTTTTGAGGTGAAGATGAGTTGTACAGTATACTGCTAAATGTTAAATTTTTAAAGTGCAGTTGAGGGACACACTGAAAATCGTAAACTATGTAAGGAGCAGATATGGGGCAGATCAGTAAAAGGAGAAGTTTAAAAAGTGCATTTGAGATGCACAGTATTTGTGAGGTGAGTATAAGGAGCAGCTAAGGTGCACAGTTTTGTGAGGTGTGTGTATAAGGTGCAGTTAAGGTGCAGAGTATTTGTGAGGTGCATATAAGGTGTAGTTGATGTGCACAATATTTGCGAGGTGTCAGTATAAGGTGCAGTTGAGGTGCACAGTATTTGTGAGGTGTGTGTATAAGGTGCAGTTGAGGTGTGCAGTATTTGTGAGGTGAGTGTATAAGGTGCACTTGAGGTGCACAGTATTTGTGAGGTGTGTGTATAGGGTGCAGTTGAGGTGCACAGTATTTGTGAGGTATGCGTATAAGGTGCAGTCGAGGTGCACAGCATTTGTGAGGTTTGTGTGTAAAGTGCAGTTGAGGTGCACAATATTTCTGAGATCTGTATAAGGTGCAGTTGAGGCACACACTATTTGTGAGGAGTGTGTGTATAAGGTGCAGTTGAGGTGCACAGTATTTGTGAGGTTTGTGTATAAGGTGCAGTCAAGGTGCACAGTATTTATGAGGTGTGTGCACAAGGTGCAGTTGAGATGTACAGTATTGGAGAGGTGTGTGTATAAGGTGCAGTTGAGGTGCACAGTATTTGTGAGGTTTGTGTATAAGGTGCAGTCGAGGTGCACAGTATTTGTGAGGTGTGTATGTAAAGTGCAGTTGAGGTGCACAATATTTGTGAGGTGTATAAGATGCAGTTGAGGTGTACAGAATTTGTGAGGTGTGTGTATAAGGTGCAGTTGAGGTGCACATTATTAGTGAGGTGTGTGTATAAGGTGCAGTTGAGGTGCACAATATTTGTGAGGTGTGTGTATAAGGTGCAGTTGAGGTGCCCAGTATTTGTGAAGCATGTGTATAAGGTGCAGTCGAGGTGCACAGTATTTATGAGGCATGTGTACAAGGTGCAACTGAGGTGCACAGTATTTGTGAGGTGTATATAACGTGCAGTTGAGGAGCACAGTACAGGACAGGTGTGTATATAAGATGCAGTTGAGGTGCACAGTATTTGTGAGGTGTGTATAAGGTGCAGTTGAGGTGCACAGTATTTGTGAGGTTTGTATATAAGGTGCAGTTGAGGTGTGCAGTATTTGTGAGGTGTGTGTATAAGGTGCAGTTGAGGTGCACAATATTTGTGAGGTGCGTGCATAAGGTGCAGTTGAGGTGCACAATATTTGTGAGTTGTGTATATAAGATGCAGTTGAGGTGCACATTATTTGTAAGGTGTGTATAAGGTGCAGTCAAGGTGCACAGTATTTATGAGGCGTGTGTACAAGGTGCAGTTGAGGTGCACAGTATTTGTGAGGTGTGTGTATAAGGTGCAGCTGAGGTGCACAATATTTGTGAGGTGTGTGTATAAGGTGCAGTTGAGGTGCACAGTATTTGTGAGGTTTGTGTATAAGGTGCAGTTGACGTGTGCAGTATTTGTGAGGTGTTTGTATAAGGTGCAGCTGAGGTGCACAATATTTGTGAGGTGTGTGTATAAGGTGCAGTTGAGGTGCACAGTATTTCTGAGGTTTGTGTGTAAAGTGCAGATGAGGTGCACAATATTTGTGAGATGTGTATAAGGTGCAGTTGAGGAGCACAGTATTTCTGTGGAGTGTGTGTGTATAAGGTGCATTTGAGGCGCACAGTATTTGTGAGGTTTGTGTGTAAGGTGCAGTCGAGGTGCACATTATTAGTGCGGTGTGTGTATAAGGTGCAGTTGAGGAGCACAGTATTGGAGAAGTGTGTCTATAAGGTGCAGTCGAGGTGCACAGTTTTTGTGAGGTTTGTGTATAAGGTGCAGTCGAGGTGCACAGTATTTGTGAGGTGTGTGTGAAGTGCAGTTGAGGTGCACAATATTTGTGAGGTGTGTATAAGGTGCAGTTGAGGTGTACAGTATTTGTGAGGTGTGTGTATAAGGAGCAGTTGAGGTGCACAGTATTTGTGAGGTGTGTGTAGAAGGTGCAGTCGAGGTGCAAAGTATTTGTGAGGTGTATGTATAAGGTGCAGATGAGGTGTGCAGTATTTGTGAGGTGTGTGTATAAGGTGCAGTTGAGGTGCACATTATTTGTGAGGTGTGTGTATAAGGTGCAGTTGAGGTGCACATTATTAGTGAGGTGTGTGTATATGGTGCAGTTGAGGTGCACAATATTTGTGAGGTGTGTGTATAAGGTGCAGTTGAGGTGCCCAGTATTTGTGAGGCGTGTGTATAAGGTGCAGTCGAGGTGCACAGTATTTATGAGGCATGTGTACACGGTGCAACTGAGGTGCACAGTATTTGTGAGGTGTATATAAGGTGCAGTTGAGGAGCACAGTATTGGAGGTGTGTGTGTATAAGGTGCAGTTTAGGTGCACAGTATTTGTGAGGTGTGTACAAGGTGCAGTTGAGGTGCACAATATTTGTGAGTTGAGGTATAAGATGCAGTTGAGGTGCACATTATTTGTAAAGTGTGTTTAAGGTGCAGTTAAGGTGCACAGTATTTATGAGGCATGTGTAAAAGGTGCAGTTGAGGTGCACAGTATTTGTGAGGTGAGTGTATAAGGTGCAGCTGAGCTGCACAATAATTGTGAGGTGTGTGTATAAGGTGAAGTTGAGGTGTGCAGTATTTGTGAGGTGTGTGTATAAGGTGCAGGTGAGGTGCACAATATTTGTGAGGTGTGTGTATAAGGTGCAGCTGAGGTGTGCAGTATTAGTGAGATGTGTGTATAACGTGAAGTTGAGGTGCACAATATTTGTGAGGTGTGTGTATAAGGTGCAGGTGAGGTGCACAATATTTGTGAGGTGTGTGTATAAGGTGCAGTTGAGGTGCACAGTATTGGTGAGGTTTATGTGTAAAGTGCAGTTGAGGGGCACAAAATTTGTGAGATGTGAATAAGATGCACTTGAGGCACACAGTATTTATGAGGAGTGTGTGTATAAGGTGCAGTTGAGGTGCACAGTACTTGTGAGGTGTGTATAAGGTGCAACTGAGGTGCACAGTATTTGTAAGGTGTGTATAAGGTGCAGTCGAGGTGGACAGTATTTATGAAGCGTGTGTAGAAGGTGCAGTTGAAGTGTCCAGTATTGGTGAGCTGTGTGTATATGGTGCAGTTGAGGTTTGCAGAATTTGTGATGTGTTTCTATAAGATGAACTAGAGGTGCACAGTATTTGTGAGGTGTATATAAGGTGCAGTTGAGGTGCAAAGTATTTGTGAGGTGTGTGTATAAGGTGCAGTTGAGGTGTGCAGTATTTGTGAGGTGTGTGCATAAGGTGCAGTTGAGGTGCACAGTATTTGTGAGGTGTGTGTATAAGGTGCAGTTGAGGTGCACAGTATTTGTGAGGTGTGTGTATAAGGTGCAGTTGAGGTGCACAGTATTTGTGAGGTTTGTGTATAAGATGTGCAGTCAAGACACAGCATTTATGAGGTTTGTGTGTAAAGTGCAGTTGAGGGGCACAATATTTGTGAGATGTGTATAAGGTGTAGTTAAGGCGTACAGTATTTGTGAGGAGTCTGTGTATAAGGTGCAGATGAGGTGCACAGTATTTGTGAGGTTTGTGTATAAGGTGCAGTCGAGCTGCACAGTATTTGTGAGATGTGTGTGTAAAGTGTAGAAGAGGTGCACAATATTTGTGAGGTGTGTATAAGGTGCAGTTGAGGTGCACAGTATTTGTCAGGTGTGTGTATAAGGTGCAGTTGAGGTGCACAATATTTGTGAGGAGAGTATATAAGGTGCAGCTGAGGTGAGAAGTATTTGTGAAGTGTGTGTATAACGTGAAGAAGAGGTGCACAATATTTGTGAGGAGTGTGTATAAGGTGCAGCTGAGGAGCACAGTATTGGAGAAGGGTGTGTATAAGGTGCAGTCGAGGTGCACAGCATTTGTGAGGTTTGTGTATAAGGTGCAGTCGAGGTGCACAGTATTTGTGAGGTGTGTGTGAAGTGCAGTTGAGGTGCACAATATTTGTGAGGTGTGTATAAGGTGCAGTTGAGGTGTACAGTATTTGTGAGGTGTGTGAATAAGGAGCAGTTGAGGTGCAAAGTATTTATGAGGTGTATGTATAAGGTCCAGATGAGGTGTGCAGTATTTGTGAGGTGTGTGTATAAGGTGCAGTTGAGGTGCACATTATTTGTGAGGTGTGTGTATAAGGTGCAGTTGAGGTGCACATTATTAGTGAGGTGTGTGTATATGGTGCAATTGAGGTGCACAATATTTGTGAGGTGTGTGTATAAGGTGCAGTTGAGGTGCCCAGTATTTGTGAGGCGTGTGTATAAGGTGCAGTCGAGGTGCACAGTATTTATGAGGCATGTGTACACGGTGCAACTGAGGTGCACAGTATTTGTGAGGTGTCTATAAGGTGCCGTTGAGGAGCACAGTATTGGAGAGGTGTGTGTATAAGGTGCAGTTGAGGTGCACAGTATTTGTGAGGTTTGTGCATAAGGTGCAGTTGAGGTGTGCAGTATTTGTGAGGTGTTTATAAGATGCAGTTAAGGTGCACAATATTTGTGAGTTGTGTGTATAAGATGCAGTTGAGGTGCACATTATTTGTAAGGTGTGTATAAGGTGCAGTCAAGGTGCATAGTATTTATGAGGCGTGTGTACATATTTGTAGGGGTGTGTGTATAAGATGCAGTTGAGGTGCATAATATTTTGAGGAGTGTGTATAAGGTGCAGTTGAGGTGCCCAGTATTTCTGAGGTGTGTATATATGGTGCAGTCGAGGTGCACAGTATTTGTGAGTGTGTGTATGAGGTGCAGTTAAGGTGCACAGTAGTTGTGAGGTGTATGTATAAGGTGCAGTGGAGGTGCACAGTCTTTTTGAGATGTGTGTATAAGGTGCAGTCGAGGTGCACAGTATTTGTGAGGTGTGTGTGTAAGGTGCAGTCGAGGTGCACAGTATTTGTGAGGAGTGTGTATAAGGTGCAATTGAGGTGCACAATATTTGTGAAGTTTGTGTATAAGGTGTAGTCAAGGTACACAGTATTGGTGAGATGTGTGTATGAGGTGCAGTTGAGGTGCACAGTAGTTGTGAGGTGTGTGTATAAGGTGCAGTCGAGGTGCACAGTATTTGTAAGGTGTGTGTATAAAGTGCAGTTGAGGAGCACAACATTTGTGAGGTGTGAGCATAAGGTGCTGTTGAGGTACAAATTATTTCTAAAGTTGTGCATAAGGTGCAGTCGAGGTGCACAGTATTTATGAGTCGTGTGTACAAGGTGCAGCTGAGGCACACAATATCGTGAGGTGTGTGTGTAAAGGTGCAGTTGGGGTGTGAGTGTTGTGAGTGTGTGTATAAAAGTGCAGTTGAGGTGCACAATATTTGTGTAGTGTGTGTATAAGGTGCAGTTGTGGTGCACAATACTTGTGGAAGTGTGTGTGTATAAGGTGCAGTTGAGATGCACATTATTTGTGAGGTGTGTGTATAAGGTGCTGTCGAGGTACACAGTATTTGTGAGGTGTGTGTATAAGGTGCAGTTGAGTTGCACAATATTTGTGAGGTGTGTGTGTATAAAGTGCAGTTGAGATGCTCATTATTTGTGAGGTGTGTGAATAAGGTGCATTCGAGGTGCACAGTATTTACAAGGCGTGTGTACAAGGTGCAGCTGAGGTGCACACTATTTGTGAGGTGTGTGAAAAATGTGCAGTTGAGGTGTGCAGTATTATGTGAGGTGTGTGCATGTGGTGCAGTTGAGGTATGCAGTATTTGTGAGGTGTGTGCATGAGGTGTAGTTGAGGTGTGCAGTATTTGTGAGGTGCACTTGAGGTGTACAATATTTGTGAGGTGTGTGTATAAGGTGTAGTTGAGGTGCATAGTATTTGTGAGGTGTGTGTGATAAAGGTGCAGTTGAGGTGTGCAGTATTATGTGAGGTGTGTGTATGTGGTGCAGTTGAGGTATACAGTGTTTGTGAGGTGTGTGCATGAGGTGTAGTTGGATATGCAGTATTGTGAAAGTACTTAGGTGTACAATATTTGTGAGGTGTGTGTATAAGGTGTAGTTGAGGTGCATAGTATTTGTGAGGTGTGTGTATAAGGTGCCGATGAGGTGCATAGTTTTTGTGAGGTTTGTTTATAAGGTAATGTCGAGGTGCACAGTATTTGTGAGGTTTGTGTATAGGGTGCGGTTGAGGTGCACAGTATTTGTGAAGTGTGTGTATAAGGTGCAGTTTAGGGCACAGTATTTGTGAGGTGAGTGTATAAGGTGCATTTGTGGTGCACAGTATTTGTGAGGTTTGTGTGTAAGGTGCAATCTAGGTGCACAGTATTTGTGAGGTGTGTGTATAACGTGTAGCTGAGGCACACAATATTTGTGAGGTGAGTGTAAAATGCAGTTGAGGTAAACACTAATTGTGAGGTGTGTCTATAAGGTGCAGTTGAGGTGCACATTATTTGTGAGGTGTGTATAAGGTGCAGTCGAGGTGGATAGCATTTGTGAGGTGGGTGTAGAAGGTGCAGTCGAGGTGCAAAGTATTTGCGAGGTGTATGTATAAGGTGCAGTTTAGGTGTGCAGTATTTGTGAGGTGTTTGTCTAGAGGTGCATTTGAGATGCACATTATTTGTGAGGTGTGTGTATAAGGTGCAGTTGAGGTGCACATTATTTGTGAGGTGTGTGTATAAGGTGCAGTTGAGCTGCAGAATCTTTGTGAGGCGTCTTTATAAGGTGCAGTTGAGGTGCCCAGTATTTGTGAGGCGTGTGTATAAGGTGCAGTCGAGGTGCACAGTATTCATGAGGCACGTGTACAAGGTGCAACTGAGGTGCACAGTATTTGTGAGGTGTGTATAAGGTGCAGTCGAGGTGGACAGTAATTATGAGCCGTGTGTAGAAGGTGCAGTTGAAGTGCCCAGTATTGGTGAGCTGTGTGTATATGGTGCAGTTGAGGTTGGCAGTATTTGTGATATGTGCATTTAAGACGAAGTAGAGGTGCACAGTATTTGTGAGGTGTATATAAGGTGCAGTTGAAGTGCATAGTATTTGTGAGGTGTGTGTATAGGGTGCCATTGATGTGCACAGTATTTGTGAGTAGTGTGTATATAAGGTGCAGTTGGGTTTTTAATATTTATTAAGATGTGTGTATAACATGTAGTTGAGGTGCACAATATTTGTGAGGTGTGTATAAGGTGCATTTGAGGTGCACAGTTTTTTGAGGTGTATTTATTAGTTGCAGTTGAGGTGCACAATATTTGTGAGGTGTGTGTATAACGTGTAGTTGAGGTACACAATATTTGTGAGGTGTGTGTATCAGGTGCAGTTGAGGTGCACATTATTTGTGAGGTGTGTATAAGGTGCAGTCGAGGTGGACAGTATGTATGAGGCGTGTGTAGAAGGTGCAGTTGACGTGCTCAGTGTTTGAGGTGTGTGTAAAAGGTGCAGTTGTGGTGTGCAGTATTTGTGAGGTGTGTGTATAACGTGTAGTTGAGGTGCACAATATTTGTGAGGTGTGTATAAGGTGCAGTTGAGGTGCACAGTAGTTGTGAGGTGTGTGTATAAGGTGCAGTCAAGGTGCACAGTCTTTGTGAGATGTGTGTATTAGGTGCAGTTTAGGTGCACAATATTTGTGAGGTGTGTATGTGGTGCAGTTGTGGTGCACAGTATTTGTGAGGTGTGTGTATAAGGTGCAATTGAGGTGCACAGTATTTGTGATGTTTGTGTATAAGGTGTAGTCGAGGTGCACAGTATTTGTGAGGTGTGTGTATAAGGTGCATTTGAGGTGCACAGTATTTGTGATGTGAGTGTATGACGTGTGGTTGAACTGCACAATACTTGAGATTTGTGTGCATAAGGTGCAGTTGAGGTGCACATTATTTGTGAGGTGTGTATACGGTGCAGTCGAGATGCACAGTATTTATGAGGCATGTGTACAAGGTGCAGCTGAGGTGCACAGTATTTGTTAGGTTTATGTATAATATGCAGTTGTGCTGCACAGTATTTGTGCGGTGTGTGTATAAGGTGTAGCTGAGGTGCATAATTTTTGTGAGGTGTGTGTATAAGGTGCAGTTGAGGTGCCCAATATTGGTGAGCTGTGTGAATATGATGCAGTTGAGGTTTGCAGTATTTGTGATGTGTGTGTATAAGACGAACTAGAGGTGCACAGTATTTGTGAGGTGTGTGTATGAGGTGCAGTTTAGGTGTGCAGTATTTGTGAGGTGTTTGTATAAAGTGCAGTTGAGGAGCACAACATTTGTGAGGTGTGAGCTTAAGGTGCAGTTGAGGTACAAATTATTTCTAAGGTGTGCATAAGGTGCAGTCGAGGTGCACAGTATTTATGAGTCATGTGTACAAGGTGCAGCTGAGGTACACAATATTCATGAGGTGTGTATAAGGTGCAGTTGAGGTGTGAGTATTTGTGAGGTGTGTGTATAACGTGTAGTTGAGGTGCAAAAAATTTGTGAGGTGTGTGTATCAGGTGCAGTTGAGGTGCACATTATTTGTGAGGTGTGTATAAGTTGCAGTCGAGGTGGACAGTATTTATGAGGTGTGTGTAGAAGGTACAGTTGTCGTGCTCAGTGTTTGTGAGGTGTGTGTAAAAGGTGCAGTTGTGGTGTGCAGTATTTGTGAGGTGTGTGTATAACGTGCAGTTGAGGAGCACATTATTCGTGAGGTGTGTGTATAAGGTGCAGTTGAGGTGCACTGTATTTGTGAGGTGTGTGTTTAAGGTGCAGTTGAGGTGTGCAGTATTTGTAAGGTGTGTGTATAAGATGCAGTTGAGGTGCATAATATTTTTGAGGAGTGTGTATAAGGTGCAGTTGAGGTGCCCAGTATTTCTGAGGTGTGTATATATGGTGCAGTCGAGGTGCACAGTATTTGTGAGGTGTGTGTATGAGGTGCAGTTAAGGTGCACAGTAGTTGTGAGGTGTATGTATAAGGTGCAGTGGAGGTGCACAGTCTTTTTGAGATGTGTGTATAAGGTGCAGTCGAGGTGCACAGTATTTGTGAGTGTGGCTGTAGGTGCAGTCGGGTGCACAGTATTTATGAGAGTGTGTATAAAAGTGAATTATAAGGTGCACAATATTTGTAGTTTGTATATAAGTGTGGTCAAGGTACACAGTACATTGGTGAGATGTGTGTATGAGGTGCAGTTGAGGTGCACAGTAGTTGTGAGTGTGTATGAAGGATGCAGACGAGCAGCACAATGTTGTGGTGTGTGTGTATAAAGTGCAGTTGAGGAGCAACAACATTTGTGAGGTGTGAGCATAAGGTGCTGTTGAGGTACAAATTATTTCTAAAGTGTGCATAAGGTGCAGTCGAGGTGCACAGTATTTATAAGTCGTGTGTACAAAGGTGCAGCTGAGGACACACAATATTAAATCAGTGTGTGTATAAGGTGCAGTTGAGGTGTAGTATTTGTGGTGTGTGTATAAAAGTGCAGTTGGGGTGCACAATGTTTGTGGTGTGTGTATAAAGGTGCAGTTGTGGTACACAATACTTGTGAGTGTGTGTGTATAAGGTGCAGTTGAATGCACATTATTTGTGAAGGTGTGTGTATAAAGTGCTGTCGAGGTCACAGTATTTGTGAGTGTGTGTGTATAAGGTGCAGTTAGGTTGCACAATATTTGTAGTGTGTGTATAAAAGTGCAGTTGAGATACTCATTATTTGTGAGTGTGTGGAATAAAGGTGCATTGAGGTGCACAGTATTTACAAGGCGTGTGTACAAAGGTGCAGCTGAGGTACACACTATTTATGAGGTGTGAAAAATGCAGTTGAGGTGTGCAGTGTTACGTGAGGAATGAATGCATGTGGTGCAGTTGAGGTATACAGTATTTGTGAGTGTGCATGCAAGGTGTTAGTTGAGGTGTGCAGTATTTGTGAGGTGCACTTGAGGTGTACAATATTTGTGAGGTGTGTGTATAAGGTGCAGTAGATGTGTGCAGCATTTGTGAGGTGTGTGTATAAGGTGCAGTTGAAGTGCCCAATATTTGTGAGGTGTGTGTATAAGGTGCAGTTGAGGTGCACAGTATTTGTGACATGTGTATATAACGTGTAGTTGAGTTTCACAATATTTGTGAGGTGTGAGTATAAGGTGCAGTTGAGGTGCACATTATTTCTAAAGTGTGCATAAGGTGCAGTCGAGGTGCACAGTACTTATGAGGTGTGTCTACAAGGTGCAGTTGAGGTGCACAGTATTTGTGAGGTGTGTGTATGAGGTGCAGTTTAGGTGTGCAGTATTTGTGAGCTGTTTGTATAAAGTGCAGTTGAGGAGCACAACATTTGTAGTGGTGTAACATAAGGTGCAGTCGAGGTACAAATTATTTCTAAGGTGTGCATAAGGTGCAGTCGAGGTGCACAGTATTTATGAGTCATGTGTACAAGGTGCAGCTGAGGTACACAATATTCGTGAGGTGTGTATAAGGTGCAGTTGAGGTGTGAGTATTTGTGAGGTGTGTGTATAACGTGTAGTTGAGGTGCAAAAAATTTGTGAGGTGGGTGTATCTGGTGCAGTTGAGGTGCACATTATTTGTGAGGTGTGTATAAGTTGCAGTCGAGGTGGACAGTATTTATGAGGCGTGTGTAGAAGGTACGGTTGTCGTGCTCAGTGTTTGTGAGGTGTGTGTAAAAGGTGCAGTTGTGGTGTGCAGTATTTGTGAGGTGTGTGTATAACATGCAGTTGAGGAGCACATTATTTGTGAGGTGTGTGTATAAGGTGCAGTTGAGGTGCACTGTATTTGTGAGGTGTGTGTTTAAAGTGCAGTTGAGGTGTGCAGTATTTGTGAGGTGTGTGTATAAGATGCAGTTGAGGTGCATAATATTTTTGAGGAGTGTGTATAAGGTGCAGTTGAGGTGCCCAGTATTTCTGAGGTGTGTATATATGGTGCAGTCGAGGTGCACAGTATTTGTGAGGTGTGTGTATGAGGTGCAGTTAAGGTGCACAGTAGTTGTGAGGTGTATGTATAAGGTGCAGTGGAGGTGCACAGTCTTTTTGAGATGTGTGTATAAGGTGCAGTCGAGGTGCACAGTATTTGTGAGGTGTGTGTGTAAGGTGCAGTCGAGGTGCACAGTATTTGTGAGGAGTGTGTATAAGGTGCAATTGAGGTGCACAATATTTGTGAAGTTTGTGTATAAGGTGTAGTCAAGGTACACAGTATTGGTGAGATGTGTGTATGAGGTGCAGTTGAGGTGCACAGTAGTTGTGAGGTGTGTGTATAAGGTGCAGTCGAGGTGCACAGTATTTGTGAGGTGTGTGTATAAAGTGCAGTTGAGGAGCACAACATTTGTGAGGTGTGAGCATAAGGTGCTGTTGAGGTACAAATTATTTCTAAGGTGTGCATAAGGTGCAGTCGAGGTGCACAGTATTTATGAGTCGTGTGTACAAGGTGCAGCTGAGGCACACAATATTCGTGAGGTGTGTGTATAAGGTGCAGTTGAGGTGTGAGTATTTGTGAGGTGTGTGTATAAAGTGCAGTTGAGGTGCACAATATTTGTGAGGTGTGTGTATAAGGTGCAGTTGTGGTGCACAATACTTGTGAGGTGTGTGTGTATAAGGTGCAGTTGAGATGCACATTATTTGTGAGGTGTGTGTATAAGGTGCTGTCGAGGTACACAGTATTTGTGAGGTGTGTGTATAAGGTGCAGTTGAGTTGCACAATATTTGTGAGGTGTGTGTGTATAAAGTGCAGTTGAGATGCTCATTATTTGTGAGGTGTGTGAATAAGGTGCATTCGAGGTGCACAGTATTTTCAAGGCGTGTGTACAAGGTGCAGCTGAGGTGCACACTATTTGTGAGGTGTGTGAAAAATGCGCAGTTGAGGTGTGCAGTATTATGTGAGGTGTGTGCATGTGGTGCAGTTGAGGTATGCAGTATTTGTGAGGTGTGTGCATGAGGTGTAGTTGAGGTGTGCAGTATTTGTGAGGTGCACTTGAGGTGTACAATATTTGTGAGGTGTGTGTATAAGGTGTAGTTGAGGTGCATAGTATTTGTGAGGTGTGTGATAAAGGTGCAGTTGAGGTGTGCAGTATTATGTGAGGTGTGTGTATGTGGTGCAGTTGAGGTATGCAGTGTTTGTGAGGTGTGTGCATGAGGTGTAGTTGAGATGTGCAGTATTTGTGAGGTGCACTTGAGGTGTACAATATTTGTGAGGTGTGTGTATAAGGTGTAGTTGAGGTGCATAGTATTTGTGAGGTGTGTGTATAAGGTGCCGTTGAGGTGCATAGTTTTTGTGAGGTTTGTTATAAGGTAATATGGGGTGCAGTATTTGTGAGGTTTGTGTATAGGGTGCGGTTGAGGTGCCAGTATTTGTGAAGATGTGTGTATAGGGTGCAGTTTAGGGCACAGTATTTGTGAGGGTGAGTGTATAATGTGCATTTGTGGTGCACACAGTATTTGAAGTTTGTGTGTAGGTGCAATCTAGGTGCACAGTATTTGTGAGAATGTGTGTATAACGTGTAGCTGAGGCACACAATATTTGTGAAGTAGTGTAAATGCAGTTGAGAGTAAACACTAATTGTGAGTGTGTCTATAAAGGTGCAGTTAGAGGTGCACATTATTTGTGAGAGTGTGTATAAGGTGCAGTCGAGGTGGATAGCATTTGTGAAATTGGGTGTAGAAAATTGCAGTCAGGTGCAAAGTATTTGCGGGGTGTATGTATAAGGTGCAGTTTAGGTGTGCAGTATTTGTGAGGTGTGTGTATGGGGTGCATTTGAGATGCACATTATTTATGAGTGTGTGTATAAGGTGCAGTTGAGGTGCACATTATTTGTGAGGTGTGTGTATAAGGTGCAGTTGAGCTGCAGAATCTTTGTGAGGCGTCTTTATAAGGTGCAGTTGAGGTGCCCAGTATTTGTGAGGCGTGTGTATAAGGTGCAGTCGAGGTGCACAGTATTCATGAGGCACGTGTACAAGGTGCAACTGAGGTGCACAGTATTTGTGAGGTGTGTATAAGGTGCAGTCGAGGTGGACAGTAATTATGAGCCGTGTGTAGAAGGTGCAGTTGAAGTGCCCAATGTTATTGAGCTGTGTGTATATGGTGCAGTTGAGTTGGCAGTATTTGTAATATGTGCAGCTGGGCAGAAATGAAGAGGTGCACTAGTATTTATGAGTGTATATAAATTACAGTTGAAGTGCATAGTATTTGTGGTGTGTGTATAGGGTGCCATTGATGTGCACAATATTTATAAGTATGTTATATAAGGTGCAGTTGAGGTTTTCAATATTTATTAAGTGTGTGTATAACTGTAGTTGAGTGCACAATATTTGTGAGAGTGTATAAGAGTGCATTTGAGTGCACAGTTTTTGAGAGTGTATTTATTAGTTTGAGGTGCACAATATTTGTGAGTGTATTATTATAACGTGTAGTTGAGGTACACAATATTTGTGAGGTGTGTGTATCAGGTGCAGTTGAGGTGCACATTATTTGTGAGGTGTGTATAAGGTGCAGTCGAGGTGGACAGTATGTATGAGGCGTGTGTAGAAGGTGCAGTTGACGTGCTCAGTGTTTGAGGTGTGTGTAAAAGGTGCAGTTGTGGTGTGCAGTATTTGTGAGGTGTGTGTATAAAGTGTAGTTGAGGTGCACAATATTTGTGAGGTGTGTATAAGGTGCAGTTGAGGTGCACAGTAGTTGTGAGGTGTGTGTATAAGGTGCAGTCAAGGTGCACAGTCTTTGTGAGATGTGTGTATTAGGTGCAGTTTAGGTGCACAATATTTGTGAGGTGTGTATGTGGTGCAGTTGTGGTGCACAGTATTTGTGAGTGTGTGTATAAGGTGCAATTGGGGTTGCATGTTTGTGAAGTTGTGTATAAGAGTGTAGTCAAGGTGCACAGTATTTGTGAGTATGTGTATAAGGTGCATTTAGGGTGCACAGTATTTGTGATGTGAGTGTATGGCGTGTGGTTGAACTGCACAATACTTGAGATTTGTGTGCATAAGGTGCAGTTGAGGTGCACATTATTTGTGAGGTGTGTATACGGTGCAGTCGAGATGCACAGTATTTATGAGGCATGTGTACAAGGTGCAGCTGAGGTGCACAGTATTTGTTAGGTTTATGTATAATATGCAGTTGTGCTGCACAGTATTTGTGCGGTGTGTGTATAAGGTGTAGCTGAGGTGCATAATTTTTGTGAGGTGTGTGTATAAGGTGCAGTTGAGGTGCCCAATATTGGTGAGCTGTGTGAATATGATGCAGTTGAGGTTTGCAGTATTTGTGATGTGTGTGTATAAGACGAACTAGAGGTGCACAGTATTTGTGAGGTGTGTATATAAGGTGCAGCTGAGGTGCACAATATTTGTGGAGTGTGTGTATAACGTCTAGTTGAGGTGCACAATATTTGTGAGGTGTCTCTGTATAAGGTGTAGTTGAGGTGCACAGTATTTTTGAGGTGTGTTTATAAGCTGCAGTTGAGGTGCACAATATTTGTGAGGTGTGTGTATAACGTGTAGTTGAGGTATACAATATTTGTGAGGTGTGTTTGTAAGGTGCAGTTGAGGTGCACATTATTTGTGAGGTTTGTATAAGGTGCAGTCGAGGTGCACTGAAATTATAAGGCGTGTGTGCATTGTACAGTTGAGGTACATAGTATTTGTGAGGTGTGTGTATAAGGTGCTGTTGAGGTTTGCAGCATTTGTGAGATGTGTCTATAAGGTGCAGTTGAGGTGCACAATATTTAATAGTGTGTGTATAAAAGGTGCAGTTGAAGTTTCACAATATTTATGACATGTGTATATAACGTGTAGTTGAGGAGCACAATAATTGTGAGGTTTGAGTACAAGGTGCAGTTGAGGTGCACATTATTTCTAAAGTGTGTATAAGGTGCAGTCGAGGTGCACAGTACTTATGAGGCATGTGTACAAGGTGCCGTTGAGGTGCACAGTATTCATGAGGTGTGTGTATAAGGTGCAGTTTAGGTTTGCAGTATTTATGAGGTGTTTCTATAAAGTGCAGTTGATGTGCACAATATTTGTGAGGTGTGTGTATTAAGTGCATTTGAGGTGCACAGTATTTGTGAGATGTGTGTATAAGGTGCAGTTGAGGTGCACAATGCTTGTGAGGTGTGTGTGTATAAGGTGCAGTTGAGGATGCACATTATTTGTAAGGTGTGTATAAGGTGTGAGTCGGGGAGCTACAGTATTTATTAAGGCGTGTGTACAAGGTGCAGCTGAGGTGCACAGTATTTTGTGAGAGAAGTGTGTGCATGAGATTTGCAGTTGAGTATACAGAATTTGTGAAGTGTATGTATAAGAGTGCAGTTGAGGTGCAAATTATTTCTAAGGTAATATAATATAAAAATTACAGTTAGAGAGTGCATAGTATTTGTGAGTTGTTTTATAAAAGGTACAGTCGAGGTGCACAGTATTTGTGAGGTTTGTGTGTAAGGTTCAGTCTAGATGCACAGTATTTGTGAGGTGAATGCGCAAGGAGCAGTTGAGATGCACAGTATTTGTGAAGTGTGGGTTTAATGTGCAGCTGAGGTGCCTAGTATTCGTGAGGTGTATGTATAAAATGCAATTGAAGTGCACAATATTTGTAAGATGTGTGTGTATAAGGTGCAGTTGAGATGCATAGTATTGGTGAGGTGTGTGTATATGGTGCATTTGAGGTTTGCAGTATTTGTGATATGTGTGTATAAGGTGCACTAGAGGTGCACAGTTTTAGTGAAGTGTATATAAAGTGCAATTGAGGTGCATATTATTTGTGAGGTGTGTATAAGGTGCAGTCGAGGTGCACAGTATTTGTGAGGTGTGTGTATAAGGTGCAGTTGAGGTGCACATTATTTGTGAGTTGGGTATAAGGTGTAGTCGAGGTGCACTGTAATTATGAGGCGTGTGTACATGGTGCAGTTGAGGTACATAGTATATAGTGTGTATAAGATGAACTAGAGGTGCACAGTATTTGTGAGGTGTGTGTATAGGGTTCTATTGATGTGCACAGTATTTGTGAGGTGTGTGTATAAGGTGCAGTTGAGGTGCACAATATTTGTGGAGTTTGTATATAACGTGTAGTTGAGGTGCACAATATTTGTGAAGTGTGTTTGTATAAGGTGCAGTTGAGGTGCACAGTATTTGTAACATGTGTATATAACATGCAGTTGAGTTGCACAATATTTGTGAGGTGTGAGTATAAGGTGCAGTTGAGGTGCACATTATTTCTAAAGTGTGCATAAAGTGCAGTTGAGGTGCACATTATTTGTGAGGTGTCTGTATAAGGTGCAGTCGAGGTGCACAGTATTTATTAGGCGTGTGTACAAGGTGCAGCTGAGGTGCTCAGTATTTGTGAGGTGTGTGTTAAAGGTGCAGTTGAGGTGTGCAGTATTTGTGAGCTGTGTGCATGAGGTGCAGTTGAGGTGTGCAGTATTATTGAGTACACTAGAGTACCTATTATGTGAGTGTGTGTGTATAAGGTGTAGTTGAGGTGCTTAATATTTGTAAGGGTGTGTGTATAAGGTGCAGTTGAAGGTGCATAGTATTTGTGAGGTTGTTTATAAGGGCTATGTCAAGGTGCACAGTATTTAAGGAGTTTATGTTAAAAGTGCAGTTGGGGTCCACAATATTTATAGCGTGTGTGTATAGCGTGCGGTTGAGGTGCACAGTATTTGTGAGGTTAGTGTATAAGGTGCATTTGAGGTGCACAGTATTTGTGAGGTTTGTGTGTAAGGTTCAGTCTAGATGCACAGTATTTGTGAGGTGAGTGCACAAGGTGCAGTTGAGATGCACAGTATTTGTGAAGTGTGGGTATAATGTGCAGCTGAGATGCATAGTATTTGTGAGGTGTATGTATAATATGCAATTGAAGTGCACGATATTTGTAGGATGTGTGTATAAGGTGCAGTTGAGGTACACATTATTTGTGAGGTGTGTATAAGGTGCAGTTGAGGTGCATAGTATTGGTGAGGTGTGTGTATATGGTGCATTTGAGGTTTGCAGTATTTGTGAAGTGTGTGTATAAGATGCACTAGAGGTGCACAGTTTTTGTGAAGTGTATATAAAGTGCAATTGAGGTGCAAAGTATTTGTGAGGTGTGTGTATAGGTGCAGTTGATGTGTATAGTATTTGTGAGGTGTGTTTATAAGGTGCAGTTGAGATACTGAATATTTGTGAGGCATGTGTATAACGTCTAATTGAGGTGCACAATATCTGTGAGGTGTGTGTAGAAGGTTCAGTTGAGGTGCACAGTATTAGTGAGGTGTGTGTATAACGTGTAGCTGAGTTGCACAATATTTGTGAGGTGTCTGTGTAAGATGCAGTTGAGGTGCATATAATTTGTGAGGTGTGTATAAGGTACAGTCAAGGTGCTCAGTATTTATGAGGAATGTGTACAAGGTGCAGTTGAGGTGCACAGTATTTGTGAGGTGTGTGTATAAGGTGCAGTTGAGGTGTGCAGTATTTGTGAGGTGTGTATATAAGGTGCAGTTTAGGTGCACAATATTTGTGGAGTGTGTGTATAATGTGAAGTTGAGGTGCACAGTATTTGTGAGGTGTGTTTGTATCAGGTGCAGTTGAGGTGCACAATATTTGTGAGGTGTGTGTATTAGGTGCAGTTGAGGTGCACATTATTTGTGAGTTGGGTATAAGGTGCAGTCGAGGTGCACTGTAATGATGAGGCATGTGTACATGGTGCAGTTGAGGTACATAGTATTTGTGAGGTGTGTTTATCAGGTGCAGTTGAGGTGCACATTATTTGTGATGTATGTATGTAACTTGTCGTTGAGGAGCACAATATTTGTGAGGTGTGAGTATATGGTGCTGTTGAGGTGCAAATTATTTCTAAGGTGTGCATAAGGTGCAGTCAAGGTACACAGTATTTATGAGGCGTGTGTACAAGGTGCAGTTGAGGTGCACAGTATTCTTGAGGTGTGTGTATAAGGTGCAGTTGAGGTGCACAATATATGTGAGGTGAGTGTATTAGGTGCAGTAGAGGTGCACAGTATTTGTGAGGTGTGTGTATAAGGTGCAGTTGAGGTGCACAATACTTGTGAGGTGTGTGTGTATAAGGTGTAGTTGAGATGCACATTATTTGTGAGGTGTGTGTATAAGGTGCAGTCGAGGTGCACAGTATTTGTGAGGTGTCTGTACAAGGTGCAGCTGAGGTGCACACTATTTGTGAGGTGTGTGAAAAAGGTGCAGTTGAGGTGTGCAGTATTTGTGAAGTGTGTGCATGAGGTTCAGTTGTGGTATGCAGTATTTGTGAGGTGTGTGCATGAGGTGCAGTTGAGGTGTGTAGTATTTGTGAAGTGCACTTGAGGTGCACAATATTTGTGAGGTGTGTGTATATAAGGTGTAGTTGAGGTGCATAGTATTTGTAAGGTGTGTGTATAAGGTGCAGTTGAGGTGCATAGTTTTTGTGAGGTTTGTTTATATGGTACAGTCGAGCTGAACAGTATTTGAGAGGTTTGTGTTTAAAGTGCAGTTGAGGTCCGCAATATTTATGAGGGATGTGTGTATAGGGTGCGGTTGAGGTGCACAGTATTTGTGAGGTTTGTGTGTAAGGTGCAGTCTAGATGCACAGTATTTGTGAGGTGTGTGTATGACGTGTAGCTGAGGCACACAATATTTGTAAGGTGTGTGCAAAATGCAGTTGAGGTAAACACTAATTGTGGTGCACATTATTTGTGAGGTGTGTATAAGGTGCAGTTGAGGTGGACAGCATTTGTGAGGTGTGTGTAGAAGGTGCAGTCGAGGTGCAAAGTATTTGTGAGGTGTATGTATAAGGTGCAGTTATGGTGTGCAGTATTTGTGAGGTGTGTGTATAAGGTGCAGTTGAGGTGCAAATTTTTTGTGAGGTGTGTGTATAATGTGCAGTTGAAGTGCCCAGTATTTGTGAGCTGTGTGTATATGGTGCAGTTGAGGTTTCCAGTATTTGTGATATGTGTGTGTATAAGACGAACTAGAGGTGCACAGTATTTGTGAGGTGTATATAAGGTGCAGTTGAGGTGCACAGTATTTGTGAGGTGTGTGTATAGGGTGCCGTTGATGTGCACAATATTTGTTGAGTTTGTGTATAAGGTGCAGTTGAGGAGCACAATATTTGTGGGGTGTGTGTATAACGTGTAATTGAGGTGCACAATATTTGTGAGGTGTGTGTATAAGGTGCATTTGAGGTGCAAAGTTTTTTTGAGGTGTATTTATAAGGTGCAGTTGAGGTGCACAATATTTGTGAGGTGTGTGTGTAACGTGTAGTTGAGGTGCACAATATTTGTGAGGTGTGTATAAGGTGCAGTCGAGGTGGACAGTATTTATGAGGTGTGTGTAGAAGGTGCAGTTGACGTGCTCAGTGTTTTTGAGGTGTGTGTAAAAGGTGCAGTTGTGATGTGCAGTATTTGTGAGGTGTGTGTATAACGTGCAGTTGAGGAGCACATTATTTGTGAGGTGTGTGTATAAGGTGCAGTTGAGGTGCCCAGTATTTCTGAGGTGTGTGTATAAGGTGCAGTCAAGGTGCACAGTATTTTTGAGGTGTGTGTATAAGGTGCAGTTGAGGTGCACAGTAGTTGTGAGGTGTGTGTATAAGGTGCAGTCGAGGTGCACAGTCTTTGTCAGATGTGTGTATAAGGTGCAGTCGAGGTGCACAGTATTTGTGAGGTGTGTGTGTGTAAGGTGCAGTTGAGGTGCACAATATTTGTGAGGTGTGTATATGGTGCAGTTGTGGTGCACAGTATTTGTGAGGTATGTGTATAAGGTGCAATTGAGGTGCACAGTATTTGTGAGGTGTGTGTATAAGGTGCAGTTGAGGTGCACATTATTTCTGATGTTTGTGTATAACGTGTGGTTGAACTGCACAATACTTGACAGTTGTGTGTATAAGGTGCAGTTGAGGTGCACATTATTTGTGAGGTGTGTATACGGTGCAGTCGAGGTGCACAGTATTTATGAGGCATGTGTACAATGTGCAACTGAGGTGCACAGTATTTGTTAGGTTTATGTATAATATGCAGTTGAGGTGCACAGTATTTGTGAGGTGTGTGTATAAGGTGCAGTTGAGGTGCCCAGTATTGGTGAGCTGTGTGAATATGATGCAGTTGAGGTTTGCAGTATTTGTGATGTGTGTGTATAAGATGAACTAGAGGTGCATAGTATTTGTGAGGTGTGTGTATAGGGTTCCGTTGATGTGCACAGTATTTTTGAGGTGTGTATATAAGGTGTAGTTGAGGTGCACAATATTTGTGAAGTGTGTTTGTATAAGGTGCAGTTGAGGTGCACAGTATTTTTGAGGTGTGTTTATAAGCTGCAGTTGAGGTGCACAATATTTGTGAGGTGTGTGTATAACGTGTAGTTGAGGTGTACAATATTTGTGAGGTGTATGTATAAGGTGCAGTTGAGGTGCACATTATTTGTGAGGTGTGTATAAGGTGCAGTCGAGGTGCACTGTAATTATGAGGCGTGTGTACATGGTGCAGTTGAGGTACATAGTATTTGTGAGGTGTGTGTATGAGGTGCAGTTGAGGTGTGCAGCATTTATGAGGTGTGTGTATAAGGTGCAGTTGAGGTGCACAATATTTGTGAGGTGTGTGTATAAGGTGCAGTTGAGGTGTACAGTATTTGTGATGTGTGTAAATAACGTGTAGTTGAGTTGCACAATATTTGTGAGGTGTGAGTATAAGGTGCAGTTGAGGTGCACATTATTTCTAAAGTGTGCATAAGGTGCAGTCCAGGTGCACAGTACTTATGAGGCATGTGTACAAGGTGCAGTTGAGGTGCACAGTATTCATGAGGTGTGTGTATAAGGTGCAGTTTAGGTGTGCAGTATTTGTGAGGTGTGTGTATAAAGTGCAGTTGAGGTGCACAATATTTGTAAGGTGTGTGTATTAAGTGCATTTGAGGTGCACAGTATTTGTGAGATGTGTGTATTAGGTGCAGTTGAGGTGCACAGTACTTGTGAGTTGTGTGTGTATAAGGTGCAGTTGAGATGCACATTATTTTTATGAGGTGTCTGTATAAGGTGCAGTCGAGGTGCACAGTATTTATTAGGCGTGTGTACAAGGCGCAGCTGAGGTGCACAGTATTTGTGAGGTGTGTGTTAAAGGTGCAGTTGAGGGGTGCAGTATTTGTGAGGTGTGTGCATGAGGTGCAGTTGAGGTGTACAGTATTTGTGAGGTGCACTTGAGGTGCACAATATTTGTGAGGTGTCTGTATAAGGTGTAGTTGAGGTGCTTAGTATTTGTTAGGTTGTTTATAAGGTACAGTCGAAGTGCACAGTATTTGTGAGGTTTGTGTTTAAAGTGCAGTTGAGGTCCACAATATTTATGAGGGGTGTGTGTAGGGTGCGGTTGAGGTGCACAGTATTTGTGAAGTGTGTGTATACGGTGCAGTTGAGGTGCACAGTATTTGTGAGGTGAGTGTATAAGGTGCATTTGAGGTGCACAGTATTTGTGAGGTTTGTGTGTAAGGTTCAGTCTAGATGCACAGTATTTGTGAGGCGAGTGCACAAGGTGCAGTTGAGATGCACAGTATTTGTGAATTGTGGGTATAATGTGCAGCTGAAGTGCATAGTATTTATGAGGTGTATGTATAGTATGCAATTGAAGTGCACAATATTTGTGAGATCTGTGTATAAGGTGCAGTTGAGGTGCTCAGTATTGGTGAGGTGTGTGTATATGGTGCATTTGAGGTTTACAGTATTTGTGATGTGTGTGTATAAGGTGCACTAGAGGTGCACAGTTTTTGTGAAGTCTATATAAAGTGCAATTGAGGTGCAAAGTATTTGTGATGTGTGTGTATAGGGTGCAGTTGATTTGCACTGTATTTGTGAGGTGTGTTTATAAGGTGCAGTTGAGATGCAGAATATTTGTGAGGGATGTGTATAAGGTTCACTTGAGGTGCACAGTATTTGTGAGTTGTGTGTATAAGGTGCATTTAAGGTGTGCAGTATTTGTGATGTGTGTGTATAAGGCGCACTTGAGGTGCACAGTATTTGTGAAGTGTACTGTATATAAAGTGGAATTGAGGTGCACAGTATTTGTGAGGTGTGTGTATGAGGTGCAGTTGAGGTGCACAGTATTTGTGAGGTGTGTGTATAAGGTGCAGTTGGGGTGCACAGTGTTTGTGAGTTGTGTGTATAAGGTGCAGTTGAGGTGCACAGTATTTATGAGGTGTGTGTATAACATGTAGCTGAGGTGCACATTATTTTTGAGGTGTGTGTGTATAAGATGCAGTTGAGGTGCACAGTATTTGTGAGGTGTGTATAAGGTGCAGTCAAGGTGCACAGTATTTGTGAGGTGTGTTTATAAGGTCCAGTTGAGGTGCACAGTTTTTGTGAGGTGTGTACAGGTGCAGTTGAGCTGTACAGTATTTGTGAGGTGTGTGTGAAATGCATTTGAGGTGCACAGTATTTGTGAGGTGTTTGTAAATGTGCAGGCTCATGGAGACAGGTGAAGTCCTATCACATTGGGTTAACCTGGGCGTAAGTGCAGATGGATGAGTAGTGGGTTTTTGAGAAAGTGGGTGATTTGCTGGCTGGGGTGGTTTGCCTAGTGTCCACAGGGAGGGAGTTCCATAGTTTAGGCAGGCGGTAGGAGAATGCCAAATGGCAGAATGGCACAGTCGCTGTGGGAAATCAACTTTCAGGACAGAGTAACAAAATCACAGTGGCACTGTTCATGAGGGGAGGTCTCAAAATGCCCATGCTGAAAATTTGGTGAAAAAATTTCAAAAAATGATTGCGTTACAGGTGTGCGTTGTGTAGTTTCTATGCATGCTCATAACTTCACCAGTCTTTCATATTTTCACTCCAGATTTTCAGCATTGCCATTTTTTCACACCTCCTTATGAGCAGTATAGCTGTCGTTTTTCACATCCTGCTCAAAATGTGTTTTCACACTTGTGGTGCTGAATGGCGCAGTCGCTATGCGAAATCACCTTTTGGGATTGAGTAATGAAATGATAGTGCCACTGTTCATGAGGTGGGGTCCCAAAAAGCCCTTACTGAAAATTTGGAGCAAAAATACCAACAAACACCTGGGGCGTTAGGGTTTCCAACTGTAACGCCCCACCCTGTGGAGACTGACAGGTGCCGGGGGTGTGACTTGGTGTCGTCGGCCGTAATGCTCATTCCATTCCACCCCCACCCCCACCCTGTAGCCAGTGACAGGCATTGAGGTGTGTCTTGGGGTCTTTGGTCCTAAGGTTCACCCCATTCTCCTCTACTGCACCTATCTCAGCCTATTTCCTTATGGAATGGGGTGAGCGTAAGGGCCAAAGACCCCAAGGCACACTGCAACACCTGTCGGTGTCTGCAGGGTGGAGTGAGGTGGAATGGCATGAACGCTATGGCCGATGACCCAAAGGCTCATCCCCAAATGCTTGTCACTCTCTGCAGGGTGAGGGTGGGGGTTGGTAATAGTTTAATACTTCACTGCCAGTCCTATTGTGTATGTCTCTAACTCCTGCACTAAAAATGTCAATACCAGCAAGCAAATAATTGACATTGACAAATGCTTGTTTTCTTTAGTTAAAACTGAGAGTCTAGCAGTTTGAGAATTTAAAGGATATTCACTGTTTACCCTTCAGCTTCTTGCAGTTTTCCAAGATTGTTGCACCATTTGGTGTCATCTCCAGTGTGAACAACATTTTTGTTGTTATTCCAATAACAACCCCCTCTTGCTATTTGAGGTTGAAGTGTTGGTTACTAGAGTACCAGGCCCAGAGCCAACTGACTGATAGTGATAAGGACTAGAAAGTCCAGTTAGCACTTAGAGGGCCAGTGAGAAATGTGACAAGTGGCCCTCGAAGTCACTTGCCTCTGGTGGCTTACCGGACTGCCTGAGGTGGTAAATGCCTCACACACCACAGCTGTCAATGGATCGAGCAATGAAGACTAACTCATCTCAATGCCCAACCACCTCTTAGCCTCCATGGACAGATTCATGGCAGTAGTGGGGGTCCCAGGGAAGGGTTCTGGGAAGTATGTAGGGGACACACAGAGAGGGTGTCGGAAGTCTGAGGGGCTTCCCCTCAAGTGGATCCCTGGCAGCCTTGCAGTACTGGGAGGGTCTCACAGAAGATGGGGTGTTCACTTTTTGGGGTACATTTGTGGTCCTGTACTCAAGAGCTGCTGCCAACTGAGTTGCTGATGGAGACAGACCTTGTCAAAGAGATTGAGATGTGGACTAAGAAATGAGATTGGTACCAGAGCTACTGACTTTGACAGAGGGCCTGTGGAAGTTGTCAGCTACTGCTAGAGGGCAGGCTGGAGTACATGCTTCTGCACGATACTCATAAAACCTGCTGGTGACTGTGAAGAAGCTGATGTGAGACCCCCAGGGCAGGGGTAGCCTCAGGGTTCCAGCAGGGAGACTGGCCTGGCATGGAGTGGCAGCCTTCAAGAATAGGGTACTCCAAATGCCCTCAGTAAACAGAAGTCAAGAGTAAAGTCCCTACAGAGGTGATACTTCCAGCACCACCTTCTGACTGGGCACGATGGTGTCACAGTATCTAAAAAATATATGTAAACGCAAACCATGTAGACTAGTGGTAGAAACTGTTAAAGTTACGCAGAGTGGAACCGGCTCTGACCGGAGGTATCACCTCAGCCACTGGTGTGTGAAATGCTGAATAAAAGGGCTCGTATGGCACCAGATGCGAGTAGAGGGTACAACCTTTACAAAAAGACCCCATGTTTCTGACACAGGCCTGGGGCCAGGATCAAACCTGTCTGCACAGTGCTAACCTGGAACGTTTTCAGGGACTTGGTTCCTATGTGTTTTCTGTAAAGAATTCAGTAAAGAGTGACTACTGCTTATACCACCTTTGCAATAAGGTATTTAATGACAGAACAGAGGTCCGAGTTGAACTCACCCCATTATTGGGTAAGATGTGTACAGTATGTATCTATCATGCAGAAAACCCTCTGGCACTTATACCACCTTACCCCTAAGCAAAGAGGGTCTACCTAGGACATGCCTGAGCCTAGCTGACAGCAAGACAGGGTTATCATAGGGAGAGAGCCTCAGCTGAGAGTCCAGCAACAACTGAGTGGGGCACATGTATTGTAAGCCAAGAAGGGTCTGCATTCCAATAATTAACTACACAAATAGAAAACAAGCTACATATTGCCAATTTGTTTACATTTATTTAATATTTTTTCTTATAAAGATAAGAAAAAAAGTCACAGACAGCGTATTCTCTATTTTTATGTGCAGGCTCATGACTTAAATTAGCAGTACTTATAGTACCTCACCAGGCACAAGCTGCACAATCTTATAAAGCATCACACACAGAGCCAAATAAGTGACTAAAAGAGCAGCAATGTCTGCAAAATGTTTTTTTCAGGCCCAGAAATGTGGAGGACAGAAACAGCAGCCCCTTGACAAAGACCAAGAGCAGGTTGAGACCCCAGGGCAGTAGTCGGTGTCCTCCTCATTTCTGTATCTAAATAAATTGCACAATATTCAGTTTCTCTGACAGTGTTTGGGGTTAGCTTCCTGTGTCTACACCAGCTTCTGTATCCTGGATGCGCTGCTTTACTTGGTTTGAACCATCTAACTAAGCTATGGTTTCCAGCCAATATCTTAAATAAGTGCATGTGTCACTATAGCTCCATGCTCAGACCTCAGCCTGACTTACTATTTGTAATCACAGGTGATAAGAACCACTGAGTACACAGGGTGTTCAGGATGTGTGTAACACTGAGAATGTGTTTAATGCAGTGCTTACAGTTCACGACTTGTCATGATGTTAACTGTGCTGTTTGGGGCAAAGTGAAATAAGTGCTTTAAAACCTGCAGATGTGTGTAGCCGCAGTGGGGGGTGTTTGTTGAAATAAGGAACTAGATAAATTACATCTAGTTGTGTATTAACACACATACAGTTGGAGGTTCAGTCTGTATATACTATATGTATGTAACATGTATTTTCTTTGTTATTTTTTTTGAAGTGATTGAAGTGCGGTAAGCAGTTATTATTTAATTGCAGACCATGTTTCTGTCCTGGAGAAGTGACTAGGAGTATCACTAAAGTTTTGCAGCATGTCTTATGAGCTTTTCAGTGTATTTAGAAAAAAGAATTACAAGTTAAAATAAATTATTTAAGCTGCTGAAATCGATGATCAAAGTTTTTGATTTGGTACTTTTTATTGGACCAACAAGAAATTTTCAGAACACAAGCTTTCAGGCTGCACAACATGCTTCTTCAGATAAGGAAGACACTGTAAGGCCTGAAAGCGTATGCTGTGAAAATTTCTTGCTTGTACAATAAAAGGTATTAAATCACCTTCTTTGTTCAGCTGTTTGTACAAGGACTAATATGGCTGCAAACAGTTCTCTTTAAACTGGTGAGTGAGTTTTTAACCCAATTTTGGCTGATGGCAAACAGCAAACCATGCTGCTGATCAGATATTTAGTTGTTAAATCCGGGATTCAACACACTGACTTCTGGAGGTATTTGCAGATATAGGATGGCCACACAGGCTCTCAACAAAACCCTGAATCTCCACGCATCCTAGCAATGGTTAGAGGCCAAAAGTCTTCTCCCGTTCCCAAGGTATGGCAGGGGAAAACTAATTCCACAATCAGGGGTGTGCAAAAAAAGTCCTTGACTCTAGTCAGAAGAAGTGGGAACAAGAACTGAGGCTCCCTATAACAATGGGATATGTGCATTATCTCTTCCCATCTGGCCTACAGAGACACTAAAAGTAGATTAATCCAGGTGAAAATCCTACACAGATGGCACAGAACCCTAAAAGCACTAAAGGTCATGGGCCTCCTAGCTCATTCCCCGTGCTGGAGATGTCTGTATAATTTACTGTTAATAGTTTACATTTTGCTGCTATATTGTATATTTTTATGTTCGCTTGCGCGCATGTGCAAGGAACGTCTTGGGAGAATAGGACACTTTGGAGGTGTGACTGTCCTGTGCAATCCACTGCTCCATTGTGCAGGCGTGTCGGTCCTGCACCAATGGATGCGGGTGCTGTGTATGACAGCAGTGGTCTTCACTTCAAAGAAAACCACCGCTGCGATCAGTGCTGACAGCGCCTCTGTATGAGCTGCCGAAACTGTTATAGCCGACGGGGGTGTCCAATCCCCTGTCGGCTTCAAGTCTGCACGCCCCCCCAAAGCTTTGGTGCCACGCTGGGAGCCCACCCTAGTGTGGCAAATCTTGTTTTGGCCGATGGGGTGCCCAATCCCCGTCGGCTCCACGTCCCCCAAACAGCTTTCCCTGCTGCCACACTGGAGCCCACCCAAGCGTGGCAAGCGTCCAGCGTCGTCTGAATAAAAAAAAACCTGTAAATAAGAAAATGTTCCATAGCTGTCTCCCACCTCCTCCCACAACCGCACCCACCCTGCGCACCCTGCCTCCCCACCCTCCACCCCATACTTACCTCCGAGCTCGGCGCGGCGATCATTGTGGCCGGGAACCGTTCTGCACTCTTTAAAGCCGACGCGAACTGAGAAATGCCGGTAAGCTGTATAATGGGAATAGATACGGGTTTTCAACTTTATTGCATATCTCAGGCATTTTTGGAATTTTGCAAATTTTCAACATGGGGTTTGGGATTCCTTCCCATGAATACTGTCACTGTCATGGCGTTATTCAACCCGAAGGGTGATTTACGATCACTGTGCAAAATCACCTTTCGGAATGATTAATGAAACGACACTGCCAGTGTTCATAGATGGGCTCTCAAAAGGTCTATTTGAGAATTTGGTGAAAAATTCCTAAAGCGACGTTTCTGGCGTGCGTTGTGCTGTTCCCTTGCGCTCGGAAGTTCACCGAGTTTTCAATATTTTCACTCCAGATTTTTCAACATTGCCATTTTACCATACCTCCTTATGAGCAGTACAGCTGTCATTTTCACATCCTGCCCAAAGCGTGTTTCCGCCCGTAGCGCACAATGGCACAGTCGATTATCTTGAAATCAATGTATGGGACACATTAAGAAACTCACAGTGACACTGATCATTGTAGAGGTCTTAAATGGCTATGTTGAAAATTTGGTGAAAAATTCCTAAAAATGACTGTTTTACAGTGTGCGTTACGCAGTTCTATACTGCATCTCGTAAGTTTGCTGAATTTTCAATATTTTCACTCCAGATTTTCAACATTGCCATTTTCCACACCTCCTTATGAGCAGTGCAGCTGTCATTTTCACATCTTGCCCAAAAACATATTTCCGCCATGTAGGCGCTGTAAGCACAGTCGATTGTGCAAACTCAATGTATGGGACACATTAAGAAAATCACAGTGTCACTGTTCATGAGCAGAGATCTTAAAATGGCTATGTTGAAAATTTGGTGAAAAAATTCCTAAAAATTGGTATTTTTCGAGCGTGCATTGGCAGTTCCCATGCACACTCGTAAGTTCACAAATTTTCAATATTTGCACTCCAATGACTTCCAAATACCTAAACAGCACATAGAAGCAAGCAACATTCGGCATTGACAAATGCTTGTTTTTACTTATATTTTTAATACTCCTCTCTGGTGCAGCCAATATCCTCCACGTCTTGCCCACTCCTCCCCCCAAACGCCTAATGCACTTACCCCTCTGCCTTTCAACTCTGAGCTTTCCTGTGGCAGAGTAAGACCAAGCCTGAAAAGCACCTGTAGAGAGGGGGTTTGGGGGTGAGGGGAGAGGAAGGAGAGGGAGGAGAGAGGGGAGAGGGAGATATATATATATATATATATATATATATGTATATTCGGGATGTCCAACACTTTGCCTTAGCATGTTTCTGTCCCTCCTACAATTTGTTTCTGTGACTGCACAGTGGGTAACAGAGTTACAGACTTGCTGTTCTGCAGAGAAAGTATTTTACACCAATACTGTTATGCTGCCTGCTTCAGGCAATAGAACCACTTGTGAAACTGTCTCCCTCATTTTACTTCTTTGTCACTGATTTTTTTAAGCCATGTCCAAGTGCCAAATACCACTGCAAATACCTGCAAGTGAACGTTCGGCATTGACAAATGCTTGTTTATGATGTAACTGTGGTATGAATGTGCATAGGGGTGTCACTGAAATGAGCCTCGGCTCAGTAACTTATCCCTAATAAAACCTGAAGCTTGAAACTTGAAAAGTTGAAACTCACAGCCAGGGACAGGCCTCTTGCGTATCTTATGGGAATGCCCCTGGCTCTCTCAACTGTGGCAGGGAATCATTACTGACTGCTCCAAAATCCTGCACTGTCCTCTCTTACAATCTCCTGCCCTAACGATCCTTGGGATTATCTCTCAGGTAGTAGACTTACCCAGACCTCACCAGTGCTGGCTTTTCGTGTCTATTATGGCTGACAAACATATAATACAGTACTCATGAGTGGGGGCAGGCGGACATCCCATCACTGTTTACCTGGCACTCTAATCTCTTGAGGCTGGCACTATTTGACAGGCTGTTCTTCAAAACAATGGGAAAGTTGGGGCTATACCATATGAAATGGGACCCTTTCTTGTCATCACACCTCTGCTCTGCAACTCTACCCCAGCTCTGTAACCCACCTGTAAATTTCCATCCTAAGGGACAGATCCTACCCACTGCATCACTGTCTCTCTCCTCCTACCTCACAAGATCAGCCTCAGTCAGGGACCAGTCAGGTTACAGCAAAAAATCAACCTGAGTTCCTCCCCCTTATACACATCTGCAGATAAAATCACCTGTATAGACCTGAAAAGCTCACTGTTGAATGTCACCCATCTCCAACTGTTTGTTACTGCAGCTGGCTGCTTATCCTATTCTGTTCTCTGAATGTTACCTGAAATATGTTCTTACCATATCTGTTTTTGTTATCTCTCAGTAACTGTGCTTTGATACTGCTTGTCACATGTTGTTGTATGTTTCTTAAAGAATCTTTTATATTTAGGTCTACTCTTTTTCTCAACCAGTGGCCATGGCCATTTACCTCACATGAGGGGGCGATGTACCAGGAAAGTCCTTATTCTCATCTTGGGTGGTCTTCACCCTTTTCTGCCTGTCTGTTCCTCCATGCTCATAACACAAGTAGTGGCCCTGTACCCATGACATGAAGTGTGAGGGCAGTATCCTCCAAGAAACCACCCATCCCAATGTATTGCTTGGTAGCAGGGGGCACTGCAAAGTGCTCTCTAGGCCTCCCTCCCAAAAGAGTGAGGAAATCACCTCAGCAATGCTTCTGCCATCTGCTGACCAAGAGAGCAAGGGATCAACATCACTTACCCAAGTGGGTCTGTATGTAACTGCACAGTGTAACACGCTTACTGTAGTAGTGAAGAATATAGTACACCCCATATGCAGTGCAACAGTGGACAGCACAACCCAGAGAAACGGTCTAGTGGTAACTGTGTGCAGTAAGCTGTAGCAGGCAAAAATGTGCTGTTGATGAAAAAAAGAGGCTCCAAAATAAGCAGTCAAAGATTTCAATTAGTTAAAAAACAATTCCAGTTTTATTATGTGGCTGTCCACATGAACAGCAACCTCTCCCCAGTGCTTCAACCCTAACACAGAGTCTTCCTCGGGGGGCTGCTGCAGTTAACAGAGCAAACACAAGGTTGGATGAATGGGGGTATAAGGAGTAGGTCAAGGGAGGTGAGCAAAGACTTGGTTAGACTACATTCAGAGTACTGCACCCAGGTCTCTTCGCTGCAGTAAAGAGAGAGCATTAAAAGAGACTGAGAGAATAGAACACAGGGCCACCAACTTGATCAGGAACTTAGGGGATAAGCGCTTTGATGACAGACTGAATATACTCAAATTATTTAGCCCAGTGAATAAAAGGCTACCAAGGGACATGATCATGGTGTTCTGAAAATAAAATGCGATGGGCGGGGAGGAGCACACAGAGATGTCTGAGCTGGTGAGTGAGAGCAGAACAAGAGAACATTCACTCTAACTGATATGTTACACAGAGGGTAGTTAGCATTTGGAATATAGCCTACTCAGTAAAGTTGTAGAAGCTAGCCTTACTGAACATGACCAGACAAATTCTTCATATAGAATAGCACTGAGGTTAACTTCACAGCATACAATAGGTTTCTGGTTGATGCATGTACATGATAACCTACAGACGGATTCAGTATGGCTAGTGTCATGCAGCAGGAGGGGAGGGCAAAATGTGCACTAACACTTCTATCACTGAAAGGGTGTTACTAATTGGTGTATAAAACCAAACAAGAGAACTGTTTTGCTGCAGAGCTACAGCAGAGTCCCTTTTCACAGGGTCACACCTCGGCCAGAAAGAACATTTTTAACTACATCAGGAATCTAAAACGTTATTATACACATGACGAATAATGTATGGGCAACCATAATTTAACAATTATGTATCATATGGTTCACTTCTGTACCTAATGTCTACCTATTTTGTATTACACCCTTGTATAAAATTGTAACCAATGCAACTTCTACCTCTGTGTAACCTGACTTGCATGTGATGCCATATACGAAGCTACCTGTATTTTATGTCCTGTTCTGTCTACTCTGCCTTGGAGCCTTTGTAAACAAGCCTATTTTGGCTGAAAGGTATTAATTGGAATATGACAAAAATAAATAAAAATAAATATGGTTAGTGTCTATTGTAGAAATACTGAGATATAGAAAATGTCAGCAGAAAAAGACCAGGGGCCCAATTTTCAAACTCTAAAGTGTAACGCAAGGTGCTTGGACCAAATGGGTATGATACAGCCGGCACCTTGCATCAAAATTTGTATCGATCCTGATTTTCGCATACAGGCTGTGTTGAAATTGAGATGCTTGTACCCAACCTGCCCTACACCACCCCTGTGGCAAAAGATCTCCTGCACCAGTTTGCAAAGGGGCATGTGCCATGGGACTGCACCACACCCTTTTTTTTGGATTTTGCAAGCCCCACCACAAATGCAGCAAAGGATTCCACTTTGACCAGCCAGGAGGTGGTCTATGTGGACTTGTGACAATGCCACAAACTGTGGCTAAGTGGGGAGGGGTGTGAAAGTGGGCTGCTGGGGGTAGAAGGGGCATGGGGTGCCATGGGAGCCTCAGGGAGACAGTGGGCATCTGAAGGAGTGATGTGGCACTGGCAGGGGTGCCATTTCAATAGCTATAAAGCTGATGGGATGAAACTCTGGAGGGGATTCCAGGGACATACAGTGCCATGGTCCCAGGTGGGCACAATCCTGGCAGCAGCCCCAGCCACCTAATGGACTGCTTCCAGGGCTGTTCCCATCTGGGGCCATGGCACTGTCTGTCCTTGGACCCCACCCCCGTGGCCCCATCCCATCAGCTTTATGGCTATTGAAATGGCACCCTGCTGCCTGCCACACCACTCCTTCAAAAGAGAGCAGATTCAACACTTATGTACTATTCTCAGTTCCCCCATTAAAGCTTTTATCCCATTGGTTTCTTCACTAGCTTTACACTGAATTTCAACCATTAGTGCAGCTGGAAGGGAGGAAGGGACATTCCCAGTTTTACAGCCCCACTCAAGTGTCAAGACATTAATCTTCTGAAACAAGACTGCATGATTATGCACATTAGCATGATCTGTACTGTCTCCCCAAGGCCCCCTATAGCACCCCCCATGCTCCTTCTGCCCCATCTCTCTCTCCTGTCCAGCAACTTCAGCTCCCCCGTGATCATATCAGCCCCTCTAGTGTTGCACTGGCCTGGGGGGGGTGGATCCCTGTGGCAATTCCTGCAGGTTCACCAACTTTTTGGTGCAGATCTCAGCTCACAGCCTGGGAGTTTGCCACTGAGACCCTTATTTTTCTAAAATTAGGTGCAGGGTCCTTGGCACACCCGGAGTTTGCCACAGCCCTGGAGTGATGCAATTTGTGTCACTTTAAGAGATCTTTGAAAATAGAGTCCCATATATCCATCCAGTCTGCCCTGTTTTACTCTGTCCTACCCTGGCACCTACTGTTTACTCAATGTTATTGCCCTCACCTCCCTTCCTCCTTGGTCTGTGCCCTACTGCTTTCTTTCTGTGTAACTGTTGAGCCTTTTACTTGGTCCCAGCTGTGTTTCAAACCATTACTGGTTCTTGCACCCACCACCTCTGCTGGTAGGCTGTTCCAAGGCTCAACCACTCTCTCTGTAAAATAAAACTTTCTCATGTCCCACATGAATCTACTCCCCACCACCATCTTCCACTCATGTCCCTGTGTTCTAGAGTTACCATTCCTGCTGAATATTTCTTCACAGTTTGCATTGCTCCTCAGAGGCATCGTTCAGCTTAACAAACTTTCACGCTATCTTCTTGTCCCCCCTTCCTGCACCTATTTCTGCAAACCTACTTCTCCAGATAATCTCTGCACTGCTTAGAATTTGTACTATGCACTTAGCCTAATGGCTCGTTTGTCACGCTGTAACATGATCTGACTCCAAGGTCACCTTGTAACTGTACCTGTAATTGTATACAATTGTATTGAACTGTTCATTGTATTTTTTGTTTCCTAAATGTTGTATTTATGTTGTATTGTTTCAATCCGGGTCACCCCTGATAAAGGGACTGTATTGGATCAGTGGACTTTCTCGGTTATCAAAATTTAATAAATAAATAAATAAATACCACCTCTTTCCCATTACCCATCCCTGTATAAGCAGAAAGCGGACTTAGAAATAGAGGTTCACATCATATCGTAGTATTGCACAAGAAGGGAGTGCTGTCATCTAAACTGTATTGGCATTGCCACACTGCACCAGGCTCACTAGAACACATCCCATGGTCCTGTTCATTTATCGTATCCTGCTGGTCCAAGGTTACAGAATTCTTCAGTACCATCACTAGTGGGGTGAGCCCCAATGATTCAAAACTATAGATCCAGGGTGACATCTGGCACTGATTTAAACATAGTGCGGCTCTAAAATAAGAAGAAAACACCTCAAAAAACCATCTCCCATTGCAGTCAATAGAGAGTGCCTCTGCACTCTACAAACTGCTACTTCACAAAATGTCAGAGCGTGGGGGCAGTGTTTTAGCAAAACTAGACCAGGAAGAGGATGGGATCTGGCAACCGGCTCCTCAATATGAGGATTTATGATCCCTGCTGCTAAGCAAAAGCAAAGTGTGCAGATCAAAATGTTGAAACAAGGATTGGTGAAGTCCTTAGGAGGTAAGCAAACTTGGGGGGGCTTGGGAATCATTTTGAAAAACAGGTCAATTGTTGTTCTTTAAACATAGTTTATTGAAATTAATTATGCTCTTTAAAGTTTTTCTAGATACAGGAAAATGATTTGAAGGATCCTGCATGCTGCTCTTCTTCTAAACTGTTTCTCTTGCATGCTGCTATCCCTCTCCCACTAGGTTTACTAAAATATCTTTGTTTTCCTTTCAGGGTGATAGTGTATTTGGCTTAGATATTGAGTGTACTACACAGAGGAGTCCCTAAAGGAACAAAACATATGGACATGCTAACATACAAACCTGACAGCAGAAGAAGACCTATGATCTGTCACGTTTTCCCAATATACGCCCCCTGTATGATTGTGTACAGTAGATCCTCCCCTTGACTTTGTCCCACACACTCTTGAATCCATGGACTGTCTTCTGGTTTATGACCTTTGCTAGAAGTTCATTCCACCTTGACGCCATGTGCTCTGTAAAGAAATGTCTCTTGATCTCCTTCTTGAACATCCCGCCCACCCTGCTAAATTAACTGTGCCTCTTGTGTTCCAGTTCTCACTCAAGCAAAAGAAGTTCCCAAGATCCACCTGGTTTATACCTTTAAGGTAGTGATGTGCTGGAGCCAGCTTGTCCTGACTTGCTCAAGGTGGTATTTATTTATGTGAAGTTGTTTTATCGGCTTATGCGAGCCAGTCGTTACCAGCCAGCACTTGATAAAAAATCTGTCTTTTTAGGGAGGGGTCTTTCTTCTTTAATGAAGCATAGCTGCCCATTGTCGCTGGCACACTGCTGCCTATTTTACTCTATGGAGCCCCACTCCTGCAACCCCTCTGAGGTTCTGAGCTAAGCAGAGTTGAGATATTATATCAAAAAGTGGCACATTTTGTGGCAGGAGCACAGCCCAGATCCCTTCACTGTGATGTGCTTGCTGCCCTAAACTAAGCCTCCCTTGAGGCAAGATTAACCTATCTGGTCCTCTGCCTAGCCTTTAATTTGTTCAAAATCACTGCCCCTCACAGTATCCATGGCATCCTCCAGCCCAAATTACAGAAAATGGCACTTAGGTCTTCAACCTGTCCACTGCTAGAGTTCCCAAGACCTTGGGCATGCGCAAGTGACCGGTCTTTTGCTATTTCTGCACCATATCTCTGGAATAGCCTACTGCTAGAAGTTCTTAAACTGCTCTCCTATAGTCACCTTCAAAATGCAAGGTTCATTTGCTTGTGGGCAGTTGTTGTAATTGTAGTTCATGACTCTGTACTTCAGGGTACATAGCTTTACATTTCTTCATAGTAACAAGCTACCTAAGTGGATATGTGCTTTATTGGACAGCCCTGCTGACACTAATGCTGTAACTTTGAAATCTGTACCTGTTCACATGTTGTGCAATGTAACTTAATGTGTAATGTGTAGTTCACCTTGGAAATGTCCTTGCTATCTGATATCACAGTTGTGTAATATGGAGTTTGCCTATCTGTTCTCTGTACATCCTGAGCATTTATATATAATTTTATGTTATGGTATTGTAATTAATTCTGAGTCACCCCCGAAAAAGGGACACTAGTCTCAATGGGTCTACTTGGTCAACACATTTCAATAACTAAATACATTTAAATCAAATTAACTAACTAATTGAATTAATCACTCCTTAAATAAATAAATAAATTTTAACTTGGAAAAATGTTTGCATTCCTGTTTGAAAAATGTGATCTCATATAGGTTTTGCTTGATAACCTAAAACCATATTGAGTACCTTACAAACTACACTGAAGTGCATGGCAGTGCCTGAGGGGTAGAAGATTAGGTCACAACCTCCAAAATTTTTAACCTAGGGTCACTAATCCCAGCTGGGGGTTTTACATTGCAAACAGCATAAAAGTGATTGTCCCTAGCTGGACCAGTGGTGTTGAGGACTGAGGTGTTCAACACCTTACCATGGCAGCCACAGACACTGCCAGCTATTTCCTGAAATGTCTGTGATATTTCCAGAAATATCTCCTGCTTTCTGCATTTCCACAGAAGGGGCAGTAGGGAGAAACTCTTCAGAAATTTCACAAAATATCTGGAAATAGCTGGCAATGTCTGTGGCTACTACTGTACCTCCTACCATGCCAGCAACCAATGTTTGGGAATGAGTACCGTCACTGGGGGTTGGCCATGGTGGAAGAAGCTCATGCACCTGATGGACTGCTGTACTCTCTCCAGGAAGGGAAGTTAGCCATCTCAGCCTCTGACCGCCACTAGGTGGAAGCCTATTGGTAGTGCAGGCAGTGAGCAGCTCAAAGGGTGGGTTGCAGTTCTGTACCGTGTGCATACCTCCATGAGCATGCCTTGACATGTTCCATGGGGAACTTTGCCCTCGTGAGTCAGAGAGGAGGATGCCAATCCATGGGGGGAGCAAGAACAGGGTTAAGAGCCAGCCCGCCAACACCAGTGAGGCAAAAGGTTTTATGAAAAAAATAACTGAATGTCACTGACAGAAACATTTTACCATTCATGCCAAGAGTGGAAGACAATAGTATGTTCCTCCCCAGCTGCATTGCTAGATAAAAAGGAAAAAGAACTACTACTTTGGTAACTGCTATGCACAAATATTAGACATGAAATTTATAGTGAGCCATGCGTTCCCATCATATATTTTACTGTTTCCAGTACCTTTTTACATCTTTACAATAATACAAAAACAAATACTGTCTACTTCTGAACAGTGCCCTAGCATGTTTGCAGGCAACAATGACCCATTGGTGACAATCCTAGCATAACACTTACAATAACCATTGTAAGAAAGACAGGTAAATGGAGATCATATCAAACAAGAACAAGTTCTAAGTGTATCAGAATTTATTTTCTTTTTTCTGCATTTCTTTTTTTAACTTTCTTTTTATTAGCTTTTCAAAGAGTACATAATTTTAAAACTTGAGCCACAGTGAATACTTATAGCAATAGCTTAAAAAATTACACATCCTTATTGCAGGCATTGATACAATCACCCACGTTATTACATCACATGAGGCTGAATGAAGACAAGTAAAAAAAACATTAAAATAAGGTTAACTCGTATTATAAAAAAGGTCTGAGAAATGGAGCTTTCTGATTGGCTGTAAACATTCTAACAGCCTTATGTTAATCTTTTATTAACATACATGTAGAGCTTAATCATATGCTGAACAAGGTTTAACACAATTTAAAAAAACATTTTTATTATAATAGCAATAAGGCATTCCCAGGGGTTATGTTAATGGTCAGTTAATCACCCTCTAGGGGCATGTGGCACTCAGCTATGCCTCGTGCCACATCACACCCCTAGATGGTGATTAACAGACCATTAACATAACCCCAGGTCATGCTTTATTGCTTAAATAGCCAAATATTTGTTGCAAGAACAATTGTCTAGAAAAGCAGTCCTATAGTTAGGCAGCCGAGTCCATCCAGCTTTTGATCTATGTTGTCCTTAACTGACATTTTAAACACATTTCATTTTATGCTCTCCTGCACTCTCCCTCAGGGAACTCTGTCTTAGAAAAAAGAAGATTGTGATATTTCACTGTTAAAATAGAGGAATATAACTATTCAGTACTGTGTGAGAAAGAAGCGATATCCTAAAAATGATAACTAATATTCCTAACTGTTCAGAAACAATTTGAACTGTAACTTGGAATAAAACAAGGTTCATTACAATCTGATGTGCAAAAAAGGTCTTTGGAATATACATCAAAGTTTAGAATCAAACTGCATTACATACCCATAACTGTTGACATTACCACATATACAGGGATGCAGAGGCTGGTGACTCTAGTGTCCTTGGGATCTGCCATGACTGATTGGTTTGCATGGCTGACTCTGGTTTTACGAGTGTTTGGCATGGGGGTGGAACTGACTTGCCACTCACTTGGCACGATTTTCTGAACAGTTGCTCTGAAACCACATTACTGTTTAAAACTCGACAGCAGACTACAAAGTTTAGCCAGTAACTTTACATGTAACTTTATTTATGCTTCCCCAGTCATGCTTGTTATTATTATTTATGTTTAACCAGTTATTTAACTTCAGTAAAAGGTAAACCTGAGCCATAAAGCACTGCAATATGAACACAATGGGGGGAGGGCACTACTAATTGCTACCAACTAGTTTAAATACTAAATGTAATTACTGATTTAATTTTGACTCTTTGCTTTTCTTTGTCTAGTGCTATCATTTCAGTTTGTTTTTTTATGAGCACCCTTGTGAAAAGATAAACCTGACCATTCTGATCACCTAACAGTTACAGCACTCCCCTTCTCCTGGGGCATAAGGATTTGATTCCCAGTCTCAGAATCTAGTTGGGCAGTGTCAGGAGGTGACCAGGCACTCTGATAGGACACATTTATTTCTGGGTTGCGCTAGCTGGTGGCAGTCACAGAACTGCTGCCTCCTGGGAGCCAGTGAAAGGGTAGTGAAGCAGTCCAGGGAAGCTCTTAGTTATGCTTCAGTATGCCTGATGTCAGTTATAGAAAGAGAAATATCTGGGGCATATTTTGAAATCCAGATATTGTCAACCAGCACAAATGTTATTATGGCTCTTAGTCTTAAAGGGCTGTAGACACCTCAAAGAAAGCTCTGAAAAACATGATATATAGGTTCTATTTAGCTCACATTCCATGTTTCTTCGATAGATTCCTCTTTTCCATTATTTATTACTGAGGAAATGTACATGAAAACACAGTCTTTGCTCCTTAGTGCTCCTCTGCCTTTATAGCTTACTTTCTACTTCAAATCATAATCCTCTGTTGGTACTTCACAATGTGTTGTCCTGGGACTAACCGTGATGTCACAAGCAGTGCATTATGACCTCAGATTGGGAATAAGCAACAGGAGTGGATGAACGCTTCAGGAGAAAAGAGCCTGTCTTCATGCACTTGACCTCAGTAATAAATAATGGGGAGGAGACATACAGAATTAATGTGAAATATCAGTTAAATTGTTTCTAAATATTGTTTTTTGTATGCATTCTCTTGAATACATCAGATGCTCTTCAAATAATCTGTCATTGGATGAAATACAGAAGTTAGTACTCTTTTTAAAGAAATACACATTTCAAAATAAGGAATCTAGAAGATAGTCACACAGAAATTCCCATAATAGATAAAATGTAGATTCTACATACAGGGACCTCTTTCATGTTCCAAAGACATGTCTGATGCTGTGGGGGACAATGTAAGGTGATCATATTGGTTAATTACTATCAGCATGATTCATGTACAGTGAAACCTATTAGGGTCAAGTGCAGTGTCACAGTTTCCCTGCATTCAAAAAAAAGAGATTAACTCCCATTGACATTTCATTGTACCTTGCAGTAACTCTACTGCAGAATTCTGCAGAGTTAGGCTTCAGCTTGGTGAGCTTCCTGTACTGTATATAGTAGATAATTGAAACTGTATAAGTAGAAGTTCATATTGTAACCATTTTTGCATATTTGCATGCACTGCATGTCTTACTGTATATATAATAAATGGGGAGTGTTTTCTCCCATAGGAAAACCCAGTTACAATTTGCTGTTATAACCTGTGGGTTATATCGGCGAACACACACCAGGTTTCCCTCACTCCAAGCATGTGCCTACTGCTACTATCCCCTTAAACACCACAGGATACTTGGCCACCACTATCATTAAGTGTCGCCGGTAAGTGAATTTTGAAAAAAACCTTGCCTCTCAGCAGTTCAGTTTTCCTCCTGGAGTAAACCAGTAATCCTCGATTAAATCTTAAAAAAAAAAAAGGAAAGGTTTCAGCAGCTGCTCAGCCACGGACCACAGACAGCACTTAATCCTGACTGGATCACAGCTGTTTTATTTTAATACAGTGTATTGCTGCGGCAAGAAAATGCTCCACAGCAATTATATAAAGTAAAACATGGGGTGGTGTGTTTAACTCAAGATTTTACACATACCCTCGGTGTTGGATGCTTAAATAAACCCCTCAAACTTCTCTCTTAGGGTTTATGCAGCATCCAACACCTGGGGGGGGTAAAATGTAGTTAAACACACCATCCCATGTATTATTATATATATTATTTTTTTTAATTTATTGTAAAGGCTTATTATGCCTGTCAATAAACTACTACATGCTTACTTAGTTATATAGTGAGAAACCAATTAGTTGAAGGGTATGAAAATGCCAACATTTATCCCCCTCTATGATCAAGATGCATTACAGCACTGGTGGTGTTCCTCTCATTCATAAACAAAGAGTCAAACGTGTGGAAAAAATGTTAATATGCTGGAGTTTCAGGTAATGATAAGGCAAACTATTAAATACTGTTTTTGTAGGCTTTTCCAAGTAAACAGCCATCTCAGGGAGGTACTCCAAACATCCTGTAGCTGTGCAGCCTTACTTCCTCTTGTCAAACAGATAGAAAGTCATATGGCACTCTTGTGTTTGGAGTACTTCTGTGGGCTGGATGTCCACTTGGAAAATACTGCAAATGTTCAATAAATAATAATCAATAAATTGTAAATTATCGTGACCTGGAACTACAATTTATCTATGTTTTTTCTGAATATGCTTCTATGCATATAACTGTTTTGTGAGCTCAAGCCTAGTTTTAGTAGCAATGGCTGATCCCTGCAGTGCTACCATTTTGCGTTTGTTATTGCCGGTTTCATTGTAGTTGCTAAGTCCTGGTTCATCATCCTCCTCTTCCTCCTTCCTCCTTCCTCCCTCCTCCAGTCCACAATTCCATTGACCAAATGCCACTAACAAGTGGGCTGGATTCTAGGCCATTGGTCTAATTTGTATATATTTATTTGGACCTTTTTCCAGGAGAGAGCATTCTGAGTTGAGAAATTTATAATGAAGGAAGCTGGCAGGGGACTCTGCAGATGGATCAGTGGTGAAGCAAATGATGGCCCTGCTTATTATTAACCATTCTGTTCATGGATGGAAGGGTGAGGCCATGGTGCATTCAGCACAGGCATTGCAGGTAGGGTTAGCAAGACAAGGAGGGAAAAGAGGAGAAAAGTTGATATTAAAAGTCAAGGTTATGACCAACTAAACAAATTCTAGCCAGAGCCAGCATGGCTACAAAATGATATTATTGATGGTAATGAAAAATATGTAAAAAAAATGGTGTCATAACAAGCACATACTATATGTGTTTTTTGAGCAGCACAAGCATTTGGACATTAATCAAAAACTTATATTCATGAGATTCTAACTCCTCCATTCAAATTACATTCTGTCTTCACAAACTAGTGGCATTATAAAGGGATGATCCACATAACACAATAAAAAAGGGAGGGTAATGCAACAAGGACATGGAGTCAAATTTTCAATGTATTGGGTACTTCAGTTTTGTAGAAATAGTTTAAAAATGAAGGTACTAACAAGTGTGGAGACTGACCCTTTTAGTGCAGTTCTTAAAGGAAAACCTTTGCGATCTTTTGATGTTTATGCTGCCAATGCTGTCTCTATGCCCCTTAGTGTTCACCGAAATAGATTTAGAAAACAGATTTTAAATAATTATAGAACATTTTGACATGGGGTGAGTGTAAATGCATTGCACAGAAAGGAACTGTTAGATATGCTGTAGTTGTTTCCTCCACTGTTGTAAAGGAATGCTGGACTACATCAGTCCATGGTAGCAAAGCAAGGCTAAAACACAGTTTTGTGTGTGTGTGTGTGTGTGTGTGTGTGTGTGTGTGCGTGTGCGTGTGCGTGTGTGTGTGTGTGTGTGTGTGTGTGTGCATGTGTGTGTGTTTGTGAGAATTTTAAAACCTAGGAGGAAACAACATGGTAGTGATTGAGGAGAGCACTGTTAATCCTTACTGCCTGCAGACAGAACTGGGATGTTATATAAAGGAATTCTGGACTAATGTCTGATATGTGACTCTGGCAAAAAACAGTAAGAGAGATGATGCAACTGCAAAGGAAACACACTTTGTTTTTTCTTGTTTTTTGGGAAGGGACTTTATTGTCTGGCGTAGTTATCTTGGGTAGGAGACTGTGTAGCAAGTCCAACATGCTCTTCGGTGGGAAAGAATGCTTTGAAGTAATGCTGAGTCCCTTTTTGAAGCAAGGTGTCTGCAGGGCTCTGCCCACTGCAACCATAAAAAAGCCCTGTAATTTTGGTTGCAGTTTAAAGGTGGCATGATTGATTCACAGATGAGCTTGCATTCCAGTAAAAAGGTTTTTTCAGGCACAAAGTGAGAAAAAAGAAGTGAATGTTTCAGTGTCTTAATTTCACAGTGGAAGGTCACGAGATCGGGGGGGCAGGAATGCTCATATGTTTTAGGAAAAAACTTCTCACTAGATAGAGTTATCATCCTCAAGACTCAATCAGTCAAGACTTTATTTGTAAAAAGTGCAATTCACAATGATCAAAGTGCTTGTAAATAAAAGAGAGCTTAAAATAATAAATATCTAAACTGTATCAAAAACCCAGAAATTAAACAACAGCTAAAGTTTATCACAAATCAGAAAATGCCATATTAAATAAACGTGTTTCAGCTCTGATTTAAAACTCTCTGGAGTTTAAGCAACTCCATTTACACTATACAGTAATATCTATACTGATATTAACCAACAAATGAGCTATTTACAAAAGTAGTGCAAGAAACAGCTATATCACACATGTCTCTTCAATGCCATACATGTACATTCACCTCATGACAGAATGTTCTATAATTCTTTAAAAAAATGTCCTAAATCCATTTTGGTGAACTTCACAAATGGGCAATGTGCCTGCACTGGCTACCATAAGCTAATAAGAGTGCAATGGTTCTCCTTTAAGAACTGCACTAACAGGGTCCACAGAACCCACTATAAACAGGCCTTAAAAACCAACTTATGGTATCAAGCATATCCTAGCTGATGATATTTACTGAATTTTATGAATTGAGTATTTTTTGTATTTGTGTTTTATATTATTGTTTTTATGTAAGCGTACTGTGATGGCGCCTTGGTTTTAGAAAGGCGCGGTATAAATAAAGTATATTATTATTATTATAAAAGGAGGGGGGATAATGTAACAAGGACATGGAGTCAAATTATAGATATATGAGGTATTGCAATTTTGTTGAAATCGTTTAGAAAAGAAGGTACTGACAAGTGTGATGAGTGACCCTGTTAGTGCAGTTCTTAAAGGAACGCATTTGTGCTCTTTATACATTTATGGTTGCCAGTGCTGTCACCATGCCCCTTAGTATTCACTGAAATGGATTTAGAAAAAAGGTTTTAAATATTTATAGAACATTTTGTCATGAGGTGAATGTGGAAAGGAAATGTGCGATATATGTAGTTGTTTCTTGCGCTACTGTAAAGGAATGCTGGACTATGTCAGTCCATGGTTGCAAAGCTAAAACACAGTGGGGTGTGTGTGTGTGTTTGTGTGAGAATTTTAAAATCTAGGAGGAAAAAACATGGTGGTGATTCACTGAGCACAGCACTGGTAACCCTTACTGCCTGCAGACAGAACTGGGATGTTTTGTAAAGGAATTCTGTACTAATGACTGATATGTGACTCTGGCTAAGTATAGTAGGAGAGATGTTGCAACTGCAAAGGAAACACACTTCATTTTTTCTTGTTTTTTTACAAAGGCACTTTGTTATCTGGCTTAGTTATCTGGCGTAGGAGACTGTGCTGCAAATCCAATATGTTCTTCTGTGGCAAAGAATGTTCTGAAGTAATGCTGAGTCTCTTTTTGAAGCAAGATGTCTGCAGAGTTCTGCCCTCTGCAGCCATAAAAAAACTGTAATTTTGGCTGCAGTTTAAAGGTGGTATGAATGATTTACAGCTGAGATGATACCTAACATTTATGAAACAAACTGCATTGTGAATTGTGGAGGTGGTGTGGGGATATACTATTCTTGCTACTATTGTGTTAATTTGAGCATTTTTAACCCGTGAGCCCTACCTGCCTGAAACAGGAAGTAGGAAGAGGGTAGTGCTGTCCATTACAACTGGGGCTGCCTACTAAGCACTAAAACAGAGATTTTATTACATTTGTGTGGCAAAAGGATGCTTTGCAAGCCCTAACATAACACAGGGACTTTACTAGGAGCTAAAACATACAGTTTATCACAACTTTTGGTTGCGAGGACAACACGACCCCAGGAATTAACTTCCGGGTCATTTGGGGCTTAAAACTTGCCCCTGCAGTGAGCAGGGTGAGCGTGAGCAGGGTGCGTATTTTCACGCATGGAGACACGCGCAGAGACACGCGCATTGGCGCGTGTTGGCTGTGTCTGCTGGGACTGCTGGGAGAAAATAAATTTAATAACAGAGGTAACATAAGGTAACCAAAATGAAGCTATGTACTGGCTGTAATATGTATGCTGAGGGGGGAGTCGAACTAGGTTTCATGTGTTGCAAGTGTTGCAAAATAAAGACCCTAAAATTTGAAATTGATCAACTGAAGGAGAGAATAAAGGTGCAAACTGATATATTCTCACTTGAACAATATATAGACGGCATGGTGGATAGTATGTCAGAAACAATTCCCCATGATCAACAGGCTCCAGACATTCAGGTCCCCGTAAATAAGAAACAGGAGGGGGGGAACCTAATAAATGGTATCTTGCAAATAAAACAGCATGCAACAAAAGAGGTAGAAGAAATATTGGGGGTACATCAAATATACTAACACCAAATAGGTTTAGTGCACTCGCAATAGAAAAACATGGGGGGGGCAACAATCTGAAACAGCAAAGGAGGAGCCGGATAGCCGGATCCCCCACGTGCAACAAGGATCCTCTATTGCATACCAGCATATAACCCCCAATGCACAAGATACACAGGATGTACTATTTATAGGTGACTCAATGTTAAAATACACTGATGCAGTTCTATGTAAAAAACAGGAACTTACATACAACAGTAAGTGCCCTACCAGGAGTGGGCATAGGGGATATTAAAAAACTGATCCCAGGACTTATAGAAAATACCATTAACCCTGTGACATTTTTACATCTTGGAGTAAATGATATTGGGAAAAGAAACATATTGGATATTCAATGAGATTTTGAGGAGGTTGGGCAAAAGATTAAAACATTCAAAGGCAAGCTAATTATATCAGGGCTCCTACCAGTACCTAGGGCAAGTGAATCACTAGGCAAAGAAATTCTAAGGTTGAATAGTTGGCTGAAACGCTGGTGTCAGAGAGAGGACCAGCTATTTGTCGATAACTGGCAGGATTTTCAGGGACACCATTTGTTTGCAAGGGATGGAATGCACCTCAATAGGCAGGGTAAAATGATTTTTTCTTATAAGTTATAAAGGTTGATGACCGAAAACATGGTACATTTAAACTGATTGAGAGGGGGGAAATGGTTAATTCATTAGGTGAAGGAGTTGGAGAAACAAGAGTTAGGGTACAAAAAACAAACAAACATATTACATCCAAAATACATTTTCTTTTAGTCAACGCTAGGAGTTTAAACAATAAAATCGGGGAGCTTCAGCTGGTTTTGCATGATTTGGATATACATGTCTGTGCAGTTACTGAAACATGGTGGAAATCTGAGGATTGTTGGGGGGAAAAATTTACCAGGGTACACCCTCTATAACAAGGATAGGATAAATAATGGGGGGGGGGGTTGCTATATATGTGAAGGAAGTAATACCATCAGAACAGCAGGATACATCTAGATGGGATGGTAATGAAATTCTCTGGGTATCAATCTCTCCAGAATATAATACAAAAATAGATCTAGGACTGGTATATAGAAATCCCACTATAACAGCAGGTGAGGACTTAAATATGTTGGATTTTATTAAGCATTTGTCAGAGGTTAAGAATGTGGTCCTAGTGGGAGATTTCAATCTGCCAGGTATAGATTGGGCAAATCTGGTAACAAAAACAAATACAGAAAATGATTACCTAAACACCCTTAGTCTGGTTGGTTTGGAACAATATGTAAGGGAAAACACTTGAGATAAACATATTCTTGATTTGATTCTAAGTAATATGGGAGAAAAGATAAATAACTGCCATGTACTGCCACCTTTGGGCTCTAGTGACCATTTAATGGTAAGATTTGACTATATAGGGGCATTGAGTCAAAATTTGGGTAACACCATAATATATAGATATGATAGGGCCAATATAATGGGTATGCAGAGAGATTTGTCAAATTGGAACAGGGAAGCAGAGTTTAAAGGTATATCGATATCAACAATGTGGGATATCCTTAAATCCAAAATCATTAGCTTGGTCCAAAAATTTGTACCAACCAAGATTAAATATAATATAGCTAAAAAGCAGCTCCCCCCTTGGATGACAACAGCAATCAAAAAAGAAATGAAGGAGAAAAATAAAGCTTTTAAACATGCTAAATTAAGAGATGTTGATAGCTGGGCAAACTATAAAAGGTGTTTAAAGTCCACCAAAAAAAGGATAAAAGAAGCAAAAAGTAAATATGAAATTACGTTAGCTACTAGGGTTAAGGACAATTATAAATTCTTTTATCAATATATCAATAACAAAAAGGGTGAATCAAAAAAGATAGGTCCTATGCTGGATGCTGGGGGGAAAATTAGTTGCCGATAATTTTGGTATGGCGGAACTAAGTAATATTTACTTTGCTTCAGTTTTCAATACAGGTCAATCACTATCAGGGATTAATTGTGGTATACGAAATGATGACCCCGGAGTAATTATGGACAGGCAGGAAGTTATGTTAAGACTCCAAAAACTTGATCAGAATAAGGCACAGGGCCCAGATGGGATACATCCTAGAGTGCTCAAGGATTTGGCTGAACAACTTGCAGGCCCAGTTACTGTATTATTTCAGAAATCATTAAAGGATGGGGAGGTCCCTGAAGATTGGAAACAAGCAAATGTGATTCCTATGCACAAGAAAGGTCCCAAACAGGAGGTTAAAAATTATAGACCTGCTAGCCTTACCTCGGTTCTGAGAAAAGTGCTAGAGGGATTTATTAAGGATTTTATTACGGAACACCAATATAAAACTGGGAATGTTGACAATGCACAGCATGACTTTGTTAAGGAGAGGTCTTGTCAGACTAATCTATTGGAATTTTATGGGAAAGTAAATCAGGCGTTGGACGGGGGTAGTTATGTGGATGTTATCTTCTTGGATTTTGCCAAGACATTTGACAAGGTACCCCACGTCAAACTACTTGAAACTCCGGTCAATATCAGAATTAACCATAATATCATTTGTTGGATAAGATCTTGGTTGACAGACAGGAGTCAGAGAGTTTGTATAAAAGGAGAATTCTCCAACTGGCAGAGAGTGACTAGTGGTGTTCCGCAGGGTTCGGTGTTGGGTCCCTGCCTGTTTAATGCCTATATAGGGACAATGAAGGCCTCCCCAGATATTTAGTTTTCAAAATCTGGAGATGATACCAGACTAGGGAGGGTGGTTAACTTTAATAAGGATGCAGACTTATTACAATCAGCCCTAAGTGAGTTAGAAATTTGGGCACACAAGCACGGTTCATTTTTCAACGTGGATAAGTGCAGTGTGATGCATTCGGGGAAGTACAATATTCTACATGATTATGAAATGGGAGGTACATTTCTCAAAGAGACCTCAGAGAAATGTGATTTAGGAATAAAAATCAGTAATAATCTGAACTTCACACCCCATTATAATCAGATAATTAAAAAAGCGGGTAGCATACAATACTGTATTAATAAACATATTAAAAGTAGAGATAAGGGTGTTCTTTTGACATTATATACATCATTGGTGCGTCCACATTTGGAATATTGCTCCCAGTTGTGGCCCCCATTTAAAAAAGGGGATACAGCTTCGATTCAGAGGTTCCAGAGAAGAGCCACCCATAAAATCAAGGAAGTACAGGGGATGGACTATAACCAGAGGCTTAGTACGTTGGGGTTATACTCTCTAGAGTTCAGAAGATTAAGGGGGGATATGTGTTTGATTTATAGGGCCCTAAATGATCTGATATTATGGGAACAGCTTAATTCGGAAATCATGGATCATAATCATAATACTAAGGCACACCCGTTACAGATAAAATCAGATAGATTCCTTTCAAATAAAAGGAAGTACTGGCTGACAGTAAGAGCATCTAGGATCTGGAATAAACTACCAGTAAAAATAATTGTTAGTAGTGGTATAGAAGTCTTTAAAAGAGAGCTGGATAGTTATTTAATAAATAATGATCTAGTGGAATATTCTTAAAAACATATGGCTAGCATATGGACTTTGTCTTTAAAAGCTCTGTATACCTATGAAACCTATGATGCTTACGTTCCAGTAAAACATTTTGCCAGGCACAAAGTGAGAAAAAAGTAGTGGATGTTTCAGTGCTTTAACTTCACAGTGGGAGGTCATGGAGGTCAGAGGGGAACTGGTATGCTCATGTGTTTTAGGAAAAAAACTTCTCACTTGATAGAATTATCATCCTGGAATTTATGCAATCCTAGTTACACTATACAGTTATATATTACATATTAACCACCAAATGAGATATTTACAAAGTAGTGCAAGAAACGACTATATCAAACATTTCCATTCTGTACCATGCATGTACACTTGCCCCATGACAGAATGTTCTATAATTCTTTACAAATATTTTCTAAATCCATTTCATTGAACTTCACTAAGGGGCAATGTGCACTGGCTACCATAAACTAATAAAAGTGCAAAGGTTCTCCTTTAAGAACTGCACTAACATGGTCCTCAGAACCCAATTAAAAAAGGGTTGGGGGATAATATAAAAAGGACATGGAGTCAAATTATCAATATATTGGATACTGTGATTCTATAAAAATATTTAAAAAAAGACGGTACTGATAAGTGTGGAGAGTGATCCTGTTAATGCAGTTCTTAAAGGAAAACTTTTGCGCTCTATATACATTTATAGTGACCAATGCTGTTATCTTTCCCCCTTAATGTTCACTGAAATGGATTTAGAAAGCAGATTTTAAACAATTATGGAACATTTTGTCATTAGGCAAGTGTAAATGCATGGCACAAAAAGGAAATGTTCGATATACTGTCGTTTCTTGTGCTACTGTAAAGGAATGCTGGACTATGTCAGTCCATGGTAGCAAAGCAAGGCTAAAATACAGTGGTGTGCGTGTGTGCGTGTTTGAAGCTATCCTGTTGCCTTACACTACCCTTTTTTCATCTTTTCACTTCCCCTGAATAATTTCTTTGCAAAAATGGCCCCCTCAGCCCAAGCAGAGTAACCCACAATGGCTACACCAGTACTATATGCATAAACTCCTCCTAATTCTCCTCCTCCTCCTCCTATCTGGTAATGTTCACCCCAACCCTGTCCCTTCCCAGCTAGCCCTGAGTTTGAATAAAAGCAACAGCACACTCAAACTCACTGCCATGGACATCCGAGGCATCTTATCTAAAACTGATGATCTTCAAGTAAGGGTTGTGCCACACCCCCGACATGCTAGCCATTAATGAGACCTGGCTGTCGCCAAAGGTCCCTGACTCTGCTGTTTCACTCTCTGGTTACATGCTGTTTAGGCAAGATAGGGTAGGTAAAAAGGGTTGGCGCTGTGCACTCTACTTAAAAGACTCATATAGTGGGCAAGCCCTACCTCACCAGACAGAACCCAGCAAATCACAAATTATAGCCATCAAGGTCTTACTCGGACACAACGGTAAATCCATAACTATACTGTCAGTATATATTCCCCCCCAGGAACAAGCCACAGGCTTTAATCTGGTTCTTAATTATGTAACTGACCTGCCTCCTTACACTGAAGTGATAGTGCTTGGTGATTTCAACACCAACTGACTGGCCCCTAAAGCTAACCCCCTCAAGCATGCCATCGCAGCTGTTATCTTTACCCAACTTGTCACCTCCCCTACCAGGACCAATTACAGAATTGGCAACAACTCACTTCTTGACCTCATTATTACCTGCTACCCAGATAGAATTACACACACCGAGGTCCTATACAATTCCTTGAGTGACCCTTCTCTTGTCACCTGCCTCTGGTCCATTAAAGGCCCTAAGGCTCCTGCCAAGGTCATTACCCAGTGCATCTTGAGGAAAGGGCAGCTCTGGCACCTCCAGAACTACCTTGAGCATATTGACTGGTCCCCCTTAGACTCCATCCTTAGTGTTGATGCAGCCCTCAACTATTTCATTCACCACTTTAACAGGGGCTGTGACCTCTACACCCCAGTATGCAAATGGAAGGCCAAGGGGGTTACAAACCCCTGGATCACCACTGACTTAATCAAAATGATGCATGACAGAGATAACCTCTAGCACCTTGCCCAAAAATCTGGAAGACCTTCTGACTTACAGCGTTACAAGGCAACACATAATGCTTGCACACTGGAAATGCATCATGTCAAAAGGGAACATTTTAGGCAAGAACTCACAAACTCCTGGAGCAATGGGAAATGTTTCTGGGAAACCATCAAAGATCCCACAGGTAAGCCCTTTAAAATGCCCCCTAATCTGCTTAATGTCAATGGAGCTCCTATGCAGGACCCAGTATTAATCACAGACACCCTTAATGATGCCTTCACCAACCTCTCAGGCATTGTCCCCCTCAGACTTCCATAAGACGTCTGACAGTCCTTTCTGTGCAAATGCCCCCCCCCGCTGAAGGCCCCCCTTCTATTTCAAGAAAGTCTCCATAGCTGGGAGCTCAGAAGAAATAATACATTAAAAAAAAGAAAGAAAGTCTCCATGAAAGAGGCAAAGAAGTATCTAAAAAAAGTGTTGGACAAAACCAGGTTCATCAGTGACACCCTAGACCTTAAACTCCTAAACCGGACCTTTGACTCTGTCCTTAAGCCCCTTACCACTCTTCTCAACCTTTCCCTATCACATGAACAATTCCCACAGGTCTGGAAATCAGCTTTGGTCGTGTCTGTCCAAAAAAGTGGCGACAGGACTCAGCCCTCAAACTACTGGCCTATCCCCATTTTCCCCCTCTCCAAGGCACTAGACCATATTGTCACGGACCAACTGACTGACTACCTTGACAAATATAACATCCAGTGCAGGGAACAACACAGTTTTAGGAAGGGACACAGTATGACTACTGCCTTACTTGAGTATACAAACTTCTTGCACTGTGCTCTGGACTGTGGTCACCTGGTGGGTTCGATTTACATCGATCTCACCAAGGCCTTTGACACAGTAAACCACTGTCTCCTACTTCACTCACCTCAGACCATCATCCTCTCCAAAAAGGTCACCAACTGGTTTTCCATCTACCTTGAAAGTACAATGCAGTGGATTAAAATTAACATCCTCTCCAGCTGTCACACTGTTAGCTCCTGTGTCCCCCAAGGATCCATCCTTGGACCCCTATTGTTCAGCTTCTTCCTCAATACACTTACCAAAGCCTGCCAAACAACATCATCCTGTATGCAGATGATGCTGTCCCCTTTTCCACCCACTTTGACCCCACCCTGCTTGTCAAGGACCTCCAATAAAGTTTTGCCGCTGTTGAACGGTGGTTTGGAGATCATAAATTATTGATGAATTATGAAAAAACAAAAGTGATGCTCTTGTCTAGCCCACATAACCAGCACAAATCTACCTGCATAACCATTGTAAACAATCTAAATCACCCCCTTGAACAAGCCAAAGATTTCAAATATCTTGGGATAACCCTAGTTAGTTATCTGTCTTACTCCACACATATTAACCTCATATCTAAAACTATCAACTCCTGGATTCGCAGTCTTTATAGACGCCAACACTGTCTCACTCCCGAAGCCCTCCTGCTCACTGTCTCCCATTCCATCATCTCCGTCATTAATTATGGACTGATTACATATGGAGCTGCCACAGATTCAGCACTGAAAATAATAATGATGGCACTCAACAAGGCATGCAGGCTGGTCTCCAGTGCCCCTAAATTTATCCTTACCTGCAACCTCTATGCACAAATGCATTGTCTGAATCTCAAGGACAGGGTCACTAACCAGACTTGCCTATTTGCCAGAAAAATTTGCATTGGTCAAAACTCTCCAAGCACCCTGCCCCTTCTGCTACCAGCTCAAAACCTCCACAACACATGTAAGGGCATCCACTTTAAAATACCTAATGCAATTCTGCTGTACTTCCCAGGGGCAGCGGTCTCTCAGGTTCCGGGCCCCTACCTGGCTCAACAACCTCTCCCCCTGGGATCAATAACTACCCTACCCTTGGTCCATTTAAAAGTAAACTACGTCAGCACCTCTATATACTAAACAGTTGTATCTGCCCTCGTTAATATTTGGCCCTGCCTGCGCTTGCCTCTGCCACTCTGCATTCCAGACCACCTCTCATATTTAGGCCAGGGCCACTGTCTCACAATCTACCTTTCTTTTATTATTCTTTCTTCTTGCCTCTCTTTACCCTCCCATCCTACCCCTTAACACCTCCACCACTCTGGACAAAATCACCCTTTGACTGTCTCACCCCTTCTTTTTTCTTTATCACTTCCTCTTCCTTTTCTTTTCTCCTACCTTCTCCCATGGAACTGCCACTGGCTCCCCCCTTGTATATGATGTGGAACCTTTGTAAATGAACATATGGTTCAAAGGTATTGTAATCCTAGATATAAATAAAAGAAATAAAAAATAAAACTTAGGAGGAAAAAATATGGTAGTGATTGAGCACAGAACTGTTAACCCTTACTGCCTACAGACAGAACTGGGATGTTATGTAAAGGAATTCTGGACTAATGACTGCTATGTGACTCTGGAAAAGTACAGTAGAAGACATAGTGCAACTGCAAAGGAAATACACTTGGTTTTTTCTTGTTTTTGGGGAAGTGACTTTGCTATGTGGCATAGTTATCTGGTGTAGGAGACTGTGCTGCAAGTCCAACATGTTCTTTAGTGGAAAGAATACTTTTAAGTAATGCTGAGTCCCTTTTTGAAGCAATATTTCTGCAGGGCTCTGTTCACTGCAGCCATAAAAATGGGAAAAGTTAGAACATTTTTATCAGTTGGTAAAAAAAGGCTATTATTTGTTCAGGAACAAATTAAGAACAAATGTAATGCAGTAGTTACAATCAACATTGTCTCTGCAATTACCACAGTATATGATGAATCCATAAAAGTCTGAGCCATTGTACATAGTAGGTCATCACTATGAGTAGACAGTTTCAAACAGATGTACTACAGATATACTGTACAGTGGATCATAGTAGTTTCATTTAAATATTTTTTGTACTACAAGTGGTAAAGAAGCCCAGAATGGGGACAAAAATTAATTTCTTGCTAATCTCAAAAAGGCAAAACAAGATTTGAACTTTATCATTAGGCAAATAGCAGTTTGTTGGTGGATAATATACTTCCCTAGTGTGTCAGCATGTCTCACACGGTAGAACATCCTCCACTGGACCAGACAGTGAAGAATTATGGTCCCACATCGGGACTTGGACTTATACCCCCAAATGCTGGCATAGGAGTGCAGTACTAGAGAGGGTTGTACTGTTGGGTGTATGGTTTTTTGCCCCTTCAGCTCCTCTGTGTTGCTGTTGTTGTAGGCATCCAAGTGGATACCAAAGAACCCACGGCACTGTCTGTGAAAGTAGGATATCTTCCCCTGTGTCCTGTCTGTTTCCTGTCCCTTTTAAAGCAATTCCAGCAACTGTTCATAGCTGCATGTAGGTGTTGATCAGCCACATGGTTGCCACTATAAGTTCACGGTCATGCACTAACAGTCTCTTTATCTCTCTCTCTCTCTCTCTCTCTCTCTTACTGTCTCTTTCTTTCTGCTTATAAGAGAACTTGTGATACATAGTGTATGGATAAACTCCATATAAATGTCAAGTCTTCTCCTTTCAGCCCCCATCATTTCCAGGTTTATACCAAAAGACAAGCAATCTACTAATAGCCAATATCATTGTTTATGATGAAAATTTTGAGTCTGGGTTATGAAGCCAGAGGTTGGAATCCTTCATTATTCTGATTGGTTGATTGCTCTATCCATCAACAACATTATCAGAATACAGTGGCACAGTTGTCCACACCATAATCTTATAATTCATCATCTTCAATTTGTTTGGTCTTATAATCCATTCAAAACACTACTGTTATAGTACTCTACTAGTGTAATGCTGTCTTGTATGATTTTTTTTTATAAGTCACAAAGATGTTCCACTGCAAATCATAAACACCTCCAAGTTACTATACAGGGAAGCTACAAGACAAAAACGTATAACGTATAAAAATGTATTGAATGTTCTAATTCTAGGAGGGATGTGCATGCAGAACCTTAATTTTGTTATTACATCTATGAAGAAGTAGGTCCTCATTCTCTCCTGGCAATTAATAAGACAGATTTGTTCTTGAGGATGTAAAAATAAGCTAGTCATCACAATAAGAAGCTTTCAGGGCACTGGTAATCTTAGTTTCCAGAACTGATATTCTCTTTAATTACAGCAGTAATAAATAATGCAGTAAACACACATATTACATCCAAATATCCTCTTATAAATGTTCTTTAACATTGAATAAAAAGTACAATGAATAAATACTGTGCTACAAATAAGGTCAGATGGTGGTACTATTCTGTAACATAAAGGCACATTAACAGTGTTGCATTGTTGTCAGTACATAGGTGTGGGGTCGAGGAGGAGATCTAGGGAACAATCTTGTCAGAAACCATTATTGTGTGACCTTGAGCAAGTCACTTAAACTTCCTGTGCTTTAGTCCTCTCATCCATAAAATTGGATAGGAGAACCACCTTCCCAGAAATAAGATGTTTTACCCGAGGGGGCTTTAGTTGGTAAATACATTGCAAAAATTGTAACAAAAGGAGAGAAAAAGAAAGATGCAGGAAAAATCCATGAATCTTATTCTTAGAAAATTGCCAGTTTTTCATCCACACAATTCTGTCAATTTGTAGGACAAAATAATGCAAAGTTGACCTTTTGAAATCCATATGGTTTTCTAATGCTTTTCAGAACTGTGCAGCCCCAAAGTCACTATTGCACAGGAATGTCACCAGATAAATTAAAAAAAAAACACCCAACTGTACAGCTGATCTTTCCAACACATATCCAAGGGCAGAGTGGGGATTTGAGATTACTTGATCTTAGCACTGTGCAGAATTTTCAGCTTCTGCTGGAATAGAATTGCTTGGAATTTTGGAAAATCCTGCCTAGTTCTGTGGAATTCCATCAGTAGCGGAATTCCAATATTTCAAAAGTGGAATGTTTTTCGTGGGTTAGTAATTTTCAGTATACATAATCTGTGGATTCCTTTTCAACAATTCACAGAATATTATTGAGAAGTTTGCAAAATCAACAGAAAGTTATTCCTCAGTTTACATTACCATGCTGCACGAACTCTACCAGTGGAATTGTATATTCCACACGGTTCAACTAAACCTCCATAATCATAAGAGAGAGGCACAGCTAAGGAACAAGATCCCAAAGGAAGCAGGTAAAGTGGGGAGACTGGAATCTTTTCAACTCAAGTGGATCACTTAGTCAAGGAGCATGAAATTACTAGGCATAGCATTTAATTCATTGGTGACTGCTGAACTTCCTACAGTTTTCAATTTTTTATATCATATTCAGTGCTGCAACTGTGATGATGGCAGGAGCCCAACACAATGGATCCCCAGACTTTGTTATTCACCTAGCATTTCAAACAGTATGTTCTTATTAATGGAGACAAACCATGTCTCAGCAGAAACTACTTCCAAACTAAGTAAGACAGCTGCCACATAGGCACATGAGGAGGGCTTACACTTCCTTTACACAGTATCATCCCTCTAGGTATATTGCAACCAAGCCCAGAAGCTTTCAGTTCCTGCCTGTGGGCATACAAAAACCATCTATGTCTCCACCATAAAATTTACCACAGACCAGCAGAACTAGTTTAGAGTTTGAGACCTAGATTCAAAATCTAACTCAGAAACTATAGCTTGTACAGTGAAATATGCAATGGTTTATCATGATGGAGTTTTATAGGCTTTTCATTTGTTTCTTCTAATACTGCCCCCTTCTACTGTTCTTCCCAGTCTTACAAAATCAAAATATTTGACCACTGAAAGGTAACATTTTATGAGCAAACATTTTTTCATACTACAGCTGGTTGTCATATTGTGGGAGTGAGCCTACATTTTGTTTCACTATGTAAAAACACCATCAACTGTACTAGATGAACATCTATATAGTAGTTAGTGGTACTGAATGTGGATTTATGGTCACAAAAGTGACTTTCAGAAAGAGAGATGTGTAAGAACAAGGGGGCACAATTTAAAGATAGAGGGGGATGGCTCAGGGGTAATGTGAGGAAATGTTTTTTCACAGAGAGAGTGGTGGATGCATGGAACTGCCTTCCTGGGGAGGTTGTTGGGTCTAAAACAGTGGGGGAATTCAAACATGCATGGGACAGACATAAGGCAATTGTAGTGGGGGGTGGCAGGAAGTAGGCTGTTGGTTAACTAGAATCTGCAGCTTGCCCTGTAGGTAGGGAAATGGGCAGACTGGGTGGGCCAAGTGGTCCTTATCTGCCATCAAAGTCTATGTTTCTATGTTTCTATTTCACCCCGTGTGGCTGTTGAATCCATTTCACTATATTCCTGTCTTACTGAACTAGGAGTCTCTTACAAGAACATACTCATTTTTTTATGTTAAATTTTTTATTTTTAAAAAGAAACACAGCATGCAACAAGCAGATGAAACTATCAACAATGCAGCCATAATAATGTGGTAAACAAGTACTATTCTATTGTACTAAGCATGTAGGCTATAATTAATCTCTTCAAAAGAGAAAATATTGAGCCATTCAAATCTGGTTGGTAATATGAAAGGGTACTATACTTCTCTTTACTTGAGGGATAAACCATAATAAAAAGAAAAATTATGAGGCAATAAAAGGGAATGTATTTAACTTTGCACAGTTAGTTCATCAGTACTACGTGGTGCCAGGATTGGGTGCTCAGGGTGGGGTGGGCTCACTCTCTCAGTACAACAACCAGTAAACACAGATTACCCCAGCTGTTCCCAGAGAAATAACCATACTGTTCAGGCAAATGGTATGTGCTTTGCTCTTGTGGTAGTATCATTAACACCACCACCTTCAAAATTACACAGAGTCCATTTCAGCCTAACAAGATACACAAACACAATATTTAAATGGCAAATTCCCATGTAAAACACAGCAGCTACTCCTCACTGCTTGCTCTGGCTCTGGAGAACTAGAAGCACCAGAACAAGCAGTGAATAGTAGATGCTAGCTGGCCCAGTGGCACTGGAGGTTGAGTCGCTGGTTGCTACACCTCATGCCACATCAGCGACCTGGGTTTGGGAATGAGCCTGGACCACGGCGGGTTGGCAGGGGGAGAGAGGATCGAGAGTCCGGAGGACTGCTCTCCTCTATCAGGGAAGGGAGACTTTTCATCCTGCTCATAGACTGCTCTCTAGCGGTGGCTGAAGGGCAGGACAGGTCACAAGGCACGTACCAATGTCCTTACATCAATAGAGGAAGGGGGAAGGCAAAAGGGAGAAAATGGCAGAAAAGAGCCTGGCATGCTCCGTGATGGTCCGCTGCATCATGAGGGCCATCCTCGGCTTCTGGATTAGGTCTCGGGGGGGAGGGGGAGGAGAAGCCAGCAACCTCCTCCCTGGCCCCACTGTGGGGAAATTTCAAGGGACTTGCAGGAGTGGGAGCGGCGAGACCGGAGAGAGAGGATCCCTCTATAAGGAGGGCCGTAGCAACCAGCTAGGGCTCCAGGCAGAAAAAAACATAGTAATTAAAAAAAGAAGGAGTAGCTGTTGTATTTTACAGGGCAGTTTGCCATTTAAATATTGTGTATTTTTATCTTCTCAGGCTGAAATGGACTCTGTATAATTTTAGTGGTGAACTTATTAATAAAATTACCACAAGAGCGATCACGTACCATCTCTCTGGACATTACATTCATTCCTCTAGGAGAAGCTCAGGTAATTGGTGTTAGCAAGAACATATTTTATACAGACACTGAAGGTCCTCTTTACGAAATTATTTCTCCCTGTTTAACTTGACCTCTATGTGTGTTTTTGTATTATTTATTGTTGAAATAACTATTTTACAAAGTGAATGTCACTGAAAATGAATTGTGTGCTCAAGTGAGTTTTTATCATCCATATTTATATTTTAATAAATAAAATTGGGAATTGAACTGTGTTCATAACCAAATTTGCTTTTTGTTCATAAAGGAAATGTGCTTCTTATTTCAATGTAGTATTTTCGCTATAAAACTATCAAACAACACTGCATTCTCAAACCTTCCTTATAAATACACAACTGGAAACAAAACTCTGACATAAACTTCTTCAACTCCTCACCACTCCAATGTCTCTACTATTGTTTACTTCACAGTAGAGCTAAAAATGAAGCAAAGTTAACCAAAAGATACATTTTTAACTTATCAATAAGCAGTGAGCAACAGCAATGACTCAAACCTAAGGGTTTTATACTGATGAACCCATACAAAACTCACAATAGCAAGGAACCAAACCATGCTTTTTTTAAATAATGAACCTCGTAAATAATAATGATTTCACTTACGTTATTGATGTTGGGTCTGCCACAATCATGACTTGCCACCTCTTATTAGGGTTCAGTTTTGACCCCCCTGACCTACTGCTCCAGGAAATTACCTCAGCACTAGATCGAGAACCTCTGAACTGCTCACTACTAATTTTGCATTACTAGATACTAACTTCGCTGCAGATGCAGTCCTACATAAACCTATGCACCTCGCTGGAAGTGTCAGCAGAATTGCATGCTGATGCCCTGGCAGGTTAGTATGACATGAAACACTGTGATCTCTGGCTGACATTTCTGGCCCTGGCCCACAGGCGTGGTACCCTGGAGATCAGTATCTGCCTCAGTGCACACACCTCATGAGTTGGATGATTCATTTTATAAGGCTGCAGTTTGTGGGCTGGGAAAGCATTGCTATAGCCCATGTTTTTCTATTCCATCAAGCTGCAAACTAAGCATATCATTTCCCAAGCAAACATTATCTCAGCGGGGGCAAACATTAATAATAAAAATTGTATTATGTGCATCACTGTGGAACACAAGAATTACTTCAGTAAAACAGAAATGTAATTATTGTAGAGCTACTATGATAGCGTCCCACTGGCTTGGATGCCCATCTAGGTTTGTAGGTATGAGCATGGCTTCACTGATAGGATATTCTCTGTGCCAGAAGGTCATGGGTTCTTATCCCACCCCAAGATTGGGCTGACATAATAAATGCAGGCCCCTGAGTACAGTACTAGGTGTCTGCTGTACTGTTGGGGTGTGCCATTCTTCAGATGAGACATTACACCAGTGTTCCTTTTGCCCATCTCTGTTGCTGTCCTGGTAAGTGAACTGGTGGAATTAAAAGAATTTAAAGTACTTTTTGCAAGAATAGGATATTTTTTCTGGTGTTCAGGCCAGCATTCTTCTTCCCATAAAACCACTCTTGCAATTGTCAAAGGCTGTGAACGGGCATTGATGTGCAACATGGCTGCTGTTAGAGTCACTTCAGTACCCATCTCTCATTGCTTGCTTTAGGACATCCATTACTAGTTTGTAATTGCAAGCATATTTTTATTTATGGGTACCTGTGAAAATTAAAGGTATACAGAACCCTGCATATGTTATCCCAGTGTGCCCCTTGATTGGCAGAGTGCCTGCACTTCACTATGTGGGACCTGAGACAGTGGTGATTTGCCAATTGTATAGTGGTCCCCAACTGCATTCCAGTTTCCTGATCTGCGATGCACATGAAAAAACATTGCTGGTTGTTTTACTTTACTTCTGTCAGGGTACTTATTTTGTGTAATCTGCTTATGCTGATCACTGCTGAAGGAAAAAAAAACTGTCCCATGTTGTTCACAGGGGTTGGCCCAGTCCAGTGTAGGCAGGTGGGCAAGTACTGCATCCCAGGAGGTTATACTGCACATACTGTCTGGCCCACTTACTGTATCCTCTCTTGGTTGAGGCACTGTGCTATTTCTTTCTTCTCTGTGATGACCCCCCAACTGAAGGAGAAATAAATTAACCCAGCCACTCAACCAGGTGGTCCTGTACAGACACATAGATAGGGATGGGAACCCAGGCCCAGCAACCCAGGGGGTCGCACATGTATTAGCAGTTTATTGGAACCTTTTTCCATTCCTAGTTTGTCTTCTGGGGTGGATATTCAGAAGGGTTGTGCCCCAGCTCGATATTCAAAAGGGAATGTGCGGGCTCAGTGGGAGGGTGGGGGTGCTGCTGACCACCAGGGATGGGATCTAATATTTTTTTAGACTTCTGCCCACGATCAGGCTTCGAGCGGTCCACTGGACCACCAGGAGTATAGTAGTTTATTATTTTTATACTTATGCCCGCGATCGGACTGGGAGTGGTCCACTGGACCACCAGGGATATAGGAGTTTATTATTTATATACTTATGACTGCGATTGGGCTGGGAGCGGTCCACTGGACCACCAGGGATATAGGAGTTTATTATTTTTATACTTATACCCACGATCAGGCTTTGGCGCACTTTGCCGCTTGTGCAGGGGGTGTCAGTCCCCGACGGCTGCAGCCTGGCAGGGCACCAGGCGCAAGTTGCCGGGGATGGGTGCATCTGCATGCAAATGGGGCAATAATGACATGCAAATGGCCCCATTTGTGCCTTGCATGCATTATGGCCCCATTTGCATGTGCACCTTTGAATATCGCAGTTGATGCACCTAGCGCAATGGCATTTACACTAACGCACCCCCCTGCCCCTCTCTGGCCACTTGCGCTGATGCAGTGCCACTGCACCATGCACAATGCGGGTGGCCACAGAACGATATTCAATGGTGCTGAGCCATGGCACAGCACCGTTGAATATCACCCTGTCAGTGCCCTGGCACATCCCAGTTGCGCTGCGCCAGGGCTTGTGCCACAGCCTGGCACAGTCTGAATATCCAACCCCTTGTCTTTAATTAGGGGATGGGTGTGTAGAACATAAGTGCTTTTGTGACTATAGATATACTGTACAACTGTTCAATATTGCATTTGTTTTATTTTTGCACTAGGAGAGATCACTTAGGGACCATACTGTACATATACACCATACAAGGTAATTTTTTTACATTCAGTATACTGTATTTATATCAAAGAAAGAAGGAGGAGTCTATGGGTCCATACAGGAGCTGAGTGAGCATGCATGATCAGATGCTGACCACAAGCCAGGCTGCATGGGTTTAAGGTCAGGCACACTGTATGGTTTTGACACTAGAGTACAGCTGACTTTTTTAAGTCAGTTGGTTTTTTGTTCGATTTCAGTTTAATGATTCAGTCAGGTTTTTTTTACATATTGTAGAAGGGTGGGAAAAGGAATTAAGTATCTGAGGCCAGGCTGAATGTGAGTGAACATGCAGGATCAGATGCTGGCTGCAAGTAGGATCACATAGGTTTGGGGCCAAGATAGAGGCATAGTATGTTTTCAGCATTCAGCATTTGCGTGCAGCTGATTTCTTAGGTCAGTTTGTTGCCTTTCATTTTTTTTTGAAATACTGCTGTAGGTGAAAAATATACTGTACCAGGTAGGAGAATGTGGGTTCAGGAAAGACTGCAGGTTATCATGAAGGCATGACAGGAGATCTGAAACCAAAATGATGATTGCAAGAATCACAAAGTCAGTGGTTGCCAATTTGCTTTCTGTTTCTGCTTTTTTATGTTTGCTTGCACGCATGTGCAAGAAACATAGTGCCATCATCCGAGTTTTCAGAGGTGTGGCAGCCCTCTTCCAATTCAGTCAGTGTGTTTGCAGGTGTGGCCACAGTTCTCCAATGCCTGCTGGAGCTGTCTATGACAGCAGTCGAAAATGCAGTGGAGTACAGTTGAAAGGGGGAGCTACGCTTCAGTGAGCAGCGATAAGATATTGCCTGCTCATCGTGCTCCCCCTGCACTGCATACTCGTGCTCTCCCATGCACACACTGTATAGAAGACGGGGTGCCCAATCCCCATTGGCTGTGCTGCACTCCCCAAACAGAGTTCCACATGCCACACTGGGTGCCCACCCCAGCGTGCTACACATGCAGTCGACGGGGTACTAACTCTGGCCGGCTCCACTGTCCCCCCCAGAGAGTACAGGGTGCCACGCTGAGACCCACCCCAGCGTGGCAACAGGTGTATCTCTGATGGGGTGCCCAATCCCCATCGCTCCACACCCCTAAATAGTTATCCTGTGCTACACAGGGAGCTCACCTAGTGTGGCAAACGCCCCGCATCGCTCTTGTCCTTTGTTTAAAAAAACAAAAAACCCTGAAATAGAACAATGGTCCCTCGCTGTCTCTGCCCCCACCCACGCCCATCCACTGCGCACCCTGCCTCCCCACACCTCCCCACACCATACTTACCTCCGGACTCCGGCGCGACGATCTTCGGTGGACCAGGAACACGTATGCACTCTTCAAAGCCGACCGCGAACTGAGGAAATGTCGGTAAGCTGTATAATGAGATAGATAGGTTTTTTTCAACTTTGCTGCATATCTCAGGCATTTTTTGGAATTTTTGCACCAAATTTTCAACATGGGGTTTTTGGGACCCCTTCTCATGAATGCTGTCACTGTCATGGCATTAATCGGGCCGGAAGGGTGATTTCGCAGTCACTGCATGAAATCACCTTTCAGGACCAAGTAACAAAATGACACTGCCACTATTCATAAGGTGGGTTCTCAAAGCCTATGCTGAAAATTTGGTGAAAATTCTAAAATGACTGTTTCCTGACGTCGGTTCGCATAGTTCCTATGCACACTGTAAGTCCATCAATTCTTTCAATATTTTCACTCCAGATTTTCAACATTGCCATTTTACCACACCTCCTTATGAGCAGTACAGCTGTCATTTTTCACATCTTGCCCAAATGTGTTTCCTCACATGTAGCGCACAATGGCGCAGTCGGTGTGCGAAATCAATGTATGGGCCACATTAAGAAAATCACAGTGACACCATTGCTCATGAGCAGAGGTCTTAAATGGCTATGTTGAAAATTTGGTGAAAAAATTCTAAAATGACTGCTTTCATTTGTATGCATTGCTGAAGTTCCTATACACGCCGTAATTACTAATTTTCAATATTTTCACTCCAGATTTTCAACATTGCCATTTTATTACACTTCCTTATGAACAGTACAGCTGCCATTTTCACATGTCACCCAAAATGTGTTTCAAGACATGTAGGCATAATGGTGCAGTCGGTGTAAAGCAATGTTTGGGACAGATTAAGAAAAATCACAGTTACACTGTTCATGAGCAGAGGTCTTAAATGGCTATGTTGAAAATTCCAGACAAAAAGTCCATAAAATGACTGTGTTACGAGTGAGCATTGCGCAGTTTCCATGCACCCTCCTAAGTTCATGACTTTGTAATATTTTCAGTCCGATTTTCACCAGTGGCATTTTTCCACACTTCCTTATGAACAGTACAGCTGTCATTTTTCACAACATGGCCGAAATGTGTTTTCACACTTTCAGTGCAGAGATGTGTGGTCACTGTGGGAAATCATTGTTTGGGACAGATAAAGAAAATCACAGTGACACTGTTCATGATTGGAGGTCCCAAAATGCCTGATGGACAATCTGCTGTAAAAATCCCCAAACTAATTACATTACAGGTGTGCATTGCACAGTTTCTATGCACACTCATGACTTCACCAGTTTTTAATATTTTACTGCAGATTTGCAACATTGCCATTTTTACACCTCTCCATGAACAGTACAGCTGTCATTTTCACATTCTGTTGAATGTGTTTTGCACCTGTGGTGCTAAATGCCGTAGTCGCTGTGCATAAGCAGCTTTCGGCTAACAAATTGATATTGACACTGTTCATGAGGTGGGGGGGGTCACAAAAAAAATATGTTGAAAATTTGGAGTGAAAATACCTATGAATGCCTGAGGTGTTAGGGTTTCCAACCATAACGCCCCACCCTGTAGAAAATTGCAGGCATCAGGGGTGTGACTTGGGATTCTTGCCTGTAATACTCATACCATTCCACACCCTGCAGCCAGTGAGAGGCATCGAGGTATGCCTTGGACTCTTCGGCCTCAAAGTTCACCCCATTCTCCTATACCACACCCATCTCACCGTATTTCCTGATGGAATGGGGTGCGCATAAGGGCCAAAGGCACACCGTGACACTTGTCAGTGTCTGCAGGGTAGGGTGTGGTGAAATGTCATGGCCTTTATGCCTGATGACCCAAAGGCACACCCCAATGCCAGTCGCTCTCTGCAGGGTGGTGGTGGGGTTGGCTTCAGTTCAATACTTCACTGCCATTCCTATTATGCAGCTCTGTAACTTCTACACTACCAATGCCAATACCAGCAAGCAAACATTCGGCATTGACAAATGCTTGTTTTTCTTATTTTAAAGACAGAGAGAAGCAACAGACGTCTCTGTATGTAAGTCGCACATCAGCTCTGCCACAGCTGACAGCACCAGTCAGGGCAGGGGAGTGCAGGAGATATATTTTCACTGTAATTTTTGCAGGAGTGGGGGGGGTCCCACAAATATAATGAAAATAAAATTACAGGAAAATAACCTGTTTTACAGTATAATCATAAAATGTCAACAATTTCTGTCATTATCACTTTTATTTCCCAAAGCAACAGTGTGGTGGTCTGAGCTGGATCTGCTTTCATAGAAGCTCACAAGCACTTCTGCCAGGGGTTCTTCCATTCCAGCCACTTGACATCCACTGTGCTAGGGACTTTACATAGTATGCTCAGCAAGAATGCCTCAGCCAAAAGACCTGTGAAAACCCTAGTGGAAGGAAACGGACTATTACTACTTATCAAACTCTCTTAAAGCAGCAGTGCAACGAAAATGGGATAACATTTGACCCCATCTTTTTTTCTTCCTAATTGACACTAAGGGCCAGATATTCAAAAGGGTTGCGCCATGCGCAACAGGGTTGCGCATGCTCAAGTCCTACATTGTGCCATTCTGCGATATTCAGCAGGAGGCAGTTGTGCCACTGAAAACAGGCTGAGCAACAGCGCAATGCAAATGAATGCATGCTCAACAGGAGGGGGAGGAACCATGCATAAAGTGCACAGCCCGATATTCAGTCGGGCTGTGCAGAGTTGTGCAGGCGCAACCCCCAACCTGCGTCTGCACAACTTTGAGCCAAAAAAAAAAGGCTTAAGTTGAGGGCCACCCACAGGTGAGCTGCTGTATTGCAGGGTGCAACACAGCAGCTGCCACCCGTGGCTGGCCACCAACTCAGTCCCTGTGCCCCCCCACCAGCCCGATTGCGGGCATCAATGTGGCCCCCTTCCCTTTCACATCCCTGGTGGTTCAGTGGACCGTAATGCCCGATCGCAGGCAGAATGTGAAAAGAACCCCCCTGCCCAAACATCTCCCTAATGCCGGTCGCGGGCAGAGATATAGAAAAGAACCCCCAGTGCCCGATCGTGGGCAGAATGTATCGGAACCCCCAACCCGAATATCTCCCTGGTGGGTCAGTGGACCGTAATGCCCGATCGTGGGCAGAATGTATATTGACAACCCCCAAACATCTCCCTGGTGTCTAGTGTCCCCCCACCCCACCCACCGACTCCACCACCCGCTCCCCGGCGGCGGCGGGTGGCAGCATCCACCGCCTGCCACCTACTTGCGCCCATCGACTGACTATCCCGGTAGGGCTGCCGCCCATTGGTGGAGCTAGAGCCAATGGCGTGCAGCCCATACTGTAGTATGACAGGCCACATTCATTCACAATCTGACTTTCATGTAGTGGTGTGGCTGCACGCCCATTGGCTTCTAGCTCTGCACCACGGGCGTGCAGCCCTACCACAGACAGTCGTCGGCGGGCGCGGGCAGCAGGCTGGTGGGATGCTGCCCGCCGCCGCCGGGGAGCGGTGGGGGGTCGTGGGTGGGTGGGTGGGTGGGGGACACTAGACACCAGGGAGATGTTTGGGGGTTGTCAATATACATTCTGCCCGCGATCGGGATTACGGTCCACTGGACCACCAGGGAGATATTCGGGTTGGGGGTTCCTATTACATTCTGCCCGTGATCGGGCACTGGGGGTTCTTCTACATTCTGCCCGTGATCGGGCATTAGGGGAGATGTTTGCCGGGGGTTCTTTTCACATTCTGCCTGCGATCGGGCATTAGGGAGATGTTTGGGCAGGGGTTCTTTTCACATTCTGCCCACGATTGGGCATTAGGGAGATGTTTGGGGGTTCTTTTCACATTCTGCCCGCGATTGGGCATTAGGGAGATGTTTGGGGGGGGTTCTTTTCATGTTCTGCCTGTGATCGGGCTGCAGGATGTGTCGGTCCCCGATGGCTGCTGCCTGGCAGGGTGGCCAGGCGCAAGTCCTCAGGGATCGGCGCACCTACATGCTAATGGCATGCAAATGGGGCCATAATCAGATGCAAATGGCCCTCCCTGCGCCTTGCATGAATTATGGCCCCATTTGCATGTCACCTTTTGAATATCGTGATTTTGCCCATAACGCAATGGTACTTGCGCCACCGCAAGTTGAATGCTCCACTCTGACAACTTGCGGTGGCGCAAGTTCCATTGCGCCATGCACAGTGGCTGTGGCTGGGGGGTGATATTTAAAGGAGTTGCTCAATAGTGCAACTCCTTTGAATATCACCCCAGCCACACCCCTGCGCAACTATTTTGCGCAGCTCAAGGGCTTGCACCTCAGAATGGCTCAGTTTGAATATCCGGGCCAAGATGTCTTCCATTTTATTTTGGTGGTGAAATTTTCAGTTTCTGTTATCATTTAAGAATCTTATAAAAGTTTTAAAATAATTATTTCTCAAGAAAAAGAGATGGTCACCTCATTTTTGCATTGAAATAATATTGAGGAGCTGAGGAGGGTAGGAATCCCGACAGAAATGCAGATGTATTGTACACAGCATAGGAAGTATCCAGAAAACTCGAATCAACAGTTCTGCCAATATTTTTCATAACCATAGCAGAAAATTAGCTTTTAGAAAACCTTTTTTCATTGCACTGCTACTTTAAATAATATCTGAATCAAATTTGTATTTCTCTGTTATAAGCTATTTCCATGGGTTTAACATAAGGCAAAGTTGCCTTTTCCGTTTGCTCTACAGATAGATATTATTTATGAGATTGTCCAGCAGGAGAGGAGTTTAAGTATAAAAAGGACAGGGGTATATATTTTCACCTCAAAAGAAGGTTAAAGAAGAAGGAACATATAGAACACAAAATCAGGCCCTGATGAAGTGACCAGTGGGGCACAAAATGTTGGATGTCTGTCTTTTAACATGTCCTTAAGGGTGATACATTGAATGAACAAAATAAAGAGTAATGTACGAGGTGTGAATATACACAACGAGACTGTGTTTCCATTGAGGGGTTGACGACTGCTTATGGACTTTGAGAGTGAATTTCAAGAGGTCCATACTTTTATCTCAACCCCAAGATGAAAGAACTGGGTGCGTTGTGTGTGGCTGCCCATAGTTTATTTATTATAGTATATGGTTTTAAAATGTTTTTAAATGACTTTCAAACTGGGACTCACTTTGCTTAAACTGTGTGGGAGAAGTGTTACCTGCCTTGTGCTCTATGTTAATCTGCTGCCTGTGTACTGGCAAGAGGTCTCAATGGAAGATTAGAAAGTGAAAGGCACTATCCACCCGCCTGCCCCTGCTCTCCTTGCAGACAGACAGAGGAGCAGTATTTTTATGAAATAAGTAACAGCAGATGGCAGCGAGCTGCCAGGAAGACCATTAGCAAACCTTAGTCTTTCGGTGGCTTTAACTGCCAAAAATAAATGCGTTATTGGCACTGCTATGTGATTTGTTTTGACACATTTGTAAGCATTCTTCTTTGTTTTATGGAGTGGTTGAGGTTTAGTCAATGAAAGCATTAAGAGTCGGCATCCAAGGAGGGAACACAGGTGCTTTGATGATCAAATGTGCACAATAACTTTTAGAACATGAACATCAACTTTTAGAATGTGCACAACTTTTGAGTATCCACTGATTTCCATACACAATAAGCTCTAACCATGTTTTACAGAATAGTGGATGGGCGACACCCACAACAAAGCTGTATTTCCATCGAAGGTGTTGATGACATCATAGAGACCTCAAGAGTGATACTCAAAAGGTCTTGCTGATGTCATCAACTGCCTGAGGTGGAAATGCAGCCTTAGCTGTGGATGGGTGACCATCCACTGTTTTATATAGTATATCATTCCCTTATCTTTTGAAAATATAATTTTACAAGGTTTCATACCTTGTTTTCACAGTCCCGCTTGCTCCTGGTCCTTGCTGGAGACCTGCTCTGCTCCCAACCATGGAGATCCCAGTACTCGCTTCCATTCTTTCTGCTCCCAATCATAAACAGCAGCAGTTATTTTTAAAAATAAAAAAAAACAGACATACTGAAAGTTTGGAAACACAGAGCTGACTATGGCTGTCCATGTCCAAACTTTTGATGATGTGCTCACCCATCCACTCAGTAAGTGCCACCACCATTTATCTTTTAATTTTTTTTGAGGAGTCCAGTTTCCACCAGTCATGTTGCAGGACAAGGCTAAAAATTTGTTGTACTATCAGTGTGATGTCAGAATGATAGTATAACAACTTTTTTGACCTTTGAACTGTCTTACAACAAGAATTTGAAAGCCACCATTTTCTGTGTATAATAAGCCCTAACCATATACTATACATTGATTGTGTCCAGAAAGCAGAGCATGTGTCTCATTCTCCAATCTGAACTACATGCTTGTATGGTTATTGGAGCAGACCACTCCTAATTTTACTTTATTCCCATAGGGTATGGGCCACATTGTGCATTTCTGATAATATTTAAATACCATAAAATACTGAGATAATCTATATTCATTGCACATCTTTATTTATTGTAAGGCATTCATTAACATTCACATTAAATTAACAGGCTAACAATTTTAGCTTCCCCCAGTTACTTCAGCAAAAGTCTCTGTAAATAAAGTTTTTCAGAGTCAAAGTCAAATGGAGAAAGTCCTTTCTTAAAAATAAACACAGTCCTTATCTGAACTTGCTGGTTAATGAGATGCACAGCTGATCTCGGGCACAGATAATCCAGGAGACATCCCTTGCTTCAGATGAACTGGATGAGGGGGCTGGTCACTGAAATTCTTTCTGTAAGACTATTGTTAAAGAGATACCGCCAAAGCATCAGATAATAGCTAACCGTTCCCTGGTCTCACTCACTACCCTACTGTCCATCTGCTGAGATACAAGTGACCTGTTGTTGTACTGGCTTTACTGAAAGCTTGTCCCCACTCAGAATGGGGGGCGCTACCCTACAAGCAAGCCTTTCTCAGCACACTGGTCTTCCCCTGTAGTCTTACCAATCTGACAGAAGATGTTCATGCTGTCTGAAGCATCTTGTACTGTCTGATCTGATATGTGCTTTACAGCTCCTTCTAAACTCTCCAACATTTTCCATAAATTATTTTCTGGGTTTGTGGGAGGGTGAATTCTGTAGCAGCATGAACCACTTTGTGATGCTCAATTTTAAGCTGCTGGTAAACTGTAATTATGGACTGCAGACCCCATCCCCACTGGAAAAATGGCTATTTTATGTGTAAATCTATTAAAACTCTCTTTTAAATTTTGCATTGTACTAAAACATATGCATCAGTATGAAAGCTGACATGTTTGGTTTCCTAGCATAATTTTGTTGGTGTAAATTGGCCCCAGTGAACCCTAAGTCATTGCTCTGTATAATTCCCCAAGTATCTCTGTTGGCAATAAAACAATTTTTATTACTCTGGAAACTGTAGAAATTGTTACAAAAGTGGCACTTTTAACATTGCTGTTCAGTTTAATTCACATATATATTACTGCTTTTTACTTCTATTCCTTTATATTAAAAAGCTCCCTCGGGTGTTATCCTAAGGATCTTCTTCTGTAACTTGAGCTCAGTCATGAAGCACTTCCCCCAAGCTGCTTCTGTGAGGCTTCCCCTTGCTCTGTGTTGTCTGGTTCAAACTGGCCCTCTTGACTGTAAAACCCCATTTGACCGCTGAGGTCCTTGATTTGAGAAAGGGCAGACTACAGCAGGTCAGTGGAATTGGTCTGGGACAAGTTAGTCTGGGTAAACAGCATAAGAGGTGTGGAAGAGAGTTGAGGGGCAATAGGGAGGGATAGTGAGGCTTAATAAAGGGAGGGAGGGTGGGCAGAAGGAGACTGTGAAAAGGCAGAGATACTAAACAAATATTTTGCTCAGTATTTACAAATGAAGAGGGGAGGTACATAAACAAACAGTAGTAACACTCTGGATACAGAAGTTGATACCAGCCCATTTACAGAAGAAACGGTTCTGAAAGAACTCTTAAAACTGAAGGTGGACAAAGCAATGGGGCCTGATGGGATTCATCCCAGAATTCTAAAAGAGCTAAGGGTAGAAACTAGTGACACCACTGACTACCCTTTTTAACAAATCATGGGAGGATGGGGTGGTACCCGAGGACTGGAGGATGTGATTCCCCTTCACAAAAGTGGGAACAAGGCAGAAGCAGGAAACTACAGACCTGTTAGTTTAACCTCAGTGATAGGGAAAATGATGGAATCACTTCTGAAGGAAAGAATTGTCGAGTATCTAGAGGCCAGAGGGGCACAGGACCCTAGGCAGCATGGATTCACAGCGGAAGGTCATGCCAGACAAATCTGATAGATTTCTTTGACTGGGTGACCAAAGTAGTAGATCAGGAGGGGCTGTGGTCATGGCCTACCTAGATTTTAGCAAGGCATTTGACACAGTCCCACAAGATTAATATACAAGTTAGCCAGCCTGGGAGTGGGTCCCAAGATGACAGCCTGGGTAAAGAATTGGCTGGAGAATAGGACACAGAGAGTAATAGTAAATGGAGTCCACTCAGAAGAAAGGAGGTTACTAGTGGGGTACCGCAGGGTTCAGTATTAGGACCGGTCCTCTTCAATGTCTTTATAAGTGACATTGCGGAAGGACTGGAAGGAAAAGTATGTCTCTTTGCAGATGACACTGACACTAAGATCTGAAACAGAGTTGATGCACAGGGTGGGGTGGAAAGGATGAGAAGGACTTGGCAAAGTTAGAGGAATGGTCAAATGTATGGCAGCTTAGATTCAATGCTAAGAAGTGCAAGGTAATGCACCTGGGAAACAAAAACCCAGGGGAAGAGTACACAATGGGGGGTGAGATACTAACAACAACAAAATGGAAAGGGACCTGGGGGTAGTCATATCAGATGACCTAAAGGTAGGCAAGCAATGTGAGGGCAGCAAGGAGGGTTGGGGGATACTGGGATGCATAGGAGAGGCATCACCAGTAGAAAACAGGAAGTTATTATCCTCTGTACAGACAGCTGGTGAGACCCCATCTGAGTACTGTGTGCAGTTCTGGAGACCCAATCTCCGCAAAGACATAGACAGGATGGAAGCTGTCCAGAGGAGGGCAACTAAAATGGTGCAGGGTCTGCACCGGAAGACATATGAAGAGAGACTTAAGGAGCTTAATATGATAGCCTCGGTGAAAGGAGGAGAGGGGACAGGATAGAAATGTTCAAGTACCTCTTAAGGAATCAACAAAGTCCAAGAGGGTAGAATTTCAAAAAGAAGTGTGCAAGAACAAGAGGGCACAATTTGAAGATAGAGGGGCGGCTCAGAGGTAATTTAAGGAAGTATTTTTTCACAGAGAGGGTTGTGGATGCATGAAACGGCCTTCCGGAGGAGGTTGTGGAGTCAAAATCAGTGGTGGAATTCAAGCATGCATGGGACAGTCATAAGGCCATTCTGGGGGTTGGGGGTAAGAAGAAGTAGGCTGCTGGTTAACTAGGATCTGCAGCTTATCCAGTAGGTAGGGAAATGGGCAGACTGGGTGGGCCAAGCGGTCCTTATCTGCCGTCAAATTCTATGTTTCTATGTAAAAACAACTGGCTAGTGTCACAAACCCACTCCTGAGGGTCAGATCCACTGAGCTCACAGTGCCCACCCCTAAGTGCAATTCGTGAAGGGGGGGACAGGGATACCCTCCTTGAGTACATTTAGAATGCTCAGCAAAAATGAGAGTGAATGATACTTGTTCAATTCCTTATATAGCTGGAGGAAGCCTGAAGAAAAAGAACTGTCTAATCCAAAAGGGGCCTTCTCTTTTAGGCCAGTAGATGTCACTCTTGCGCTCTCAAAAAAATTGCCTTATTAGAGTTCTGACTTCACAACTTCCTAGCACATATAATAATCATTATGGACCCCTGTGGATTCAATTCACTACAGACTTAAGGTAGACTTTAGATAACAGTTTTAGTGCATTTTTCATGTATATACAACTTATCTTTGATTTCTGGTGTGTTTCCTGAAGTTTTTAACAAATCATGGGAGGATGGTGTGATACCTGAGGACTGGAAGAAGGCGGATGTGATTCCCCTTCACAAAAGTGGGACCAAGACAGAGGCAGGAAACTACAGACCTGTCAGTTTGACCTCTGTGGTAGGGAAAGTGATGGAATCACTTCTGAAGGAAAGAATTGTTGAGTACCTAGAGTCAAGTGGGGCACAGGACCCAAGGCAGCATGGGTTCACAGCGGGAAGGTCTTGTCAGATGAATTTAATTGATTTCTTTGACTGGGTGACCAAAGTAGTAGACCAGGGAGGGGCTGTGGACATAGTCTACCTAGACTTTAGCAAGGCATTTGACACAGTCCCACAAAAAGATTAGTAGTCAAATTAACCAGCCTGGGAGTGGGTCCCAAGGTGGTAGCCTGGGTTAAACATTGGCTGAACAACAGGACACAGAAGGTAATTGTAAATGGAGTCCACTTGAAGAAAGAGGGGTTACTAGTGGGTACACGAGGGTTCAGTTCTGGGTCCAGTCCTTTTTAATTTCTTTGTAAGTGACATTGCAGAGGGACTGGAAGGAAAAGTATGCTTCTTTGCAGATGACACAAAGATCTGCAACAGGGTTGATGCACAAGGAGGTGTGGAAAGGATGAGAAGGGACTTGGCAAGGTTGGAGGAATGGTCAGAAGTATGGCAGCTTGGATTCAATGCAAAGAAGTGCAAAGTAATGCACCTGGGAAACAAAAGCCCAGAGGAAGATTACACAATGTGGGGAGGTAGTAACAACAACAAAAATGGAAACAGACCTAGGGGTAATCATATCAGATGACCTTAAGGTTGGCAAGCAATGCAAGAAGGCAGTAGGGAGGGCTGGGAGGATACTGGGATGTATAGGGAGAGGTATCACCAGCAGAAAACAGGAAGTTGTTATCCCCCTGTACAGACAGTTGGTGAGACCCCATCTGGAGTACTGTGTCCAGTTCTGGAGATCCCATCTCCGCAAGGACATAGACAGGATGGAGGCAGTTCAGAGGAGGGCAACTAAAATGGTGCAGGGTCTGCAAGAGAAGCCATACAAGGAGAGACTAAAGGAGCTTAGTATGTATACCCTTGAGGAAAGGAGGAGAGGGGGACATGATAGAAATGTTTAAGTACCTCAGTGAAATCAACAAAGTCCAAGAGGGTAGCATCTTTCAGAAAAAGAGATGTGCAAGAACAAGGCAACACAATTTGAAGATAGAGGGGAGACGGCTCAGGGGCAATGTGAGGAAGTATTTTTTCACAACAAGGGTGGTGGACACATGGAACAGCCTTCCTGAGGAGGTTGTGGGGTCTAAAACTGTGGGAGAATTCAAGAATGCATGGGACAGACATAAGGCAATTTTTGTGGGGGGTAGGAAGAAATAGGCTGTTGGTTAAATAGGATCTGCAGCTTATCCTCTAGGTAGGGAAATGGGCAGACTAGGTGGGCCAAGCGGTCCTTATTTGCCGTCAAAGTCTATGTTTTTATGTTTGGAAACAAATGATCATAAAATCTATACCCAAATGTTGCTTGCTTCACGATCTTGATAATTTTCGCCTGGTACCTATTTTATCTCCATTAAGCAAGATGTTTGAAAAAATTATCAATGCTCAATTGACAGAATACCTGGAGGCTGAAGGACTTCACTCTCTGGAGCAGCATGGCTTTCAGAAGTTTCACAGTACTGGTGCTGCACTGGCGCATTTTACAAATCACACTCTAAGTTCAGTAGATATGTATTTGTTGACTGGGGTAGTATCTATCAATTTGTCAAAAGCTTTCAGTTTAGTTAATCATGCTATGTTGCTCTGGAGATTGAAGGACTCTGGCCTGACAGATAAGCCTTGTGAATGGTTTTATAGTTATCTAACGAATTGCCTTGTGAAAGTAAATTATGGTGGGATTAACTCACTTACATGTGTGCTTCAACAGGGAGTCCCACAGGGGTCCATTATGGGACCCCTGTTATTTTCCTTAGTTATTGACCTAATTTCTAGAGTCCCAACCATTTCCAAAGTATTGCTTTATGCAGATGATATTATTTTATATACCAGTTCTGCAAAAGCAGATGAAATTAATGTTGCGTTAAATCTTGATTTTTCCACTTTAAATAGATCGTTATTGTAACATTGTTTAATACTAAATACCAACAAAACACAAAGGGCCAGATATTCAAAACTCTGCTCCGGGGCTAAATTAGCACTGCCTGGTTGGCAAAGTTAGCCCGGAGCACAGAGCAAGCTATATTCAAAAGGAATAGCCCAGGGCAAACAGCCTCTGAATATAGCATGGGAATGAGGCCAGTCAAACTGGGCTGGGAGTGCAGGCCAAACATAGCCCTGTAATATGACAGCTCTGAATATAGCAACCAGGAAGTGCAGACCACAACAGCAACACAGTGCACAGCGATGTGAAGGTAGGTAGAGGCAACCTATGTTGCCAACGTGTGTTCCAGCAAATGCGTGGACCCAGTACAGCTGCAGGGAGCAGCCTATGGGACAGTACAGTGTGCAAAACAGTACAATATTCCCCGAACCATTTGCATGGAGCTAACACATTTGCGCGGGATTAGCACAGTGCTAAGCTCTTTTCCCAGTGCGAACAAGTTTGCCCAGTGCTAAACTTTGCCATATTCAAAAGTGACATGCAAATGAGCCTACTTAGATAGTCTGTGGGCAAACAGCCACATTAGCATCTCAGTATGCCCTGATTTGCATGCAGTTTGCCCAGCATTACTGCAGGGTCCACAGCTTCACCTGTAGGTCAGTCTGGGAGTACAGGGGCTGGCCAGGTCCGACCGCAGCTCCATCTGTAGGTCAGTCAGGCAGTGCATGATGATATTTGCAGGCTACATGTAAACAGTACAGCATAGCATAGCATATCGTACCCCAGGGGACAACACAGCAGGCACGGGTGGGGGTGGTGGTGGTGCTACATGCAACCGTCACACTGTAGGTCATGCTACAGTGCACAGCAGACACTACAGTAGCAAGGTGGCCGATAGTGTGAGGGACACAGCAATACCTGTGGTATGTAGGGCAGTGATGACCACTGCACTGTACACAGTAACAGGCCCAGCTTGCAGGTGATTACTGACAGTGGACAGTACTGTTACACTGTTGTGTGATCCACAGATGCTGTACCTGTGGCATGGGATGCTCACAGTGACATATACATGGCTGGCTGTGTGTATTGTGGCATCTGTACAATTGTGCAGTATGTGGCTGGGGGGGACACATAAGATCCGACAGGCACACAGGTGGTGGTGTATTCCCACTACTGACCCATGTGCACTGCATGATGTGTCCCAGCCTTGTGGCCACACCTGGGCTATGGTGAGGTCTGGCCACCTGTACACCCTCCCCTTAATGCCCACCATGCCCACAGTGCTGCATGTGTGTGCTGGCTTCTGTTGGTCACCACCGATGTATGGTCTGCAGGTGTGTGCTGTATGGCCACACCACCATGATGTCCTCTGTGGGCCAAAGCACTCCTTACTGCCTGGCATGGCTGGGACTGGCTGTTAGCATCATGGTGATGCCATCAGTGAAGTAGCATTTTCTAAGTGTCATACTCATATGTTAGGGTCACGCAAGTCACTCAAATCCCGCGCAAACACCATGCAAAGCACCAATGTCATGCAAAGCTTGACAAACACACCGAGGAGCAGCAGCTGAGCTATTCAAACTACCTCCTGAAGTGCACCCTTGGGAGGGGTGTTGGCCCATCGATGCACTGCGCGAGTCGACTGCCCCACCACCCGCCCACCCTGGGTCAGCTCTACTTATATAGTCTCTTACCTATGACATCACATCCTATTTCACTAAGTCCCCCACTTTCCCATTAGCAGCTTATACCAGCCTGCCACCAGAGGGACCCCTGACTACCCACATCGGTTTCACTATCTGAACTTCCCTCCTCCTACTTCCTGGGAACCCCTATACCCACACGCAGTACTTCTCTCCCCTTACTCCCACTCCTGTCTCTGAACTCTCCACATTCCTATACCCAGACGTCAAACTAGCCTGGCACACTGATCTGACCCAACTATCAGACCATACCCTAGCCTGACGCTAACCTTCAGTGACCACTAGGAGTCACTATTTCCACCCTGGTTTTGGCCCAGTACCAGCCAGTTTTGAGCCACCTGGATAGTGGAACCTGCACCTGCCCAGGTCCTTTTTCCTCTTGCCCCACCAGGGGTTAGAACCTTGTACCCTGTCCACCAGAGTCCGTGACCCTACCACTAATCCAAAGTGGTATCCACGCTTTCCTGGGGGCAGACAAGATACTTGTACCCTTCCTACCCTGCTGCTTACATAGGCATTATGTTTGTGCCCCTTCTCCTCAAATGTATCTCCCTCGTTCTCCTGCTAGTACACACATCTCATCAGCCAATCATATTCACAGGCCCACTCATCCCAGTACCCACAACTCTCCCTGACCTAGTACGATCACACCCTACACTGACCATGGACCCTGGCCCACGGCACCCACCCCCTATCCACCCCCCCGCTGTCTACCCTGACTCTTCATGGTTGGAATTCTCATGCCCTCCCAAACCTTTGAACCCTGCCCATTCCTTTCGCCACTATGGCCACCTCCCTTCCCCAGCATACACCAAAGAAGTTGACTTGCTGCCATGCCCAGACCAGAGTCTTGGTCCTCCTGCTTCTACTTCTGGCAACATACATCCCAACCCAGGCCCAGCCCCCTCCCACCCATCAACTTGGCCCACTGGCCTTAAAATATCCTCTATGAACATATGCAGCCTGCTGAAAAAATTTGACACCCTCCAGTGCTGGACCATGGCACACCAACTGGACATCATAGCCCTGGTAGAAACCTGGCTGTCCAAATCCACCCCTGACTCATTTGTCTCCCTCCCTGGCTATACCTTATACCAGGAGGACCGAGTAGGCAAATGAGGGGGAGGTTGTGCAATCTACACTAGGGACACAATTACTGGTCAAGCACTCCCTACCCCTGCCCTTGTAAATGGGGCCCAGGCCCTCACCCTCAAGCTCACCCCTGACCCCTCTAGGGGCCCTCTCTATCTCACCACTACCTACATTCCCCCCAGAAACAAGAACCCAGCTCTGGTATCACTAACTGACTATCTGGCCACCCTTCACCATACGGCGGAGCAAATCCTAGTTGGTGACCTTAACATAAACTGGCTCAGCACCTCCTCTTCCTCAATCCGGGACACTTTTGCCACCCAAGATCTGATACAACTCATCACCCAACCCACTAGAATAAACCCAAAAACAGGAACCAGCACCCTACTGGATGTACTCATCACCAATTGACCCAAAAAAATACAAAACATACAGGTCCTACTGGACTCCCTAAGTGACCACTCCCCTATCCTATTTCTTTGGGCAGCCTCCAATCCCAAACCCAAAGCACAGACCACCTTCCGAAGGCACCTCCACCTCGGTGGGCTGAAAAAACGTAGGCAGTTTCTCACCCAGATAAACTGGTCCCCCATTCAGCATGCACCCGACATTGACACTGCCCTCACTTTCTTCTCCCAAACATTCAATAATGCCTGTGATCTCTTTGCACCCTTCATAAAAATCTGATCCAAAAAACAGAATGCACCCTGGGTCAGCCCTGCCCTCCTACAATTGCTTAGAAATCGGGATAACCTCTGGCACCATGCCACTGAAATGGGCCAGCTGGCTTATAGACAAGCCTACAATGCAGCCCGGAATAAGTGCTCTTGGGCAGTCCGTAAAGCCAAGGCTGACCATTACCAGGCCACCCTCACCTCTTCCTGGGGCTCAGCCTGCAAGTTCTGGGATAATATTAAACAGTTAAATGGTAAGTCACGGTCCCCTCCCCATCTCAGCTCTCTAGTGATGGTACTACCTCCACCGATCCTGCCTTCATAGCTAAATGCCTCAACACCACTTTCACCGACCTTAGCTCAGTCCTCCCCAGTAATTTCTTTGAATCCCCCAAACCAACCCCCCCGTCCGCCACCACCCCAGCTTCCATCTGCGCAAGGTATCTGCTTGGGAGGCCAGACCCATCCTTATCAAAGCTTTAAATGGCAACAATCCCGGCAGCGACTCGCTGGATCCCAGTATCCTCAGGTTGGTGCTAGATGAAGTCCTAGCTCCGCTCACCAGCCTACTAAACCGATCACTCTGCCTGGGACAATTTCCTACTGCCTGGAAAACAGCCATAGTCACGCCCATTCATAAAGGTGGTGACAGGTCTTCAACCAACAACTACTGACCAATCTCCATCCCCCCAGAAGCACTGGAAAAAGTCGTGGCCATTCAAATCACCGAATATCTATCCAAGCATGACATCTTATGCCCTGAGCAGCATGGCTTCTGTGCTGGCCACAGTACCAGCACTGCGCTAATTGAATTCTCCAATTTCCTTCACTCCTCCCTGGACACCAGCTCACTAGCTGGTGCAGTGTTCATCGACCTATCAAAGGCTTTTGACACTGTCTCCCACCCTCATCTGCTGAATGCCCTCTGCCACACTGGTCTCATGGCTGGCCCACTAGCATGGTGCTCAAGCTACCTAAATGCTCGGTCACAGTGTGTTAAAATCAATGGACCACTCTCTGATACCCGTCCCATACACTCAGGAGTTCCCCAAGGCTCCATCCTGGGCCCCCTCCTCTTCTCACTCTATCTGAACACCCTGCCAAGTGCTTGCTCTGGCAAAATGCTTCTGTATGCTGACAATGCTGTCATTTTTGCCACCCACCGCAATCCTATCTCCCTTCAGGATTCCCTACAACAGTCCTTCAATGAGGCAGATGCCTGGTTTAAGGAGCACAGACTTATCATTAATCTTAAAAAAACCAAAACTATGCTTTTTGCCCACCCCCAAAACAAAGCTAGCAACCACCCACTCCATATTCTTCCTAGTATCAAACAGCCTCTGGAACAAGTCTGCTCCTACAAATACCTCGGGATTACCTTCGACTCAGCCCTCACATTCCACGACCACATTGATGCCCTTGCATCCGTCACCAACATACGGCTTGGCATCCTCTTCTGCCATCGAAACTGCCTCCCCCCAAATGCTCTCCGGCTCTCTGTCACATCCTCAGTACTGTCCCTTGTAGACTATGGCTTACCAGTCTATGGTGCTGCTAACATGACTGCCCTCAAAAAAATTCACATAACCCTAAATAAGGCTTTCAGACTGATTACTGGTTCCCCCAGGCTCACACACACCTGTCAAATGTATAACGATGCTAAACTCCTGACCCTAGATGAACAGCTTCGCTATCATACCTGCCTACTCACTAAAAAAACCCTACTCAGGCTCTCCCCACCGGGGGTGACTGCATCCATCCACCGGATCCTGCCCACTGTTGCTACACGGTCCTCCAACAAGACCGCCCTACTGGTCCCCAGGTCAAAAACCACTCACAGTCAGAGGTCTTTCTGGTACAGAGCCCCATTCTGGTTTAACTCTCTCCCTGCCACCATCTCCAATGCTGCCTCAATCTCCAAATTCAAAACTACCCTTCGTAACCAACTCCTCAACTCTCGTAGCTGCTCCTGTCTCTAAATGAGGCCCTACCTCAACCTCTCCACTCATGACAATGCCCGCCAGGCAGCTCCCCACCTATCCCACCCTCCACCCTTACCCAGCACACCATTCCTAACTATAACCTGGCCAGAGCCTGCTGTCTCATGCCAGTTGATTGCTCAACATGTGAAACCAATTGTGTAAGACCCATCTCAATTACCTATACCCTGTAACTCAAATGTATGTTATTTAACCACAGTGTGATGTGGCGCCTCTAACAAATGCCTATTTGAAGAAAGCCTGTACTATGTAATCTAAATGCTATGTATGTCTCAATGTGACGAGGTACCTTCAGAAACGAGCCTCTGGCTCAAAGGTTGTAAACTGATTCTCACAAATAAATAAAAAAAATAAAAATAAAAAAAAAAAAGCTGTTTGCCCAGTGTTAAGACCAGCTTTTCCTGGGCAGTAATTTGTATCACACTAAGGGTCGCACTAAGTTGCGTTAAACACCTTAGCGCAGTGCTAGCTGATGAATATCCCATAGTGCCTGTATTCATGTTCAGTGTGCCCCTTGCATATAATTATGGTTTGCCCGGTGTTAATGCCATTTGTGCATGCTATTTGGCCTTTTGAATATAGCAGACCCACGCTAATCCCGCGCTAAACCCACACAGACAGTTTACGCATCACGCAAAGCTTTGAATATCTGAGCCAAAGTATCTTATTTGGTTCCCCACATAAATTGCATCATGTTAAGCCATTATTAGTGTTTGGTTCGGCTAGATCTTTGATACAACAAGTTACGGAGACTAAATATTTAGGGGATACCATTAGATCCTAACCGTACATACTCCTCTCACATTAGAAGGACAGTAAAGACCATAAATCAGAAACTTGGTGCCTTGTATCGCATTAAAGATGGTCTTACAAGAGAAGCTAGGGAAACAATAGCTAAAAGTGTGTTATTGTCCACATTTTATTATAATTCTTTTTTGTTAACCAAATTGGTGATAAAGGACTTGGATCTAGTTAACAAAACGTTTAATTCCATATGCAGATTTGCTTTGGCAAAGCCTGACAGAAAACACCATTGTGCCTTATATGATGCCCTTGGTTGGTTGCCCCCCAGATTGACCTATCTATATAACTTGGGTTGTATGATTAACCTAACACTTCTACTGGATAGTAAATCTCCTTTATCTGCCTTATTAGAAATTAGAGAGGGACCTAGACTGCTTTGTTCCTCTAATGTACTTCATTTATCCATGCCTAAGTTCTCTACTTGTGTGGGAGAGCGGGCTTTTTCTGTTCAGCGTTCTATTCTCTGGAATTCCAAACTGTGTAAATGTTATAAAAAGTGTAACATTTTTATGGCACATAGAATTAAAAGTTTTATTAACAAGATCCAAGTCCTTTTTAGCTCCCTTGACTGGCTCACCCTGCAAGGTCGGTTTGATTTTACCCTTGGTTGCCTCACTGACACTGTCATTCATAGTGGCCCCACTTCTCCCCTTTTTCCCTTTTGTGAGCACCACATCTCACCAAAATATCTTTGACCCTCTGCTGTCCCACACCTGGTGATTTCGAGAACTTCCACTAAATCAGGTGCCAGTGCCCTGTCGGTTGTGGCCCCTTCACTGTTGAATACTTTTCCCCACACCCCTTAGGGCGATCAATATGCATCATAGTGTGTCGCCACATTGTGGCCCGGGTCGTGCCTGAAAATGGTCCTCTGGATCAGTGCACCTACCTGGTTACTAAAAACATACATAAATAAATTTTAAGCTGAATCTGAAATCCTGGCTCCTTGCCTGTGACACCTGCACTTGCTGCCACCGGTAGCCCCCCCCCCTCTTTGTTCGCTATACCTCTTCCACTTCCCTCACCCACCTCCTCCTCTCCATCTCCCTGTTGGGTCACGGGTTAACCGGGGCTCATCTCCTTGGGGTAAAACTAGAGTCTTCGGTTTTGTGTTATCCTAACTATCCTCTTGATGTGGACTTACTCCTGCCTGTTGTTACTGTTATTTGCATTCCCCTACCTGTTCTCACCTACAGTACTTCCTTTCTTCTGTTTACCTTACCTGTTTTGTGCCATTATTTTACTAATGCTGTATGTAAGTTCTGTGCTACTTGCAATGTGCTATGCCTGTACCTGCACTGAGTACATTGGCTATATTGTACCATTATTTAGTTGTTATTGCTATTTTATTGCATTGTATTTCTACCTGTACCAACATTGTGATTCTTGTATGTATTTGTGTCTTCTGGCCTGGGTCATGCCTGTAAACGGTCCTTTGGACCAGCGCACCAACCTGGTAAACAAAGTCATAAATAAATAAATAAATAGATAGAAAAATAAATAAAGCAGGTCTTAGCCCAGTGTGCTTACCCGGCAAATAAAGTGAATTGAATTGAATCATGAACATGACTTCAGGGTTAAAACTTTGATGTGTCTGTATAATTATAATAATAAACTTTATTTATAAAGTGCCATTCCAAGGATCAAAGCGCTGAACATGTAATTCAATAAAACACATACAAATAAATAACACAAACATTTTCATAAAATCAGATATATAAAAATAAAATATTCAAATCAGCATAATAACCTACAGTGGCATTAAATAACAAATTCCCATCAGCTGGCCTCGTCCACGAAAGCTAGATTGAATAAATAAGTCTTGAGGGCTGACTAAATGCTCTGGACCATCAGGCACTCCCTCACCCAATGAGGTAGGGAATTCCACAGCGTAGGGGCTGCATACGCAAAGCATCAAGCCCAATATGTCTTCAAACACACCCTGAGAATCTCTAGCAATCCCTTGTTGGTGGACAGGAGTGGTAGGGAGGGATAGTAGGGACAAAGGAGATCTTTCAGGTAGCGGGGTCCTTGCTCATGTATGGCTTTATAGGTCAGCAAGCTGACCTTTAAGGTGATCCACCACTGTACAGGCAACCAGAGCAGTCCACTGAGCACAGATGTAATGTGGCTGGCCTGTCTGCTGCATTCTGCACTAGCTGCAAGCTGCGGATATCAACCCCCAAAAGCGCTAGGTACAGGGCATTGCAGTAGTCAAGGTGGATGGGCACAAAGGTGTGGACCGAGGTTGAAAGATTATCAGGAGGAACCAGGTGCTTCACCCAGGTGATATTCCTCAGATGGTAAAATGAGATCTTGACAATGGCTGACACCTGCTATTTCAGAGTGAGCCTGTTGTCAAAAATAATGCCCAGGTTTTGCACCAGATCTGAGGTAGTTAGCTGAGCATCCCCGAGCCAGAGCCCAGATGGTTGTCCAGCTATCAAACAAGCCACCCGATGATCTGGGTCCACCACCAACACCTCAGTCTCATCTGGATTCATTTCATTTTCATTGATTATACTAGAGAGGCATGTGAGCATTGCTGCCCGTTTACACAAACATCCAGTTACATTCAACAATCATGTGACATGACATAGGCTGAAACATTTAATTTACAGCTAGGGTTAACACCAAGGTACGTATCCAATCAGGACAGTATAGACTAAAGGACAACCAAGAACTGGGTGATTTAACAAATGCAAAGGTGACATTAGTATTCTGTGAGAGTTAAATGCAATCAAAAAACTAGCCGAGGTGGAGTACCAGCACTACAAGTGCTAGAAAGAGAGTGTAAGTGCCAGAGGTGGATATCCAGAGGGTGAGGGTACAAAAGTGCAGTAGGGGAGCCAGATTGGTACTGCAAGCAGGTTCAGAAGTGTGTGAGGGAGAAATGTCTCCTGATATTTTGTTTGAAGGCATTTGTGGAGGGACAGAGTTTTAGTTCTGGGAAGGAAGAGAGAGTTGAAGAGCTTGGGACCCATAAAGGAGAGTGTTTTCTGGCTTTGAGTGGTCCAGGAGAAAGTAATCATGAAAGAGAGAGTGGGGGACAGTGTGGTGGTCCTGGTGGTGCCAGCTGTCTGGAAGAGACAGAGAGGTGAGGCAATCAGGGAGCAGCCCACGGGAGAGTTTGAAGAAGAAGATGGCCATCTTGCAGTTGAGGCGGGCCTCAAGCCAGGGCCGACTGGTGAGCTGATAAAGATCACAGTGAGTTTAGAGAGGCCAGAAGTAAAATGAAAAGCATTGTGGTAGGAGCTTTGGAGTCTGAAGAAATTGTTGATGGAGAGGAGGGGGAGGGAGACAAGTGAACCATAGTCAAAGACAGGAAGTAGGAAGCTGGAAACTAGAAGGGATTTGGATTCCCTGTTAAGGTAATGCTTAGTTCTATGGAGAATACTGAGGTGTTGGTGGACTTTTTTTTAATTGTGAGGCTAGTGTGAGCATCGAAAATTGAGGTGGCAATCCAGGAGTATTCCAAGGTACTTGCATTCACTGACTCTTTCAATGGAGTTACCAAGGTACATAGCTACATAAATACATAGACAGTGTCGGCAGATAAGGGCCTATGGCCCACCCAGTCTGCCCATTTGAGCTTGTAAGTTCAGTTTGTTTTCCTAGAAGTCTGTTGCACCTTACCCCGACCTCCAGAATTCCTTTATGTCTATCCCATGCATTCTTAAATCCCGTGATTGTTTCAGCCCCCACCACTTCCTCTGGCAGGGTGTTCCACTTGTCCATCACCCGTTCTGTGAAGAAATTCTTTCTCATGTTTCCTCTGAATCGTCCTCCCTCCAACTTCATCTCATGCCCTCTAGTCCTGGAACATCTTTTTCACTTAAAAATAGTGTTTTCCTGCACCCTGTTCCTTCCTGTAAGATACTTGTATATTTCTATCATATCCCCTCTCTCCCTCCTCTCCTCCAGGAGTACATGTTCAGTTCCTTCAACCTGTCTTCATAGGACTTGTGATGCAATCCATGCACCATCTTTGTTGCCCTCCTCTGAACCTTCTCTACCCTGTCTATAACCTTACGTAGGTATGGTCTCCAGAACTGTACACAGTACTCCAGGTGGGGCCTCACTAGTGTCTTGTATAGCGAATTATGACCTCCCTTTTCCTGCTGGTGATGCCCCTGCCTATACATCCCAGCATCCTATTTGCTTTACCTGCTGCCTTGTCACACAGTTTCCTACCTTGAGATCATCAGAGATGATAACCCCAAGATCCCTTTCCGCTTGGTGCATGCTATATCCTCACCCCCAACTGATATATTGTGCCAGGGTTTTTGTGCCCATATGCATTATCTTGCACTTTCTTTTGCATTGAATTTCAACTGCCAACCCCTGACCATTCTTCAAGTTTCTGCAGTGCTTCTCATTCTGTCTACACCCTCTGGTGTGTGTACTCTGTTACAGAGCTTTGTGTCATCAGCGAACAGTGAAATTCTGCCTTCTAGGTCCTGCGCCATGTCACTGATGAAGATGTTGAATAGGAACGGTCCCAGCACTGATCCCTGTGGTACCCCACTGGTCACTCTTCCTCTGTGGAGGACAGCCATTTACCACCACCCTCTGTGTCCTGCCACCCAGCCAGTTACCTACCCACCACACTACTGTCCTGCCCACACCCATATTCCCCAGTTTGTAATAGTCTTCTATGTGGCACAGTGTCAAGGCCTTGCTGAAGTCCAGATAGGCCATGTCCACTGCCCTCCCTGATCCACCTCCTAGTCACCCAGTCAAAAATTCAACGAGGTTGGTCTGACATGACCTCTCCCTGGTGAAACCATGCTGCCTTGGGTCCTGTAGTCCATTGACAACCAGATGTTCCACCAATCTCTCCTTCAGTAGTGCTTCCATGATCTTCCCCACTACCGAGGTGAGGCTGACTGGTCTGTAGTTCCCTGCTTCCTCTTTGTTCCCACTTTTGTATAAGGGACTACATCTGCTATACTCAGTCTTTGGGTACCTCCCTGTTTCCAGTGATCGGCTAAACAGGATAGCCAGAGGTTCAGCCACCACCTCTCTTAGTTCTTTAAGGACCCTGGGGTGCACCCCATCTGGCCCCATTGCTTTATCAACTCTTATTACTTCCAGTTCCTTCAGGACCCTTTCTCGTCTAAAGGGACTTGTGTCCATTTCTGCACCATCTCACCCCTTGTACTCCCTTCAGACCCATTACCCTCCTCTTCCTCAGTAAAGACTGAGCAGAAATACCTGTTCAGTATGTCAGCTTTACTCTTGTCATCCTCCACACGGCCCCCATCCTCCCCCTTCAGTCTCACTATCCCTCCCTTTGTCTTTCTTTTTTCACTAATGTACCTGTAAAAGGTTTTGTCCCCTCTACCCACTGATTTTGCAATGTGTTCTTCTGTCTGAGCTTTGGCTTCCCTTACTGACCTCCCTGCCTCCCTTTGCTTCTCCTGGTACTTCTCCCTATCCCCTTCTGCCTGTGTCTTTTGTATTGCCTGAATGCAATCTTTTGGCTTTCACTTTCTTTGCTACCTCTTTGAAAACCATAATGGTCTCCTCTTCCTTTTCCTCTTGCTAACCTGCTTAATACATAATTCTGTTGTTCTTGTAATCCCCATTTTAAATACTGCCCACTGTTCCTCAACCCCTGATTCCTGTCCCATTCCCTTAATGCCTCTTTCAAGTATCTCCCCATTTTCCCAAAGTCTGCCCTTAAAATCCAGGATACATGTTTTTTGTGTGGTTTGGTTCTGCTCTTTCTGTGATTTCAAACCACAATGACTGGTGGTCACTGTTTCCAGGTGCTCCCCACTGTTACCCCCATCACACTGTCCCTGTTTGTGAGCACAAGGTCCAGTATTGCCTTCTGCCGAGTTGGTTCCATGACCAGTTGCTTGAGGAAGGCACCCTGAAGGGAGTCCAGGATAAATCTTCTCTAGTTGATGCTGCTGCTGGGATGCTCCGTCCACATCTGAATATTGAAGTCTCAACCAGTACTACCTCACCCTTGTCTGCCATCCTTTGGATGGCTAGCATCAATCCTGTGATCTGTTTCTTCCTCCTGGGCTGGTGGTCTATAGACCACACCTGTGCGGATGGCTGTCCCCATTTTCCTTTCCAGCTTAACCCACAGTATCTCTCCCATTTTGTTCCTCCTGGATCTCTGTGGCTTTTATGTCATTTTTTCACATAGAGTGCCACTCCTCCTCCCTTCCTGCCTGCTCTGTCTCTTCTGAATATGTTGTAGCCAGGTATGGCCATCTCCCAGTCATGGTTATCATTACACCAGGTTTCAGTGATGGCCACAATGTCCAGGTCTGACTGCACCATGACAGCCTCCAGATCTTCCATCTTGTCGCTAAGGCTCCTGGCATTTGCAGACATGGCTTTCCATGATTTGACCTCCCTAGACTGTCTCACTGTTCTACTCCAGTCCCTTCCTTGGTTGTCATTTATCCCTGGTTCTCCTTGCTGTCTGCCCTTCTGCTGAATTTTGCCCCTTTTCTGCTTATCCGCCTCTTGGGCACTAATCTCCATCTTTTGCACACTGCTTTGCAGAGATAGCCACTCCTCTGGTTCACTGGTTCCACTGCTAGCTGTGGGGGGTGAGCAAGTAGGCCTTGCTGGCCTGCCACCCCCCTTTGCTAGTTTTAAATGCTTGCCAATGCAGCATTTAAACTTATCATTGAGTGCTTGGATTCCCCTCCAGGATAGATGCAGGCCATCAGGCTTGAACAAACCTCCATCCCTCCAGGTGGGTCCCCAGTCACCAATGAATCCAAACCCTTCCTCCACAGCACCAGTTCTTCAACCATGAGTTAAAGTTCCTGGTGCATGCACTCCTATGCTCTCTTGCTCTCACAGGTAGTACTTCTGAGAAAGTGACAGAAGTAGCTACTTGCTTGAGACCCCTCCCCAGTTTCCTAAACTCTTCCTGAACTTCCTTTGGCTCCCCTTTTGCCAGGTCATTAGTACCTAGGTGGATAATGACATCCAGCTCACCCTCCGTCTTGCCTTCCCAGTGATCCCCAGGATCTTCCTTCCATCCCTCCATGCCGTGGCACCTGGTAGGCACCTCACCTCCCTGTCCTCCCCCTCCTGTGTTCCTAGCTGGATCCCTCTTATGATGGAGTCCCCCACCAGGATTTGCATCCTCCTCCTCTGGGGTCCACTGCTTTCCCTGCTGAGGTCACCTCCTTGGCTAACCTCCACATCCTTTCCTTCCACTTCTCTGGGTACCTATATTTGGTTGTCCTCATTTGCCAGTGTGGCATATGAGTTCTTGAGTGGAATAGGATCTGGGATGTGCCTCTGCCTGACTGCTATAACCCTCCCTGAGCCCACTGTCATCCAAGTGCTCCTCGTTCTCGGCATCCTTTGAGGCAGTTGCATTGGACTGGGTGGTCCCTGGATAGGGGTGATGGTACTCCTGACCCAGTTTACTTCTGCTCTGAGTCTGGCTACCTCATCCCGCAGTCCCAGATAGATGCATGCAGATAGGGCAGCACCTCAGTGTCCAGAAGGCCTGCCTGAATATGGCTGCCCTACAGCCACTGCATTGCACCACTCCCCACATTATACTGCAATTCCACTACTTGTCTGCTACTGAAGCTCTCCTAGTTCCCTTTTTATTAATTACTTTCCTAAAAATCCTACCACTGTTCCCCTATAATATTTGAAAATACATACACTTCTATCTAAGCTATTTATCCTTACAATCAAAAGGTAACTACAATCACAATAATCTACCTTCTACTAATACAGATTCTATCACAGAATCAGAGCACAATGCAAAAACATATGCTACTTAGCAACAACAAACAGGTGACAACATACCAAGTTGATGTAGCTTTTTTTAAAATAGAAAAGAAAAAGGTTGTCATAGAGAGAGAGGGCAAGGCCAAGGGGTTTGCAGGGGCTGGAGAAAACCATGAACTTATTTTTTTGTAGTTGAGTACTAGACCTTTGGAAGTGAACCAGGTGTGAAGTCTGCTGAAATTGAACTGAAGTTTCTTAATGACTGGTGGAGTTTTTGTCCTGACAGAAAAGGGCTGCATCATCAACATAGAGAATGAGTTAAGATGAGATACAGATGTCAGGTAAGGAGTTAATGACCAGAGAGAGAAGAGAAGAGAAGGATGGACTCTTGGGGAATTCCGTATTTGATGGGGCAGGATTTGGAGAGGACACTGCCAATAATGGTTCCATGGGATCTAACCGTTAGGTAGTCCTTGAACCAGAGGCAGACCTCTGGTGAGAAATGGAGGCCAGCCAGGTTTTGGAGGAGGACTTCATGATCTATGAGGTCGAAGGCTTTGGTGAGGTCTATGAACGCAGCACCAGTGCAGAGGCCTTCATTGCTGGCTTTGTCAATGGAATGGGTGAACTTGATGAGGGCAGTTTTGGTATTGTGGTGAGCTCAGAACCCATGCAGGACCTCCTTGAGCAGGTTGTATTTGGAGAGAAATGATGTGGTTTGCCTGTGGACCACTTTCTCTAAAATTTTGGACAAAGTGGCAAGGAGGGAGATGGGGTGGTAGTGGGATATTAGATCCTTGGGGCTAGATTTGTGAAGAGGTTTAATAATGGCACACTTCCATGCTTTAGGGAAGGACTCCACATAGAGGGAGTGGTTGAGGATGTTAGTAAGAGGGATGGCCAAGGAGTCACAGACAAGATGGAGAACTCTGAATTCAATGATGTTGGCGCACTTGGATGGTCTTGGGTCATTTGTTCTGATTAACTTGACCACTTCAGCAGGGATTAAGTATCTAAAATGGAACTTGGGGTGGGAGACTGAAGGGGTGTAGGGGTAGATGGGGTAGGAGGGGAGCTGGGCTTGTACTGGTCAAGGTCACTTAAGTATTTCTTGAAAAGGGATGCTATTTCACTTGGCTTGTGGTGGAGGTCCCTTTGGAGGTGAGAAACACATTCTTTGGAAATTCCCCTACCAATCTGGTTATTAAGAATGTTCCAGGTCCTCCTAGGGTTCCCCTGAGCAGCACATTGTTTTTCCAGGATGAAAAAGGATTTAGCAGATCTTGTGGAAGATTGAACCTCTTCCTCAGAGTTCTGAAGTCTTGGAGGAATTGGGTTTTTTTGTGTTTTCTGTACAACTTCCAGGCTAAGTCCCTATCACCCATTAGTTTACGAAGCAAGGGGGCGACCCATTCTTGGCTAGAACCCTTGACCTGGAACTTCTTAAGTGGGATGAAACAGTAAGGGCAAGGAACAAATTGTTAAAGGCTTCAAGCACTTTGCAGATGTCAGAAATGTTTTCAGTGAAGGACCAGTCTTGGGCTAGGGCTGCTTTGGAAAACTCAGAAGCATCCAGTTTCTTCAATTGCCTGGTTTGGATGAATTTATGGGGTTGGGGGGTTGTGGAACAACTGCAGAAAACAGCAGCATAGTCACTGATTGAGTTGGGAAGAACTCCGGAGGTCGTGACATGGAAGGGGTGTGATACCAGGACCCAATTGATGAGTGACTGAGATCCAGTCTTGTAGTTGGTTCTGGTAGGTTCAGTGATGAGCTGGTGGAGGACAAGACCAAGTAAGGATTCCTTGGTGGTGTCACAGTGAGGGGACAGCCAGTTAAGGTTGAAATCTCCTAGGATGATCCAGTCTCTCCATTGGGAAGGAAGGTCTTGATATCTAGGAAGGGGTCTAGATCATGGAGTGAGGATGAGGGTGGCAGGTAAACCACACTGACTGTGACCATTTTATCTGCTCCAAGGAGAAGGAGGTAAATTTGAGATGGACTCGAGGGAGGAGGTGGGAAGTGGGGGTTGAATTTGCTGGCAAGGAGGTGATCGACATCCCAGATGAGGAAGCCTCCCCCACGCTTTCCCACCCTGTCTTTTCTAAAGACCGAGTAACCCTCAAGGAGGATTTCATTGGAGGAGATGTCCTCCTTCAGCCAGGTTTCAATGAGGGCAATGACATCAAAAGCATTAGCCATCAGCCAGGACTCAGTTAAGGTATTTTTGCCAAATGGCTTTCCACGTTAAGGTGAGCAAAAGTGAGCTGTTTAGGGGGTTTGGGGGAGGAGTGAGGGGTTAAATGGGTAGGGGGGTGAGGGGCCAGATTTGGGGTGAACAGAGCATGAGATGAGGAGTATAGGAGTAGAAGCCTTAGGTGCCTGTGGTTCGCAAGCAAAGATAGCTTGGTGGCGTTAGGCTTGGTGTAACGATGGGTTAAAAATATACGGCTTTGGTAGGAAGGTGAGAACTCATGGAACAGGCAAAGGCTGATGAAGGGACTCACATGGGGAGGGGCAGGGATGGAATTGGAAGCTTAAAGGGCGAGGTGGGGAGAGGGAGGGGGCAAGCGTTGAGGGTGAGGGGAGATGAGAGAAAGGAGAAGGGAGGAAGATTGGGCAAAAGTGGTGGGAGGAGGATGGAGGAGAGGGTAGTGGAGGGGCAAGGTAGGGCAGTTGAGCAAAGTGGGGCAGAAGGAAAGAACAAGGAGTAAGAGTAAATACAGAAGGTAGAATCGATTAGAGCAATCCATGCTGGCGGACAGAAAGAGGGACGCTGACAGGACAGTAATAAGTGAGGGAATAGGGAAGTAGGGTAAACTAAAGTTGAGTGTGGTAGTAGAATCTATGCCCTGTGGTAGAAGAGTGGTAAGGCATTGGTAGTAGAAGGCTATGGGAAGGAGTGTGTGATTAAGGAAGGGCAGTCAGCAGTACTTATCAAATTTGAACACGAGAGGGGACTGCCCCTTTAAGAAGTTGCAGGAGAGGACAGCCCCTTTAGGAAGCTGCTGAAATTGACTAGAAGGAAGACTTAGGGGCAGGGATCAGTGGGAATTGTATTTAATAAAGGAGGGGGTGGAGGGGCAGGCCGAGAAACTGTTCAGTGAGTAGAGCAGGCAGTGACCGAGCTCTGTTAGAGTGCTTTCTCAATGAGGATCTGTGGCACCCAATCGGGAAGTGGCAACAGTGCCCAGGAGCCAGTCAAATTGTGAGGATTGGAGCCTGGCAGCTCCACGCTAGGAGCTCACCATCCATATCTGCTTTCCTTGGTCAGGAGGACAGGCTGGATGTGGAGGTGTGGCCGCCAGCAGGTATCAGGCCGAGGCCGCTCAGCTGAAGTGAGGAGCCTGATTTGCACTTGCAACTAGAAAAAGAGCAAAAAGGCAGGTTGTTAATAAAAAAAACACAAGTCAAAGCTTAGGTAAATCGGTGGGAGGGCCCTGGGCAATTTAGTGCTCAGGGCAGAAGTAGGTGCAAATAATGGGCATGAAAGGAGAGAAGGATTCCTGCAGAGAGGTCTGATCAGAGGCTCCAGGCAGGAATTAAGTAAAAGGCTGTTTTTCAGGAGGTTGGTTGGGGGGGGTACAAGGACAGAGAAAACTGCCTAATGCTCAGGAAGATTTAAAAAAGAAAACATTTGCTGGTTCAGGGGGATGTAGGGAGAGGGAAGTAGGGGTCCAGGAGCTGACAGTAAAACAGTGTGAGAAACAGATTCAACCTCAGCCAGCTGGCAGTCATCCAGTCCTGAATCTGAGAGAGGCAGTTGTTAAATACCAAGAGAGCATCCTCCTGCCCGGGCACAAAGGACATGTACAGCTGAATATCATTTGCATTGCACCCTGCATAACACCCTGTAAGCTTATTCATAATGTCCTGTCAAGAATGGCTATTTTCCAAGATCCTGTTTAACACATCCTGGGCTCTGAGGTGCATGGTTCATGACACATAAATGGATTTTGGCATATTTTTGTTAAGGGACCTGGAAATGCAACCTTAACTTCCTGGCAAGCAACTGCCCCTCAGGTCAGAGGAAGGTCAAACATTTTTAAAATAAATCCAGTCTCTCTCTCTTCATGTACCTCTTGCTTTAACACTGGCATTCCTGTGGCATTTACACATACACAGAATCACATTAAAAAAGAATATATACATGTGTATATATATAACACAGAATTATATCTGCAAATAATGATTGGCAGTTGGCTAGCTTGCCACAGGTAGAAACAGCCTTACAGGGTATAGAAAGTCACAAGCTAACAATACAGAACTAGTGCAAATTCATGTTTATTAATGGCCAAAAAGGCAATAAACAGTGTAGGGGCATAGCGTCTCCAGGTTTCGTGCCAAACCAGGCACTTAAAGAGCTGCTGATGCCTGAAAAAAAACTTTGAAAAACATAATAATTAGGTACAATTCAGCTTCCATTCCATTAATATTCTAAAGATTCCTCCTCCCCAATATTTATTACAAAGAACATTTACAAGAATAGATTATCTTTATCCCTCATGGTTCATCTGCCTGTATAGTTGACTCCCTACTTTGAAGTCATAATCCTCTGTTCTGACATCAGTCTGTTGCCATGGAAGTAACTGTGATATAATAAGTGGCATCAGTTTTTTCCCATAGGGAAACCCAGTTATAATTCGCTATTATAACCTGCAGGCTGTAACGGCGAACCTGTGCTGGGTTTTCCTCACTGTCCACCTGCCCCCAACAATTCCGTGCTGACAACTCCACAGAGTACAAATAAAGACTACAGTTTTCTCAAAACTGCAGTGGGCACTGACCATACTCTTCACACCATGAAAGAATCTTCACACTGCCAAAAAGTCATTGTCTTCTTCCCAGGTTTGTTAAAAAAAATCTGACCTTTTCCGTTTATGGCTCTGTAAACCTGACCCTCAGCTCGACCAGAACTGCCATTATTGCACAGCAGTTCTCTCCACTGCCTCAATGACTCCAGCTACTGAGACCCATTTAAATGAAAAAAATAAAAACTAAATATTGAAGCAATCAGGAACAGTAAAAAAAGAAACAAAGCCTCAACTAACTGTAGTTTGCACAGCAGCACCATCTAGTGGCCAGATAGAATTACAACTAACAAAATAAAAACCTAAGGGTGAAGAAACCGATGCCAGCAATTATATAAAATAAACCTGAATATAATAACTGGGTTCGCCTTTTTCCATAGGGAAATCATGGCGTAATTTGCCTTTATAAAGGAGCATTTATAACGGCAAACATGTGCATGGTTTCCCTTACTCTGCGCATGCCCAGCCGCAGTTCTACTCTTGAGACAGCTGGCTGCTTGTTTTTTTTTTCTTCCCGGGAGACTTAACCACCACTCAGACTTGGCGGTAAGTACATTTGAAATAGAAAACCTAAGTCGGGGGGGGGGTTATCTTTTTACTGCGATGGAAAAAAATGTTTTAAAATAAAGAGAAAACAGTACCACAGACCGCATCCTGAAATGAAACCGAGCTGCAGAGCACTGCAGAACCTACACGACCCGGCGGTTGCAAGAGCTCAGTCCGTAGCCCTCCCCCAGCAGCCCTGCAGGACACCTCCTCGTGGACCCGTTGGCCAGACGACCCGGCGGTCGTGAGGCCTCAGTCCGTAGCCCTCCCCCAGCAGCCCTGCAGGACACCTCCTCGTGGACCTGTTGGCCAGACGACCTGGCGGTCGCGAGGGCTCAGTACGTAGCCCTCCCCCAGCAGCCCTGCAGGACACCTCCTCGTGGACCCATTGGCCAGGTAATTTCCTGCACAGAAGCAGTCCCCTGCCCTGCCCAGCTTAGCCTTTCTCCCCCGACAGCCGTCTCTGGACCAGCGGCGCACCTAATCAGCTCCGTGCATGAGGAAGACGGCTCGCCCTCCCTCTGGTGTCGCAGCTGGCCTGAGGTCTTCTTGGCACCAATTTTATAGTGCTGGAGCCTCTCCCATTGGCGCAGGAGCAAGAAGGACCGTCCTGCCACCGCTTTCATTGGAACTCCAGTTTGGTGTCCCCACATGCTGTGTTCTGTTATCAGTTTTGTTTGCAAACATCAGTAATTCACTTTAAATGAATGTAAAATGATAGCCTTTTAGCCTGTATTTATTATTGTGCACCAAAAAAACGAATCCTAGGCTGCCCTCTTGTGGTGCAAAATCTAGTCTAAATCATTGCTCTCCTTGTAAGTACTGTAGGTGTTGCTTAATTATTGGGAACATGTATTGCACTGTAACCTGAATCGCCTAAGTCAATCTCAGGCTGCCATCTTTACCTGCCTGACTAGCAGGAGTGTCCCCCCGCCCAACCCAAATCTGATTTGTCTCCTGCTGTGCAACCTGCCCGCCCCCTTGCCTTATTTAATGTGTTGTGGTCTTTTCTCTTCTCAGATGACCCGGCGGTCGCGAGGGCTCAATCCGTAGCCCTCCCCCAGCAGCCCTGCAGGACACCTCCTTGTGGACCCGTTGGCCAGGTAATTTCCTGCACAGAAGCAGTCCCCTGCCCTGCCCAGCTTAGCCTTTCTCCCCCGACAACCGTCTCTGGACCAGCGGTGCACCTAATCAGTTCCGTGCATGAGGGAAATGGCTCGTCCTCTCTCCGGTGTTGCAGCTGGCCTGAGGTCTTCTTGGCGCCAATTTTAAAGTGCTGGAGCCTCTCCTGTCGGCGCAGGAGCTCTAGCCCCACTGAACGCTGCTCGTTCGGCTCCCCACCGCCCCCACCACTACCCTTGGTCGGCTGTCTGTTATATAGGCTGCAGAGAGCCACATGGTGTCGAAAATAACCTATCAGCCCTTTTTGCCATCTGCAGGTTATTTTCTCTCACCACTAGTGGCTGCTCTATCAAGCCTAGCTCACTTCTCCCATTTGTAACTCACCTAATACCAAGCTGAGCTGCCTATAATTTTCTCCCTTGATCTACCTAGCTCCTTTGTGCTCCGCACCCGTAAGGTGGGCACCCATAGGAAGTGGCCGACCCCCCCCCAAAATTGGACAAAACCCCTAACTTCCAGCCTGTCTCTCTGTTATTTTTCTCCCTCAATCCTGTCCCACTGTGTTCTCTTCCACAGTCCTTATATATCTTCCCTTTGAGCTCACTGGACCCACTTTGGGATATGGCCTCTCCACCCAGTCCCCTACCCTCCCCTCCGCCTCTCAATTTCTCCCCCTGGCTCTCCTCAAAAGGGCTCAAAATTGCACACCTGAACATGTGTAGCCTCCTACGCAACCAAACTGAGCTCACTGCATGGGTTGCGCACCACAAGCCAGATATCCTGGGCCTCTTAGAAACCTGGCTTAAGCCCCATATACCTGATGCCCAGTGCACCCTCCTGGGCTATAACAACTTCAGGCGAGACAGACCAGGCAAGAAGAGAGGTGGCGGGGTGATCCTCTACTACAAGACGCACCTAAACTTGTCCCCCACTGACCACTCATCTTCCAACCCTCCTGCATGCAAGTTTCTGCATGCTCTCCTCCTGCTGGACCACACAAAGAAATTTCACCTAGTATGCACCTACATCCCCCCAAGGATGGTCTGACTGGTCTCTCTTCCCTGCTTGACTGTATCGGCACTAAAGCGGGTCCCAATGAAACCCTACTAATAGGTGACTTCAATCTGAATTGGTTGGGTACCAACCACAACTTGTACAAGCCACTGCTCTCAGGGCTTGCACTTACCCAAGTTATAACTAAACCAACCAGGCTCGCCGTGTGGGGGAACTCAGGATCCCTTATCGACTGGATCCTGTCCAACAGGCCTGCCAATATCATGTCCTCTGGAACCCTCCTGGATGCCATCTCTGACCATTCCCCTATCTACTGTGTCTGGGGCATCTCTCAGCCAAAAGTCCCTAGCAAAATGTTTGAACTGAAGGACTACTCCAAATTTAATACCCACGACTTCCTGTCTGACCTCCTCGCTATTGACTGGACAGGGGTCACTACCTCCAACGACCCCTCACAGGCCTTGGATCTATTCCTAGCCAAGCTTTTCCCCCTGCAGAATAAACATGCCCCCCTCACTAGGAGAAGGGTTCAGGGCACCATCACCAAATGGCTAAATGGGGGCCTATTCTCCCTTATGAAGGCCAGGGACAAGTGTTGGGTGACCTATAAGGCCTCTCAAAATAACCATGATCTGATGACATACAGGCACCTCAGAAACTCCTGCAAAAGAGCCATCCGCTCAGCAAAAAGTGAGTTCTGTAAAGCCGCCTTTACTCTCCTCAGCAGCAATCCGAGGAGTTTCTGGCAAAATATTAAAATGCTATTGGGGGTCAGCTAAGGCACAGGTCACTGACCTACTCATTGGTGGAGTTGGCTGCAATAATCCTCACACCATTGCTAACACCTCTATTCCTTGTTTTCTGAACTGCCCCTCCTCCCCAGCCCCCGTCAACCCCTGGTGCCCCCTCCCGGTCTCCACCCCGGGCCCCCCTTCCAACTGAGACAAGTTTCTCCTAAGGAGACCCAGATGCTACTCTTAGGCCTCTCCCCTCACACAGGCGCAGGGCATGACCGCCTCGAACCGAAACTGCTCAGACTGGGGGCCCACCTCCTTGCCAGGCCCGTCTCGCACCTATTCAACACCTCCATTAACACTGGGATCATTCCCCACCTGTGGAAAGTGGCCAAGGTTGTTCCTGTCTTCAAACAAGGAAATCCCAAAGATCCAGGCAACTACCGTCCCATTGCCATTCTGTCCGCCACCAGTAAACTCCTCGAGAAAGCCATTGCCTCCCAGCTCTCCCAATATATCCAGGCCTACAACATCCTCTCACCTGCTCAGCATGGCTTCAGGAAAGGGCATAGCACATCCACCGCCCTTGCTGTAGTCACTTCACTGATCAGGACAAGTGCTGACCAAGGCAGCCTCACTGGAGACATTTTTGTGGACCTCTCAAAAGCATTTGACAGGGTTGATCACTCCCTCCTCGGCTCCAAACTCCTATCCCTCGGATTCTCCCCCTCCACCCATGCTTGGTTCCTAAACTACCTCTCCAACCATCAGCACTTCACCTACTTCAACCGGACGTCCTCCAACCTCTCGCCAGTCCACTGCGGGTTCCCTCAAGGATCCGTCCTTGGTCCAACCCTATTCTCACTATTTATCAATGACCTTCCGTCCGTCACTGCCCATGGTCACACCAACTTGTATGCAGATGACCTCGTCCTCCTGGCCAGCTCCCGGGACATCTCCACAATAAACTCACACCTGAACATTGACTTCGAACGCATTCAAACTTGATTGGGGGACCACAGGCTCACCCTCAATCTCAGCAAAACCCAATCCATGCTGTTTGGGTCCTTGAACAAAATAAAATCCTGCCCTGCTCCCCTGCTGATCCTTGGGGTCAACGGCTCACCCCTTGAGACGGTAACCACCGCCAAGTACCTGGGCATCACCTTAGATCTGCAGTTGGACCTCACCTCTCACATTCGTAATGTTTGCAAGGCTACTAATTGTAAGCTTGGTTTAGCCTACAGTGCTAAAAACTGCCTCACCCCTGCCGCCCACTTGGCCCTAGCTAGGGGGGTCCTCCTTCTCTCACTCTGTTACGGACTTGTAACATTTGCACCAGTTCCCAAATCCAGCCTCTCAAAATGGGACACTGCCTACAACAATGTCTGCCGCTTCACGCTTTCCGCCCCTCCCCTCACCCACCATTGTGATCTATACAGCCGCCTGGAGTGGCTTCCCCCTGAGAAGCATCGCTCCTTCATTCTAGGTAACTTCATTGACAACATCATCCGCTCTGGCATCCCTCCAGTTCTAGCCCTTCCCCTTAAACCTGGCACCCCATCCTACCACCTATGATCTGGGGCAACTCAGGAACGCCTGGTTCCTAGAACAAGCACCCTTGCGGGGGACCGGGCCTTCTACACTTATGCCCCCAAACTCTGGAACTCTCTTCCTGAGCTCACTCGGTCCTCCTCCTCCTCCCATCCAAGCTTTAAAGCCTCCCTCTGGAACTTCCTGAAACCTTCTTCCCCCTGCTCCTGCTCCTCGTAGTCCTACTCCCCTGCCCCTCCCCACCCTTCAACCCGATTGGATGGGGGGCCTCAGTGCTACTTGCACTTCTCCTTCAGTAACTGGCCATGAATCCTGGACTTGATCACCTGCCTAGGGCACACCCCTTCCCCCCTGCAGGCACTTACCATTATCTTTGTTCCCACTGGTCACCACCTAATTATATCCCATCTGTCCCATCCTACTTTAATGCACCATGCCAACCTTGTCCTAGAGCCAGCCTTGAACTGCCTGTTATTTTAGTCATGTTTCTTGTCTCCTCAACTGTACATGTATGAATTTCGTGCCAACCTTGCCCTAGAGCTAGCCTTGAAACTGCCTGTGTATTTCTTATGTACTCTTCTCTGTTCCTCAACTGTTCAATGTATGCCTACCTTGCTCTAGAGCCAGCACTGAATTGCCTGTGATTTTCCTATGTATTCCTTATGCTTCCTCAATTGTTTATGTATGAAGTTTCTACCTATAACTCTCCCGGGGTCGCACCTGAAAATAGGCACTTGGATGTCTAGTGTGCTTACCCGGTTAACAAAAGCAAATTAAATTTTATATAATTGCTGTGGCGAAAAAGTCAAACCCAGCAATTATATAAAATAAAAATATGGGGTGGTGTGTTAAAACTTGAAGTTTACACACACCCTCAGGGTTAGATGCTAACATAAACATCTTACCCTTGGGTGTGTGTGTAAACTTCTCATTACACACACCACTCCATACTTTATTCTATATTTAATGCACACCCTCAGTGTAGGATGCTTTGATAACCCCATCAGGGTTTATGTAGCATCTCACACCTCAGATGTGCATTAAATTCTTGTTATGCACTCCTCCCATGTGTTATTCTGTATGTCACAAGCAGTGCATTATGACCTCAGGCAGGGAGACAACAACAGGTGTAGATGAGCTCTTCAGAAGCAAAGATCCTGTTTTCATGCAGATGACCTCAGTAATAAATAATGGGGGAGGTGGACTACAGAACTAATGTGAAATACAAGCTGGACTGTGTCTAAATATTATGTTTCGATAAAGTTCTCCTGAAGGCATCTGCTGATCTTTAATCATGGGAGTACTGACACCCAATGGTAAACATTATGTACACAATCACCTTTAAAGAGATAGTCACACAAAGAAATGAAGTGCAATGTGCTATAACCACCAGCTGCTGTGCTAGAAAACACGACTATTGCACAGACTGTGTAAATCTCATATTCATTTAAACAAACATAAATAGACACAATTGTCAGTGTATAAAAACCTAATTTGATATGCACACAGGTCCAAAATGTCTAAAAAGGAACTTATGTACCGTACATTCATAATGATAAGAACCAGTGCAGCAAGTTTAAAGCACTGGTATAATTATACACAGATTCCTCCATATTACATGGTAAAAAGTCAGATTGTTGCAATAAATATTTTGAAATACCTAGGACTTGCAGATTTAGTTCACATGAAAACATAACTGAACAGCATCTTACAAATGTGCATAATGGCTTTTACTTGGACACTTAATACAACAGCCCCAATAACATCATCAAACGTGCCAGGAATGAACTGATAAGGACGCTGGCCACAGACAAGATCAGTACATTTTACTGGAATTCAAATACACATCACAGCGCCCGAACTTGCTATAACAAGACACACAAATACACATCACAGCACCCGAACTTGCTATAACAAGAAACACAAATACACATCACAGCGCCCGAACTTGCTATAACAAGAAACATTTTTTGCAGAGAAACACAATCACACATCAGTAATAACACAACTCCTTTCATATCAAAAACATAACTATTACTCAAATTAGCCTAAAAATGGGATGAATTCTACCTTGTCATGCAAGCCTTTTGCAGAAGTTGCTTTCAAATTGTGAATCCACTTTGACTCATGCCTCAAAAGAAGATTTGTCAGGTCTCCTCTCATTGGTCCAAGCCTAACTCTGTCTATCCCCAAAAAGAAAAAAGAATGCCCCTATCCCAACTCTCTGAAGAGTCTAGCAGGGCATTCTCCATTACCCCTCTATTAATTTCCCTTAAATGTTCACCAATCTTCAGTTTGAATGTTTGCTTACATCTAGGCTGACATTGTCTGTAACTATGAATCCCAGAATCCCCTGCAACTGATATCAGAGCAGTACTGCAGCAGGGGAGATCTGATCATCTGCAGTGCATGTTAGAGCTTTTATAATCTCTGTTCAGATGTTTTCCAGTTCTGCTTATCTCCAGGGGCTAAGTACAGTCCTCTGTGACTGTACATAGCTCCTCAGGACAAAGGGACCAGTTGCTTATATAAACTTTAATATGCACTGCAGGCTATTGAATCTCCCACTGCTGCAGTACTGCCCTGATGTCAGTTGCAGGGGACAATCATGTCAGCCTGGAAGTACATCAGTGCACCTTGGCCTAGCTAAAGGTATACTTTTCTGTACGCTTTGTTATGGGCTCATAACATTCACTCCTGCCTCAAAAACTAGTCTGTAAAAATGGGATATAGCCTATAATAATATTCACCATGTTCCCCATCTTACTCAACATTGTGAGTTATGTGACAAACTGGAGTGGCTCTGTCCAGGGAACCACCAAATGTTTGTGCTGGGCTGCTTCACTAACAAAGTTGTCAGAACTGCCACCCTCCCCCCAGTCCTAACAAATGTACTTAAGCCTGCTAACTCAGTTTATCTGCTCAGGTCAAATGACTCATCTCTCTTCCTTGTCCCTAAGCTCACAATAGCTTTAAAAAAAATTCAATGGCCTCCAGGTTTGGATGACGCAGCACCAGCCTGGCATCCTGGCCATTGTGGAATCTTGGCTCTCCAAATCCACCCCCGACTCTGCTATTGCTATCCCTGGATACACCCTTTTCCAGAATGACAGAGTCAGCAAATGTGGAGGAGGCTGTGTTATCTATCTTCGGGACTCCTTCCAGGGGGTACCCCCCGCCGACTGGAGGCTGGTGCCCAAGCCCTATCACTTAACATCACCCCTGGACCCTCCAGGGCCCCACTGCTTATTACCTCCATCTACATACCCCCACATGGCCAGAAACTTGTCTTCCAATCTCTAATGGACTACCTCTCCAGTCTCCCCCCCAAATCTGAACAATTAACCCTTGGGGATTTCAACATAAACTGGCTCTCTCATTCTGCCTCCCCATACAAGGATGCCATTGTGGATCTTGACCTTGCCCAACTTGTCACCCGCCCCACCTGTATCAGTTCCCACAATGGTACTGCCACCCTACTTGACCTTGTTCTGACCAACTGTCCTCACAAAATGACTGACACTGCTGTACTTCTCAGTGCCCTTAGTGACCACTCCCCAATCCTCTGTATGTGGATGTGCAAGGTAAAAAAGCCTGCCCCCAGTACTGTCCTCTGCCGGCAGCTCAAGCCTGGCAAGCTGGGTCTGCTAAAAGACCACCTAGCCCAATGGGTCTGGTCCCTGATATGCCATGCCCAAGACATTGATACTGCCCTCAATTATTTCATCTGCTCCTTCAACCTGCCTGCGACATACTTACCCCTCTCACCAAATGTATTACTAAAGGCTCTGACAATCCCTGGATCTCTCAGGCCCTTCTTAATCAGATGCGCCTGAGAGACAGCTGATGGAAAAAAGCCCTAGATTCTGACAAACCTGCTGATAGGCAGTGTTACCTGGTCGCACGCAACCTGGCCCATCCAAAAAGCCAAGGCAGAATACTACAAAACCTCCCTTACCACTTCCTGGGGATCCAGATGCAATTTTTGGGAAAACATGAAGACCCTCAGTGGTAAAACCACTACCCCTCCCCCTACCCAACTTAGCATCATTGGGTCCATCTCCATCGACCTGCAACTCATCGCTGACACCCTCAATTCTTGCTTTATGGATATTAGCTCTGTGCTTCCCCTCAACTTCTTGGGTCCCGTCATCCCCCCCCCAATCTCACCCACCTTTCCACTTCTGAGCTCCCACTCCCTGGAAGCTAAACCCTACCTTCTTATAGCACTAAGTGGTGCCTGTCACAGTAACGATACCCTTGATCCCATATTATTATGCCTGGTACTGGATGAGGTCCTCTCCCCCCTCAATTGCCTCCTAAACCACTCCTTCTGTCTTGGAAAGTTCCCTTCCATGTGGAAAAGTGACATCATTACCCCTATCCACAAAAGCAGGGACCGTCTCTCCCCCAGAAACTATCGCCCAATATCCATCCCCCCAACAGCCCTTGAATATATAATTTCGGACCAATTTATAGACTATCTCACCAAATATACCCACCTCACCAACCAGCAACATGGTTTTCATCAGGGGCTCAGCACTTCCACTGCCCTTCTTGAACTTTCCAGTTTCATCCACTCCTCCCTAGACAATGGGCGACTGGTTGGCTCAGTCTTCCTTGATTTGTCAAAGGCCTTTGACACTGTCAATCACACCCTCCTCATCTCTACTCTCTTCCTCCTTGGCCTCTCCCAGGAGGCCATGGCCTGGTTTTCCGACTACCTATTGAATCACTCCCAGCAGGTCAAAATATGCAGTATCCCCTCCAACCCCCTCCTGGTCTGCTCTGGTGTACTCCAGGGATCAATCCTAGGGCCCATTCTGTTTAGCTTTTTCCTCAAACCCTTACCAAATGCCTGCTCTGAGAATATCCTCCTATGTGCAGATGACGCTGTCCTCTATGCCTCCCATACAGACCCCACCTCCCTTCAACAATCCTTCCAGAAGTCCTTCTGTGATGCTGAATCCTGCTTTGTCAATCATAGGCTTGTTCTGAATCAAAAAAAGACCAAAATTATGCTGTGTTCCCATCCCCAAAGTAGGCACAGGGGTACCCCACTCCCCAATCTAAACCAACCTCCTTCACACCCTCGAGCAGGTGAACACCTTTAAAAACCTGGGTATCATCCTTGACTCCACACTCACCTTCCATGACCATATCCACCTCCTCTGCACCACTGTCAACTCTCAAATTGGCCTCCTCTATCGCCACATAGATTGCCGCCCCAATACCCTCCAACTAGTTATCTCATCCTCCATCTTGTCTCTCATTGATTATGGGATCCTGATCTATGGGGCTGCTGACAGCACTGCCCTTCACAGACTCAAAATTTCCTTAAACAAGGCCTGCCACCTAGCCACAGGGAGCCCCAGACTCACCCACACCTGCACGCTCTACAGCTAAGCCAACTGGCTCAACTTCAAGGATAGGCTGAAGTATCAAACCTGCCTCATCACCAGGAAGATATCCTGCAGCCTTACAGCTCCCAGCCTTACCCCTCTCATCCAACCAGCCCCCACTACAGTGGCCACCTGCAGCTCGTCCAAGCCTACCCTACTAGTTCTGCACCTCAAAACTACCCTAGGTCAGCATTCTTTCTCCTATAGAGCACCCACCTGGCTAAACTCCCTACCCAACTCCATCACCCAAAAACCCAAACTAGGATGCTCCAAATCACTACTCCGCAGGGACACTGGTTTACTGGGATTGAGAAGGGGCATATTCTGTTTTGCACATTGTAAAAAATGGTATTGTCACCGGTATCTGCTAAGCCAAAATCCGGTTTAACCGTTGTTTGCTTTTGTGTAGTTTATTTAACAATTTTTAACTCTGCTAACATGCATTTTAGCAATTTTGACCTCCACTATTACACATCATTCCATCCTTATACCAATTTAAAGTTATTTTAGGTACAAGATGTGATGGCAGCAGCAACACTACAGCCCCCATCCCTAAGGTGTGATGGAAGCAATACTACAGTCCCCATCCCTCTGGTGTGATGACAGCAGCAGCAACAACACTACGACCTCCCTCCCTCCCTCAGGTGTGACAGAAGAGGCAGCACTGTGGCCTCCATCCCTTAGGTGTGATGGCAGCAGTACTACGTTCACCATTCCTCATGTGTGATGGCAGTATCAGTACTATGGCCCCCCTCCCTCAGGTGGGACGGCAGCAGTACGACATTCCCCATTCACCAGTGGTGATCGCAGAAGCACTACAGCCCCCACCCCTTCAATGTGATGGCAGCAGCAACAATGCAGATCACATCCCTCAAGATTATGGCAGTAGTGACAGCACTATGATCCCTTTCTTCAACACCCACACCCCACATGCACAAGTTACAAATGACTTGGTCTCTTTGCTTGTTAGAACTCAGATGTGAATTCATCTGAACCATCACCGCTAAGGTGGACTACCTTTGTTTTTTCCTATCTATAATTTAACTGCCTGAATTGGATTTCTGCCTGTGACACCGCTGACCAGGGGTTAGGGAACAGACTTGGGTGTTGGAGGGCCAGCTGGTGGGTGAAGGCTTGAGTGTCCAATGACCATTCACCTTCTCCTGGGAGGGAGGGTGGATTCATGGCTCAGCATTTGCTTGTCCCGGTGGAGGCCAGAGGCATGACAACATGTCAGCCCTCACTGCAGAAGGGCGCGCGATGGACATTGGCTTGTGCCTTGACATCATGTGACCGAAGGATGGCTGTTGGTCCCTCCATAAGCTGGAAGCCCCAGATATGTGTCTGTTCTGACCCCTGCCATGCCAAGGATACACAGGAAGCTCTTTGGGGAAATTCTCCTCCCCTGGTAGCCTCCCACGTGGTAGGGGCCCACTCAATGAAGGGTTACTTTGGGTTACCTGGTAGCACAGCAGTAAGGGGCAGTGGATGGTGGTCGGACTCCGCAGCAGTGGTAAGGGGCCTTGGCAGGCCTGAAGGAATGGATGGCCAGGGGTTAGGAGGAGCAAAAAAAAAACAGCTTGAATTTGCTTCTTTGAAATAAAGTGTCTTCACCTAAAAAATCCACAAGTGATTAGTGGAGGACCTTCAAATGGATTCATGCATCTCCCAGACATGTGGATGCTTTTTTTACTTGGTGTCCTGTGTCCATGAAAAGGGTGTCTCCCAGTTATCATGTCTTTGTTCAGATGTGAATTGAGCACTACTCTGCCCACCAGCATCATACAGCCCCTGGGGTCTTACCTTCTGTATGTCATTGACTGTGCTTTCAAAATCCACTGGCCAAACATAAGTGCTCTTAAACACTTTACATCTGCTTTTTGTTGAAGCAGTCTATCAGAAAATTTTTTGTTGTCACAGAGACTGAAACAGCAGGCGGGGAAAATGTGCAAATGATCCAGTTCACCTAAATGGGGTGCTAACTGTGAAGTCTTTTTATAAGTAGTAAGGCAATTTCTTCTTTGTGAACATACTTTCATTCAGACTAGTTTTCATTCAAACAACTGAGGATTTTGGATGACCCTACTGATTATAAACTTGAATAAGTTAATTGGTAACAGTAATCCTGCGTTTAGCAATCTACAACCTAGATGGTTATATGCAAAGAATACAATAAAAACCTGACTAAAATCTAAAAACAAGCTTATAAAACAGATAAAATGTATCTGAACATTTATCTTTACCTATACAAAATCATTGCAGCCCAAGTGAAACGCAGGTAAATTACATTTTACCCTGACTACTATTCTATGATGTAGTAAACATATATTGATATTTTTTTTACATTCTTTGTAAAGCAGGTAAGGCCCACTAGGCAGAACTGTCTGTTTTAAGGAGTGACCTAGAAGCACTGGGGAGGTTAAGTGACTTGCTTGGAGTCACACAGTATGCAAGAGGAGGTTGTGTGACTCAAACCGAAGTCTGCTGGATGTACTCAGTTCAATCACTGTTTGTTACTCCAACCACTAAGCATGGGTGCTTAAACTGAAAGGCTGATTACAACGAAGCAGTGCGGGTGATTTCCTTACTGACTCTATATGCAGCAAAGCAGAAAGAATGCAAAGCACAGCAGCATTCATTTTAAGATGCTGAAATCTGGTTCAGCCCCTAGGGCTGCGGTAGCACTATTGCTTGCAGTGCCAGCGACCCCGGGTCAGAAGCAAACACGGGTTGCTGGAGGTCTGGCCAGGGGAGTAGGATTGAGCACCAGGGGAATGCTCTTCTCCTCCGGGGAGGGTGGGCTACATGTCCTGCTTCTTTACCACCACCTGTGTGACCATGGGTGGTGATGCAATGGTGCTGCAGAGTGATCAGGAGGGGAGGACACTAGCCAGGATCTGGAGCAGTGGCATGTCTCTATGTGACCTACCTCCTTGGATCTCTAGTGCCAGTGCCCTCAGGGACAGAGACGAGAAAACCAGAAACAATCATCCCACATCAGCCACTGGCAGAAGTGGCCCAGGTGTCCCAGACTTCATAACCAGGCTGCATGAGGGACCCACTGAGCTGCCTGACACACACTAAGGGAGTGTGGAGTGGTGACCTGGGGTACCCTCACTTCCCACCTTGGGGGGTACAATCCAGGCAGGATAGGGGCAGGCTCACAGGAGCTCCTGAGCATTACCTGGGGGTGAAGCTAGGGGATACCCAGCCTAGGGATCTCTGAAAAGTGGAGACTGATGCTGTGAGAAGGGGACATAGAAAGAGAAATTAAAAAAATGTAAAAAGATACTGAAATCTTAGAGATTCTGTGCAGTGACATGCAATTTCCGTGAGGCACCGGTACAAGAATTCAAAATCCGCAAACCAAGCAGGATTCCGTGATTGTTACCGGTGTTACTGGAAAAAATGGAAAACCAGGGTCCCTGCTACTCCGTGACCACCTCCTTACCACCCTTTCTTGTAACTGCCCCTAATCAGGCTACCTCCCCCTTCCCAACTACCTCGCCCCTCATTGCTCCTTCTCTTCCTTCATTGATAATGGAAGTCTGCCCTGCCAGACTACCTACCTAGACAGAATCACCTCTGGTTCTAAGTGGTCTTCACCATTATATGTAACTAAGATTTACCTCTGAGTTTGCCTGTACTTTGACCACCTTTTTTATATTTTATCTTGCATGACCTTGTTACCCAAGTGTTGTATAATCTCTAGAAATTGTCTGTAAAGTTTTGTCCTTCTCTGACGTGGAGCCTTTGTAAAGGCGTCTCTTACTCAAAGGACTGTAATTCCAATACTGTTCTAATAAATAATAAATAAATAAAAAAACACCCTATGGAATTATCTAAGGCTCACCATGGCCTGTAACTGCACCTAAGCAATGTGTCCCTTCGTTTTCCATCGATAGCACTTTACTGTTCTTGTTCTGGTCGCTGGCTGAGGCTGGCTCAAGTATAAGTATAAGCTTTAGCATTAGCTCAGAATTAGACTGTTCCTTTATTATGTCATACTGTCTGTACTACTGTTTACTTCACTGCTATCTATGCTTGCCCCATTGTAATACCCTGCATTATCTGTATAACCCTTGAAATCATGTTTAATCCTGTGTAAACCTTGTCTTTGGATCTGTAATATTTCCTTGTAATCTCCCAGGTTGCACCTGAAAATAGGCATATGTTTGTCTAGTGTGCTTACCTGGTCAACAAAAGCTAAATAAATCAATACAAAGTAAGCTAACTTAGTCTGCTACAATCTACTGTACTACAGTAAACAGTAGGTAAATGAAAATGTGTTGCACACAAAGTGCATATTGGGGCAGTTGGTGCTGACTGTTCCCCTTTAAATGGGTTTAATAGTGCTTGTAATTTTTAATGTCCATCCTGTTGCCCTTGTAGAAGAGTTTTCAAAACTGTTTTTGAGACTACCTTGGAAACTAGTCTCAAAAGCAGTTTAAGCTGTAACAGTTTAAGTAAAATAGTTCTATTTGCAGTGTGGTCAGGCAATCACAGTTGTTTGAGTTGGACATAAAAGGAAATTGTTACAGAGAGAACAGGTTTAACACCAGTAATAGGTCCTATGCACTAAAGGGTGGGTTATATGTGCCTGAGGTGCATACCCCACCCATGGACCTAGGTGGCCCAGAAAGGTGCAGGGTGTGCGAGGTGCCTATCCATGGCCATGCCCCCTCAGTACACAGAGTTGTGTGACCAGTTGTTAGTGGAGTTGCAGACCCAGGTGGGCATCCAATCAGATGCCTGTACCAGGTCCCTCAGTGGATCCCTTGCACCCATGTGATGGGCACACAGTCAAAGGGGAATTCTGCATACTGTGGCAACATCAGACTGCCCACCAGGCACTCACCACAGCCCTCCCCTTCAGCCTAGTGGGCTGGGGAGGCATGGAGGGCTATAGCCTGGTACTGCCATGCCCGGCGGATGAGGAACATGGGGCGTGTACCGAATTATGCCAGGTCCTGGCAGGTGTAGCTGGCAACCCATGCACCTGGCACTACACAGCTTGGTGAATGCTGCATAGTACAGGCATGTTCCCAACACGCCCCTGGCGCAGTGTCCTCAGAGTGTCTTGGGAAGTGGGCACGTAAGTGCCTCGTGCACCCTTGGTGAATGCCGCCGGGGGTCCATGGAACCTCCGCTGTGTGGCATTCACACATTAGATTGCCTATGTGCCTCAGATATGCAGTGCATATGCAACATTTTGTTAGTGCATAGGGCCCAATGTGAGTAAACTGAACTGTTACCCAGAATGGTAACTGCATAGTGTGGACTCACTGAATATGTTTAACCAACTGGTTTTAAAAATGGTTTTTGTAAACCAGTTCTATAATGATGTGAACAGGGCCTTGCAGTTTAGACTGAGAACAAAAAACTAGGGACAGATGTTAAATTCATAGAAACATACAAGCTGTTGGCAGAAAAGGACCATTTGGCTCACCCAGTCTGCCCAGATGGTCCCTGCCTAGTCCAACTCTGCAGACCCTAACCAGTCTCCAGCAATCCTCCTTGCTGCCAGACTACTCACTCCCTTCATCCTGTTGTGACTTCTCAGTATAGTGCTGTCACTGGCTGAGTCAACTATCAGAGCAGCGCCAGATGAAATTAAGCATTTAAGGGGAACATAAACCTTATTTTTTTTTTTACATTTTTTAATATAAATTGAAACGTGGGCACGTCAAAGGCTGTTTAACCTACAGTGCCTATACCTACAGAACCTACAGTGTACTGCCCTGTTTGCTTGTTTTAAAATACAGTATTCCTGTGTTTTACTTATTTAGGGCTCCTTGCCCATGCTGACTTTTCCTGCCAATATATATATATTTTTTTGTTTACTTAAGAGTTCTGGAACCTAGTATCATCAGAGACATCAGTTGGCTAGGCTTTCTCTTAACTGATATCGCTGGGTTCTGGAATTGATAGGTGATTAAATACTGAGGAGGGAACAGGCAGCATTAACAAGGACCCTTGGAGAAATACAATGTAAGCTTATTTCAAAGCAATGTACTAGGGGTATAAATCAGAAAAAGTTCAAATTTCCAGTCAGTGGGTTCCACTGGTATACACACCCTCGGGACATCCCCAAAAATGTGCAGACAAGTGAAATTGCATACTACTAAAATTTTAGTAAAACGCATGGTATAAGCTGCACACCAACATCTGATTAAGTAACTCCACCACCCACAGCTCTCAGAATCTCCAAACCCCATCTGCCTTTTACCCATTAAATAAAATTATGTGAAAACAGTAATGCCAAAGTGTTTCAAAGAATGAAAAATAATAATTCAGTACAGTGGCTGGAATGATCGGTGTCTAAAGACCCAGCGGCCTTCATTTCTGTGTGTCTAAAAGTTTAAGTACTGTACTATATTGCATTCTGTGATTTCACTGGCATACTCTTTTGTTTCCATTCTCTCATTGGCACCCAAAAACCTAAAACTGGTATAAACAGATGGAAAATCAACAAACATCGACTTTGTTTGAAAAGCAGCGCACATCTCCTGGCAGCAGCTTCAGCATATGGCTCTCTGCGATGGGCTGTGAGTAATGAGAGTGGACTGTGAGTAATGAGAACAGGCTGCGAGTAATGAGAGCGGACTGTGAGTAATGAGAACAGGCTGTGAGTAATGAGAGCGGACTGTGAGTAATGAGAACAGGCTGTGAGTAATGAGAACAGGCCGTGAGTAATGAGAACAGGCTGTGAGTAATGAGAGCGGACTGTGAGTAATGAGAACAGGCTGTGAGTAATGAGAGCGGGACTGTGAGTAATGAGAGCGGACTGTGAGTAATGAGAACAGGCTGTGAGTAATGAGAGCGGACTGTGAGTAATGAGAACAGGCTGTGAGTAATGAGAACAGGCTGTGAGTAATGAGAGCGGACTGTGAGTAATGAGAACAGGCTGTGAGTAATGAGAACAGGAGACAGTAAAGAGAGAACGAGGGAGATTGGAGCACAGAGCTGTATGGAAGTAGTAGACACCAAAGCAAAGGAGGGTGAGAAAGGGAGATCATCATGGCTCACAAATTGAAAATGGAAGAAGGGGAAGGACACGAACAGTCACTTACTGTAACGACATCATCGGAGGCTCAGCTCAGCATGTCATAAGCCCATGAGGGCGTTCTGAAAATTCCAGCAGTCTTACAGTGGGGGGGGGGGATAAGGGCTAATCAGGGGGACCTAATGACTGCTGATTAAGTGTTTAAGCAGGTATAAGCAATTAGCACCTCATGAACAAGTGACAACAATCACCTGTGGCGTGTCTGAGGAGAGTGTCAGGATAACAAATGTGCATGTAACCAAAAACCTGTCTTCATACAAGCCAAAGCAATAGGGCAGGAATTGGGACCTGTTGTTGTTGTTATTGTTGTTGTTTGTACAAGTACATCCAGAATGTGCATACAACTCAATGACATACATGTAGATTGGAAGGAGGCAGAATAAGGGGAAATGTGAGGAAGTTCTTTTTCACAGAAAGGGTGGAGGATGCATGCAATAATCTACCCCAGGAGATAGTGGGAGCATCAAAAGTGGGAGGATTTAAACATGCATGGGATAGGCATAAGGGAACCCTAGAGGGGGTCAGGAGAGGCTAAAGCCGATGACCACATGGGGACATTGGCTGCCAATTAAGGTAGGAAAATTGGGAAGACTGGATGGGCCTGATGGTCCTTATCTGCCAACAATCTCTCTGTTTCTATGTGCTGTAGACTAAAAATATAAAAAACAAGGTTTATGTTTCCTTTAACACACTCAGAGGTGCCTCTCCAGAACACTAACTTGCTGTGTACTAAGTGCCTGAGTAAAGTTACAGAACTGAATTTTCTGTGAAAGAGTGGGATTAGCAGAAGTTTCTAGTGTTTGACATTATGTCACACTTGTCTATCAATTTTGTTTTAAAATTAAAAAGTTCCAATTGTGTGTCTCTGCTTAAATGCTTTTGTTAACTGCTGAGGTACTGGGGTGCACAGAGCTTTCCAGTGTTTATCATTATGTCACACTTGTGTATAAATTTTTTTAAAAAAAATAAGTTTGAATTGTGTGTCTCTGTTTAAATACTTTAGTTAATTACTGAGATACTGGCCAAATACTGGAATGTATATTGTGTGAATTTTGTTATTCTCAGAAGGATGTTGTGTAATTTGTGTAACTGCAAAGTGAAAGAGGTTATAAGTAACTGTGCCACCATGGGGCTGTGGCAGTGAAAGCCCACTAACACATCCACCAACTTCAAAGCAGTCTAACTGATTGAAGGATCTTTAAGTCTCTGGTAATTACAAGACTTTACTCTATAGCCGTGTTTACACAACTGACTTTGCTCCTTCTGTGGACCATTGAAGCACTGCCCCAACTCAAGAAGATGCTTGGCTTCTGCGTTTACACAGCTGCTCTGAGCACTGATGCAAGACACGCTGGAGAGGGGCTGGGATTCAAGGGGAGGTAGGTTAATGAAAGCCCAAAGTCACCCGCAGGGTCTGGTGCTTGGGAGCGAGCGGTGCAGCCAATCCACATGGCCACTTAAACCGCTTGCTCCCAAATGCATTCCCAGACTTTCTGTGACTGTGGGAGCAGAGTAAGGACTGACTTATCATGATCCAATAAGTGTCCACACGGCGGCATTTGCACTGCAGCAACCGGAGTGCTCGGGTTGCTGTGGTACAAATGCCACCATGTAAACAGGGCTTAAGGGGCTATTCCAAGGTGTCTGGGTTGTCAGGGAATAGAAACTAAAAACTACTCCCTAAAACTGAGAAGCAATATGGTAAAGAGAGAGAAAAACAACACGCAGTCCACCTGTGGTCCAGTCAGTTGTTCTTGGCCTGATCCAAGGAGAATGATGACTGAACTCATTGGTCCAGCTGTCCGGAGTGTGCCAACTATTTAAAGGGGTGAGTGTGGGTGCAGGACACAGAACATGGTGATCTAGGGTAGAGGTCTGTGATAAGCGGTAACACCCTATATGAACGCCAATTATTGAGCAACTCAATAATAGCGCTTGGAAGTAGGGCAAGTGGTGAAAGAAGTCGCTATATCCTGTAGAGCAAGTGCAGCAGGGAGCTACACTCACTAGAGAAGGATATAGCATGATGGTTGGGCTAGCACTGCCGAGCTGGCCATGTAGCATGGTGGTATATGCTACCGGCCCTGAAGCGAGTGACCTGGGTTCGGGTCTAGTGGCCGGAAAATAAACATATTTGTTTTTTAAATATTTGTGTTTTCCCCCTAAGTCCGCTCCCCCATGGAGTTGATTATCATTATTTTGGGGGGCGGCATATGCTCCCCTGCATAAAAACACATATCTTTTCTCTTTTTCAGATGCAGTAAGCGACCATTGCTATTTGCGATGGTCGCTCTACTGCCCATCCCTCTGTCTGTCAGGCAGTTCTTGTCTCGCTCTTTGTGGTCAGCACTCATTAGGAGTCCTCATTATCACATAAAACTGTGACAAGCCAGTGCAAGAGGGGCACTGACACGGTTATGGACTCATGGTCCATGACATATACAGTATTGAATGCTGTGACTACTTGGATGACAGAATAAGAACATGAACATAAAGGACCCATAGTCCATCAAGAGCATTGGTGGTGATGGCCCGGTGGTGCTGAGGACTGAGGCACTGGATGCCCCAGGTTCAGGAACGGACCCGGCCATTGGGGGTCAGATGGGGAGGACTGAGCATCCCAACAGATGCTCTCCTCCTCCAGGGGTGGGTTACCGGGTTGCTCTAAGCACTTGTAGTTCCTCTGCCAGTGGAAGCTTGGGCAATATTGGCACATGGCTCTCTGAAGTCAGGGCAGGGAGTACGCTGTCGGGTGCTTGATGACAGCATGCGTCAGCACATCATTAATCTGGATAAACGTCCTCTGTGCCAGCATCCTCAGGGGATAGGGAGAAAATGGGGGAACCCCAGGCCAAACAAGTAATGTGAAACCAGGGGGATCCTGGTGGTAGGACCTGGCGGATGGAGTAGGAAGGGGTATGAGGCTCCCTCTGAAGCTAAGGAGCCAGGCAAGTAAAAAAAAGAAAAAGAGCATTAGTGGTATAGTGGTTAGCATAGCTATCTTTAAAGCAGCTGACCTGGGTTCAAATCCCCCCCACCAGTGCAGTTGCAAATTTTCAAGGCAGACTGGGTGGGCCAAGTGGTCCTTTTCTGCCAACACATTCTATTTTTCTACATTTATGTGATCCTATTTTTGTCTAGTATTTTCTGTGTACAGTGGAGCCCACCAGGATACAAAGCAATACTGCAGAATTTAGCAGCACAGTTGCTGCAGGAAACAATGCAATTTAAATGGCAGTTACTCCCTTTTGTCATGCAGGAAGCTAAGACACTGCATTGTATACTTGCGGGGTCCATGATATATGCACAGCACTCTAAATAAAGGTAATTCAAACTTGTGTAACTTTAGATTGTGCATTGAGAATAGGGAGCACCTATGGAAGTGCCATTTTAAGTTGTCATGGTAGCTCAACTGCTTAGAGCAGCAGAACAGTGTTCTGAGGAGAGGTTGTTCATATCTCAGCTAGAGCACATTTATTTCTCATTTCTGAATTACACACATTGCACCCTTCTAAAGTAAATGAATTTTCTAAGCTCCTAAATTAAAGTGTTTGTTATGGTCTTTTACTAAATATGTTTCAGACCTCAAATATAGATCACAACCTTTTTAAAAGGCTTTAGGTTCATAATTCTACAATGAGCTCACAGAAGTATGATTTCTCATTGGTTAACTTACCCCCCACCCCACCACACAGACACCTTGGAAAGAGCTTCATGTTTTCCAGAAGTGGCAATGTACAACCTGCTAGTGCTCTGCCCTTATCAGTGGCACTATAAATAGACTCCTGAGTCAGGTGTCAAGTTCACATTTTGACAGGTGAACTGATTCTCTCAATGACACTAGGATGCCTCTGCCATCATCAGACCCTCTTGTCAACAGCTCTCACATGAACACTATTCCAGTTTATCCTGCAAACAAGTTCTGTGTATTAGGACTTCTTCCTGCCCTAGCACTTGCATCTCAACCCATGTCACTACAGCCCTCATCCCCAGACACCTCCTCAACGATACACCTCAGAGCTCAAGGCAATAGAAATGAAGTTTAAAGCAGCCTTCCATTTTTACTCTAGCCATTCAGCACAGTCTCACTGCCACTGGCTAGAGACATTAGAAAAGCAATAATGAGAGCCAGTTATGTGTCTGTGTTGCTCAGAGGCAGGAGAACAGCTTGGAACACTAGTGACCCAGGTTCATGATGTGACCCTCGGACATCACAAACTAAGGTCAGCAAGGAAGGGAAGAAGCATCCATAGGGATGCTGTCTTCCTGAGGGATACACTACTCGAACAGTGGCCCCTGGTAGCTGCATGGGACATTGAATGATGTGAATAACAACACATGATGATGGACAGTGAGTCACCCCTTCCCCCACCATCCAACTGCCAGTGAACCAGCATAGTCAACACCAACAGTACCATTGACAGAGAGGGATTTCCTCATACCCATCCAGCAGTAGGGGTGTGCCAACCTGGATAAAGTGAACTCCAGTTCCCCTGAGGTGCCAGATGACATGGAGGAGAGGTGACCCTGACCAGCAGTGAGGGGTTGAGTCCAGCAGGCAGCAGTGGTGGGGGACCAAATAATATGAAAGACACAATGGAAATAATTAACAAGACTGGATTTCTTACTATCAAAATTGATCTCCTGGCTAACAATGGACATTTGGGACCTACAAATAGTATTGTTCTATTTTAGATTCCCTTTGTCTCCTGTCTTATAAGAGTCTTCATTCCCCACTTCTGCTTTAGCATCACTTTTAGTTTGAAATGGTTAAAAGAGGTTTTTTTTTAATATGTCTATTCCAAGGGATTCATTCTTATGTAGACGTGTTTCTGAGCACCCACTGTCCCACAATGTCAGGCAGGGTCTGTTGTATACTAACTCACTTTGTAAAACAGAGGCTGAATAATGGGTGTTCAAAAACAGCAGAGAATACTGATGAAAATTTAGGGACCACCATATTTAAATGAGGGCTCCTTTAATCATTTCACATTTAACAAAATATGCTAAACAAAACTCTAAATAGGGGAATGGGGCATTTTAGAAGATTGCAAAAGATGAACATTCTTACATGGAATAAGCAAGTAATAAGACACAATGAGGTGTGGGTTATGGCCTGATAAGAACACACCCCTGGTGCGTTAGAAGGCATGAGGTGCTTGCGCTGAGTGCTTTTAGCACCTAGGAAGTGCTCTTGTCAGGCCATAACTCACACCTTGGAGTGTCTTATTGCACTTATAAAATGGGTTCCTCCCAGTAAATATTAAAAAAAAAGAAAGAAAATGTCCAATTTTTTTTTTTTAATGGAGCTTGTTAATACTAGCAATAGGTAAAATAGTTCCCCTATTACTGCAGTGTGGTGTATCTGACATTTGCTAGCTGTCCAGTAGAGGGCTCCGCAGGCTTCCCCACACGGCTTCCCTCTGGGCTCACCAACCAACCAACTGACCAATCAACCAACAAGCATACACTATTTTAATGTTAGTGTTTCCCAACCCCTCATTTTTCTGTGTGTGTATGTGTCCCACCCATTTTTCTGTGGTTGTCTTACTTTTATAGGGACCGAGCCTGTTTGCAAGTAAGTCCTTTTGTGGCCACCAAAGCTCAGAGCAGCTTTTTCTTTTGTCCTGTCTCTCGATATTGGAGCATCTTATCTTTTAAACCAGAAAGTATAATTTCTTGGTGATGCAGCTTACATGCTTGAGTTTTTTTAAATGTGTCCCTTCCTTTTTATGTTTGCTTGCACGCATGTGCAAGAAACATAGTGCCTTCATCGGAGATTTCGGAGGTGTCACCTCCTCCTCCAATTCAGTCAGTGGGCTGTGCAGGCGCTGCCTCTAACTACGATTTTGAGCTGTTCAATGACATGCTCCAAATGCAGTACATACAGTTGAAAAGGGAAGCTGAGGCATGAGTGAGCACCGATAAGATATCGGCTGCTCACGTCACAGCTCCCATGCACAGACAGGCAGCTGCCCATACTGTATAGCCGGCAGAAGTGCCCAATCCCGTCGGCTGAGCTATTCACCCCAGTTGCTGAGCTCGTCCCCACCCCCAAGTTGTGGGTGCCACGCTGAGGAGCCCACCCCAGCGTATGGCAAGCACTGTGAATCCTTGGCCGGGCGGGAGTGCCCAACTCATCGGGTTGAACACCCCCAAGTCCTGTGCCAGCTGGGAGCCACCCCAGCGTGGCAAATGTCCGATGTCTTTTTGTTTTTAAACCTGTAAATAAAACTGTCCCGGCGCCGCCTTCCAACCCTCCCACAACCCGCACCCACCCACTGCGCGCACTCAGCCTCCACACACCCCCACCCCATACTTACCTCCGGACTCGGCGCGATGATCTTCGTGGACCGGGAACACGTCTGCACTCTTCAAAGCCGACACGAACTGAGGAAATGACGGTAAGCTGTATAATGGGTTACATAGGGGGGTTTCAACTTTAGTGCATGTCTCGGGCATTTTTGGGAATTTTGCACCAAATTTTCAACATGGGGTTTTTGGGACCCCTTCTCATGAATTATGTCACTGTCTATGGCGTTATTGGACCCGAAGGGTGATTTCGCACAGTGACTGCGGAAATCACCCTTTGGGCCTGAATACTGCCATGACAGTGACACCATTCATGAGAAGGAGTCCCAAAACCCCATGTTGAAAATTTGGCCAGCATTCCCAAAATAACTGTTTTATAAGGGTGTGTTATGCAGTTCCTCACGCAGGCTCGTAAGTTTGAAAATTTCAATATTTTCACTCCAGATTTTCAACATTGCCATTTTACCACACCTTCTTATGAGCAGTACAGCTGTCATTTTCACATCTCACCAAAATGTGTTTCTGCCCATGTAGTGCAGAATGGCGCAGTCGGTGTGCGGAATCAATGTACGGGACAAATTAAGAAAATCACAGTGACACTGTTCATGAGCAAAGGTCTTAAAATGGCTATGTTGAAAATTTGGTGAAAAAATTCCTAAAAATGACTGTTTTACCAGGGTGCACTGTGCAGTTCCTACGCACACTCGTAAGTTTTCGAATTTTCAATATTTTCACTCCAGATTTTCAACATTGCCATTTTACCACACCTCCTTATGAGCAGTATAGCTGTCATTTTTCACATCTTGCCCAAAATGTGTTTCCACCCATGTAGTGCACAATGGCGCAGTATGTGCAAAATCAATGTATGGGACACATTAAGAAAATCACAGTGACACTGTTCATGAGCAGAGGTCTTAAAATGGCTATGTTGAAAATTGGTGAAAAATTCCTAAAATGACTGTTCTCTGATGCGTTCGCGCTTGCAGTTCTATGCATGCTCGTAAGTTTGCAAATTTAATATTTTCCTCCAGATTTTCAACATTGCCATTTTATTACACTTCCTTATGAACAGTACAGCTGCCATTTTTCATATGTCACCCAAAATGTGTTTTCCACATGTAGTGCACAATGGTGCTGTTGGTGTCTTAAGCAATGTTTAGGACAGATTAAGAAAATCACAGTTACACTGTTCATGAGCAGAGGTCTTAAAATGACTATTGTTGAAAATTTGGTGACAAAGTCCATAAAATGACTGTGTTATGAGTGAGCAATGCAGTTTCCACGCACCCTTGTAAGTTCATGACTTTGTAATATTTTCAGTCCAGATTTTCACCAGTGGCATTTTTCACACTTCCTTATGAACAGTACAGCTGCCATTTTCACAACATGGCTGAAGTGTGTTTTCACACTTTCAGCGCTTGAGATGCATGGTCGCTATGGGAAATCATTGTTCGGCACAGATAAAGAAAATCACAGTGACACTGTTAATGATCGGAGGCACCAAAATGCCTGAGTTGACAATCTGCTGTAAAATATCCCCAACCTAATTATATTACGGGTGTGCGTTGCACAGTTTCTATGTACGCTCATGACCACCATTTTTTTAAATATTTTTGCTGCAGATTTGCAACATTGCCATTTTTTACACCTCCCCAAGAACAGTACAGCTGTGATTCTTTACATCCTGTTCGGAATGTTTTTGCACCTGTGGTGCTAAATGCCGTAGTCGCTGTGCATAAGCAGCTTTTGGCTAACAAACTGTACTCCCCTGTTCATGGGTGGGGTCACAAAAAACATGTTGAAAATTTGGTGAAAATACACGAATGCCTGAGGTATTAGGGTTTCCAACCATAACGCCCAACCCTGTAGAGAATGACAGGCATCAGGGGTGTGACTTGGGATTCTTGCCTGTAATGTTTATACCATTCCACACCCTGCAGCTCAGTGAGAGGCATCGAGGTATGCCTGGACTCTTCAGCCCCAAAGTTCACCCCATTCTCCAATATCACACCCATCTCACCTTTCTAATGAAATGGGAGTGCGCATAAGAGCCAAAGACCCCAAGAACACCGTGACACTTGTCAGTGTCTGCAGGGTGTGGTGTGGTGAAATGGCGAGGCCGTTATGCCTGACGACCCAAATGCACATCCCAATGCCTGTCACTCTCTGCAGGGTGATGGTGGGGTTGGCTTCAGTTCAGTACTTCACTGCCATTCCTATTACGCAGCTCTGTAACTTCTACATTACCACTGCCAATGCCAGCAAGCAAACATTCGGCATTGACAAATGCTTGTTTATTACTTGTCCTAGAGAAGAGAAAGCATTCACTGCATCTGTGTGAGAGAGAGAGACGGGCATGTCAGGGACAGTGAAGTGAAGATAGTGATGTGTGTACAGTTAAGGAGCTGTTTGTATACTTTGACTGGAGCCTGAAGCAGGAGGGAGTAGCTGAGATGAAAATGTTCTTTATAGGGAGAGGTTTGGAAGCATTTGGGGCCCCTTCCTTCAATTAAATAGCTAATGACTTTTAAATGGGAGGCTATGATCAAAACGCAAGTGTAAACTACAGTTATAATTTTAAGTACAGTGTTTAGTGATAAAAGGAGTTTGTGTATTATGCTTAACGAGTAAGTACACTGGAGATATAGTCCATTTACAGGTACGACCCAACACATGCAGACAGAACAAATTATATACATAAAATACAACAATTACCCTACATAACATATAATAAACATACATGAAACCAAATCAGTCATAACACACATTCTTATAAAGACAAAAAGTACGAACCATGCTCTAGAAAACAATGCAGTCAATTCCATATTCCTAATATCAATAGCGACAGCATTCCAGTTATTAAAAGTAGCATAAGAAAATGCCCGTTGCCCACAGGAAATTTTCATAAAAGGAAGTTTAAATACATTATTAACCATTCTAGTTCTAGAGTAGTATTGGGAATGATGTAACTGAAAATAATTTAACAAACTTTGAGGGGCACCTCCTTACATCAGCCTATGTGCAAATTTCACTAGCAAAAATGTATAATTTAACTGAATGGGTAACCCATATCATGCAAAATAACATGGTGATGTGTGCGTCTATCGGCTGAAAGTGCAAACTTACCAATAGACAGTGTTGGGTAAGTTACTTTTTCTATTACTTTCTATTATGTTTGGAAACTTGTTCCAGGAAGCTCTGTGCAGTCACTAGCAAGGATAGAGAAGAACTAGAAAAAGTAATACACCTTACAATTATAGTGCCAGATATTGAAAACTTTGCCCCGGAACACAAAGCAAGCGATATTCAAAAGGAATAGCCTGGGGCAAACAGCTTCTGAATATAGCATGGGAATGAGGCCGGACAAACTGGGCTGGGAGTGCAGGGCAAACTTAGCCCTGGAATAAGACAGCTCTGAATATGGCAACCAGGAAGTGCAAACCACAACAGCAACACAGTGCACAGCGATGGGAAGGTAGGTAGAGGTGAACTATGTGGCCAATGTGTGTGCCAGCAAATGCGTGGACCCAGTACAGCTACAGGCAGCAGCAGATGTGAAAGTACAGTGTGCAAAACTGTAAAATATTCTCAGAACTGTTTGTGCAGCACTAACACGTTCACATGGGTTTAGCACAGGGCTAAACCATTAGCCAGGTGCAAACACGTTTGCCCAGCACTAAACTTTGCCATATTCAAAAGTGACATGCAAATGAGCCTACTTAGGTAGTCTGTGGGAAAACATCCAGATTAGCATCTCATTATGCCTTGATTTGCATGCAGTTTGCACCGGGCTAACTGTTTAGCCCTGCGCTAATCCCACGCAAATGTGTTAGCGCTGCACAAACAGCTTGGGGAATATTATACAGTTTTGAACACTACTTCCACATGCGCTGCTGCCTGCAGCTATACTGGGACAACACAGCATAGACACAGATGGTCGTGGTGCTGCATGCAACTGTCACACTGTAGGTCATGCTACAGTGCACAGCAGACACTACAGTAGCAAGGGGGCAGTAGTGTGTGGACATAGCAATGCCTATGGTGTGTAGGGCAGTGATGATGACTGCACTATACACAGTGAGAGGCCCAACCTGCAGGTGTTTACTGACAGTGGACATTACTGTTATGCTGTTGTGTGACCCATAGATACTGCACCTCTGCCATGGGATGCTTACAGTGATATATGCATGTCCGGCTCTGTGTGCTGTGGCAGTTGTACAGCTGTGCAGTATGTGTCCGGGGGGGGCATATATTATCTGAAAGGCACACTGGTGTTGGGGTATTCCCAATACTGGCCCTTGTGCACTGCATAATGTGTCCCAGTCTTGTGGCCACACCTGGCCTATGGCACAGCCTGGCCATCCATACACTCTCCCCTCAACATTCTCCATGCCCACAGAGCTGCATGTGTGTGCTGGCATCTGTTGCTGTCCACAGAAGTGTGGTCCGCAGGTATGTGCTGTGTGGCCACATTGCCATGCTGTCCACTGGCGGCAGGGTCACCACTTACTGCCTGGCATGGCTGGGACTGGTGGCAGATGATGGCATCATTGTGATGCCATCAGTTAGCAGCATGCTTCCTCTAAGTTTGGCTTTGTCTATGTGCCATATTTATTTTTTAGGGTCGTGCAAAACACACGCAAACACTGCGCAAAGCCATAGTGTCATGCAAAGCTGATTGCCCAGGGATAAGACAAGCTTTTCCTGGGTGGTAATGTGCACCACGCTAAGTGTCGCTCTAAGTCGCACAAAACCACTTTGCACAGTGCTAGTCGCTGAATATAGTAGCATTGCACCTGTATTCATGTGCTGCTCGTCCCTTACATACTTATGATTTGCCCGGGCGCTAATGCAGTTTGCCTACGCTTATTTGACCTTTTGAATATAGCAGACCTCAAGACTAATCCCACGCTAACTCCAGTAAACGGTTTTGCCCGGGCGCAAAGTTTTGAATATCTGGTCCGTAGTTTCTTATTTCTTTTTATGCAAAAACAATACTAACATAATAAGTAAATGTAACAGATTACATTTTTTTAAAGTAATAGGTTAGTTACTAGTTACTTTCTAATAAATGTAATCAGTTGCAGTTAAATATTTATTTTGTATAAAAATACATAAGTAATTGTAACTGTAAGCTGTATTACTTTTTCCAGTACTTATCCATTCTTGCTAGTGACTGCACAGAGCTTTCTGGAACAAGTTTCCAAAAGTAATAGAAAGTAATAGAAAAAGTAACTTACCCAACACTGCCAATAGATTGCAGCAAAACATATTTTTTTTGTACAAAACTTGCAGAATTATTAACTGTAATTATGGCCGCATAGTTAAGTAATGGGTATAAACATGATTTTGCAATTGACAGTCTAATCTCACTTATCAAAAATTACCTTAGTCTATATAACAATGCCATTTTAGAATTAATCTTTGAAGTTATTTTTGCCAGATGCAGATCATAAGTCAGAGTGGGATCAAGTGTAACCCCCAAATACCGGAAACTTACTACATTCTCATATGTCGTACCATCAGGGACCATCATTTTTAAAGAACTTCCCACATCCCTTAATCTAGGCACAGTTCCAAATACCATAGTTTTTGTTTTCACCTTATTCAGCACCAGTTTACAAGAGGCAAGCCAATGACATAATCTGGACATTTTGGTGGTTAACTCCAAATTTAGTTCACTTATTACTGACCCGTGCAGATAAATTACTGCATCATATTCATAAAGAGTTGATTTAGCAGTGTGTAATACTGTAGAGATTTTATCAAAAAATAAAGAAAATGATATTGGACCAAGTATGGGGCCCCGAGGGACTCCACAGTTAACTAAGGTTTTTTCAGAAACAGTTCCTCTAAATTTTACCATTTGATACCTATTATGATGGTAATCTGAAAACTAACACAAGGCAGAATCACCCAACCCCAAAGATTCTAAACAGACCATCAGTGACTGATGGTCAACCAGATCAAATACTTCGGTCAAGTCCTGTGCTGTTCAGCTGGTCTGCCTGGAAGAAAGCTCCTCTACCCTACAAAGTGCAGGCCCAAATTGGGTGCTACCTCCAGCACGAATACTGTCTCTGCTGCCTCCCGAAGACTTGCACAGTTGGTTGGCTCTAACTAAGCCTCCACCTGTGCTGCTCAGCTGGTCTGCCTGGAAGAAAGCTCCTCTACCCTGCAAAGGTATGACAGGACTCAGCCATCAGGTTCAATTTTTGACGCATTCCATAGCCACATCCTGATTGGACACTGCCCTCTGTTGCTGCATCTTGAGTGGCTTTTCCCCTGACTAATTCTTCCTGATGACACAATTGCTCCTTATACTTAAAATTACTGTTTTCTGGGTTGTGTTTTTGGTTTTTTCAAGTGGCTAGTTTTCCATTAGCAGGTTATACAGATCTGCCACTAGAGGGATCTTGTTCTTTCATTTAAAAAAGTCTACCCTCTTAAAGTCACAGTTGCTTTACTTGCTATATACCTTTGTTGTACTGCCTCCCTACTAAATCTTATTTTGCCGAAATTTTCTCTTTTAGCTACCTCTCCCTGTCTGTTTCTTTTTTTCTTTTCTTTCGTCCTACACCATCTGTGAGTTCCCTCCGCAACCTGCTTCTTCCCCTTCTCTCCCTCATTGTCCTTCCTCCCTTGTTCTCTCTCCCAGGCCCCTGCCACCCCAACCCCGTACCCACTATCTACTTAATCAATGCCAGTAGCAGCTTGGGAATGCTCCACTTCTCGACCAGTCCTCCCCATGGGCCTCTACTTGGAAATATCTGGCTGTTTCTTAACACCACTACGATTGGTCTTAATGCCAGCCTATCTCTACTGTATCACATTGCATAATATCGGGTCTGTCATATGGAATACCTATTACCCTACCAAAGGAAACACAAATTATCACTACTGGACCTTCGCCTCTGTTCAATGAAGCTCCTCCTACTTCTCCTACTGATCTCGGGCAACGTCCATCCGAACCCTGGCCTGTGCTGTTCAAACTTTCTGGAAAAGGCAGGAACCCTCACCATCGCAACCATCAACATCTGCAGCCTGTTACCAAAGCTTAATGCACACCAAGCCTTTATCAGCCAACATAATCCTGACATCCTTGCTGTAGTTGAAACATGGCTGACACCAACATTTCCTGATCTGGCAATTACCTTACAGGGCTACAATGTTTTCAGACTGGACCGTGTGTCTAAAAGGGGAGGGGGCTGTGCCATCTACATTAAGGATAATCTCCTGGGGCACCTTGTTCCAACCCCCCTCCCTGCCTCCTTGGCCCAGCTTCTATCCATTAAAATTCTTCTAGGTCCCAATCAAAAGCCCTCACCATCGTCTCTGTATATATTCCACCTTGAGATCAAGATCTTGGCATCAAAGAAGTTCTTAACTTCATCAGCTCCCAACCTCCTGGCTCTGAACACATTCTGCTTGGTGATTTCAATATAAACTGGCTCGCATCTGTTGTCTAGACTCATAAGGATGCCCTTGCAGCTGCCAATCTCTCACATTTGGTCACCATACCAACTCGGATAAATTACAAAACTGGCACCAGTACCCTGCTTGACTGAGTTCTCACCAATCACCCTACCAGGATCTCTCATACCTCTGTTCTCCCAGACTTTCTCAGTGACCACTCCCCGGTTATATGTGAATGGTCTAATAAATTTCTAAAGCCACCCTCTATAATCATTACCAGCAGACTCCTCCCCTGTGGTCAACTTACCCATCTCAAACAGTACCTATCCTTGCAAGACTGGCTGCCCATCTACAAAGCGACGGATGTTAATATAGCCCTCAGCTGCTTCATCACCACCTTCAATAAGGCCTGTGACCTCTTCGCTCCTTCAAAAAAATGGAAAACAAAAGCCCTCTGTAACCCTTGGATAACTGCAGAGCTTCTTTCCCACCTGAAATCTAGGGACCACCTGTGGGCAGTGGCTACAGCCACAGGCAAACAATCTGACATCCAAAAATGCAAACATGCCCATAATGCCTGCACACAATCCATTCGTCTCATGAAAAGCTCATATTATAAGGACGTCCTCACCACTACCTGGGGAAATGGACGTGCTTTCTGGGATAATATCAAGGACATTGCTAAACAATCAAAGTCCCCTCCGGCCATGTTAATTGTTGAAGGGTCCACTACCCTTGATCCCATGGTCATTGCAAATACCTTTAACACGACTTTTACTGACCTCAGTACTGTTCTATCACCTGATTTCTTTACAGTCAGTCACACTCCCTCTAACACACCCCGCACTCTGTCAAACCGCCCTCACTTTTACTTCAGGGAGATTGAGATGAATGAAGCTCACCACCACATCTCCACTTCTAGAATCAGCAGTGACACCCTGGACCTTAAGCTGCTATCACTTACACTTGATGAGGTCCTCAGTCCCCTAACTAAAATTCTTAACCTCTCTCTCCACACCAGTACATTTCCTGAAATATGGAAAACTGCCACTGTGACTGGTCCACAAAAGTGGGACAAGACCTGCCACTCTAACTACCACTCGATCTCCATATTGCCACCATTATCCAAGGTCCTAGAATGTATTGTTGTGGCCCAGCTCACTGATTATTTGGACAAATATAATATTCTGTGCACACAACAGCACGGTTTTAGAAAAGGGCATAGTACCACCACTGCCCTGCTTGAATTTACCGGTGCAGTGCATATTTCCCTTGATAAAGGTCTTCTTACTGGGGCTGTCTTCATCGACCTCTCGAAGGCATTTGACACGGTCCATCATCGGCTGCTGTTTGACCAACTACTCCTTGCTGGCCTAGCACTGGACTCAGCCTGCTGGTTCAGAAGCTACCCTGACAACTGCTCTCAAAGAGTAAAAATTGCCAATGCTATCTCAGACACCTTGCCTGTCCGCTCTGGAGTCCCTCAGAGGTCCATTCTGGGCCCCCTCCTTTTCAGCCTCTTTATAAACTACCTACCACTATCCTGCTCAGAACAAATCATCCTGTATGCGGGTGATGCTGTTGTCTTTTCTACGCACAAGGACCTTTCACCACTACAACACAGCCTCCAACTCAGATTCAGTGCCGTTGAAACGTGGTTCTCCAATCATAAACTAGTCCTCAATCACAAGAAAACCAAATCATTGCTATTCTGCAGTTCACATAACCATTACAAGAAACACCCTCTTGCTGTCTCCACCATGCAGGGGACTGTCCTTGACAAGTTTACTCATTCAAATAGCTAGGGATTCTGCTTGACCCCAATCTCTCCTCTATGGCTCACATTGACAGTGTGGCTAAAGCTGCCAACACATGCCTTGGATTACTCTACAAGCAGAGGCAGCACCTCACCCCAGAGGCCCTGAAGATTGCCGTGCAGAGCTCTGTGGTGTCAATTATTGATTATGGCCTCATTATCTATGGCTCCACCATGACGTCCGCCCTCTGACGTATAACAACTGCACTTAACAAAGCATGCCGACACACAACTGGTGCCCACTGCCTCACCCACACCTGTGCCCTTTATGAACAATCTGGATGGCTCCAACTCTCCAGCCGTATAAAGTATCTCCCATGGGCTATGGCATGGAAAATCAACCTTGGCCTCACACCCCCTGGTGTTACTGCCTTGTTACATCAAAACACCATCTGACAGAACACCAGGAGCTCGACAACCCAGATTCTACAAGTTCCTCACTGTTGAACTACTCAGGGCCAACACTTCTTCACCTATAGGGCTCCTTTATGGATGAATGGTCTCAGCCACACCATCTCCTCTGCCTCAACACTAAGTCTGTTCAAAACCAGGCTCCAGGCCCATCTCATTGCCTCTAGCTCCTGCGACTGCCTCTCCTAGATGATGACCTACACAACTTTAATCCTAACTTATATACTGCTTAACCCCAGGCCCCCCCAGTCCCCATCCCTCCAGCTTCTGAGGCACCACTTCAAATCTCAGGTCTTCATACCACCTGATTAGTCTCTCCTTGCCCCATTATAGCACTTATCCCCCCCCACCAAACTCCCTTTTTCTCTTCTATCACTCCTTCCCATTTATTTTTCGACAAATGCCTCTGGCTGCATCTTCATCCTCCCCCTCTCCTCTCATCCCTGTTTCTCTGCCACTGCCGGGTGCCTGACCCTACCCATTCCTTGTGGGCACATGCGTCCTAGCTGTGTTCACCATTTTACTATAGCTGCCTCTGTTAACTACCTGTGCCTCTCCTCCTCCTCTACAATTTACTCTTCCTATAATTGACCCCTCTCAATAGCACTGTGTACATGAATTGTTTACTGCTATTTCACTGTTGCTTCCTTGTTGTTTGTTATTTCTGATGTGGAACCTTTGTAAAAGAGCCTTGGCTCAAAGGTACTTGTAACCCTAGAATAAATAAATTAAAAAATTAAAAAAGTCCACAAACACGGCCCCAGGAGTAATCGGACATGACCTGAGTTATTGTTTTCATGATATAAACTGTTATTGCTATTACGATTATTGTATTAATTGCATCTATAAACTGATTATATATACCATCTGTATATGACAATACAAGTATAACTAAAAGAAAATATGTAAGTTATTTTGTCTTTTAACCTATGTTTGATATATGTATATGTTTAATTCTCAAATACAAAATATGGGAAAAAAGAAAAGGTTCTTAATTTTTTACAGGTATGAGAGACATTTGCTTTGCAGAGATGCAGTAATAGCCACAGACATGGTCAGATATTTCCAGATATTTCACAACATTTTTAAAGGAGTTTCTCTCTGCTGTCCCTACTGTGGAAATGCAGAAAGCAAGAGATTTCTCTTGAAATATAACAGAAATTTCAGGAAATATCTGACCATGTCTTTGGCTGTGACTGTACGACATTGTGAGAACAAAGTGCCAATTTACCATTGTCTCGCAGATGCGTGGAGTATGAATGGCTTTGAGAATCTGGATGGCAATGTAAAAAAAAGAAAGCACTTTTTCACCTCAGCTACTCTCTCTAGCTCAGGCTCCAGTCAAACTATACAAATGGCTCCTTAACTCTACAAACATTGCTGTCTTCAATCCATTGTCCCTTACAAGCCCGTCTCTCTCCCGCTCTGTCTCTCTCACACACACACACACACACAAATGCAGTGAATGCTTTCTCTCCTCAATATTCTTCTTAAAAGCAAACAAACAACGTAAATCCCTCACTCTTTCTGGCTAATCCCAATGCAACAAATCTCTCTCTCTCTCTCTCTATATATATATATATATATATATATATATATATATATATGTGTGTGTGTGTGTGTATCTCTCTCTCTCCTCTCTCTCTCTCTATATATATATATATATATATATATATATTATACTAACATAGTAGTGCCACTATAGTTAGGGTTGAGTACCCCATTTAAGGTTAAAGTGTGAAAGTTTGCAGGTTAATAACTTTGCCACTGTATGACATATTTGCCTGAAATTTGGCAGGCACAGAGCAGTACCATAGATCTCAGGACTTGCCAAGTTTTGTAACAGTTGGATGTACAGTTGCAGAGTTATAAAGCAACATTCCATAGCACATTTATGCTTTTTTACACATTCTTTGCTCGCGCTTACAGGTTGCACGGTTTGTGCGACTGGCCCGAAACCTTCAGAGATCATGCAGCCAGGGTCCCCAATGTGCCTTTTGAAGATTTCATGAAAAATATTAAACGGTTCAAAAGTTATTCAAAAAACAAGTCTCCCATTATAGTCAATGGGAAAAGTTAACAAAAAGTTCGACAGTGTCGCAAATGCAGTTTTTAGTGTCACAAATGACCCCTGTAGTATCTTGAGTCAGCCATTTTTTTTTCAGTTAGTGGTCACAGAAATGCTTGCCATTTAAATTTGGGACCCTCTAGAGACACAATTCTTTTTGTGTTCACCTAGTCGAGTCCTGAGGATGCTAGCCATGTCTTTTTGGGGGTCAAACACCCCAGAAATATGTTTTTTAAGTTTTTGTAAACTGTAGTGTCACAAAGTAGTGTTGCACCTGTGACACTTTCGTGATTTTTTTTGCTAAAGTGTCATAATTTGCGACACTACTTTGCGACACTATGCCCAAAATAACAGGAATTCTTTGCCACCCTGCTGCAAAAGAACAGTTTGGTCTTTTGGGCTGAAATTTTGAGGGAAGAAAGCCAACATCCAACAGATGTGCCTTTTAGTGGCTTGGTGACAAAATATTACAGGGATGCAAAGGTACGGTACTCTGAAGTTGACGCTTTTTCCCATAGACTAACATTACAGCATCTGCCTCGCCTTTTGGGGCCCGTATCTCAGAAACGCTTTGAGATATGGACTTTTCTTCAGAAAAATGTTAGGTACAAATCTAGCCAGGAAAGTCATAATTTATATGAAATTTTAATTTCTTTTCTACATTGTACGGTTCCTGAGATATAAGCAATTTAGTATTCCAAGTGCTCATTTTTTGCTCCGAGGCCCATTATTATGCATACATTCTTTGTACTCAGAGGCCCAGATATTCAAACTGCGCCGAGCTGTGGCGCAAGCTTGGGCGCAGTGCAACTTGGCTGTGCAGTGGTGTGGACTGGGCGATATTCAATGGAGCTGCGCCATGGCACAGCATCGTTGAATATCACACCCTGGCCACCTGGCAGTGTGCATGGCGCAGTGGCACTGCGCCAGTGCAAGTGGCCAGAGTGGAGCATGGGGATGCACTAGTGCAAGTTCCATTGCGCTATGCACAGCAACCGCGATATTCAAAACTTGACATACAAATGGGGCCATAATGTATGCAAGGCGCAAATGGGGCCATTGCATGTCATTATCTCCTTATTTGCATGCAGGTGCCGATCCCGATGACTTGCACCTGGCTGACACCCCTGCAGCTGGAAGTATTATCGCAGCCCAATCACGGGCTGCGTACAAAAAAAGCATAAACCCTGGTGGTCCAGTGGATAGCTGTCTGCCCGATCGCGGGCATTTGTATAAAGATTAATGTCAATATCCCAGGTGGTCCAGTGGACCTCTGTCTGCCTGATCGTGGGCATTTGTATAAAAAAGATTAATGGCCAATATCCTGGTGGTCACTGGACCACTGCCTGCTAATCATGGGCATTTGTATAAAAGATTAATGTCCAATATCCCTGGTGGTCTAGCGGTACCCCCCTCACCCGCCCACTGTGCCCCACTGCCCACTCCCCCTGGTCAGCCAGTGGGTGGCAGCACCACCATCCTGCCACCCCGCCCGCGACTGACACCATAGGTGGGCTGCACACCCATTGGTCCTGGCGTGATCAATGGCGTGCAAACCGACAATACACATTCCAGATATGTGACTGGATCCATTCACATATCTGGAATATCTATAATGCGAGCTGCATGCAATTGGCTCATGCTGTGGACCAATGGGCGTTACCTGGCCCCTACCTGATGTCCGGTCGGTGGGCGGGGCGGGGTGTGGCGCAGTGGTGCTGCCACCCGGCTGACCGAGGCGAGGCAGTGGGGCACAGTGGCGGAAAGAGGCTGTGAACTCCTGAGGTGTGGAGGTAATCTTTTTTTATACAATGCCGCAGTGGGCAGTTGGCGTCACTGGACCACCGGGATGTGAACGTGTCTTTGCTCTAAAACCTATGAACGAACGACGATCCACTGGACCACCGAAGATGACAGACCATTCTTCTTTTCTTTTACAATACCCACGATCAGGCATGAGGGCCGCCAGGTGCAGCCAGAGTTTGAGTGGCCACCCACAGGTGGCAGCTGCGTGTTGCACCCTGCAATGCGACAGCTCACCTGTGGGTGGACATCGATGTTCCTTTTTTTGGATCAACTTTGTGCTGGCAGGTAGGGTTAGTGATGCATGCCTCTGCACATCCCAGGCTGAATATTGGGCTGTGCAGGGTATGCATCGCCACTGCGCCTGCGGATACTGATGTCTCGGCGTTGGGATTTGTGCCGTGCACTTTTCCCTTTGAATATCATGCCGGGCGCATCAGTGGGTTGCGCATGGCGCAACACTGTTGCGCCATGTGCAACCCTTTTGAATATCTAGGCCACTGTGTTTCTCTATGCAGCTGTTGGGCAAAAACAGGGTGTGCGCTTCCATTACTGTTACAGTTAGCGTTCCCACTTGTGTTTCCGTACTCGTTTGCATTAGCTTTACCATGTATGCCACTGTGTGCATTTCACTTTGCGTTTTCATTTGCACTTGTGTTTACATTACTGTTACCATTTACATTTCCACTACTGTTTCTGTGTGCATTTTGTTTTGCGTCACCATGTGCATTACCATTTGCAATTGCGTTTGCGTCTCCGTTTCCGTTTGTCTTTTCTTTGACATCATCTTTGCTGTTACCGTTACCATTTGCATTTCCAATTGCATTACCATGACCATGCACATTACAGTTTGCATTTCTGTACCGGTTTGTGTTTGAGTTTCTGTTTCCATTACCGTTTGCAATTCTATTACCATTTGCGTTATCGTTAACGTTTGCATCACCATGTGTGTGAAGGCCAGGGCTATGCTTATGCTATTGTTACCATTTGCATTTGTGTACACACTTCCATTTGTATTTGTCTTTCTCTGGCATCATCTTTGCTGTTACCATTACCATTTGCATTACCAATTACGTTACCATGACTGTGCGCATTACAGTTTGCATTTCCGTACATGCTTGCATTTGCGTTTCCATTTGTCTTTCCTTTGGCATCATTGTTGCTGTTACCATTAGCATTTGCATTTCCAATTGCAGTACTGTGACCATGCACATTTGTGTTTCTGTCTGCATTACTGATCACTTTGGAGTCATTGCTGCTGTTACTGTAACTGTTTGCGTTTCCAACTGTGTTACCGTTACTGTTTGCATCTTCATCACCATTTGCGTTTCTGTTGCCCTTAGTGATTGCAATTTTGATTGCATTTCCATTGTTGATTTCATTACTGTTTCCTTCTCCGGCGCCGTTGCCTTAACCGTTTGCATTTCTGTTTGCATTTGTGTTACCATTTGCATTTTTCTTACCATTTGAGTTTCCATTGGCATTACCATTTACGTTACTGTTTTCGTTAACATTTGCATTTCTGATGCCATTAGCATTTACATTACTGTTTACGTTACCATTTCTGTTTTCATTAATGTTTACTCTTGCATTCCTCTTACCATTAGCATTACCATTTACATTTGTGTCACCATGTGCATTACCATTTGCACTTGTGTTTGTGTTACTGTTAGCATTACTATGTGACCAAAAATCACATGGTGGGAGCGTGGGACCCTGAAGGGCCCTGCGCTCCCAACACCACATTCATTCACTATTTATAGTGCTCATTCTCAAAAAGAAGGGAAATTCATGGCAAAAAAATCAGTTTAATGCATCAGTTAGGGTTGTTCCACAGTGACAACAATGATGAAATTTTGTGTTAGGTTGCCACCCTTGCACCTTAAAGCTCACCCCGTCCCCACCAACAGGTATAGGGGTGTGTGCTGGTCATCAGTCCTTACTCTCACCCATTCTCCTATACTGCTCCACCTCAACTTGTTTACGATGGGATGGGGTGAGAGTTAGACCGATGACCCCAATGCACACCGATGCCTGTTGGTGGGATGGGATAGGCTTGGGTGCAAGGGGTGGCAACCCTAACACCGAATTTCAAGGTGATTTTTGTACACATTAAAATGCAAGTTTTTAAAGCTCTTTTTCTGTCCAGCATCCTTCTATTAGGCATGTGTGTGCTTGGAACTTTGGTTTTTGTTCACTAGTATAGTTCCTTAAGCACCACCTCTGTCTGTGTGCACATTCTTTTTTGTCTCTGGAATTAAATATGTACTCCCTAGGGGAAAGAAGAGAAAATGCGGACATGATAGAAATGTTCAAATACATCACAGGTATTAATAAGGTACATGAGGGTAGCATTTTATGAAGAAAAAGATGCTCGAGGACAAGGGATCACACTATGAAGCTGGAGGGAGGGAGGGAGAGTCAGATGAGATGTAAGGAAATACTTTTTCATTGAAAGGCAGTGGATGCCTGGAACAGCCTCCCAGTGGAGATGGTGGGTGCAAAAATGGGAACAGAATTCAAGCACACATGGAATAGACACAAGGGTACCTTAGAAATAATGCAAGGGAAGAAAGACCGGACATCAAGTACTCTGCCCAGCGATGGCACTGTAGGTGAAAATAAGGTAGACTAGGTGGGCCAAAAGGTCCTTATCTGCCAACAACTTCTATTAGTCAGCATGACTACAGTATGACAGGGTTCTGTCCAGAGTCAGCCCCAGGTGTTTAAAACTGGTGAGAGTCCCAGCAACAATATTGTCCACTGAGACAATGTCCAATGATGGAGTTAGGGTACTTAGTCCCCCTTAAAAGACATGGACTTTTTTTTTGACTAATTAGCATTAGATAATTGTCCAGGAGCCAGCACTGGATTTTTATTTTATTTATATAAAAACTGGAGAGCAGGAGAGGCAGACTGAGTTAAGGCTCATTTCCAGGTCCAACCTGGATAGGGCAAAAGTTGAAGAATAGCACAATACATACAGTTGCAGCCATAGATACATTCAAGTATTTCAGATACTTTAAGATATATCCATACACACTTAGTAACAAGTCAGTTGTACAGCATGTGAAAAAAGTTGGCACAAAATTATATAAATATTTAAATAATTACTGGGTCTCTTTTTTTTCCTTAGGAAAACCGCACTGTAATTTTGCCGTTATAACCAACTGGTTATAACAGTGAACTCACACCCAGTTTCCCTACCTCTGCACATGTGTCAGTCACGATCTTCCTCTTGTCTGTGCCATTGTCTCTTCCCTGCTTCAGCGCTGGCTGCCAACTGAGAGAGACCTCACCGCCACTCGAATTTGGTGGTAATTTTTTTTTTTTTTAATTCACTGGGCTAACATCTTTAATGGCGCTGTTTTAAACAGATGGGAAAAAGGAAAAAAATTAATGTTTCTTCTGTTGGCACTTTGGACCGTGGACCTTTCTGAAACCTGATCGGTCCATGGTCACACAGGAATCGCTTTTATTTTATATAATTGCTGTGGTGAAAAAATGATACTCAGCAATTATATAAAATAAAATATGGGGTTGTGTGTAAAACTCAAATTTTACACACCATCTCAGTGTTGGATACTTTAATAAACCCCTTGAGCTTCGCCCTCATGGTTTACATAGCATCCAACATCTTGGGGAAGGGGTGTAAAATTCTCATTATGCACACAACCGTATATAATATTCTATATGTAGTAGGTACTGAAAATAAAATAAATTGTGGTTATAGATCAATAATAATCACCTGTGTAAGTGCAAAGTAAAAGTGGCAGCAAGACATAGTGACAACAAGCGAGCGGCCTGTAGGGTGAGTTATTGCCTGGCCTCGTAATGGATGGCATAACAGTGGTCATGTGGCAGTAAAACCAGAAGGCAGTCAGTGGGGACCCAGCCAACTATACTACCAAGAATGATTGAGGCTCAGGAGAGGAAGGGTAACAGAAATGGGGGTGGAGGGGTGGAGTTTCAACTGATACCTAAGGGGGCTAGGGGATGAGGAGTGACAGAGCGAGGAAGGAAGCTGATTTCAGAATGAAGAATGTTTATAGGAGAAGGTAGATTGCCCAGCAGAGGAGCAGGGGTGAGGACAGGTGAAAGAGTGGTGGTCTCTTGAATGGAGGTAACAGGATTCAGGGGGTAGCTGGGAGAGGAGAGAAAAGAATTGGGATATTGTGGCTATCCTGCTGTAGGCCAGTTGACAAGGCAACTACAGATCTGTGTCTTGAATAAAGTGCATCACCAAATGCATACAAAAGATCTCAGAATTGCCACACACATTTTTATTTATTTATTGAATTTTGGTAACCGGGTAAACCCACTAAGACTTAATAGTCCCTTTTTCAGGGGCGACCCGAGAAGATCAGTACATTGATACTACAGCAGTTGATACAAATATTATACAGAGTAACACAAAGTAAAGTGAAATGAGTACAAACAATCATCACTTAATGTAGTAAGTTAATGCACAGGGTAATCAGCAATAAACAGGCTACAAACTGAACAGGAACAAACTTATTTACACATGTTTCAATATACTTTATGAAGTCAGTAGAGCATAGCAGGAGATAGGAAGTCATTGCAACAAAGAAAGGAGAACTGGTAAACTCTAGGGCTACTGTAAGCAGGAGCATGGGGGAGCAGCAAGGTGTAGTAATAGAGAGCTTTGAAATTGTGAGATGGAGGTGCAGCCAGGATTGGAGGAGGCAGCTACTTCCAGGAGGATATGGCCGAGAAGGCAAATGATCTCCTGGCCAAGAAGAGCCTTATTTTGGGTACATGAAGCAGGGGCAGGGTGGCTGACCTTAGGGGATGCTGGAGGAGTTTGCATTGGATGACATCAGAGATGCAAGGAGGAGTGAAATGGTGGACAAACTTGTGTATTAAGCTAAGGGTGGCATAGCAAAGCTTAGAATCATAGGGTAGCCAACTCAGTGCAGACAGGACATGGCAATGATGATGCCCAGCATTGGTTCCCATAGCAAACCTACCTATTGTATGATAAACCTGAGAGAGTTACGATAGAACGGCAGTAGCCATAGAGAGAAGCAGTGGGGCACCATACATGAGAAGAGGCAGGAGAGTGGCATCAGCTATCTTATGATGTGAGATTGAAGTGAGGAGAGGGCGGATCTGTAGAGAAGTCCTAATTTTTGGTTAAGAGTTTTGGTTGGGATAGTGACATGGGCATCCAAGGAAAGGGAGGGGTCCACATTGATTCCCAGGTATGTGAGTGTCTGGACAGATTCAAGGGCGACCCCAAGTGTAGCACAGTTTATGATGCTGAGTTGGAAAATAACATGCACTTGGTTTTTTAAGTATTAAGGCAAGTTGTTAGTAAGTAAACCAGTCCCCAAGGATGTGGAAATCAGATGCTAGTGTTGAGTTAAGCCAGCCAGTGTCTGAAGAGGAACAGTAGATTATAGCATCATTGTCATAGAGGTGAAAAGTAGCCCCTTCACAGTTATTAGGGAGCTCATTTATGCACATGGAAAAAAGCAAGGGGCCTAGTATGGAGCCTTAATGTACGTCATGGGTGACGGCCCTAAGCTCTGACAAGGAGACCTCCTATTTGACCCTCTGAGTTCGGTTACCAAGATAGCTATGGGTCCATGTGAGTACATCCTCATCCAGGCCTAAAACATGTAATTGAAGAAGGAGTAGATCGTGGTTAACCAAGTCAAAGGCTTTTGTCAATTCCATGAATATTGTACCAGTGACAAGGCCAGCAACCATAGCTTGAAAAATGTCTGCTGTGACTTTAATTAACGCTATGGTGGTGCTGTAATTTTTCCTAATACCGTACTGGGAAGGTGACAGGAGATGGTGATGATCTAGGTAGTCTTGGAGGTGGTTATATAATATCCTTTCCTGTTAGGGGAAAGAGTATAGAGATGGGGTGGAAGTTTTCCACTACTGAGTTGAAACCTCCTTTGTGAACAGGGACAACTACTGCAGTCTTCCATTTTTATGTTGGCTTGCCACGCCTGCGCAAGCCAACATCTTGCAGTAGTGAAGATTTGGAGGCTCGGCCTCTGTTGGGTGAATGCAGGGCACGCTTCAGTAGGTGCATCCCTCATTCCCCAATCAGCCTGCATGCCAGCGCTACACCATGCATACTAATGTGGCGAGCACATCTAAGGAAAGGTCCACTGCAATCCGAGCAAAGCTCGTCAGACGCAGCAGTCCTTTTCTTGCCATGCTCACCGCCATTATGTGCATGGTGGGACACGGCCATAGAACTGCCGGTCGGGGTGCCCAATCCCCGTCCGCTGCCCTACCCCCTGTCAATGTGCTGATGGGGGATCCCACCTCGGCCGGCATAAAAGTGCCACCTCAATGTGTAATGCAGAGGGGTGCCCAATCCCCTCAGCTGTTACCCCACCCTCTTTCCTTAGGTGCCGATGGGGAGCCCACTCCCGTGGCAGAAATAACCCCAATTGTTTAATGCTGAGGGGTGCCCATTCCCCTCGGCTCTGTGTCCCTCCTTCTTTGTGTGCCGACGGGGTGCCCAATCCCTGTCTGCATAAATTCAGCCCCTTGTTGTTTGATGATGAGGTGCCCAATCCCGTCACAGCTACAGATCCCCACAACAGTTAGGTGGCACGCTAGGAGCCCACCCAGCGAGCCAAACTTCGGGGAAAAAAAAAACTGTCCCGCGATATTTTCTTTTCCTTTTATTCCTGTAAAGGAAAAAAATGTCCTCGTAGTCTCCGTGGCCCCCTGCCCCCACCCGCACTCATCCACTGCGTACCCTGCCTCCCCATACCCCCACATACCCCATACTTACCTCTGGAGCTCAGCACGATGATCATCAGTGGACAGGAAACACGTCTGCACTCTTCAAAGCCGACCGCGAACTGAGGAAATGCCGGTAAGCTGTATAATGGGATAGATAGGGTTTTTTCCAACTTTAGTACATATCTCAGGCATTTTTGCGAATTTTGGCCCCAAATTTTCAACATGGGGTTTTTGGGACCCCTTCTCATGAATTCTTGCACTGTAGTGGTGTTATTCGGTCCCGAAAGGTGATTTCACAGTCACTGCATGGAATCACCTTTCAGGACCATGTAAGGAGATGACAGTGCCACTATTCATGAAGGGGTCTCTCAAAAACCCTATGTTGCAAATTTGGTGGGAAAAATCCAACACATGACTGTTTTACGAGCGTGCGTAGCAACTGCGCAACGTACGCTCGTAAGTTAGCGAATTCACAATATTTTCATGCCAGATTCTCAACATTGGCATTTTATCACACCTTCTTGTGAACCGTGCAGCTGTCATTTTTCACATCCTGGCCAAAATGTGTTTTCGCACTTCCAGCGCAGAATAGTGCGGTCATGGTGCAAAATCAGTGTTTGGGACACATTACAAAAATGACAATGACACTGGTCATGAGCAGAGATCCTAAAATGCCTGTGTTGACAATTTGGTGACAATACTCCATAAAGTGACTGTTTTACAAGTGTGAGCAGCAACTGCGCAACACACGCTTGTATGTTGGTGCATTTGCACTATTTGCATGCCAGATTCTCAACATTGGCATTTTACCATACCTTCTTGTGAACTGTGCAGCTGTCATTTTTCACATCCTGGCCAAAATGTGTTTTCGCACTTCCGGCGCAGAATAGCGCGGTCGTGGTGCAAAATCAGTGTTCGGGACACATTACAAAAATTACAGTGATACTGTTCATGAATGGAGGTTCTAAAATGCCTGTGTTGAAAATTTGGTGACAATACTCCATAAAATGACTGTTTTACGAGGTGCATAGCAACTGTGCAACGCCACGCTCATAACTTAACGCATTCGCAATAATCAGTGTGGGATGCTTTACTAAACCCCTCAGACTTTGACCTCGGGGTTTATGTAGCATCATACATCTCAGGTGTGTGTAAAATTCTCATTACACACGCCACCCCATGCATTATTCTATATGTAATATGCTTTGAAATAAGGGCATGCTCCACACAATGCTTGAAGCTACTCCACGCTTGCAAAGGGGGTGGACAGTTGCAGAGGCCCCCCATGCACAGGAGGTGCACCTTTGGGGCACCCCACAGCATCCAGAGCCATTGTTGTATGCTTACTCCGTGGTCAAATCATGGTCACAGGACCCATCTCTGCGCGGCGGGCTGGGGGCAGGCAAGGGGACAGACAACTGCATGATCCTCCACATTGCCAGGGAAGCAAGTGCAGCTCGCACAGAGGGCATCTACTTTGGGGCTGTCGTACCACCTATGTGCCCCCCCGACTGGTTGTCCAGTTCATACCAGGGCAAGTACAGCCCATTCTCCACTGGCCCCCAGTCCTAGGTGAAGAGGTATGGGCTGGGGGTGGAACTGGTCTGGTATTATGGCACATTTCTGGCTTGTTTTGAAGGGGGAATGGAAGCCTCTGGTGCACTGGCATGGGCTGCCATATCTTGTGGACCCCCACCCCTGGTGTCACCCACTGGTCCTGCACAGTAAGGCCAGAAGACCCCAAGGCACACTACAAAACTTGTCAGTGCCTGCTGGGTAGGGTGAGGTGAAATGGCGTGAGTGCTATGGCTGACGATCCAAAGGCGCATCCCAGTGCCTGTCAGTCTCTGCAGGGTGGTGGTGGGGTTGGCATCAGTTCAATACTTCACTGCCATTCCTATTATGCATCTCTCTAACTTCTGCACTACTAATGCCAATGCCAGCAAGACAACATTCGGCATTGACAAATGCTTGTTCAGGTATGGTACAAGATAGGAAGGATCTATTAAATAGGTCACAGATGGGGCAGCGCAGAGCATCAGCACCAGACTTGAGGAACATGGGTTCAAGTGTGTCATGCCCTGGTGAGCTGTCTGCCTTAAGGTTCTTAAGTAGACGGTGAACTTCATTAATTGTTGCCAGTTTGATATGGAAGGAAGGGCAGGCTAAGTTGTCAACAGATGGCATGGTGTCAGGAGATGGGGGAGCGGGAGAGGTAGCAAATAGGGAGGTATAATTCTGCAGGTCAGTGAAGAATTCATTAAAACAGGTCACAATGGAGGAGGGGTTAGTGTGGGTAGTACCCTGGGCATCAATGGAGCTTGGGATTTCAGTGGTGTTTTTCTTTAAGAGGAAATTAATCTGTTTCCAAAATTCTTTCGGACTACTTGGATGCTCTGTCTGGAGTTTCTTATAATGGTGTCCCTTAACCATTTGGGTGGCATTTTTGCAGCTATTCCTTAACTGCCTGTATAATAGCCAGTCAGCAGGAAGTCCACTACGTTTGAAGGCCCTCCAAGCTTTATCCCGAGAGGTCATGCACTGCCTTAGTTCCTTGGAGAGCCAATGTGCTTTAACCCCCTTAGTCTGGCTGGACTTCAGAAGCGTGTGGTTGTTGACGATGCCAATAAGTTTAGATACCAAAAATTCCAAGGCTGAATTAACGTCGGAGAGAGTGTTTATTGGGCTCCAATCACTCACTCAGATTGTGTCCAGGAAAGAGTTGGGGTCAAATTTGGACATGTTCCGCACCTTGACAGTTTGGGTGGAGGATTCAAGGAGTTGTTTAGGATTCAGGGAGTTGTTTTGCCAGATGCTTAGGGTCGGGGAGTGGTCATTTAAACTGTCAGAGGGAACACCTGCAAACTTTATTTTAGAGGGGCAGTTGGTAACCACCCAATTGAGTAGTGTATGGTTAACAGATTTTGCATTGTTGTGGGTTGAGTCACTGATGATTTGAACCAGATTTGAGTCTGCCAGGAAGGCAGCCAATTTGGAAGATTTTTGGTTCGACCAGTCAATGTTGAAGTCACCCCCAATCACAATGTCTTGTGGAAGACTAGCACAGGAGGTGAGAAGGGAGTGGATGCAGGATGCCATCACCTTTGGGGGCAGGTATACACAGCCCACTATGATTTTTTTAACAGAGCCTAGGGTGATAGAAAGGAATATTGATTCCACCTCAGTTGGGGCAGGGAAGGGTAAGGAGATCTGGGTAGCATCAAGACCGACATTGGCATACATGATGATGCCACCAGCCCCTTTGCACAGCCGATCAGCCCTGAAACATTTATATCTAGACAAAGCTACCTCATGTGGTCTGATGCTCAGTTTCAGCCAAGTCTCAGAGATACCCAGGATGTCAGGAGTGTGATTACTGACCCATGCTTCAAGTTCCACCACTTTTGGTCTTGGGCTACATATGTTTAATTATGCAATTTTCAGACCCTTCGGTGTTGAATCCGATAAGATAGGTGGGTGGGGGGCAGTGATATTAGAAATTGGTCCAGGATTAGGTTCAATGTCACCAGCTAGGACTAGTAAGAGGAGGAGGAGGAACAGCAAGTTCCTGATTGAGTTGAAAAGGGGACACTTTAGTCTCTTAATAGTGCTTGGGTGGACATTTATTTTTGTGAAGAGCCATAGCCCGAGGTAAGCTACACCCCTTTTAGGCAGACAGAGGGCCATGTGAAACTTAGGCATTGGTTCATGTGCCAGATGACAGGGTGGGGCTACGGTTTTGTGCACATGGGAGTGTCTTAGGGACAGGGAGATGAAATAGCCAGCTGAGTAGAGAAGCAGTAAGCAGGAGGGGAAATGCAGAACTGTTAGCCTGGCCATGCTGTTCTTTTAAGCTGCAGAGACCAGGGCTTAAACACTTGGGTGCTTGGATGCAGAGAAATACTACAGAGACCAGGAATTTGGCACAGAGGAGTAAAGTTGCAAGGAAGCACAGGGCAAAGGGGATAAGATTTGGGACCTATCCAGTGCTGGGTGAGCTAGGGCCAATCAGGCAAGAGGCAGCCTTATTGCTGCACCAATGAGTTGCCTGGTAGGCGGGGGGTGGAGATGCCCAAGGGGATTTAATAAAGGCAGTGGGCGGAAGACAAATCTCCACCACCCTAGTTGGAGCCGAGAATGGAGCAGTTAGCTTATGGATGAGAACCCGCAACTACAGACCTTCCTCTTGGAAAGGGGCTAACAGCTTAAGGCCCGACTGCAGCTTGTGGCTCAAAGCACAATTATTATTTTAAGAGTATCCACCTTAACTTCTAACAACAGTGCGGAAATTTAAACATAACAGGAGTCCAAAGTTTAAAATCGGCAGGAAACAATAATTGGAATTTAGTGTCCGAAAATAAAATAAGTTAATTGGTGGCTGCAACGGCCAGTAGAAGACCAAACTACAAGATTAGGGAGCCAATCCAGTGTGTGGCTTTCAATCAAAGGTCTCCATATCTCCAACAGGAGGACTGGTGGGTAGTGGTGGACGAAGTGGGCTCAATCCACTCCGCGAAGTAATTCATGGAGCAAAGGTGGATTTGCGGAGTGCTCCGCAACGTGAAGCGCAGTACTTCACGTTATAATGAGTAATGCAAATTCCACTGAAAACAATGACTTCACATTACTCCGCCTTTCCAGACCACCACTCCACCAAAATCTTAAGCGAAGTGCATTGGGATCAACACACTTTGTCTCACTTTGCCTTGTTTTTGAGCTCTAAAGGCAAATTTTGCAATGATTCATGGGATTTCAGGACACATGGGCTCTATATTGATCTGCACAGCCTCAGTTCGGGGTAGTGTGTGTAGGAAGCAGTAGGAGACAGTGTGTTCTGAGAGCTGTCTGTGATTGAAACCTTCTAAAAGCTGTTAAAAAAGCATTTTTGCTTTATTTTTGGGGGCTCCACCTTTAGTTCATTGATTGCAGGAACCCTCTTGTGCTCATATCATCAAGCGTTTTTGTTTTTGTGTGGATTTTGAATGTTAATTTACAACATTGAGTGTGTAGTGAAAGACAGTGAAAGTGTGCTTTGGGGAGGGGCGTATCTGTGGTGTAGGTAGATTTAAGTTGGATAAATAGTGATTTCTTTGTTTTTTGGTTATATTTTTGTTGTATAACTGACTGTGTTAATGTACACACAGTAATATTGTCAGTAATTGTTGAACTTTTCTTGCTGATTGTGTGTTGTGTGGATCTGGTGCAGCAGTTTATAATTTCCGGTTGTTTACATTACAATACATGTCATATTACTGAACTTTTCAATTTTGTTCGCATTACTCGTTCACCATTGTAGAGAAGCTGTTTCTCTGTGTGTGTGTGTGTGTGTGTGTGTGTGTGTGAGTGGTGTTGCGTGACATCAAACAATAAACCTTTTATTGTGCCACAGACTAGTGTAATTGCAGCAGGGCAAGCACAGCAGTGTGAACCTGCTAGCCACTGCAGCTGCCTGATTTTGTACTGCGATCGTGGAATCTGTTCTTTGTTTTGCTGCTTGTACTGCCATAAAAATCTGCAGTCAGTGCTCCCCCCCCCATCCCCACTGACAAAGGAATTTTTTACCAGATTGGATTGTTTTTGTGACCTCATCAAATTCAGCACCACTGGTTACTGAAGTTGTTTTCAATGCATGACAGTCTCTATCTGTTGCTGAAGCTACAGTTGTTTTTTTGGCTTCACATCCAGCGTCCCCCCAATCAGAGAGTGAACGTATCAAAATCTAAATTTGGTTGTAATATTGTTGTTGATCCCCTAAAATGCCCACAAAGAGATGTACAAGCAAAGCTGGTTCTCGCCATGGCAATGCTGGCAGTAAGATAGTCTGTGGGCGTGGTAGTACGCAGATGCAGAAGTGCATTGCTGATGTGAGGAAAAGTATTTCCCCTGCAATGTTTTTTACAGCCCAATCAGTAGCTTCACTCATAGTTGGAGGAGATGATGTTTTCCCAGCTGGTGGTGTTAGTGTTACTGGTGTTAGTGATGGTGGTAGTATTAGTATTGGTGCATCAAGTTCGAATTCTGACCAGTGTACTGTATCCCAAAATATTGAGCATGAAGCAGCGCAAGTGAGTGGCAGTGTAGATGATGTCATACTTCCCAGTAACATCCCAGTAACTGAACCTAAGGATTCTGATAATCATGTCAATCATACCATACAATGGTGAAAAAATATCAGGTGATGGTGGTGTAGATGATGATGATGATGAATGTGATGATGCGATGATGTTGCTGTTGTTGCAACATGCAGTCCATATGCTAGCATCCAAGCAGAAGATGTGGCTGTGTGATGTTGATGAATATGATGATGATGTAATTGACCTCAGTTGGGAACTGGAGAAAAAGAAATTCAAAGTAGTTCTGTCTCAGTCTGTTTGCAGGAATTCCCCCCCCCCCGTAAAAACGTGTGATTTACCAGTTTTAGTTGATGATGATGACTCCGTAATAAATATGATATGTAGTTGTGGTGGTCAGTTGCAGTCCAGGTGTGCAGTGCCGGAAACATCACGTGCACCCCCCCACACTTCAGTGCTTAAAATAACGGACTTAAATAAGCAACTTCATGGATATGTTAAAAGCAGAGCATCACAATCCCTTGTTTGGGATTTTTTTGTTGAAGATGCAAATGATGAGTGAGTTGCAATCTGCCAGGTTTGCCGTGTGCGTGTGAGTCGAGGTAAAAAGGGGAGCCATCTGGGCACAGGAGGACAGCATATGCATCTTAAGAACAGGCACATGGCACTGTGGACCCAGCACAAGCTGGAAGCTAATACCACAGTGGGGCGTTCACCCTCGTCACCGGCAACCATAGTGAGCATGTTATCCCCTTCCATGGCTGTTAAGTCCAGTAGTAAATTAAACGTGTGCAGTAGTGAGGTAATAAGAGCAGAGCATTACTACAGGCATGATAAGGTGGAGGACCATAATGACTTTGAAATGTTGTCCAGCGCTAGTGAGAGTAGCAGTTTTGGTGGTGGTGGTGAATGCAGCATGTCTAGTGCAAGTGGAACATCAACCCCGGTTGGCAAATCTGGCAAAATAACTGCATTTCTGGGTTTGTCATCATCACCTGTGCAACTGTCTTCATCAAATGTCCACACTCCACCCCCTGCCAATGCCATTCATCACAGAGCACAACCATTAATGATCACACCCCGTGTAAAGCATTTGTCAGCCCACGTTACAGAGTGTTTTTGCACATAAGCTGAAGTACTCCCCCAATCATACAGTGTCATGTGAATATAATACTACTGTAGCAGAAATGCTGGCAATTGATCTTTTGTCATTCTCCTTTGTGGAGAATTCTGGGTTCAGGCGGTTTGCTGCACGTGCCTATCCAAAATGGAAAGTCCCATCCAGGACATACTTTTCTACCCGTGCTGCCCCCGAGTTGTTCCGCACTGTGTCCAACTCAGTAAGACATGCCCTTCAACATTCCTCCTCTCCATTCATCCATTTAAGTATGGATATGTGGACAAGTGGCAAAACAGTGGGACGTTCATATTTGTGTATAACTACACACTAGACACAGGTGTCAGGGGTTGTT